>OY728126.1:1722998758-1723643008 GCA_963277665.1 Viscum album | reverse complement strand
ACTTTATTTATTTAGTGATAATTTTTTCAATACCCAACCTTTGATAAACTCAATAAATTATCATTTGATGATATTAAAAATTATTATTTGTTAATCCATGTAATTATAGGATTAAAATTTTGATAAATTATTTTCTGGTATAATTATCATAAGTAATTTTTTGCGTATTTAACCCTTGAAAATTATACAATTATTATCTAAATATTTATTTTACAAATTATCTGTCTAAAATTATATTATGAAAATATTTCACAAATTAACCATTTATAATTCATAAATTATCTTTTGATGCGATTATGCCACTTCTTCATGATTACTACTTGGAATAATCATCATTCTATAATTCATTTATAAATTGATCCTTTATCATATTTCTCGTAAACATCTTTTGATCATCCAAATAAATAACATTTGTTAATTTTAATAAAACATCTCTAATTTGATTATATATATTTATTTATATCTTTTGATAAATTTGTTGTGTCATTTTATTTAATATCGTCTTTCTCTATTTATTTATTTTTTTATTTGACACTTCTTTTCAAAATTCAAATTTGGGAATATAATGGAAAAGAAAAGAAAATAATAAATAAATAAATAAATAAAAACAAATAATAAGGTGTCACCTTGGAGAAGCACAACAAGAAGGTCACACACCGCATGGTCTCCAAGGAAGAAAAAAATGTGTGGGATCTTCATCAATCTTATGAAATCTACACCCGATGTTGTTCTCACTCAAGATAATCCCCCCAAACCATAGTGATCGATCATATTATAAATAAATCCCAACACCATGTGTTCTTTATTTCAATAAATTAACAGATGTTATTTAATCTATTATCCAAAAAACAATTCAATACATAGTCATTTATTTCTCCCATTTCAATCGTTCCTGCAGAAACTGATTAAAACAATGAAAAACAAATGTTTTAGAAACATGGAGTGTTCAACAATGGTGTTTTTCTATTCAAGGAAGATAGAGAAGAATTTTCATTCTTTGTGGTTATTATTGTAATTTTTTAATCAATTTTATATATTTAAATTATTAAAAACATAACTATAAAGAGTAATGTGACCTAACACATGTTGATCAGGAATGTTATACCATGTCTTGGGTAAACACCTCATTTCAGATCTAACAGTGGTCTCATATTTCTCATATGATGCACCATTTAAAAGATATTAATGATTTATTATTTAAAAACCAGAATAAATTATTAATTAAAATAAATGGGTTGTTTTTGAGAGAAAAGCATCCAAACACCGGACGCTAACAAATGTTATACCCCATCTAGGGTAAACCCATTACTCTGGACCAATTGGTGGTCTCATATTTCCCATAAGACACACCATTTGGAGATATTTAATTATTTTTAAGAAATAATTTATTAAATATTATTTAATAACTTTATCTCATGTGAAATACATCCAAATATTTTACGCCTTTGAATATTATACCCATCCTAGGGTAAATACCATATTATGGACATAATAGTGGTCATCGATTTTTCAAAAAACACACCATTTTGGAGTTATTCAAATATTTTGAATAAAAAATGTTCACTTAATATAGTCTAATTAATAATTTTATTCTCTCTTCGTTGAGCATTCACGGACATCAGAATATTATACCAACTAATTTCCAAACCCCAAAAATATTCAATTGAATATTCCAAGATGTCAACTGGAAGTTAAGGCCTTTAACAGAATTATAAAAAATTCACTGATAAAACATTTTCCCACATAATAAATTAGTTACTTAACACTAGAGGATTTAGGAATACATGAAAATAGTAATGGGATGTTATAGTATGAGAGCGGTTATATTTTCATTTATGATTATTTAAATAATTAATTAATGATTTATAATTTAATAATTGTGTTTTTTAAATCATGTTTAATCGTTCTTGTAATCTGAATTTGGATATTTGTTCTCCTTCTTTCATTTCTCATAGATCTATCATACCTGAATAATTTTTTTGATTAAAATTAAATTGAGGATCTCATTTGGAGGCACTGGTGATTCTATCTAGGTAATATGATAGTACATGATATGTATTCGGAGTTACACGTCGTGTAATCTTCCACACACTTCATGTAATCCAGACAATACCCCATGTAGTTGTGTTCAGAGAATCAGGAGTAATTCATAAATTACTAAATATATTTGAACTAATGACGCGTGGTGTAGTCAATTATTACACAGCATGTTGAATAAGAAAGATTGGGCCACAGTCAGCCAGACTACATGCAGTGTGGCCCACTAGACACTGTGTGTAGTCCCTTTAGGTTAGGGTCAAGTCATGTATCCCATAGATGGATTGCTTAGTTGGTGACCATGTAATGCGAAGTCGATACGGCATGTGAACCACTAGAAATGTGGTGTACTTCTAAGATTTCTTTATTTCATCTCACACTTCATTTCCCTATGCGTGTACTTCGGATGGATGTTGAGGAGGGTACACATCGTGTAGTCGGATCTAGACACCATGTAATTTTTCCAAATTATGAAGATTTAAAATTTTATTATTATTTTATATGACCCTTGAGACATGTACATTAATGTGGTCGTAAATCTAGGACTCAACATTTGATAGGTGTTCAATATATATATATATATGGGTGTTTAATTAACATTTTCGTAATTTTCAAAGATCTGCACATCATGTATGAGTTGTATTACAATTATAATTATTCATGCCCGCTACATGTTACAAAAAATAAAGTGTATAAACGTTTAAAACATGTTGGGTAGTTTTGGATGGGTATTCACCTGGTTGCCTCCAAGGTACAAGTTATGTACATGTTTATGGATGATAATATTAAGGAAATTCTGAAAATAATTATGATATAAAGGATTTATTAATTAAAGATAATTATTAATCAATTTGGGTGTAATTTATCTTAATAATAATTATTAAATAATTGAATACTAGTTCTATTAAATGTGTAATTAATTTAATGTATGTGGATGATCATTATCTAGACCAGACATTTGTATGTGATTGGTTCCCTTTTAATTTATTTATTAAATTAAAATCGTTGGGCTACGTGCCTTCTCATCATTAACATGTATAGAAGGAATGAAAATGGTTTCATTTATGTAAACCCCCTTTACCCCTCACATGCATGTGAGTTAAAATCATATGTAATGGATGGAGATCCCAAGCTAGTGGAGGCAGTTCAAGTAGGGATCTAAGGTGAAACCAATCCAAGGAGATACAAAGGTGGATATGTGGAAAGTTGTAAACATGAACCTTAAATGGTTCAATTTGTTTCTACCCTAGGTTAGGGCTAGTTTATCAATTTCTAGAAAGACTAATCAATAGTAAATCTCATGATCATACCCTTTATTTACTTCTGTCAGTTGTATGGTTATTCATTATGGATGTATGACGCGATCACATAATTAATGAACAAACAAGCATACAAGATGGAACAATAATAAAATGGATTATGCGTAAATATTATCTATACATATTTAATCACTTATGTATATCAAAATTAATATTAACAATCATTTTAAAAGATAATAAGTGAAAATTTACACATAAAGGGTTAAATCCCTCAAATAAATATTATACCACTATAGCCTTCCATTACATCAGTTAAAATCTAACCATAGATCAAAGTGAATGAAAAACCCTAGTTGTGGGGCTTTTAATTATCCTAGAATTCTAATTTTATTTTTTGGGTTGAATTAACTTAGTTTACCTCAAGGATTGACTGGTCGAGTTGGACCTGGTGCAATTGAGAGGAAAAGGTTGAAGAAATCAATAATTACAGATTTTAGGATTGTGGAGGGCACTCAACATATCAAGGAGACATGAGTTAATGTAGTTGGAATTTGGAATTCCTACCTAAAACCTTTCACGTTCCTTGACCAGCCCCAGTTGGGGTAATGTGATGGGCAATATGGATCATTGCTACTACAATTTCCAAGAAACAAGATACTTGGAAGCTAATGGTTAGAGCTATTAGGTTTTAACCAAATATTTAGAGACTAATAGAAATTAATTAATTTATTTTTCTATATTTAACAAGATAATGTACTAAAAATATATTCTACTTATTTGTAGATAAAACATCAAACATGAAATCAAACATCTCATTGGGATCCATAATCGATAACGAAAACATTCTCACAGACACTAATTTCCAAGAGTGGCAAAGAAACCTCTAGGTTATCCTTTTCCATGAGAGGAAACATTATGTGATGGAAGAGCCTTTACCAGTTGTTCTTGGAGATGAGGCAAGTGATGAGGAAATCTCTGTGTATGAGAAACATCTTAATGATGCTACGTAGGTTCAGTTCCTTATGCTATCATCTTTATGTAATGAGCTATTAAAGTAACATGAGAAAATGGATGCTTATATCATGATGTATCACCATCAGGATATCTAACAAGAGAAGGTGATACAAGAGAGGTAAGAGATATCCAACGCTTTTTTCACTACTAAGCTTAGAGATTCTATGCCAGCTGGGCAACATGAAGTCAAGATTATTGGCTACATTGTGCATCTAGACATCTTAGGGATTAAATTAACAGAAGATTTTCATTCAAATATCATACTATCATCAATACCCAAGGCATTCACTAGTTTTATTATGAATTATAATATTATTAATAATGAGAAGATCATATTGGATCATTTGACCCTGATTCTCCAAGTGGATAAAGACATGGGGAAGAACAAACTCGTAGTCATTATAGTAAATAAGAAGAGGAAGTACAAGGAAAAGAGGCCTAAGATTTATAAAAAGGTTAAAGATCTTGAGCACCATCCGACCAAGAATAAGAAGATCTAAACGTAGGGAAAGGAAATGGAGAAAGTATGATTTGAATGTGGAAATCTAGGACACTATAAGAGGAATTTCAACAATAGGAATGGGGAATTCAAAGGTGCATTCGTTATTGAGTGAAATCATTCCATTTCTACACATTGGGTATTAGATACAGCTTTTGGTTCTCACATCTATATTCAAATGAAAGAACCAAGTATATTTTGGAAATTTTCTAAGGGATACGTAGATATTTGATCTGGAAATAGGTTGAGGCTGGCCGCTCTTTCCATTGGTGACTACCACCTCACATTGACGACGATAATGATTTTAGTTTTACAAAACCATTATTATGTACCTAGTGTTACTAAGAACATAATTTATATATCATGTTTAGATATAGATGGATTTATTTTCTAGTTCAGAAATTAATGTTCTTACTTTTATAAGGAAAACATATGTTATGGTATGGAACATTCAAATAATGGTCTATATGTATTAAATTAGGGGAACCAAGTGTTGGAAATTGATAACGAACCAAGTTCATATGACTCATAAAACACCCAGTTGTGGCATCACTACCTGTGTCATGTAAATGAGAAACACCTGACTAATTTCTATCAAGATGGTTATTTAGACTCTTCTGATTTAAAACCACTTGATAGATGTCACACTTTTTTTCAAGGGAAAATGAACAAACCACCATTTGGTGGATAGAGTGAAAGTAACACAGAGCATCTAGGATTGGTACACACTGATGTGTGTGGACCATTTCTAGTAGAAGTTAGAGGTGAATATTATTAATTCATTTCTTTTACTGATGACTTGAGTAGGTATGGATATGTCTACATACTGAGGTATAATTCTGAGTCATTTTAGAAAATCAAGGAGTTCATGAATGAAGTAGAGAATCAACATGGTAAGAAGATAAAAAAACTTCGATCAGATCGGGGTATAAAATATATTAACCAAGAGTTCATTGACCTTTTACGGGAGTCTGAGAGTCTAACTCAACTCACACCACCTTATACACCACAGTGGAATGGTGTTATTGAAAGGAGGAACCATACCTTGTTGGACATGGTAAGGTCGATTATGAGTCATGTAGATCTTCAATTATCATTTTGGGGATATGCATTGTAAACTGCAGCACACACATTAATCCAAGTACCATATAAGGTGGAAAATGGGATCCCCTTCGAACTATAGAGTGGATAGAAACCCACTTTTTCGTATACATGTGTATGGGGATGTAAGTCATTTTTTATGGATTTCTAAAGAAACAAACTAGAACCCGGAGGAATGAAATGAATATTTATATTGTATCCCAAGGAAACAAACGGACACTACCTGTACAACCCATCATACAAGAAAGTGACTATTTCTGGACAGACCATCCTTCATGAGAGGGAGCACATTTTAAAAAAGGATTGTGGGAGAGAGATTTAATTCAGTGAAGTTGATATTGAATACACACATGAGTTGGCACATGAAAAAATTCCATAGGTACCCGTGGAAGAGGTAGTTACTGAAACATATGTATTATGTAGCAGTACAAGAGAGTTATCAGAACTAGAGAAATATTGTTTCCTTATCATCGGGGATGGTGATTCATTATTATTGGACAATGATGAACCTCACTCCTAAAAGTAATAAGTAGAGTGATCTGAAGCTACAAGACGGCTAAAAGATATCAATTCTAAGATGGATTCTATGTATGGGAACCCAGTCTGGGTTCTGGTCAATGTCACAATTTATGTCAAGCATGTTGGGAGTAAATGGGTATTCAAGAAGAAACTAGACATGGAAGGTCAATTTAATGCCTATAAAGCAATGATAGTTGCTAAAGGTTTTAAATTTCATCAAGGATTTGAAAATGATGAAACATTTTTTTCCAGTTTCCATGATAAAATCCAAAAGAATCATACTTTATGTTCTATATTTCCATGACTATGATATTTGGAAGATGGATGTCAAAACTACATTCTTTAATGGGAACCTTCAGGAAGATGTCTATATGACACAACCAGAAGGTTTTGTGACACCAGGTGATGCTAAAATACTATGCAAGTTGTATAAATCCATTTATAAATTAGAGAAAGACTCCATTTCATGAAATATTTGATTTTATTAATCCATAAGATAATTTGGTTTCATTAAGAATGAATGTGAGCCATGTGTTTACAAACGGTTTAATGGGAATGCAGTCGTTATCCTAATAGTGCATGTTGATGAAATATTTCTTGTTAGAAATGAAATATTAGTCTTGCAGTCAATCAAGGACTGTTAGAACAAGTGCTTCTCTAAAAAGGACTTAGTAGAATCAATCTACATTCTAGGGATCAAGATCATTCATGATAGATCCAAGAGGATTCTTGGACTAAGTCAAAGTACATAAATTGACTAGATAATAATGATATTAAGTATTGAACAATCCAAAAGGGGATTTGGTCTAGTGTCACATGGTATACGAATTTCCATGAAAATATGTCCCCAGACACAACATGAGAAAGGTAGTATGAGTAAGAATACAAAAACTTAAATGATAGGATATATCATGTATGCAATGATATGTACCAGACTTTATGATGCCTATACACTAAGAATGGTAGGTAGATATCAAGAATATCCAAGAGAACAACATTGGACTGCTCTCAATACTATCCTTAGGTATATGAGTAGAACTAAGGATATTTTCATGGAGTATGGAGGAGATGAGAATCTTGTCATCAGTAGGTATGCTGATGGTAGTTTTTAGATAGATCAGAATGATCTAAAGTCACAATTAGTATATGTTTTCTATCTCAATGGATGAGCTATGAGATTGAAGAGTTCAAAGAATCCTGTTGTCACTGATTCTACAATGGAGTCTGATTATATAGTGGTCTCTGATGCAGCTAAGTAATCTATTTAAATTCAAGAACTTTTTCTAGGGTCATGATGTAGTACCTAGAAGTAAGGATCCCATTAAATTGTATTGGGATAATACTATAGAGGTGGCTCATTCAAAGTAGAACATGTCACATCAACGGATGAAGAACATACTTCAAAAGTATCACCTCTTCAGGGATTTATATCAAATAGGAGAAGTTGTAGTGAGAAGAGTGTCTATGAAAGAGAACATGGAGGAAAACATGTCTAAAGATCTATCTCATAAGAAGCATGAATATGATATGAGAGCTAGAGGAATGAAAGTTGTTAGTAGTTTTCTCAAGTGAAAGTTGGAGTCTATTGGAGTTGTGGCCCTAGAAACCAACTTCTTATTACTTTAACATAAACTTGTATTCATTGGATGAATATTAATAAACTAATTATCACATCATGATTGTTATTTTGTGTGACATAGTATGTGATAATCTCCTAAGAATAGTTGTCACACTAAAAGTTCATAGTGTATCCCTACTATGATGAGAACCCATAAGTGCCATGGCACAATTATTGAATCTATGTTCTATGTTCAGATGATTTCATTTGAAGGGACATAAGTAATAAAAGCTATCAGGGGTGGGGAATCATGAAACCTTGAGGCACATTCTCATAGTGTGTGCCCTTGGTAATATTTAGGAGAATATTATGAGAACAGGACCCGCTAGTAGGAAATCTACATTCATTAGTGTCATGGGATGCTCCTATATAAAGATGTGTGTATTGGTCCTCATACATTAATATTATTATTAATGGGTATTATGACTCATTCACTTATATGTGTTGATAAAAACTATAATGAAAGATGTTTGTGGTGAGGTAGAATATATTGGGTGAATCATGAGTAATGCTACATTAATTAATAATGAGAGAAAGGATTTTTCACTTCTACGAAAGTAGATATCTCAGGACCTTTGATGGAATTGATATAGCCAAACTAAATCTATGGACATGGTTCTCTCTAGGAAACTTCAATTCCAGGATGTGAAAGAATGATAAATCGAAAACATGAGTTGATGTTACTTTCATGACACTTATTTGATTGGAGATATCAGGACAAAGGGATTATTTTACATGGTAAGAATTAGTATGAGGTGACATGTCATTGTGACATCAAGTTCTTTATTTTGGGTCCCTTAACCAATTTATAGATTATAATATTGTACATTAGGAAATCCTGACTATTTCCAATGAGAAAGAGTCCTAGAGGGTCACACACTAAGTGTAGCTAGTATCACAGTTAAATAATTTATTATTTAATAGGTGGAATAGTTATTATTCCCAATTTTTGTTTATTAATTATTCAAGTATTCTTGATCACATTTATTTCATTCCTAGTTACTCGAGTGAATGTATTGCGAATGGAATATTTATTTACCAGTAAAAAATTCAGTTATATTTATTTAATAAATAAATAGTAATTATTAAAGGTTTAGTAAATATTGAGGAGGATTGGAGGACCAAGTTATGGGACTAGTGAGAAATAATATTAAATATTATTTGGTTAAATAATATTCAAATATCACGTGCACGTTAAGAAAATGTCTTGGAAATAATAGAATTTCTATTATTATTTGACAAGGGGTTTCACATGGAATAATAAAGTAAGTAATGGAACTTGTGCTAATTATTTATTATTTAATGGTGAATTAAATTCCTGTTGTGTTATTATTTTCTAATTATCCATGGGTTCATTCCACCGGCTAACCAATGGTTATGTGCACAATATCTTTGGATAAAATCTCTAGATCCTAGATAAATATTACCTCTATAAGAAATATCTCATGAATGAGAGAGATCCTCCTCCACCAGATCTAAGATAACTCATTGTAAGTGATTCTCAAGGTAATCAAAGGCATACATTGCAACTCCAAGGATCTTCTATGCTAGCACCCAAATATTTATTCGGTGACGTATGGATATATGTTGAGTATGTGTGGATCACTGCTAGAGTATTATTATCCTTGGATTCTACATTGAAACAAATTCTCACCTCAAAATCATGGTCAAACTCATAAACGAAGAAAGAATCACCTAGAAATTAATTCTCTAATTAAATTAAATTAATTAGAAATAAAATGTATTGACCCTCTCTTCTTGGTTATGGGTTATCTTCTTTTTCTTTTATCATTCATTAAATTCTATGGATACTGGAATTTATTGTCATATTGATCCCAGATTAATCATCGATCATGAATATTTGAAAATTTGGGTATATGCCCATCCTACGCTTCTATTGCGCTCGGAACCTACAATACTGAAATAAAATTTTATGGGTTCATTTTAAGATTGTTTTTTCATATTTTATCAAAGATAGTTTTAATATATTTCTAGTGGTCCATTCATTTTCTTGATTTAATGACCAGATCATCAATATAAAATTCGACAAATCTTCCTAAGAAATTTTTTCAAATGCGATGCATGGATTGTTGGTATGTGGTGCCAATATTTTTTAGACCGAAAGGAATTACCTTATAGAGAAAAGCTCTTTGGGGGGCCTAAATATGGTTTTATCTTCATCTTAAAGGTCCATTCATATTTTCATATATCTTAAATAACCTTCCATAAACTGATATTCGGTAGTTTCATCAATAAGAAATTCTATAATTGGGATCAGGAAGTCATCTTCCTAACAGTGCTGATTGATATCCCTAAAATCAATGAAAACCTAGATTATCTCACTCTTCTTGATGACAATGAATATATAATCCAACCATATGGGGTATTGGACATCATGAATAAAGTTTTATTTCATGATATTTTCAACATCAACCTCAATTTTGGAAGGATGTGTTAGGTGCATCCTTCTAGAGGCTTTCTTGTAGCCACAATGATTGTTTGGTAAGCCTAAGTGGTGAGTGGACACATCAGGATTGAGACCTAGAATTTATACAAAGTTTTAGGTGAAAAAATAATGATTCTATCATAGTAATGAGGTATATAACTCTTTATATTTTGGAATAAATGGTCTCACTTATTAGAGTGGGTCATGAGTCCTCCTCGGTACCCAGGTTTATTTCTCTGAGTTCATCAATTGTGGTAGAGACACCCTCCACAAATAATGGAGGGGCATCCCTAAGGTATTTTCTTATTCCTCTTTCTCATCTTCCTCATATTATTCTTTTCCTTATTTAGAAACAATTCTTGACGTGATCTCTCTATAGTTGAGTGAGGAATTGAGATTTTTCATTTTGAGGATGGGATTACTTATTCTGACATAACTGAAAATGTTTAATTTTCTCGACAAGATGGAGTGAGGCAATAACAAATTTCTTATTTCTCTTCTAAATTAGTGGGTGAGGTAGAGATCATCTAGATCCCTGTAGATAGATTAATGGTATTTCCCTTCAATCATTATCCATTGTTTTGGGATCTAGAGGATGTTTATGCACTGTTAAGCTATGTGTCCATCACTGAAATCATGAGCACTATCGAATACACATCCAAATTTGAACTCATAAACTCCACCAGATTGACTGAAAATATTTATTATTCATTGAGCTTCACGAAGGGGTTGTTAGGGACCATTTACGAACTATTTGGAGTGGTGGCCCAATCAATACCATCGACTGAGGGTTCCCTCCCTTCCTACTTATAGGACCCTGTATCGATATAGTATTACTTATAGGATTCAAATGGGCCCTCATCAGTGTAAAATGTTACACTCTTTCCATTGGTGCAATATTTGATGCACTGATGGTATGATTAGGGAATCATTTCATGCGGATGAAACCAGGGACTTCCCAACTTTACATTGAACTTATTGTTTTTTCATACCATCAGAAATTCTGATTTGGCCACGAGGTCTCCAAATCGGGTTTTTAGCTTGATTTGTATAAGTATATTCTTCTCACTTTTTTTATAGCCTAATAGGGTTGTGGTGTTGGAAATTAGGCTATCCTCATTGCATCCTAGAAGAAGAAGTGATCATAGTGGAATGTGATTAACTCTAGAGCCATTGTTGATGAAGATTTTTCGGATATGGACATCATTTATCTTGCTGAGCACATATAAGGGTTTGATGTGGCCCTGCATAATGGATTCATCATCTTGATTCAATAAGGAAATGATTGCATGGAATTTTTCTAAATCGGACTCCATCTGATAGACTTTGGGAGCGGTTACATTGGCCTCAAACTATTGGGTTCTTAGAAAAGCTTCAATAAGAGATTCTATGAGATCTCTTGAAAAAATCAGGGCATCCAATATTGAAAACTTGGCTGGTACCGAAGATAATTATTTCATAATATCATACTTATAATCTAAAGGTCGGTGAATCCCCACTTTGGGATGCTATTTCATAGGTGCTTTAGGGGCTTGAACATTGGATTAAGACATATCGGTTCTGAGGACATGAGAAAGTGGTGCTTCTGTACTTTGTGAATTTTTTTGGGAAAGTTTTCATATATACCATGGGAAATTAGACATTTTTTATTCTTTTAACATATATTCTAGGATGATTTGGATAGATTTTATTCCAGTAGGGGTAAGGGAATTTTCCTATTCCTATTGGGTTTACTAAAGGGATCTTCCAATAGTTTCCACTTCATTTACGATTTGAGAGGGATTGTGTATGGGAATTACAGTTCTACAATGATGAAATCTTCCTGGGTATCCTCATCTTACGTGGCCTCTTCCTATAATTTCTCAACTGGGTGAAGGGAACTCAGGTTCATATTCGTACTTTTTATCGAAGAATGGATCCACGAAGTGAGTGAAATTAATGGAGCCAAAGATATGGTCCTCATATGATGATGTCTTTTCCCAATAAACTAATTCCATTAGTTATATTTAGTGGGGCAGTGCCCATTATTTTATACTTGATGGAATAAAATTTGATACTTTCAAATCTAAATTTGGCCTTGGTGCAGGTTCATCTTCTTAAACTCGTTTCAACTGCTTCTTGAAGGATTTTGGGGTTGAGGATTTCAGTTGAATTGCATCAAAAAATATCGAAGGAGCATTCTACTAATTTAACTACACCTGTAGTATTCTATGGGCTCGGTTGACTGTTTTCCAACTCATCCAACTATCAGACTTTTGTCCTTTTTTAACAACATTTTTCCAGTCCCTTCCATCATCTAGGTTAGTTGTGGAAATATATGTCACATGTGCTGGTGGTGGTCCCAAAATGACATAGCGAGAATCTATCTTTCTTAGTAGGAGTTCCTTGAAGATTAAACACACCTGAATAGTGTGTCCAAATGTCTAGTGAAAGGGAAAATAATATTGAATGTTTTTGAGACTTTATTCATCTTCCCTCACTGGCTCTGGTAACCAGACAAAGTTGCAGTTCATGGTGGATACAATGTAGCTATGGACTTGGTCATCTCAAAATGATTAAACTTTATTAATTCATTCCTCAAATTGATTTCTCCAAATACCCCTCCTCTAGTCTTATCGAGTCATGGGGGGGAGTGCAGATGTCCAGGGGTCCCTGTGTAATTTGGTGTAGGCTTTGGAGCTGGGGTTGGGGAAGGGGGCGGCTAAAGCGTAATATAAGTCACTTCATCTCTTCCCACTCTAATTCATGGGGTCAATAGGTCATCCCATGACTTGAGGTTAGTTCACTATAAGAAATATTATATCCTTTGACCAATGGAGGATAAATCCTAAAATCCACTCATACTAGGATGAGTGGTGTTTTTATTTTATCACAGAGATTATCAATGCACATTGAGAGTATATCATCTTGGAGAAAATATCTATTTAGAGAGTAGGTTAGACCTTTCCATCTAGAAAATAAATCTTAATATCTTTCAATATCTTACTATTAGAAGTTTATAAGATCATTTACAGTTGTTTTTGGAAACGTCAAACTAAACTATAAAAGTAACTTCCACTAAAGATAATCCCATTATATTATCAACTAAGATAGAAAATGGGTATACCATACAATGTCTAAACCTTTTAGGGTTCGAACGAAGCATATGACTTTCATTTCTTCTTGTTTCTCTAGGTTTCTCATCATGGGATCAAAATGATACACATAATGCATCAAATTATGTTCTTGATCACCTGATCCATTGAATATTGGGAACAATAGGTACCTAAAATTTAGTGGTGGGGGAACATTACTCACTCGGTCGGGGTAGGCTTTCTGTTTCAGTTTCATCAGAGCACACCACCCTTCCTTGGCTTCCAATCAAGCTGCCAATGACTCAGTGGTATTAACGAGTCCTTGATGTATTCCTTGTTAAAGCTTGGTATGGGTAGGCATAATAAGAGTAAAATTGGTTGGGCCTCCACTAATAGAACTTAAGGAAGATACTTGATTGAGGAATAATTTTTTAATTTGACAAAATTTGTTCTAGTTGTTTAATCAAAAGAGGTAAATATTCATATTTTAGTGGGACTAGGTTCAGGTAGACTGATGGTCCCAGAACAAACTTTAATGATCTTTTCAGACTTGATTCATTTGATAGGATGAGCTCTTATGGCAGAGGCACACCTACTATAAGTGTTAGTTGAAGCTCTACTAGGGGAAAACATCTAATAGGATGAATTCATACAAGATGTGTGGTGTTGATTTACATCAACTATTTCATTTCTTCCTCCTTTTGAGTGAATCTCTCTTCAATCATCAAGGACTCGTTCTCATTGGGGGAGGTGGGTTGTGTATGACCTTGTTTTTTTCTTCTGGTTGTTGGGGATTCACAAAGGAGGTAGCGATGGATTGACTGATGGAGTGCCCACATTTCGGTTAGCACTATGATTTCATGTGTGCACACCTTCAAGATTGGTGTAGATCAGATTCTAGTTGAAACCATCTTCTCTATGTTTTTCCTCATTCACATCATTTTTTGAGGGGTATATAGGGTTTATTTCCACAACATTCACTAATTCATAGTTGATAGTGCGTGTCTTCGCAATTTTTTAAAGGTATGAGAGTTTTTTCCGTCCTTTATTGGATTCAATCCTTTAATTATGAGATCCCCTTCATGTTTATTGGCAAAGGGTAACTTGGAGGGAACCCTTAAATGACCATGATGTATGCCTCCCTTGTGGGGGAAAATAATCACATGATGGGAAAAAATGGGTGGAATATTTATTCGTTTAAATCCCTTAGTGGGGAAATACTGACATCTATTGCGTGAGTAGGTGAGTTAAAAATTCCCCCAGCCCTACGAGATGAGGTTTCTAATAATCCATCATTACTATTCCATGGCATATATTTTTTGGTCTTATGGGGGAATTTCATGTTACAAATTCCCCCAGCCCTATGGGATGGGATTTCTCCCATATTGTGGTAGTTTTTGTTGCTAATTTCCCCTTCTTGATCTTGTACATTCACATTCAAGGGTGAACTAAATACGGTGTTGGGTATGCACATGATTTATTTGTTTATAAGTACATGATAATTTCTTGATGATTGGATTACCTTATGTGAGAATCCTACTGAATGTTCTTAGTTTTTTAGTTCAGGATTTTTTCAATGGATCTTTCTGATTGGGTTTGATGCTTGTGATATTTACATAACGCTATTCTTTTCAAGAATGTTTCTATTCCTAAACAAGGATTCGATTTGTTTTCTTTCATATGGTAATGACATTATAGGATGTCATTTTCAATGGGTTCTGCTAGACAGGAAGTGGGGTGAATTTCAATGCTTCATACTCTCCCCAACCCCAGAAATGAACACCAGACAGAGAGTCACAGATAAGGCAAAGAAACTTCTGAAGTGAGTGGAGGAAGATCATTTCGAGATCCTTATTACACCTCTATGATTGTGTATTTCATGTAGATGGAAGATATTCTATGTCTATTTTATAGAGAAACTCCTCCAATATATTGAGATTGTATTTATACCCTTCATAGGGTAAATAATTTTCTTTTATATGGAATAGAGTTGTCCAGATATTGAGACTAATGATATGTATGAATTACATGGAAAACTCTCTCGACATGTCCAACAGAGAATTATATGTGGGAAAAAACATAACTGGTAGGTCATATATTATTAATTTCCTTCTCATTAGCAACATATCATTTTTCGCGTTGTCCATAGACACTTCTACTTGTTCTATCTAACTTGAATGCTTCATGATGTTTTCATTCCAAGTAGCAAGACTTCCAGGACTCTCATCGATGTATAAAAGGTACAGGGGTGGATCAAATGATGAGTGTGTCCCTAGAACATCTTTTAATTGTGAAAGGATTTATCTTCTCATATAAAGAGTATCTAACATGTCTGAATCCACTTTCTAAGAACCATAGAATATGAGGGCTTTCTCATGTGTGGATCTGTGAGGGGAGGAACTTCTTTCCTGTGAGAATGTAAACTATGGGGAGGACCACTATATCTAATGTCTTTGTGGTGAGGATTATAATTACACTTAGTTTTTTACTATTGGTATATTTTTTTACAGCTTATATATAGGTGAGGACCCTCATGGTGGACCGCAACAAGGGGAGGACCTTCTTATTGCTTTATGTCTCTATGTGAAGGGCCTTTGCAGTGATTGCCACCATAGAAATGACTACCATCATAAATATATTTCCATCTACAAGGATATTTTCTATAGTTTGCATCCTAGGGAGGAACATTATGATGAACTGAAATAAGGGGAGGAACTTTTCATTACATGATTTCAAAGTGGGGAGGGCCTTCATAGTGACTTCCATTATGGAGAGGACTACCATCTTATCTTGACTTCAAATTGCATGGAGATTTTATGCAGCGTATACCATAGGGTGAACCATCATGGTGGACGACGGTAGGGGGACCTTTTTACTATCAAAACTTCTGTTTAGGGGGAGGGATACCCTGACACTCATCAAACGATACATTATCATGATTGATCATTTCCTCCCCAAGATGTAATCCCTTGTGGGTGCTTCAATTAGGACCTTCAGGACTGCTGGTAACAATATTGTGAGGATGACCTTCACAACTTCTACTGACACTCCCATATTTTCATAATGGGATACCAGGATCTTGATATTCTATTGAAAGGTGATTTATGGAATTAATAACTCCATGATCTATTATAACATGATCATGAATGTTCTCTTAATTTTCTAATTTCATTTGGCTTGTTTCACTTTTGGTTGCTCTCTTATGAGCAACTGGGGCCTAGTTGTAATGCGTTTTTGTTCCTAATTTGGTCATCCTTGTATCATGAAATATGCCTATTGACCCTACTAGACTGGAGTAGGGATGCAAGTATTATCTAGAGTGACCATTCTATTTGGGGGACAACTGTACCCAAGTTCAAACGAGTGTTTGTTCCTAATTTGGTCATCCTTGTATCATGAAATATGCCTATTGACCCTCTTAGACTAGAGTAGGGATGAAAGTCTTATCTAGAGTGACCATTTTATTTGGGGGATGATTCCTCCCACTTGGGGATACGAGGTTGTAGTCCCAACTCCTTGATATTACCATGGATGTGATTAAATCTTGATATGCTCGGTGGATATGATCAAGAACTATGTATGACCTTCATCATTTTCGAGATGTGTTGAGATATGTCTTTAGTTTGAACAGGGATAAATGACCATTCTGATTTTAGAGTCAGAATTTGTACCTTCTTAGGTCCTCCATGGTTTTCCAGGGGTACATGCAGTTCTCCAATGTCAGGGCAGAGGAATGAGTCCACCCCTGGTTTATAGAGGAGATACACCAACTATCTTGTCCAATTTTCATACTATTTGGATGATTGGATACATATTTTTGAGAAGGGATTTATGTATAATAATTTTTCAATGTATTTGTCTCATGATCATGATATGAATCTATAGGAATTAGACTCTCCTAATATTTTATTTCCATCATATTTGACTAGTGAGCTTCATATTCATTAGTAAGGATTTGCGCTTACCAATATTTTGATGTCCTATTTTAGATTAAGGGATTCATGTTCATCAATAGGGTTTTACATCACCCTATAATTTTCTACATAGTTTACACGGAAATAATGGTGAGAATTACTGGTAATTTTCACATTCTTGTAATGTGTCACCATGTTTTCATGGTGGGATTCATAAGAGTGAGAAGTGATATGCCTCCACTCATATCTTTCCTCCATATTTCCGTGGTGGGATTCAGAAGAGGGTGTGGGATTATATTTATTCCCATAGTATGTCACCATATTTTTATAGTGGATCTCTTCCTCATGAACCAAGGTGATGGAATTCTACTAATTATATGTTCATCTCCCATGGTGGAAATCCCAAGGGATCAGTGTTTGTTGAACTTCATCAGGATATCTTGGTGTGTTATCATCTTCATAATGAAGATACAAGGTTGTATGACATAGGCAAAGATGTCTTCCAGTAGGGGCACTTGAGCGGGGATCCTGTGCAGCAGAACGAATTCATGGGTGATGAATTCCTATGTCTCCCCATGATAATGTAGGTACTCATTGTCATATTCTAGGGACATGCTTCTGAAATGATTGGAGATGGCCAGATGTTCCACTTAGTTTTGGAATACTAACAACTGTTGAAGAGTCAGGTAGCCAACTTTCACCGATTGGATGAAATTTCTTCCAGCCTCCACTATGGGGAGAGTATTGTTCGGTTGGTAATCCCATATTAGCACGTTTGAAACCCAACAATGGAGATGCTGGTTGGGTGATATAGTCCTATTCCTTTTAGGAGAATCAATTGGTGCATTAATGAACATGTGTCTCTGTGGGAACTTTGAGGATGACATATGGTTATGGTATCTTTGTAGACCTACAATATATGTGACAAGTACAGACTAAAATCTTATCAAAATAGCATCTCATGACCACATTCATAATTTATGATCATTCCTATTACTATTTCTTATTGGATGTGAAAGGGGATTCAATGGGGGTAATACCACCACCATGGTTAAGGATTCACATCAGATTCAATTTTTTTTTATTTCAGCATGATTGGCATACCGTTCCCAAGAGTAAAAATGGTATGACGGGTACTGGGAAGTATATCCTTTTTACCTTATGAAGGAGGTTCCATGGTTAAGTGGTCTGATAGGGTGATTGTAGGGGATTTACTATTTGTGAAATCATTCCATGTCGGTTACAACACCCACGTATGGTATCCAATGGGTTTATTCAAAAATCCCGAAACACAAAATGACCCCATTATCCATGATTCTTGGACCTGCATTCCAAAGGCAAGTGCTCCTTGGGTTATTTGGAAAATGACACATAATGACTTACATTGGTCCAGAGTATGGGAACTCGGGCTCATCTCACACTTTTATGGGTAATTATTTCCTATTATGGGACTCTCTTATAGATTTAAGCTATGTTAATATGTTTGTGAATCCTTGGTTCATCCACAAGTATGTGTCCGGGAATTACTCCAAGGTAGCAAGATCAATCATGTATATCCATGGGTTTCGAATCTTCTGTATGTATATGAGGTTATCTATCAATGAAAAAATCTATAAATATCTGAGGTTCTTCATCAATGATACCTTTTTGTAAAAATCTAGGAATCCCTTGGTCTTTCAATGAGAAAATTCTTGTTTTGAGCCCTGTGATGATGGTGGTCTAGAGTTTATCATTATCCAGGGGCACGGAAGCTGTTTTGACACCTAGATCGAACACCTGAAATGGGTTTCTTACAAATCCTCATTAGAGGAATCAAAACCCATGTAGTTCAGTACCACCTAACTGGACACATCACCTTATAAGCTCATTGACAAGGACCCAACCATGTGGTTTAATATCATGTAGTAAGGACATCTATGTTGAAGATACCTAGTCAAGATTTAATCTTGTACTTATGCCGAAGTGACCTATTCAAGACGCTAGTTGGGACATACGTTTGGGATCATCCCATGAAGGAGGAACTATTTTAGGATAATATCTATATGGACCATGTGTGATCAGGACTTGGATAGGTGTCCTATGTATCCTAGATAGGGCATGAATCAGAGTTCTCATAGTTCAACTATCGGTTGGATCGTGTAGATGTCATGATCTATACTAATCTCCAATCCCACATGAGTCATGCTTGGTGTGAGAAACAAGAGAAAGAGGTGGATCCATTGAATCACACAATTTCCCCTCTTTGCTGATGGAAATGGAGGAGGAGGAAAATAGGAGAGGTTGGGGATACGACACTTCCCTAAAGAGATGCTAGGGTATTACCTCAGATGGAGTGCCCTATGATAGGTTATAGGGAAAGGGAGGATCAATCCTCATAAAAGGGGAAAGAAAGTGAGACTTTACCTCATTTATCACTGGATCGCATCAAAGGGAATGGCCAGCGATTACCCTTAATCCCTAGAAATGGGAGGTACATGTGAGCATCCTGATTTCAGAACCCACATTACCATGGGAATGTAAACTTAGGGACATTCCAAGGGTCTTCCTTATTACAAGGATTACCCACATGAACCAGCTTTCCATGGGCATTTAAACTCTGAAGGGAATTCTCATACATCCAAAAGTTTTATCATACAAGTATGGAATCTTTGTAAGAGGCTTTTTCCTAGTTCTGTCAGACTGGTTTGTGGAGTGGATACAGATCATGTGATGGAAATAAAAGGAAATGATTGAAGCCAAAGGGTGGGATGCTAGAGAACACCCTGTTCCATGTACAATTTATTTATGCGGGATGTGGTTTCTTCCACATATCATGTTGATATGCAAGAATGGGGGTCATCCACACACTGTTTTGGTATGAAAAATAGGATTTGGGCCGCGTAAAGTTCTTTTACGCGGGACTAGGTTTTGCCCGTGTGGCGTTTCTCTACACGACACCAAGTTCCATCCACATAGAATGATTCTACACAGAGCTGAGATCCATCTGCATAGTGAAACGCTATGTGGTTAATGGTTCCACCTACATATCATATGACTATGTGGGACACCAGTTGTATGAATGGGAATTGGTTCTACAATTCTAGGGATATTTATTCGCAAATGAAGTTGGTTCATGGTCTTCCAATTAGTATTATTTTCACTTATTTAATTATAGGCAGCAGTTTGTACCTATAGGGAATCTCTAAATGAGTACTTATTTTTTGGTTCAATATTCTTATGTACCTTTGATCTCTTAGTCCTTCCAAAAATCCCCTTCCCTCAGTCCCCCTCAGGGTCGTTTCATAGAAAGGTGGAAGAGTTGGATCAGTGTGCCTAAGAGCATCCTTTACGGAGGTCCAAGGAATGAAACCTGAACCATGGACGACTCGTTCAGTGGGGAACATGGTTTCCATATACAATGGTGAAAATTAACACCTTGTTCCCGTGAATGACTTCATTTCATTCATGGGAAGACACCAACTTTGCCACACCCATGAACTATTGGAGTTAACGCGAGATCATACGCAAGGTGGATTATTTCACCTTCTTCCTACAAATGATTTCATTTTTGGGGGTTGAGCATCGTAATATCTATCTCACAACTGGTTTACTTCATGGGTATATCATGAAATGGACATCCATGTGATGCGACAATCTGCAAAGGAGGTCTGCCTCTCCTTTCCCACAAACCATTTGAGTCCACAGAAAATGTAGTACACGAGGAAAATTTCTCTGCCTCCATCCTACACAAAATAGTGTACATGGAGTTGATCCCATCGTCTGGATCCTGCAAACCATTTTTTCATGGGATTACTCATGATTAATATCTCCTTGCATAGCAGCGATCCATTAAGTATGTTTACCTTCGTGTTTCGGATTTTTCTTTGGCCAATTTTTCCCCTTTAAAAATTTTTCCGTCAATTTTTCCTCTACTTTGTTTCCTTCATTTTCCAAATTTAGAGGGAGTATTTTATTTTTCTTTAAAAAATTTTCAAGACCAAACAATCCCTATAAACGCTAAAACCCCTAAAAAGATATCAAAAACATTAAATCCATAAAAGTCCCTAAAATCGTACAAAACATAAAAACTCTTAAGGACCCTAAAAATTCTTAAAATTCCTAAAATCTATAAAATCCCTAAAAACCATAAACCCCCAAAAATGATCTAAAAACCCTAAAACGAAAAAAAATCATTGAAAACCCGAAAAACAATCAAAATCCTAAAAATTCCTAAATACCCTTATAAACCTTAAAACACTAAAACCCACTAAAAAAGGGAAGAAACACAAAAAAAACCATAGAAGCCTTAAGAGCCCTAAAAATCATAAAAACCATAAAAACCCTAAAACCATATGGAAATCCTAAAATTAAAAAAATAACTACATCCCTTAAAAATAAATAATTTTTTTAAGAAAACCCAAAAACCCCATTAAAACATAAAACCAAAAATGAAACCTAAAAAACCTAAAATCCCTAAAACCCCAAAAAACCTAAAAATCCCAAAACACCTAAATACTCTAAACACCCTAAAACCCAAAAACCCCTAAAAGATATTAAAAGGCCTAAAATACCCTAAAACCCATAGAAAACAATAAAAGACACAAAAAACAAAAAAAAACCCAAAGGACCATAAAACCCATTAAAACCCATAAACCACACTGAAAACCCTAAAAACCTAAAGGACCCTAAAATCTTAGAGAACACTAAAGGACCATAAAAACCAAAAAAAATACAAAAAGGTTCCCAAAATTCCCTAAAAACCCTAAATGACACTAATAAAAATCCAAAAATACCCTAAACGACTTAAAATAAAATTATAACACCCCTTAAACCCTAAAAGACCCTATGTTTTTTAAAGCGCATAAAAATCATAAAACCCACTAAAAGACCAAAAAAACTTCAAAAAACACTAAAAACCATAAAACCCCTAAAACCCTAAAAGACCCTAATTTTATTAATTCCCTTAAAAACCATAGAACCCACTAAAACACCCTAAAAACCACAAAAAACACTAAAAACCATAAAACCCCTAAAACCCCTAAAACTCCTAAAAATTAATTTAAACTCCAAAAACCAAAAAAACCATAAAATACATAAAACCCAATAAAATAAATATAACCACTAAAAACTATAAAAACCCTAAAAAACCAAAAAAAAATTAAAACCCAATAAAAAATTTAAAACCCCTAAAGGAATCTAAAAACCATAATGAACCATAAAAATAAAAAACCCCTAAAGGACCCTAAAACCCCTAAAGTACCTTAAAAACACTAAAACCCCAAAATACCATACAAACCCTAAAAAATCGTTAAATGACACTAAATTCCCTAAAACCCTAAAAGGCCATAGAAACACTAAAAAATCATAAAACCTAAAAAACCCCCAAACCATAAAAGTCCTTAAACTCTTTAATAATTAAAAAACCCCTAAAAACATAAAATCCCCTAAACCCACTAAAATACCAAAAGAAACTAAAATACCCTATAAATATTAAAAACCTAAAAACCTAAAACCCTCAGAAACTAATAAAAATCCTAAAAACCCAAAACACCCTCTAGACCATAAAAACATTTATAAATATTTGATAAATCCTAAAAAACCCTAAAAACCAAAAAAACCCCAAAATCTCTAACAAGACACTAAAAATATAAAAACCCTTGAGAATCACCAAAACCATAAAAAATGAAAAACCTTTAAACTGCCCCAAACCCTTAAACACACCTATAACATTAAAACCCCTTAAAACCCCACTAGAACCCTAAAAATCCCTAAAAACAAAAAAAAACCCTAACCCCCCCTAAAAACCAAAAAAACCCACAAAACACTTTAACCCCTAAAAACATTTCATACCACCCCAAAATACTAATGAAATAAAAAAAACCTAAAACCCCTAAAACCCTAAAAAAATAACAAAACTAAAAAACCTAAAACCCTATAAAACAAAAAAAAAATTAGAAAACCCTTTAAATTCCTCAAACCTTTAAAAAATCTAAAAACCATTAAAACCATAAAACCACATAAAACCCTAGAAAACCTAAAAAAAATAAAAAAATAAAAAAATAAAAACCAAAAACCCAAAAAAAACTAAAAAACATAAAAAATACTACATCCCCAAAACCCACTAAAACCATAAAAACAAAAGAAAACCCTTAAAACCCTAAAAATTATAAAAATCTAAAAAACCATAAAACCCCTAAAAGACCCTAAAAACTCTAAAAACCCCTCAAATACCCTAAAATACTAAAAACCTATGAAGACCCAAAAGACCAAAAAAAACTGACTGAATATTCAAAAATACACTAAAACAATAAAAACTCTAAACACTCCTAAACACCCATACAAACCATAAAAATCCAAAAAAACCTAAATACGGTAAAAAAACATAAAACCACTGAAAACTCAAAAACAATTAAACAACCAAATACCCCCAAAACCCCCAAAACCCCTAATAACCCATAAAAATATAAAAACCCCCAAAATACTTTAAAAACACCAAAAAAACATAAAAACCCCCTTAAAACAAAATAAAAAGCTTTAAAACCCAATTATACCCAAAACAACATAAATCCCCTAGAAACAATAAAAACCCTATAAACCCTAAAAATCCTAAAAAACATAAACCCCCGAAAGTCACTAAAAACTCTAAAATCCCTTAAAAAAATATTAAAACCATTAAAACCCATGAAAAATTTAAAAATCATAAAAATCCTAGAAAACACTAAAACCCTAAAAATCATAAAACCCTTAAGAAAATACTAAGAATCCCTAAAACTAAAAAGAAATCATAAGAAACCCCTAAAGATAGTTAAAAAACATAAAAACCCCTAATGAACCCTACATAACCCTAAGAATCCTGAAAACCCTAAATTTATAAAACCCTAAAACTCCCAAAAGCCCTAACAACTCTTAAAAATTACTAAAACTACTAAAACCCTACAAATCCTTAAAAACCCTAAAAACAAAAAAAAACTTAAAAAATATTAATAACCTTAAAATAACCCTAAAACTCCTATAACCATATAAAACACCTAAAATAGTGAAAACCATAAAAAATTAAAAACCTAGAAAAACCCTAAAATCCCTTAAAACCCCAAAAACTTGTAATACTCAAAAAACCTTAAGAAAATAAAAATTCATAAAGTACCATAAAAATCATCTAAAACCCATTAAAACCAAAAACACCTTAAAAATCTAAAAAACCCCTAATTTTTTTTTTGAAAAACAATAAAACCCCTAATAACACAAAAACATTTGAACCCCTAAAACCATAAAACCCAAAAAACTCCTGAAACCAAATAAACAATAAAATCGAATAAAAATTTGTAAAAACCATTAAAACTATACAAACCCAAAAAACACTTCAAAACACATAAAATCATAAAACCCCCATAGAAACCCTAAAATCTATCAAAACCCTAAAATCCCCTAAAACCATAAAGACCCAAAAAACCCCTAAACCCCCTAAAATGTTTATAAATCCTAAAAAACCCTAAAAACCATCAAAAACATAACAAATATTAAAACCCAAAAATAAATTGAAAACCTAGAAAACCCCTAAAAATAACCACAAACTCCTAAAAATCTCTAAAATCTCTAAAAAAATTAAAACCCCTTAAAATAAAAAAACACAAAAAACACACAAAAAAACTAAAACCATAAAACCCCTAAAAATCATAAAAAACTAAAACCCATTTAAAAATACTCTAAACCCTAAAACCCCTAAAAACCCTTAAACCTCCTAAAAACCATAAAAACACTAAAAACACTAAATCCATTAAAAACTAAAAAACACTAAAATTTTAAAAAAACCCATAAACCTTGCATGATCCTAAAAACTATAAAATATGAATAAAACCCCCAAACCAGTAAAAAAAATTAAAACCCTTAAACACCCTAAAAATAAAAATCAACATCAAAAGACCCTTAAAAACTTTTAAAAACAGAAAAAAATAAAAAAACATAAAATCATAAAACCCATAAAAACCCTGAAGTCCATAAAAAATCTTAAAAATTTGCAATACCTTATAAAATTTTGAAAATCCAAAAAAACTGAAAACCACCCAAATCCCTATAGGCAATAAAACCCCTAAAACACTAAAACCTATAAAATCGCCATAATAAACCCCAAAAACACTAATAATCCCTAAAAATACTAAAACCCATAAACTACTAATGTCTCCCTCAAA
Source organism: Viscum album (assembly GCA_963277665.1). Taxonomy (NCBI): domain Eukaryota; kingdom Viridiplantae; phylum Streptophyta; class Magnoliopsida; order Santalales; family Viscaceae; genus Viscum; species Viscum album. Next base: position 1,723,617,362 of record OY728126.1, on the reverse strand, counting down.
ATATATAGAAGACATTGAACACTCTAAAACCTCAAAAAACCCCTAAAACCACTATAAACGTTAAAAACCTAAATTCAAAAAATCCTAAAACCCCTAAAAACCACTAAAACCCATAAAAACCATATAGAGAGCCCTAAAAACTATAAAACCCCTAAACCCCCTTAAAACCTCTAAATGGACCATTAATACCCCCAAACCCTTAAAACACTAAAACCCCCTTAAAGAGGTAAAAAACACATAAAAGACCTTAAAAGACCCAGAAAAACACTAAATTACTAAACCCAACACCCCTAAAAGATTCCATAAAAACCTAAAAAATAGAAAAGATACTAAAAACCCTATAAACCCCTTAGAATACCCTAGAACCCCTTAAACCCATAAAAACACAAAAACCCCCTAAAACCCATTAAAATGTTTAAAAAACATAAAACAAAATAAATCCCCATAAAACCAAAAAAACACTATAATCCATAAAAAAAATTAATAAATTAAAAGAACCCTAAAACCTAGAAAATCCCTAAAGACCCTTAAAAACCTAAAAAACCCTAAAACCCCTAGAAAATATTTAAAAAACATAAAAAACATAAAAAACATTTAAAACCATGAAAAAATTAAAAAAATACCCAAACCCATAAAATCTATAAAAACCCCTAAAAACCCAAGAAAACAAAAATAAACAAAAAACCTAAACCCCCAAAAAATAACTCTAAAAAACTTTTGAAACCCCAATAAATTACTAAAAATTCATAAGAAACCCTTCAAAAACCCAAAAAACCCATGATAAACCCTAAAAACTCTAGAATATCCTAAAAACCAAAAAACCAAGAAGCACCATAAAACCATTAAAACATCTTAAACAACTAAAAATATTTAAAACCCGTAAAAACAAAAACAAAACAATAAAAATTAAAAAACAAAAAAACAAAAAAAATCCAAAATACACTAAAAGAACCCTGTTGACACCCTTTTTATTAATAAAGGAAAAAATATTATGAAGAAGCACTTTGGATATCATAAAGTGTAAAATAAATTTAAAGGATGTAAATAAATATAATTAATATGATCTATGAGGCATATCTACGCATCAATCGACCATCGTAGGTCTTATCCTTACAGCCCAATGCATAGACCCCCTACATTGAGGACCTACACCACAGACTTATGCAGTAGACCAATGTGGTAGTATAATTCACGAACCTCTACATGGAAGAGATGTGGTTTGAAACTAAGCCAAAGACCTATGAGGACCAAATACTTCCTACCATCCCCCTTGGTTATATATAGGACATTTGGGCTCCCCATATAGAGGACTAAAAAAATTCATAAGAACTCATGAAGATCACATTGCATATCTCCTTTGCCTAGGTCCCCCAAATTTTATCAGGTAACTCTATAAAACATGGTAGAATAGATAATTTTATGGGATACCCAATATCAAGGTCCTTTCAGAGTATTTAATGTAAAACATCTTTTTAATGAAACTCATTTTATAAGGAAATGTCATCTATTAAAGGTCATTTCCTTAATCAATGACCAATGCGGGATGCTTCTCAGGGCATCATGGGACACCCAAGGTGATTAAGTTAAAACCTCACCCAAGTGTTGTTGTCCCTATTCCATTTCCCAAGTAATATCATGCTTCATAGGATTATCCTTTTGGTGTTAAGAATTTATGAGCTCTTCCTTGGACTTATATGGTACGACTATGCGGCATACCTATGCGGCATACCTATGAGACATACCTGTGCGGACCACCTACAAGAGAAATACTTGAAAGACTCCTCATAAACACTCATGGTATGGATTATCCTTTTTAGGATCATTTTTCTAAAAGGGACCATGTTGAAATCTCCACCAAAACCTCATGACATAGGAAACATTTGGGAAAGACACATCAACATGTCTTCCATTTGGGTTTGTATTTCTATAGTCAAAGATTTTCCACATTTGACTTATAAGGGAGTAAGGATCCTTGGAATGTATGTAGATCTGTATATCTATATTTACATGGATCCTTAACCTAGATAAAGTGTTGGGAAGTTCCTGTTTTGGATGATTAGGGTTCAGTCTTGGTCCGCACTTATTGTGTCAAAGATATAGAGCCTCTGGTCTCTATTAAGAAGAGTAAGGGGTCACACTTGATTTTACCTTCCATAGGGAATGATATCCTTCTTCCACTATGAGAACCATATTAGATAATCCCTCCTTGATTAGTCATTATAATTTCATATTGGACCAAATAACGTTCACTTTAATTTCACATTTAAAGGTTCATTGCTCTGCACCCTCTTTCATCATCGCCCTAGCTTCCTTCGCTATAGGACCAAGCTCTTCCATCAGTGGAGGAGAAAGTGGGTGGTTTGTTTAATATTTCCCATCCTATTGTTTCTCACACCAATAATGAATCACGTGAGCTTAGATATTTGTGATGATAAAAACTTCCTCACAATCCACCTCACTTCTTGAACTATGAGAAATTTGATTCCCACCATGATTGGGATACATAGGAAGACTTCACCCAGGACCTGAGCACAATGGACATCCTCTCTAGGAATCCAGTCCTAATTCCCCTAATCCTGACATCCACCCTAGGAGTATTCCCCAAATTAAGTCCCCCTTTAATCACTATGAGTTAATATATCTATCATGGACCTTGTTATAAGGGCATCCTCTTTAGGAGTATTCCCAAACCCATTTCTCTCAAAGCGTTATACTCCCTTGTAATACTTATTAAACTATGTGGTCTTTGATTCCTATCTAAGTGGGATATGTATAAATCCTCCTTGAGGTTCAAACCCAACATTCCAAATCAGACTTATTCTTTCTAGGCTACATTACAAGAAGATTATAATCTATTTGGAGACTCATAACCTTTTCAGGTTCTTTGGGATTCTTTAGTATAAGTCCCACACCAAACATTAACTAGGAACCTTCCATCTAGATTTCTATACCATATTACATTAATCTATATAGTTATGCCCTTTTCACATGACATTAAAAGGTATGATGCGTCCCATTAAGTGTATCTGAACTATGATGGTTTTGATTCCTTTAATAAAGATTCATAGGTTTCCCATCTATGGGTACAATCCAAACATTAAAACAACATCCATCTCCTTGGGTGATGATAAATTACAGAGTGCCCCACTGAGTGGATTAAAAACTAGAATTTTCATAATAACGAACAAAGAATATATAATTAGTATAAGAGAGGATACCATTGGTGGAGAACCTTGAATTCAAAAAGATATCTCAATTGATGAAGAACCCCAAATTCATACGAATGATTTTGAATTCCAGACATTCTAAATAATTGATTACAAATTTCTAGTGAAACCTAAATTAAACATGGTAAATTAATCCGGATTCAAGAACATATATTAAATCTATAAGAGAGTCCTGGAGTAGGAAATAATTCCCTTCAAAAGGGTATGATGTCCCCGACCTCCCATCCTCTCAACCAATGTGAGTTCTTAAGAGTCATAGGTCTAAATACCAAATGAACGCCTGCATTTAGAATGTAGTTCCCCTTTAGATATAGAACTATTGGTTGTTTCCAGTTCCATAAATAAATCTGATGGAAACCATCTAGAAGTAGTGATTCCAAACCAAAACCCACATTTCAGGGGAATCAAAAATGGTGAACCTAAGGTGAATCCTCAAACAAGGTGATAGGTTACCCAATCTATTATTCCCATATCAATGGATAAAAAAGGCCATAAAAGGGAATCAATCATGCATGTGTTCATCTAAATGTTTCTACTTTCCTGGATTTCATTTTTTATATTTGTAATATATATGGGAACTTTCATTCTAGGAGCTCCCTTCATTCAAAATGGCTTCCATCAAGATTTCACCTGCGAATTCCCCGCATGCTACTCAAGTTGAATCCTTGTCTGCTCGAAGGAGGTCATCACCAAATATACATCTTCAACACTGGGTCTCCATTGAATTGGTATGAGAGTACCATCAACATAGTACAATACCAACTTTGGATGCTACCTTATAGCCCCTCCAAATCAAGAATAACCCCCGGTCGTGCGGTCAATGATGAACAGTTTTCCAGAAGCATATGAAACCAACCACTGTCTTCAACCATTTTGAGATTTTATCCCAAAAATACAATCACCAATACCTCCCCTATTCCAGTGATGTCGACCAATAGGACACCCATGGCCCCATACTAAAGACACATGGTCCTTCTTGAAGTCTCTTTCCAATAAACATCATCACCAACAACATGTGACATCAAACCCTCAACATGATGAGTGTTTTATTTTCTGTTGTGAAACCTAGGTCCCACAGAATCAAGAATGCAAGATGAACCACTGGGGAAAATAGTCGGCCATCAGGTAGTTTGTTCCTACCTTTTTCTCCTTTGGAGTAGTTTACTAACCCAATTTGGTGGAAAACAACGAATGAGAACATACACCCATCTGCCTTAATTTTTCTTTCCAAAAGACTCATCTAGTGACAGCCAACCAATCCCACCATTTAAATCCAGTGGAGTACCGTGAGAAAGAACATACACCTACTTAAAATCTATCATCCAATTAGAAAAATCGTCTGGATGCATTCAAGGAATCCCACCAACCAAATGTGTTGGTAACTTGTACGTAGGAACATACACCTACTTTCACGTACCAAACCTGTTAATAATCTCATTTGGAAGCACCCGGAGAAGTCGATCGGAATGATCTGATGAAAAACCTGGGGCATACTCAACTATCTACCCCCACACATGAGTACTGTCAGTATCTACTGACAGGAATGTGAGGTCATGAGTTGGTACATATACCCACTTCTAATATAGAGTGGGTGTATATTCTTGTTCTGGCGGCTGATGTCACCAAACACATTTTTTGGAATGGTGAAAGGACATACACAAATTCCTACCCATATCCTGGAATCATTCCAGAATATCATAACGACACATTTAGTAGTACCAAAGGGAGAAACACATAATTTTTTCCCCATAAAATGGATGACTCATCAGCATGACATTCTGGAGTAGATACACACCTCAATTCTAGTATAAGAGAGTTATGGGGCACAATCCCCCCATATCATGCAGATAATTGGATTAGACACATACACCATTCCAATTGAAGATAATCAGTCTGTTCTAATATCTAATCAAAACTGGGCACATACACCTTCTCATGATAACCAGTTTTCTAAAAAGCTTCCCCAACTATGTGTAAGAGAGAATCTAAGAAGAATTATCACCAAGAATAATTGGAGAATCAAGAGTCAATCAGTGATATGGATCCTATTAATGCTGGAGTTCATGAAGCCCTCAAACATTTATCTATTTAAACTTAAGATCCTACCCTACCATTACCAAATTTTGGGACTATTATTAGTAATTCAGATGTTCCTCATTAGACACTCCATCATGAAATCTTGCTTCATTAGAAATTGGTCATTCTCGAGAACCTATCACTAGTTGAGAGCCAGAATAACCCTTCATATGGCCATAAGACCAAGGATTATGATGATTCATCCATTTCTATAATCTATCGTGATGGTCCTCCCCATGATGGAATTTTCTGTGAAAGTTCTCTCCACAGTATTGTTTAACATTCTCAAAAAAAATTCTCTAACTAATAATGTAGGGATGAGAAAGCCCTTTCATCTTGAGGTACTTTCAAATATATGTACATTCATGTCTGATTCCTTGTTATTGGTAAGTGAAATAATTTCTCATATAGAAGACAACCCAAGTCAACGGTCATTCTATGAACCTCCCATGGGTCATTTTCATTCTAATATAGTAGAGGAAACATCAACTAAACCCATTTCTTATGATAATGAAATAAAAAAGGGTCCACTCTGGTTAGACCAAGTTGAGAAACTTGTAGTAGAAGATGAATAGGATAAGTTAAATATGAGAAAAAAATTGTCTAAAGGTAAAATATCATTCATGTTCTAGACTTTATCAACCTTTCAGCACAATATTCTAGAGATTTTGGAAGAAGATTGTATTCATGATATCTGCCTCAACATATGGAAGACTCTTCATCATCTGAAATCCAAAGTATTTCCATATGATTAATATAAAAGTCATATCAAGGTAATAGAAGGGTTGTATAACCAAATTGATTTGGAATATCTCAAGAATTCCCAACATCTAAAGATCGAGAATCAATAAGAATCCCTTCAACATGCATGCCTCAATTCATTAAATAGGTTTCAATGATTGATCACAGAAACCCCATATAGTGTTCATATTAGAATATGGGGTGCACATGGAGAATTACATTTTAATATACTCAAAAATTAGAAAAGACCGTTGAAATTGGACTCATGAAAAGTTATTTCCTCAGGCTGACTACAAAAGGAATATTCTATTCATGAATGAAAAGATGCTCAGCAATATCAGGCTTTAAATTTTTTCCCCAAATTCAAGACCAAAGGGAGAAATCTATTGAGATGATTCTGCATAAAGAATCTAAAAATATCAAGCAGTCTTACCTCTTAAAGGATTTCATCCATCAGATCATGAAATTTTTAGAAATAGTACAATGGTCTTCCAAAACAGGTGATTTAAGTGGGTGTTGGATAACACACCCAACCAATGCTCAAACCAGAATTATTAAAATTAGAATATAATTTGCGTTGATTTCATCCATATAAGTTCAAGAACCATCCCATCTCATAGGGATGGAGGCATTTTTAATCCAACCGTTAGAGTTAACAAATAGAGCCTAAAGGGTTGAAGAATATGAATAGGAATAACCCCAAAATACAAGTTGGGGGCCTTTTTCACATCCACAATCCCCTCATCAGTGAAAGTCAGTTTTATCCCAATTAGGGAAGAATCCTTAAAGTGAACACACAATAGAACAATATAAGAATTACCTTTATATTATTTTCTATCAAAAAATTCCTAGGGAACCAACAAAATGGATAACAAAGTCCTATGGAGGATGACGAATAAGGATATCTTATAATGATACTGATAGAATGTCATCAATGCATCACACATTAGTAAACATCATTAATTCTATTATGGAAGATCCTCTAGAAAATGAGTCTAGTTCAGGGGAGTCAGAGGATGATGTTCTTATTCATAATTTGGGACACACCGATGAAAAGTAAGGATGTGTGCATACCTAAAATTATTGGATTACCCAAAATCTAGGTATTCCCTCAAATAATCAACTTCCACCTCTTTGAAAGTCACTTATCAAGGAAAAAGGTAAAGTTCAGACCATGAATCACTTTTCCACTGGAGAAGGATAATCTATATTGCTTGAAGGAATATTTTCCTAGCAAGAGGAAGAGATACATGATTTGAGAAGAATAAATGGAGAGTTACTCCGAAGTAGCATTCCTTCGAGACATGCTCCATAAACAGATCCTCAATTTGAACATCCCATAGGAGCTCCCCAACAAAGAGGGTTTTTTGAAACTACTGATTTGGATAAGTAATTCCCTCTTTTGTGTACAGAACTAAAATAGGATAAATCACATTATTACAGGCCTATTCCCAATGGTTGTCCAAGAAAAATACCGATATAGCCACTGCTAATGGTCATTCCAGTTTTCGCACCAATTCAGGCTCTAGTTTCTGTACCTATTCATGTCCCAGCTCATCTTGATGTTTCCCAAATGCTTATGAATAAAATTGAGTCATTAATAACTCGATTGGAATCTATGGAGGAATGGAATGCACCAGTACAACTAGAAAATAATTCTTATCCCGAATGGGTAGATCTAATTTCCCCCACCAAAATTTGTGAAAAATGCATTTACAATAATTAATGGTTTGGGAGATATGGAGCATCACTTGATGCATTTCAAATCTCACTTTGATTCTATTATGGGGACCCCTAAATAACAAGAAGTAGTAAAGATCATAAGTTTTGTGCAATCACTATAGGGGATGGCCTTTGTCGGGTATAAAAGTTTTCAGTCTTGATCAATTAATGGATGGGAATACCTCTATCATAAACTCATTTTCCAATTCATCTAAACACTGTAGAAGTCAAAAAAAAATTATCTTACAAACCATAAACAAAGGGAGAATGAAAGAGTTTTAAATTTCATTTCTCGGTAGACAGGAATAACATATTCCTTAAACCCACCACTCCCTAAAGAAGAGTTACTGTCAACCTCTGTGTAAAATATCCTTGATGAATTGCATACACCACTAATCCATATTAAATACATAAAATCATGTAGAAACGTTGCTTTAATATCCCAAAAAGTAGATAATTCCATCACAGAAACTAAATCTAAGTATCGTGTAATCCCATCAGCTCAAGGAAAGAGAACAAGAAAAGAAAAGGCTTCCATAGTTACACTCAAACAAGAACCTATAACTACATCTACTTAAAATCAATCATCATATCGTCAGGGTCCTCCTCCCGAGCAATAGAAACAACGATCGCCTTGTCAGTATGATTAAAAATATCAAATCCAAATACACTTTGATGAGTTAAAGAACAAATTCTACTCTTTTTAGAATTAACAAGTTATTGATTACTTCATTTCATCCTTGGAAAACAACTTACTCCAGTTACCATGGCCCAAGAAATAGAACAAATAAGGATATAAAGACCTCTAAAACTACTTTCTCTCCCATAAAATGTTGGGACACCCCATTATAGAGTGTTTTATTTTAGAATATATCCTGAAATAGATGGTGGACTCTAGACAAGTGAAACCAAAAATTTCATCAACCTGTGTAGCATGTGTTAATGTTACTAATCCATAGGAAGAAGGATAATGAAAAAAAATTCAAAAGTAGGAATGTACCAATGTTTTATGATTGGTTGGTTAGGAAAATGATCAATCAAACTCCTGAAATTCTATGAACACAATTAAAATAACTGATTGTTCCACCTTACAATTTTGTTTTAACCTACCCATATTCATCAAAATATCATTCCTCCAAATGTCAAGCCTCATGAAAAAAACATGGTCAAAATGATAAAGATCATTTATAAGAATATGATATCATGTTGAGCCCAAAGTTGTCCTTGATTTTGGAATATTTCAAACCATCATTCACAAAAGAACTGGTACTACCCCACCAAATGGAAGAATAAGAATCAACCAGTCAGATAGAATCTTCATCAAATGAGGAGTTGATATTTGGTTTCATTAATGTTATCCACTTAATGGACCCCTATGCAAATAATGATTCAAAATATGAACATGAATTTCATGTACTTGATTAGGGAACAAGGGGAAGAAGCCATAAAGGTTGAGGATAATTTATATGACATGGCTATTCTAGAAATCACTATTTTAATTATACCCATGATCGAACTTTTTATGAATTAGAAACTCATGGGATATCCATTCAGTGGGATCAATAAGAATAAGGGAATTATCTCACATGGGACAGGATCATCCCCAGTATGATTATCTTGGAAGACTGATTAGAGTCTATATCACCACTTTATCTACATGTGAGCATACCTAGTCATCCTAATCCACCAAGAGTATATTTATTTAAAGCTTATTCCCAGAAACATGATCTATCTACATCCGGAGAATCAAATTCCAAGTCATATACAAAACTATATCTCCATCCTAGAAAACACATACCATTGGACTAGAAGTATGATGTTTTGAAGAAATTAGCCCAAGTACTGGAAAAGTTATCAATCCTGGATGTTCTGAATCTATCAAAAGATATTTAGTAAGCACTTATTGAGGCTTTTTTATGTCCTCAAGAGTTTGGAATTATGGTTTCTTCTATTAAGGTATATTGTATAGATAATAATCATGTATAATTTCATGCAATAATATCTTTCATGGACCAAGATGAAGATTATTCTGTACATGTACACATCAAGTCCTTTTATTTATCTAGAAAGGTTAACAATATATACATCTGATGGGCCTTCATTGATAATGGTTCATAGGTCAACCTCATTCCCATACATAAACTTTGTCGGTTGGGTCTTACTGAATCTGACTTATCTCCCTCCACTCTGATGTTTCAAAGTTATGTCAAGAATTAACAAGAACCTATAGGTGAGATTACACTCATAACTTAGTTTTTAGATCTTGTATCTAATTAATATTTCATGGTTTTCTAGTAGGACATAAACTTACATAAAATTGAAAGGGTAGACCCAAATCAAAGCACTCATTTAGTGGATTCCATAATGTCAGTTGTGGTAATTGCGCTTGAGAATATAGGAGAGATTGTTGATTTACCAAGTAGTGGTGAAAGCCTAAATAGAGATGTCTTCATTCCATCCACCGAACATTAGAAAGTATTTTCTTCATCATTCAGGATAGAATAATTTGATTCATATATATTTAAATACATGGATTCCGATTCCAAATCCATCAACTTCCCTTAAATAATCCAGGAAGATCCTTCATCATCGGTAGGGTCATAAATGGTAGACTCATCTTTTGGATGTTCAAATATCAACTCCTCCCCTAGTATTAAAGTCTTTCTGCATTACTTACCCTTCATGAATAAATATAACAAGTAATGCATGAGGAAGATGAAGAAGAGTAATCCCTAGGTTATTCTCCTCTAGTATTTGAGGAAGGCAACTCCACTATTGTGGATGAGCTCAGATAAATAAATTTGGGTACAAAGGAAGATCCATGCCCTACACTAATTAGTGTGTCTATAAATTAAGAAGATTAAGAGGTATATACTACATTTCATGAGAGGAACTGAGAAGTGTTTTCTTGGAACAATATAGAAATGTTATTTTTTGATCTCAACGTGGCCACCCATCATTTGAGTATTCTAGAAAAGCATCAAGGATTTAAAAAAGCAGCAATAAGAATACACCCAACTCATATCTCCAAAACTGAGGAAAAAGTTGAAAATCTTATGAAATATGACTTTACCAGGGAGGTGAAATATCAAAAATGGATTAATAATATTGTCTTAGTGAAAAATAAGAATGGGAAAATTATATCTTACTTTGATTTCAGAGATATGAACCAGAACATTTCCAAAGATGATTTTCCAGTTCCAATCACAGAACTTTTGATTGACGCAACAACTGGATACAATTCTCATTCCTTCATAGATGGTTACTCTAGGTATAAACAAATCAAAATGGCCACAAAATATGATGAATATAAATCGTTCAAATCCCCACAAGTAATATTTTTCAATCGAACAGTTCCCTTTGGCTTAAAGAATAATGGTGCCACATACCAACATGAAATGCACCACATTTTCAATCATTTATCAGGGAAATTAATTGAATGCTATGTGGATGATTTAGTGCTTAAGTAAAGACAACGTTATAATCATTTGGAAGATATAGAGACTATATTCATCAAGATTTGACAACATAATTTGAATATAAACACCTTAAAATGTTCTTTTGGGGTAACATTGGGAAAATTTATATGTTTTTTTGTATGTCATCATGGTATTAAAGTCATTCAAAAGAAGGCTAATGAAATCCTTAAAATTCCACCTACTCAAAACATGAAAGATTTGAGAGTACTTCAAGGAAACTTGGACTATATCAGCAGCTTCATAGACAATTTAGAAGGCTAGTGTTTTCCCTTCACCAAATTGATGAAGAAGGGGGTCACGTATCAATGGACCAATGACTAGCAAAAATAATTTGATCCCCTCAAGAAATAAATCTTTATACCACTGATATTAATTACACATGTTCAAGGAAAGATTATTATTATTTATGTGACATCCTTAGAGTGATCATTTAGATCCTTACTTGCACAAAAGAATGATACTGGGAATGAAAACATCCTTTATTATCTCAATCAAACCATGATCGACGTAGAGACTCGATATTCAGATATTAAAAAAAGTTACCAGCATTAATATTTTTAGTTCAAAAATTGAGACAGTACTTGAGAAATCATGAGGTCCACTTGATATCTTGAAATAACTCGAAAAAATTTATCCTCTGTCGTCATATTCTTACAGGATTCCTGTTATGGTGGGAGGTTATTCTACAAAAGTTTGATATACAGTTTGTTTCGTAGAAAGTAGTAAAAGCCCAAGATTTAGCAAACTTCTTTGCTGAGCACCCATATGTGGAAGAGATATAATTGAATACAGACTTTAAGGATGAATAAATCCTCTATATTCCATAATGTCCTCGAATATGGGAAATGTATTTTCATGGTTCTTTTAGAAGTTCAATGGGGAATAGAATGGAAAATCCTAACTTCAACAAAGTTGGGTTTGGAATTGTGATAATCTCCCTAGAGAAGGCAGTGCTTCCATATTATTATCTATTATCAAAATGTGGTACTAAAAATGAGGTAGAATATCAGGCATTCATTTCAATATTAGAATTATAACTCCAATTACTAGATGATTACCTAGAGGTAAAATGTGATTCATAATTAGAAATCAAAAAAATAAATAGGGATTAAGAAATTAGAAATGAAGAAATAATTCCCCTATGTGATTATTTTTTAGGGGTAATGGAAGAATTTAAATCAGATCCATCATTATCTTATGTCCCATAGTCACAAAAATTCCCAAGTGTATGCTTTTTAAAATGTAGACACAACCTTGGTAGATCCAAATCAGGACAAAAAAATCCTTAGCATTGCTCATCATCAAGTGGTTTCACCTTTTTCCCAAATTATAATAGAGGAAATCAATTAAATTAATCCCATTTATGATACATATTGTTATACCAAAGGATGGAATACTCCCATCATGGAATATCTCCAAAATGGGGCACTTCCAATGCATAGAATTCAAAGAGAACAGATCCAGAAATTCACTGTTAATTTCACTCTTTATGATGGACTAGATCACCAAAAGATCCCTTTTAGATGAGGCTTTAACTTAATTCATCTCAAATTCATTGATGGGGATGAAACCATGGCTGTCATGAAATAAGTATATGTAGGAGTTTGCGGTGCTCAATAGTATGGGAATAGGATTTATGATCAATTTTGAAGTCTTGGATTCTTTTTTCATTTGATGACACAAAATTCATATATTCACTAAGAAGTGTCATCCTTTCCTGATGCATGAAAACTTCATTCATAATCCTGTAGAATTTCTACATACTACTAAATAATCCTGTCCATTTTCTACAAGGGTAATGTATATAGTAGGACCCTATCCTCAAGCTACGGCTAAGCAATTCAAGTATATTCATACTACTACAGATTTCTTCTCCAAATGGGATGAGGCAATTCCTCTCAAGGAAGTCAGGGACAAAATCATTTTTATCTTTTTCAAAGCTAATATCATCACCAAATTTGGTGTCCCTCATACCATATTGATAGACAACAACACAAATTTCTATTTTTTGAGTTAAAGAAGCTGTATCAGGAGCACAATATCAAATCAAAACATTCATCTCGTTGCTATGCATTAGCCATTGGATAGATAGAGACATTCAACAATACCCTATCGAATATACTCCAAAATATGGTGGAAAAAGATAAAAATTCTAAGCCGGATAAGATCTTGCAAGCTTCATGGGATTATCAGACTAGTACTTGTACTATAACACAGTCAACCCCATATTCATTGGTGTACAAGATAGAAGAAGATCTTCCTATTGAAGTTCAATTTCCTTCACTCTAAATTTTTATATGTGACCAGTTATCTATAGGTGAACAATCTTGGAAGCGATTTGATGAGATAGAACAATTATATGAAAATATATTTCATACCTTGCACCACTTGGAAGTCTAGCAGAACCAAATATCATGATCTTTTAACAAGAAAGTTTTCCTCCACTCATTTCTTCAAGGAGAATTGGTATTAGTCCTCAAGACTATGATGATACTCGAAAATAATCCTTCAAATAATTAGAGAAAGTGGTAAGAATTTTTTTCCATACATAAGGATTGATCTAATGGAGATTATTCTCTAATACCAATGGATGTTGAACTTATTACAACTCTAACCAATAAAATATTCTTGATGAAGTAATTTGTTTAATCACACAATGTTATGTCCTAGTTACAGGACATTAAACTACATAGAAACCATATGTGTTCATGTTTCATGACATCCAAATGCATGGAATGTTTATCTTTATCAAATGAAATTAAACTACAAAACATTATCTATCCTCTCTATTCGACATTAAACTATATGGTTAACATCTCTATTATTTGAAGTTAAGAAATCCCCCAAGATACCACAAATTTTCATTCCTTTTGGTTCTTAAAAAAATATGTAGCTTCCAAGCACATGTATTACTCAGAACATTCCTACTATATAGTGGTACATGAGCCCCATTTCTCCCTATGTTTGAATCAGATCTGCATAAAGACCCCTTTTCATGAACTACATATGGCTTGATTCTTATTCCAATAAGATACATAGAGGCACCCAGATATTTAATCTAGGTCCCAACCACAAAAATAAAAATAAAAATATCCATTCACCCCCGATGTGTATGAATCAAACCTGTATAGGGAATGTTTTAAGAAATATGTGGGTCTTGATTCTCATACCATTGAGATATATAGTGACGCATGGATCTCCAAACTTGGAACCAGCTATGATTTTAGAAGATAAAACCTCCTTCCTTTTCCACCATGCATGAGTCAAAACTGCATAGGGATATCATCCAAGACATGCGAGTTAATTATAATTTCAATGATATACATGAAGATTATTATAATTCCTGGTTTAGACATAACCATTAACCTATAAATTATAAAAATTCCTCTTCCCCACATAAAAAAACTAATGATATTGAGAACAATATCAAAAAACACATATGGCTTGATTCATGCCCCTAGAACGATACCTAGTGATTCTCAGACACTGTCTTGGATTAGCCACCACTCAATCATTACACCCAAATCCTTTACTTGTTTTACCTTTATGTTGCAAAATACTATTTTTTTCAACCCTTGTATCTCACACTGAGGATAACTTACATGGTATTATGAATTGGGTAATTATATTCAATGTATAAATAAGGCATCTCAATTCCCATTTGGGGTTATCAATGGTCCTAGTTGCAAGACCATAAAATACATAATAGATATACTCATCGTAAGATGATAAAATGCATGATCTATAAAAAAAACTATGTGTGGTTTAATTATCAATTTCATGAGATATGTAGACATTTCACATCACTTCATCTTTTTTCCTTACCACATGACGCTAAATAGCATGGAAGTACAAAGAACTATGTTTAGATTGATTCTCATTCTTTTGAGATACGTATTAACACCCAAATCTACTATCTATGGTCTAACCACAATTAAGAAAAATCCCCAAATCCTTGTGTATGAATCATAACTTCTTGGGAAACCCTTTCAAGAACTACATGTGGTTTGATTCTTGCCTCAGGAATATATGTAGTGACACCTGGATTCTACCTCCTAGTCCAACTGCAATATTCTTTCTCATGCCAGAATCACTTAACATCCTCACGACATGATGATAAACTACATGGAACTATAATAACTATGCATGTATTTATTCTAATCTATATAAGATATGTAGTGTCAATCATATTTTCAATCTTTTACCCAGATGCAACCTAACAAGAAAAAGCCTCTATTCTCTCATGTATGGGTCAAATCTACACAAGGAGATCAAATGCATGTTCTCAACATATACAAAAAAAATTATCTGATAAGAACTACTTGTGGCTTGATTCTTGCCTCAACAAGATATGTAGTGATAGTTGGGACTTATAACCTTGTTCAGACGCAACATTCAATTTCCCTTGATATCAAAGTCTCTAATGTCCTTGCTTCATGACTTTAAATTGCACAACCTAATGTCCTTATTGCATAACTTTAAACTATATGGTACCAAGATAACGACATATTTCTTGATTCTCATAACTATGAGATACTTAGTGATGCCCGAATCTCCTATCATATTTCTATGTGAATTTTTTTTTAAAATTCTCCCTCTCATGTATAAAATTAAAAAAATCTATGCAAGAGACTTTATTTTTAGTTCTCTCTTTATAGAGCCCACTAAGAAAGAAAAATATTTCCCCTGTATACATATTAGTGAGATCTATGTAAGGGACTCCAAATGCATGGCTAATACTAGTCCAAATACTTCCCTTGTGAATTGGACATTACCCCTTTCACATTTCATACTCCTAATTTTGGAAACTTTTAGATCTTCATAATCATTCTTTGATTTTTGGTGATATAATGTCTGATACCAAAGATCTCATTTTCTTGAATATGGATTATGTGCCTCTAGGTGGCCTTGAATAATTCACCCACATAATGGGAATATCTCCCAAAAGATTCCACTGTTTAACTATGCTGCATATTCCATAGTTTTCCATGCATAATAAAACCCCCATAATGGGTTTTTTTTTCAAACAATGGTAACGTAATTCTTGGGAGAAGCCTCTTGTATACCTTTAAATTTTTTATGAAGGTATGCAAGAACCCATATTTTAAAGAGGCCATCCAATGCATATTTGTCCCATATCTTTTCTCATGGCCTAAAAGTTTCCAAGACTATGGTTTAACACTTTTCTATTCACTTGTTAAAATAATACTAAAATAACCTTGGATAATTTTACCACATGTCATCCATTTTTTCCATAATATTATGGTCCTAGTCATATGACCTAAAAACTAAAGACATAATATTTCCTTAATTTGGATTAGACCATTGTAGAAAGTCTATTTCTCAATTTATTTGGAAATCATGACTGAAAATACTCTTTCTATGTTCAGGTATTTTTCTCCATAAAACAAACTCTGTGTTTTGGAAAATAAGAATCTTCATAAACTTTCTTTGGCTTTTAGAAATTGAATGTCTAATAACTGAGAGATATTTTTACTAACTGGGCAGTACGTGCCCCTAAGAGGCCTTACATAATTCGCTCACATAATAGTCTTTTTTGCCAAAATATTCCACTGTTTTTCTATGAGACACATTCCCCAGTTGGCCCTACATAATACATACACCATAACAGGTTCATCAAATAGTGGTAACTTCATTATTGAAAAAGAATTCCTATAATTCCTTTATCCCTTTTACCATGTCATTCTATGAATCCATAAATTCTCAAATCATAGTTTACAATTCATTATCTCCATACTTAAATATGGTATTATGTTTCCAAAAAAATTACCAAGAATTAGAAAACTGTCAAACCCTTGGTCAGAGTTAAATACCTTAAATGAAAGTCCCATAATGACCTTGTGAGATGACTTTAAACTACACAGTCCCATAATTTCCTTGTTTAATGGCTTTAAGCTACACATCCCCCAAATTTCTTTGTTGTACTACTTTCAACTAAATAGCATAATATCATAAATCCCCTTTCTAAAAAATTTACCTTTCTTCACACATTAAAATCTTGTAGGATTTTCTTCTCAATTGTGGCCTATGTCGGAACAAATGTCCCCTTTATTCTCATATAACATTCTTTGGAATATCCACCCACTGTGGTCTTGAGACATTCGAATATTGACCCCCTTTTGTCTATCAAGTGTAGAATGTCATAATTCCTGGGAAATCCTTTACTTGACTGTGAAGTTTGTGCCTTAGTTGGCCTTTTATAAAATTATCCTACATAATAGGCTTGTCAAATATTGGTAACTTTGTTATTTGAAGAGACCTCCTTTATTTTCATACATCAAATTTTAGATTTGCTGACCCTAAAAACCCATGAATCAAGATTCCCCTTGGATGTATCTAATAAAATATCGGGACATTCCTATACATCATGTTTTTTGTGATACCTAATCTTAAAATTCAAGGTCAAAGCTATTCGACCTAAAAAGATAGCTTTATTAGTCTAATATGAATGAAATTAAACTGTTTACCAAAAGTGACATTAAACTCATGAGGTTAAAAACCCACAAAGGGAACCTTGAAAAAAATGAGTCTCAATTTACTGTACATTCACTTTGTGTGGTTTAGCCAATGTTGAGAAACAAAAAGTCAAAATAAATAAAGTTTACAGGGTTGTCCACATGACCTTAGAAATAGTAAAACTTTTCTTTCTAGGCTTCTTGGATTAATTAGTATAAAATTAGAGTGCCCCCATCCATATCATTGTAATTATAAATTATCTGATGTAAAGATGCAGTGTTATGAAAATCATTGTTGATATTATGATTACAGAAATAAAGTTGGGATGAAAGCATATATATATATATATATGATTGGAGATAAAATAATTTTCATTTATATAGTAAAATTTGAGGAACATCCATAGATTGGAGTCTCTATATCATATATTATAAAAAGTATTCATGTTGACTCTTTACTTGTTGAAAATCCTCCTAGGCCCTATCAACCGCTTACTGATGCTTGGTTAGTTGAGTATCTTTAGCCTCCCCTGTTTGACAACGTGTTTATTTTTCATCTAAAATGTAAGTTACCCCTTCTTATTGGGCTTCTACCATTTATTGGTTTAGTTTCTCATGCCTATTTTGAACAACATCAATTTTTTGATGAAGATATGCTATTTCCTTAATTTTCAGCTTAATTTTCTGATCAAATTCCATCAAATTCTTTCTATGATTGGATTTTTCCTTGGATACTATAGCTCTAATTCCCTCAACATTGGTGATAAATTTGGACTTTACCTGAACTTTTCGCAATTTGTGTTCTTTCTCCCACTAGAAAAAAATCTCTTTCATCGCATTATAAATTGGGCGATAATCAAACCCACAAAATCCCAGTATGATAAAAAGTTTTATAAGTTAGCCAAAATGTGAAGGAATCTCTTACAAAATCTTTTTAGACATTATATAACAAATAGTCTCCATTTTTTATTCCATGTAATACTGAGAAAAAACTACAACTCTATATCTGAATCAGAATCACTACCATGAGGTGGACTATATTCTTGAATCAGATCACTCACAGTGGTGTTGTATATGCTCCTTTCAAAGAAACTGGTGGTTTACCTTTTTTTATTGGGATAATGTAGGGGATTCACCTTAGGACTTAATTTTGGTAGCCAGTAGCCCTAAATGGTGAATTAGAATGATTTTTAGCTCCAAATGTATAGAAATAACAAAGAAGTATCGAGAAAGTCAATGAAATTTACCTAGTAATAAGTCGTCTACTTGAGTAGATTCCTCCCCAGTATTCTCAGCATCAGTAGTTTGAGAAATTACTTCATGGGGTGGATAATTATTCTATGATTTCCAACTAACCATAACCATAGGCTCTATAGTATCCCCCAACACAGGATTCTCAGTTGGCACTTCTACAACATCAATTTAAGAAGGATGAAATGGGATTCCCCGTTCTTGAAGGGACTTTGCAACTTTATTTAATGAAAAATCTACATGGATTGGTTTTGATATGAAATCTCAGATAAAAGAAAAATTATTTTTGAAAAATGCAGGAACAAGAACTTATTTCATTTTAGTTTCTCATTTAAATCCCCAAAATCTTTGATGGAACCAAGAATATCAATGTATAGATTATGATCATTCATCATTTAAGTGTACATGGATTTTAATGTTATAGAATCCTCACCATTTAAGGTATGAAATTTTTTTTATCGATGCCCAAATTGGCTCCGTTGAAATTTTCTTCCGCCAGCTATTCAAATGGTTCAATGTCATCAATCCCTGATGAATCAATATCCGCACCAGTACCTAACTCAGGTTATCTGGTATTCTCACTCCTTCCTTATGGATCCATAATAATATCAACATTGATTGTCATATAGTCCTTTAACAAATCCAAAAGATATGAAATATTATAGAGAACATAATTTTAGAAACAAAATTTGATATCCAAAAGAAATGCATATGATATTTCCTTGACTATTTTCTATCTCTAAAGAATCATGAGACAATTCAGCCACATCACTTGACACTTCATTTATTAAGGTAACATAGTCCTAATCCTAAATTTTTAATTCTTTTATATTTTCCTTCTCAATCCTTGAGGGACCACTGTTTAATACTTTAAGAGAAAAAAGGGATGAATATCCTATGAAAAGATATACATGGTCACCAAGGTGCATCATGTGAGTCATAATACTAGTGGATAGCGCAAATACTCACTTTTTTGACATACACTCTAGATAAATATCAATTATTCCGTACATTTAATTTCATTAGAAAGTGGAGAGATAAAAATACTCCTCTTGGTAGTGAAGACCTAATTTAAAAACTGAGTATTATTAGTCACCATTACCTCCATTGTGGTCTACCCTCATGGAGAAAGTCCTGGAGACCTAGGGGTTTTACCCAATGTGTCAATGGGGGTTCATGTAGGTCCATATATTGGTGACTCAGACACCATTCCTAATTTTCCTTCTTTAATTATAAGTTGTAAAGAGAAATACCATCAGGATTAATTATGGTGGATGATATATCATAAATTAAACAAAATAAAAGGAAAATATATTCTCAGTATTAACATAAATGTCACATTCCTCTTCAGGGTGATGAATTATGCCTTCATGTATCCCTAGATCCATTATATAATATACTCATTGTGAGGATAGTACTTGTTCAATGGTTTCATATTTGAAGGTTTATAGCTCCATGATATGATTTCTTACTTCATCTAGAGTACTATCTGGATTAAAATTAGAAGGTTATACAATATCAACCACATCTGGTATTCAATTTCAAAGTTGGAGAAATGCCCATGCATACCTGAGTTCATGAGTCATGCTTTCCTAATAATGGATTACTAAAGGCCTTACATAAATTATCTTTGATATAGTTGGTTTTGGAGAAAACTCTACACCCTCTGATTAGAAGGCATCTTAAAGCCTCCCCTCTTCTTCAAAAGAATTATCAGATAAAATGGTAACCTCTTTTTGACAATGGTGACTAGATCACCTCAGTGCTAGAGGTGTTGTTTACCTTTCCTTAGACTTCTTGGTGGAATTTCTATGAGGACATTTTTAAGGTTCTGATGTTTCTGAGGCCACTACATCATATTTGTCTTTAGAAATTTTACTAAAATTTCTACGAACAATAGTTTTTGTGGCCTCTACTAGATATGTTCCTTTTGTTGAAGCTTTATGAGGGTATGAAGAAACCCATTCTTTAGCATATAAAATCTCTAATCCAATTGATTCATATGATAGAGTTTGAGTAATCAACATTTTTTATGTCTCTATATCCATCAGAATCAATAATTTGTGGGCTACCATTGGGTTCTTCTCATGACCAACATAGATGAGAGGAAAAGTGATCGATTTTTAAGGCATTTGAATGGGATAAAAAACAAGTAAGAAACATAAAACTGAAAAATAATTTCACTTTCAATTTTGTTTGCTAATACACTATCCCTGAATTCCATCATATAATCCCTCAGTTCATAATTTTATTCCTTACCATCATCAAAAAATGTTCCATTTGGTGTGTACCAAAAGGAAAGAACCTGAATTCTCCTGATACATTCAGTTCTTTCTTCACTTCATCAAGCTTTAGGTTCAAAATCTGTATCGCAAAAACATTCTGCAAAAATGGATTAAATCAACCATTAAGGATGCTAAATAATTTCAACACTGAATATGAACAAAAGTGTGATGCAATATAACCCCATAATACTTGATATGGTCATGTAATAATAAATGGATACTTCCCATTGTATACATTCGATTATCTATAGTTGGAAAAACTATAGGATGTATGCAAGTAGGACCCTTCTCTTTTGTTGGTTCTAAAAAGTCTTACATCCACACTTTTTCTTGAATATCATCCCTAGTAAAAAGATATTTATGTTCTTTCAATAATTTATTTTATATTTTGAATAGTTCATGGGCCAATGGTGGCCTCTTCTTAGCATCACCCCATATTTTTATTGTTGGAATGAATTCATCATACATATCCCCAATAATAAAAACCCCATATATTTGGTAGACATCCCATAAACTGATGCCAACCACACCTTGTGTTAGGTGGAATGAATTTGTTTACGGACTCCATTGGCTCAGTAATTTAGGAATGAATTCAATTTTTGTAAACATAAGTTTATATTATCCAGACATTTTCATAAATATGAACATCCCCCACCTCTTTCCTAAACCCTGCAGAAGTCCAACATAACCAAAACACCCACATCCATTCAGGCTTGACTCCTCCTGCAGAACGAAGGTCTCAATCTTCTTTTCAGCCATTAGATTGATCTATTTTTGAAGCACTAAAGGTTTAATCAAATAAATACGGCCTCATATCTACAAAATTATTCATTATATCATGATTAAAACTACTATGATGTAGGATTCATCGAATAAGGATTTTTCCCTTGTGAATAGGCTTACCCTTTACAGTAATATTCATACAATGACAGTTGAAGTGTTAAACAAGCCAATTATTTGAAAAATATCTCTTATAAGACAAAATGTGAGAATCTTCAAAAATCCCATGCCTTTACATAGGTAGTTATTGGATTTGTGGATATTCACGTTGGTATGGAATCAATCCTTTCACTAACTCAGGAAGGGTAATTTCAACAACGTCCTAAGAGTATGGTCCAATGATTGTAATCATTTAAATTTGGTGAACTCTAGCTTATTCAGATGAAGTAATCAATAAATCCTTTTACTATAAGAGAATTACCAAATTTTTATCATTAAATTGGAATATTTAATTAAGAAAGTTCAAATTTTAACTTAATGGAATTCAAAAATTTGGTAAAGGAAAATTCCTGCATAGATCTTTTGACGAGGTCACAAGTGTAGGTCACTCGACAGGGTACCCAATGTAGGTCCTTAGACAAAGTCCTTATGTTAATCTCCATTGATAAAGTAACTCCACATAACCCCATCACTCAAATGGTTATACATCAAAAAAATAAAGGGACTTGCACAAGATAACAACAAGAGAGAGCATCATGAACGAGCTACACAATGAGAGGAGAAATTTGAGAATGGGAGTGAAGAAAATGACAAAGGAACATGGGTATTTATAGGCATCTCCAACCTACGTGACATAGCTACTTGACATAGCTATACAGAATACCTACATGGTCCAAAATTAATTCTCTATAATCTTTTCCTCAAAATCTATCCTCAGGACTATAACCTTTTTTTCAGTTGGATCAATTCTGAAGGGGGGGGGGGATTTTGTTGACACTATTTTTATAAAATAAGGAAAAAATGATTATGAAGAATAAAATTGGCTATCTTAATATATCAAATAAATTTAAAGGAAGTAAATAAATATAGTTAAATGGATCTATGCGACACATCTAAGGATCAAGCGTCCAATGTAGGTCCTACCTGTCCAGCCCAATTCATAGCCCCTATGCTGAGGACCTATACCATAGACTTATGTGGCAGACCTAGGCGGTATTATAATTCTTACAGGCCTAAGTGGAAGAGATATGTTGTGGAGCTACACCAAAGACCAATGTGGAGAACCTCATTTCGACCGACCCCCTCCTTTCCTATAAATAAGACACATGAGATCTCCATAGAGAGGACTGAAAAAAAGTTGGAAGAACTCTCGAAGCTCCCATTATATAGCTCCTTTTCCTAGGTCCCCCAAATTCTCCCAGTTATCTCTCTAAAAAAAGGGAGAAGAGATAATTGGATGGGATAGTAAATATCAAGGTCCTTTCAAATTTTTTAATACTAAAAATATGATTAAGGTCCCTCCTTTCATAAGTAAAAGTCATCTATGCAAGGTTCTTTCCTTGAGAAAAGACCTATGCAGGATTCTTCTTAGGACATGAAGGGACACTTACGGTGCTTAAGTTGTTACCTCACCCAATTTTTGTTGTCCCTAGTCCATTTACCAAGGCATATCAATATTTCAAAGGCTTATCCTTCATATCTTAATCATTTTTCAGTTCTTCCTAGGACCAGTGTTGTACAAATACCTGACATAACTATGTAGCATACCTATGTGGAATACTTGTGTGGACCACCTATTCATGTCATACTTGAAATAATCCTCAAAGACACTGAAGTAATTTCATCTCCTTCCATGGATCTTTTGTCTAAAAGTAACCAAGTTGAAACATCCACTAAAACCTCCTAACTTACCAAATCTTTGGGAAAGACACATCATCATGTCTACCATTTGGGTTTGTATTTATATAGTCAGAGGTTTCCCACATTTTTCTTATAAAGGAGTCAGGATCCTTGAGAAGTGTATAGTTATTCAGATCTACAGTCACAAGGATCTTTACCCCAGGCATAGTGTTGAGAAGTTCCCAATTTGGAGGATTAGGGTTTAGGCCATGTCCCCCCCTTCTCGTCTCTAAGATCCAGAGTCTCTGGTCCCCAATAGGAAGAGTAAGGGTCACACTTTTGTTTCCCTTATATAGGTAACTATATCCTCCTTCCACTACGAGACCCATTTTAGGGAATACCTCATGGATTAAGCCCCTATCCTTTTAGACCATACCCAATAACCTTCACTTTCATTTCACTTTGAAAGGTTCATTGCTTCACACCCTCGTCCACCATTGCCCTGGATTTTTTCGTTGTAGGTCTAACCTATTCCATTAACAAGGGAGAAAGTGTGTGTTTTGTTGAATCTTTCACATCCTCTTGTTTCTCACACTGAGAATGAACCATGTGTGTTTAGTGATAATTGATTATCACAACATCCGCACAATCTACATCACTTCTTGAAATATGAGAAATTTGACTCCCACCAAAATTGGGATTAATAAGAAGACTTCAGATAGGGATTGAGATCAATAAACATCCTCCTTAAGATTCCAACCCTAATTCCCTTAATTCTGGCATCTTCCTTAGGTGGAATTCTAGAATTCAGTCCACCTTTAATCTCTTTGCGTTAAGATATCTCTTATGCACCATGTAAAAATGGAATACTCTTTAGGAGTAAGCCCTAACCTATTTCTAAAAAAATGATATATTACTCTATAAGACTCATCAAACTACATGGGATTTGATTCCTATCCAAGTGGGATCATAGGAATCCTCCTTGATGTTCAAACCCAACATTCCAAATCAACCCTGTTCTTTCAGGGCTACATTCCCAGCATAGTATAATCTATTTTGGA
This sequence comes from Viscum album, assembly GCA_963277665.1. Lineage (NCBI taxonomy): Eukaryota > Viridiplantae > Streptophyta > Magnoliopsida > Santalales > Viscaceae > Viscum > Viscum album. Next base: position 1,723,592,485 of record OY728126.1, on the reverse strand, counting down.
AACTCATATCCTTTCAAGATTCCTTGGGGTTTTTCTGTATAAGTCCCACACCAAACCTTAATTTGGAACCTTCCATCTAAATGTCCTTACCAAAAGACAATAAACCATACGGATAGGTCCTTATCGCATGACCTTAAATGGTATGATGTGTCCCATTAAGCGACACTGAACTATGAGGGTTCTGATTCCTTTCATGAGGATATGTAGGTAGTCCATATATATGTGTGATACCAATATCAAAACAACTTCCATCTCCCTGGGTGAAAATAAATTCTAGAGTTCCACGTCAAGTAGCTTAAACACCAGCATTGTCATAATAATGTCCAAAGAATATCTAAGTAGTATCTGATAGGATACCATTGATGGAGAACATCGAATACATATAGATATCTCCATTAATGAAGAACATCAAATACATATGGATGATTTTGAAGTCCACACATGCTAAAAAATTGATTTCAAATTTCCATAGAAACCTACATTATGCTCGGTAACATAATAAGGATTCATGAACATATCTTAAATCTATAAGAGAGTCGTAGAGTAGGCAATAATTCCCCCCCAAAAGGGTGTGATGAGCCTAACCTCCCATATTTTTGACCAATGTGAGTTCTTAAGAGTCATTGGCCAAAATACTTAATAAACACCTTCCTTTGGATGGCTGGTCCCCTTTGGATACAGAATCATTGGGTGTTTATGTTTCCATAAATAAATCTGATAGAAATTTTTTAGAAGCAGTGATTCCTAACCAAAACACATATTTCGTGGGAAACAAACCATAAACCCCTAAGAAATGCTAAAACCCTTAAAAACCACAAAACCCCTAAAAAATAAAATCCCAAAAAATACATAAAAACCATAAAACACTAAAACACCCTAAAAGACTATAAAAACACTTAAACCCATAAAAACCTAAAACCATCCATAAAAAACATAAAACCTCTAAAACCCCGAAAAAAACAAAAAAACCCAAAAAACCCCTAAAAACATTAAAAACCCTAAAACACCTAAAATTACATAAAAGGACACAAAACCCCCAAAATGTCCTAAAAGACCCTAAAAACCCAAAAAACCCCCCCTAAAACCCCTAAAAATAACAAAAATCCCCAAATCCCTAAAAATCCATTAATCCCTTAAAAACCCCTTAAACACTAAAAAACCCTTAAAAACCTAAAAACAACTAAAAAGAACCCATAATTCCAAAAAAACCACTAAAAACCCTAAAAACCCTAAAAACCCTAAAAACCCTAAAAACCTAAAAACCCCTTTTAACCCATGGAAAACACTAAATACACTAAAAATATCTTAAAAACCTTTAAAAGTACCAAAAAACAAAAAACCCAAACCTTGAAAAAAATGTCAAAACCTATAAAAACCCCAAATAACCTAAAAACAATAAAACCCCTAAAAATCCTAAAATCCCTAAAATCTTTGAAAACCATTGAAACCCCCTTAAAATAATAAAAACTACTAGAAACACGAAAAACCCGTAAAAATCCCAAAAAACCCTGAAACCCTAAAACCCCCAAAACCCCCAAAACCCCTAAAAACCCAAAAAAACCATAAAAAACAAAAAATCCCCTAAAACCATAATATCCCTGAAAACACAATAAACCATAAAATAGTAGAAGACTGTAAAAACCATAAAAGACCTTAAAACCCAATAATACAATAAATCACCAAAAGATCCCTAAAAACTCTAAAACCAAAAAACTCTAAAAACACTAAAATACCTTAAATGACCCTTAAAACCCTAGTACCCTAAAAGACCCTAAAACCCATAAAAATCAATAAAAGCCATAAATCCCCTTAATCCCTCTAAAAATCAAAAAAAACTAAAAAACCTCCAATCCCATAAAACACTAAAAATCCATAAATCCCAAAAATCACTTTAAACCCAAAAAAATATAAAACATTAAAAACCCTTAAAACCTGAAGAAACGTAAAAGCTGAAAAAATAACTTAAAACCCTAAAAATACTAAAAATGAAAAAACCCTTAAAAACCCTAAAGTCCCCAAAATCCCAAAAAACCCCAGAATCCCTAAAATCCTAAAGACACTAAAACCCTAAAATTCATTAAAACCCTAAATCCCCTAAAAAACCTAATAACCTTTAAAACCTAAAAAACCTAAAAACCCATAAAAAATCCTCAAAACCCCCTAAAAACCTAAAAACCCAAAAAAAACATAAGGACACTAAAACCCATAAAATCCCTGAAACCCTAAAAAACATAAAAACTATAAAAACATAAAAATTCCCAAAAAGACAAAAAAGACTGAAAATACCTAAAACCCCTAAAAACATGAAAATACCCTAATATACCCTAAAACCCATAAAACCCCCCAAAATCCTAAAAACATAAAACCGTATAAATGAACCTAAACCCTATATAAAACCCATCAATGATATAGAAAACCTTAAACACCCTAAAACCACACAAAAAAAACCTAAAAACCCTAAAAACTCTAAAAACCCCATAAAACCCCCTAAAACCATACAACACTAAAAAACCTTGAAAATCCATAAGACCCATAAAAACACTAAAACGCCTAAAATCCATGAAAAACTAATAAAATTTCAAAAACACTACAAATACTAAAACACTTAAAAACTCTAAAAACTCTAAAACTATCCAAAAAAATACAAAAAGAAATTTACAAACCCTAAAACCCATAAATAATAGAAAATCCCTAAAACCATTTAAAATACCTGATAAATCCGAAAAAATAAAAAAAAACCCTAAATACCCTAAAGGATATTAATAACCCTAAAACCCCTTAAAGACCCTTAAACACTAAAAACTCTAAAAGATAATAACACCATACAAAAAACCCATAAAACCCTAAAACCCTTAAAACTCTCAAAAAAACTCTGAAAACCCTAAAACCAAAAAACAAAACTCTAAAAGACCCTAAAACCCCAAAATCACCAAAAATACCACAAAAACCCTAAAACCATTATAAACACTACAAGGCAATAAAATTGTGTAAAGGCCCTAAAACCCATTAAAATTATAAAAGACTATAAAAACCCTAAGCCCTATAAAAACCTTAAAATTTCATAAATCTCTTGAAACCCCAAAAATCAGAAAACCCATAAAAACCTAAAAAACAGTTTAAACCCTAAAAATCCAGAAAATTTCAAAAAAACACCAAAAAACACTAAAAAAACATAAAAACCTAAAAACACTAAAGACATTATATGAACGAAATCCCCCAAAATATCCTAAAAAAAACCCCACACCTAAAATAATAAAAACATAAAAAAATAAAAATTTACAAAAGAAAAACCCTAAAAAACCCTAAAATCACTAAAACCCCCTAAAATTCCTATAAAATAGTGAAAAAACTAAAAAACCTAAAACCCCTAATACCCAAAAAACCCTAAAAACACTAGAAAAAACTGAAAACATAAAAAAACGTAACAACCATAAAAAACATAATATGACAAAAAACTGAAAAAACCCTACCCCCCCCCCCCAATCCCAAATGAATCCTAAAAACATTTTAAACACCCCCGAAAAACCCAAAAAAATATAAAACCCAAGAAATATAAAAACTAGTAAAAACACTAAAACCATTAAAACTTAACATGATATAGAAAAAACCCTAGAACCCTAAAATCATTAAAAACACTAAAACCCATAAAAAAAACCTCTAAAGGCTAAAACCCCCCAAAACACTAGTCAAATCCCCAGCACTGTAAAACCATAAAAACAAAAGAAATCCCTAAAACGCTAAAAACATTAAAAAATTCTAAAACCCTAAAAACCCTAAACCCCTAATGAACCCTTAAAATGTAAAAAATAGAAATCCTAAAACCCTAAAAAATCCCACAAACCCTTAAAACCACTAAAATCCCTATAAATACTAATCCTCTCCTAAAAGGCCTAAAAACCATAAAACATCCCAAAAAGGACCCCAAAACCCCTTAAAACATCCTAAAAGACACATAAAACTCTAAAAAATCATAAAGGGCACTAAAAACCCAAAAACCCCAAAAATTTACTAAAAAACTAAAACCCCCAAAAAACCCTAAAAACTATTAAAACCATAAAATACACCAAAATCAAATAAAACCTAATAAAACACACTAAAACACCATAGAACCACTAAAACCACTAAAAATATTTAGAATCGTAAAACACCCATAAAAACCCTCAAAACTAGAAAAAACCCTAAAAACCATAAAACCATAAAACCCCCTAAAACACTGAAAAATATCTAAAATCCTAAAAACCTTTAAAAACCTTAAAATAATAGAAACCTCTAAAACTCAAAAATCTCTTAAAACCCTCAAAAACCCCTAAAAATCACAAAAATATATAACCCCCCCCCAAAGAACTCTATAAACCATAAAAACCAATAAAATCCAAGAAGTAAATATGAAAAAATGATAAAACTCCAAGAAACACTATGAAAACCCAAAAACCCTAAAAATCTAATAAAATTTAAAACCCATAGAAAACCCAAAAACACAAAAAACACTATAAACCAATAAAATGACTTTAAAACCCAAAACTAACCCAAAAAAACCATAACAACCTATAAAACATTAAAAAACTCTAAAAGAAACCTAAAACCATTAAACCCCAAAAAACACTAAAAACCCTAAAAACCATTAAAATCCATAAATCGCCTAAAATGACACTCAAAATCATAAAATCCCTAAAACCCTAAAACCCCTAAAAAACCAAAAACCCAAAAACACTCTAAAATAACCCAGAACCCCTAAAATACCCTAAAAACCTAAAAGACACAAAACCCTAAAAAGAACATAAAACCATAAGCCCTTAAAAACAATAAAAACCCTAAAACACAATAAAAGAAATGAAAATACTAAAAACCCATAAAAAAACATAAAAACTAAAAATGATCCAAAACCCATTTAAAAAACATAAAATACTAAAACCTCGTAAAATCTTTCAAACACTTTAAACCCCTAAAAATCCATTTAAAACCGTAAAAATACTAAAACCCCAAAAAACCATCCAAAACCCAAATTCTCTAAAACCCTAAAAAACCTAAAAAACAAAGAAAAATCCCAAAACCCATGACCTTGAAAACCCTAAGAAAACTCTAAAACTCCCTAAATCCAAAAAATATTAGAAACATTAAAAATTCATGAAACCCCAAAAAACTAGATAACCACTAAAACCCTAAGAAATTCTTAAAACCCCTTAAAACCCTAAAACCCCATGAAATCCCCTAAAGTATCTTGAGGATGGATCAGGAAATGCTTTGGATATGGCATTTTCCTCGTCTTGGCGACGAATCCGGTGTCATTCTTAGTTTGTTGCCGGTTCTGGTTGGCTCCTGTTGTGGTCGGCTTCGGTCCTTTGGGCCGGCGTCCATGCAACTATCTTGGTTTGGGAATTGGCCTTGGCTGCGACAGATCAGGTGCCATTCTCCATCAGGTTTTCTTTCGGCATGGGTTTGGATTCAAATCCTTGGGTTTGCGTCGGTGTTTCTTGGCGTGCTCCTGGTTTTGGCCTTCTTGCTCGCGAATGCTCCTGTCCGACTCCGGAGGTTCTCGGTGGATTCACCATTAACCTCAGATTGGTGTCCGCTCTGGTGTCCTTTTGTTTCTATGATGGCTGGAAGTCTTCCCAGCATGGTTTCTTTGGATCTCGGGATGGTATTTGTGCCTCCCCGGACTGGCTTGGTGATGGATATGGAGTGGCTATGAGGGGGGGGGGGGGGGGTAATGGTTCTGGTTTTTTTGACTTTCTTGTGTTTCTGGTGCTTGAAATGGGGAATGGTGCTGGGTGTGGGATGGCGCTGAGAGAGGGTGATCTTGGCTGCTGGTTGTTGGATGAGTGATTGGTCCTTTCTGCTACGTGCTGCTTCCTGCAGCTGCTAGTTTGATGGTGATGTGTGCTATTGGATGGTGGTGATGGTGCTATGGTTTGAAGTTGCTGGTGATGAATGGATGTGGTGTCTGGTATTGGTGATGTTGGATGATGGTGCGGGCTGGTTTGGACATGCTGAAGCTGTTGGTTGTTTGGTGATGCTATGTTTGGTCTTTTGTGACTTTTCTTTCTTGTTTTCTTTTCTCTGCTTCTCTTTTTTTGTGGTCTTTAAGGGTTTTTGGGTGCGGGCTGTTTGACCCCTCCCCTCCCTTGTTTGTTGTGTCTTTTTTCATGATAATAAAATTTGGTCGGGTCGGGAATAGCCTGACATCACACCTCTTCTACCCCTAAAGTACCCAAAAAACCCTAAAACATCTAAAACCCCTAAAAATCCTAAAAACATTAAAAGTCTCTAAAACTCTATTAAAGCCCTTTAAGATCCCAAAACCCCAATAAAAACCATAAAGACCCTATAAATCCCTAAAACATTGTAAAACCCCAATAAACACAAAAAACCCTAAAAAAATATAAAACCACAAAAATCCCTTAAAACCCATAAAATAAGGAAAAAATCCCAAAACCTGTAAAAACCCTAAAAGCGTTAAAAATCAAAAAAAATTCATAAAAATCCTTAAAAACAAAAAAAAATATCATAAACACTAAAAAACACAAAAAACATCAAAACCTTTAAAACCCAAAAAAGAACTAAAAATCCTAAAACTATAAACACCAAAAAATATAAGAACTTTAAAAAACTTTGAAATAATAAAAATCATAAAAATCCCAAAAAAACCTAAAATATCCTAAAACTTTGTAAAACAATAAAAACATAAAAATACTAAAAAAGCATAAAAACCAGAAAAATACTTCAAGTACCAAAAACCCCTAAAACACTAAAAACCCTAGAAAACCATAAAAACCTAATAACCCTAAGAACCATAAAATCCCAAAAAAATAATAAACCTAAAAACTCTAAAAACAGTTAAACCAATAAAAACCTTGAAATCCCCTAAAATCCTTAAAAATTAAAAAAAAATCTAAAACCCTAAAAAACAAAAACTAAAAACACCACAAACCTAAAAAACTCTAATAGAACCATAAAAACCCCAAAAACATCAAAAAAAAAATCCTAAAACACCTAAAAAAAATTAATAGAACATAAAACCCTAAAAACACCAAAGAAACCCTAAACCCTAAAAAAGAGACTAAGAACCTTGAAAATCTCTAAAAATACCCCAAAAAGACTCAAAATACCCTAAATATCCTAAACACCCCCTAAACGAACCTAAAAGCCCCTAAAAATACCCTAAATGGAATTAAATTCACTAAAAACTTATGAAACACTCTATATATCACTAAAAACAACTAAAGTGACCTACTAAACATAAAACACGCTAAAAACCCCCAAAACCCCTAAAGGACCCTAAAAACCATAAAACTCGAGAAGGACCATAAAAGCCCTAAAGGACACTAAAACCCTATTATCCCCTAAAATACCTTTAAAACCCCTAAAACTCTAAAAGGCTATGAAAACCACTAAAACCCCCCTAAAAACCTATAAACTCATAAAAACTATAAAAAACTCTAAAATCAATAAGAGACCCAAAAACCCTTACATTTCCATTAATGAACCTAAATCTCTAAAACCCCTTTAAAACCCTAAAAGACCCTAAAACCCTAAAAACCATAAAAACCCTATTGTAGTAATAAACCTAAAAACATTAAAAGACCATAAGAAGCCAAAAAACATAAAAAACCAATTAAAATGCTAAAATAACATAAAAAAAATAAAGAAACCATAAAAAAAATTAAACCATATAAAACCCCCCAAAACAATAAATATCCTAAAAACATTAAAAACCATAAAACACTAAAGGAACCTAAAATGATTGAAACACTTAAAAAATATTAAAACACTTAAAATATAAAAAAACTCTAACCCCCTAAAAGACCCTAAAAACCCAACAATTATATTAAAACCATAAAAACTATAAAAAATCATTAATAGTACTAAAAATAAAAAAACCATAAAGTTACTTTAAAAAATATATAAACCATAATATCCCTAAAAGTTCCAAAATAACATAAAAAACCCATAAAATAGTAAAAACAAATAAAAACAGTATTTTTTTTAAAAAAAATTAAAAACCCCTAAACCCCCTAAAAACGTAAAAACCCCAAAAAATCAAGAAAAACCCAAAAAACACTAAATCCACAAAAAACCTAAAATCAGAAAATATCAATTAAAAATATTTAAAAAAATCCTTACAACCCTAAAACCTCTAAAAACCTTAGAAAAACTAAAAACCATAAAACCCCTAAAAACACCCAAAACCCCTAAACTACTAAAACCCATAAAAACCCATAAAAACCGTAGAAACCCAAAACTCACTTAAAACCCCCTAAAACACCTCAAAACCTCTAAAACACCCCTTAAACACTCTAAAACAATTTAAACCCATAAAATACCCTAGAATCAATAAAAACTAAATGACCCAAAAAAGAAAAAAACACTAAACCCGGTAAAAACATTAAAAACCTTCAAATAACCTAAAAACCCAAAGATCCTAAACCCTATAAAAACCGTAAAAGACCCTAAAATCCCCATAAAGACCCTAAAAACTCTAAAAATCCTAAAACCATATATATATATTTTAAAACCACACTAAAACACCATAAAACCCTAGAAACCCAAAATAAAGCATAAAAACTTAAGAATCCTAAAATAATGCTAGACCCTAAAACCCATAAAACCCATAAAAAATATATAATCTATAAAAACCAAAAAAACTTAAGAAGAATAAAACCAATAAAAATCTTAAAACCCAATATAAATCCTAAATACTCTAAAATCACTAAAAAAACTGGAAACACCTTTAAAAACTCTAATACCCCCAAAAACAAAAAAAAACACTAAGAACACTAAAAGACTCCAAATAAAATCCTAATAACCATATGAAACCCATAGAAAACACTAAAATCCAAAAAATCACAAACCCCAAAATAATATTAAACCCTTTTAAACTACTTAAAATACTAATGAAACCAAAAAAACTAAAATACCCTAAAAACCTACAAACCTCAAAAACCATAAAACCGTAAAACCCTTAAAAACTCAAACCCTAAAAGAACCCTAAATGTCTTGAAAATCCCAAAAAACAATGAATACTATAATAAACCAAAAAATGCTAAAAACCCTAAAACACTAAAATTTCCCAAAAACTACACAAGACCCATAAAATACCCAAGAAACACTAATGAACCTATAAAAGACCCTAAATACTATAAAACCATTTAAACCCCAAAAACCCTAACAATCTCAAAAAAACCCTAAAAACCATAAAATACTTTTAAATCCCCTACAAATCCTAAAAACCCTAAAAACCCTAAATATAATGAAACACTAAAATCACTCTATAGATAAACTAAATCCCATGAAAACCCCAACCCCCAACCCCCTCCCCTAAAACCCTAAAACCCTTCAAAACCTTTGAAAACCCTAATATCATAAAAAATTCCTATAACCACTAACCCCCCCCCCCCCCCAAACCCCACTCACAAAACAAAAAAAAAACCTAAAACCCCTAAAAATCCTAAAATCCTTAAAACTCATAAAGCCCCAAAAAAAATCCTAAAAACCACAAATAAACCATAAAAACTATAAAAAACAAAAACCCCCAAACCCCCCAAATACTCAAAAACCCTAAAAATACAAAACCTCTAAAACCCCTAAAAACCCATTAGAACACTGAAAGCCCATAAACACCCTTAAACCACCTAGAAGTCCCCAAAAAACTAAAACCCCTAAAAAACTAAAAGTCCACAAAAAACCAAAAAACATTAATAGAACCTAAAAACATAAAATAACCTAAAACCCTAAAACACTTAAACACACTAAAAAACCATAAAACACTAAAAAACTAAAACTCCAAAAACCTCAAAAACCCCAAAACCCCAAAAAACCCCAAAACCTGGAAAAACCCAAAACACCTCTAAAACATTGAAAAATAAAAAAAAACCTTTAAACCCCCTTAAAAGGAAAAAAATCTAAAAACCCTAAAAAATAAAAAAACCTAAAAATCCTAAAATTCCAAAGTAACCCTACAAAACCATAGAACCCCGAAAAACCCTAAAACACAAAAATCCATAAAAAAAACTTTCAAAACCCGTAAAATAATCATTAAAAACCCCAAAACTAGAAAACACCAAAAACACTAAAAAACTAAAACACTAAAATTACCCTAAAAACCCTAAAAACTCATAAAACACTAAAAACATAAAAAAACCCAAAAAACCCTAAACCATTAAAAACCATAAAATACAGAAAAAATAACCCTAAAACCTTAAAAACCTCCAAAACCCTGAATATCTAAAAAACCTAAAAAACCTAAAAATATAAAATTACATAAGAAATTTAAATTGATCCTAAAACCCTAAAACACTTTAGAACCAAGAAATTAGTAACCCCCCTTGAAAAACTCTAAAAATCATCGAAAAACCTGGAAACTCATTAAAACTCATAAAATTCCTAAAAAATAAATAAAAATATTTAAAAACCTAAAAATATAATAATCCCTAAAACTCAGAAACACAGTAAAAAACTATAAGACACCTAAAAATACAAAAAAAAAATCAACAGAACCCTAAAAAAACTAAAACCCCTAAAATCATAAAACCCTAAATCCATTCCAAACTTGAAAATACCTAAAAAACCTTAAGACCCTTAAAAACCATAAAAAACATAAAACCCCAATAGTCCCTAAAACCCATAAAAACCCTAAAAAACGAAAAAAATCACCAAAGTCCCTAAAAACACAAAACCCTGAAAACACTAAATAACCCTATAAAAAACATTAAAATACCAAAAACCCTTAAACAGTATAAAAACCCCGAACATTCAAAAAATCCTTAAACCATAAAAAATTACTAAAACCCTAAAACACTAAAAACTGTAAACCCCTAAGAACCCTAAAAACCCTAACAACCCTAAAACCCCTAAAACAATCTTAAAAAAAAATAAAACCCATAAAAACATGAAAAAAACTAAAATCTTTATAAAACCCTTAAAACCCATTTAAAACCCCTAAAAACAAAAAACCCCTAAAAACATAAAAATACATCAAAACCACTAAAACCCCTAATAAACCTTAAAACCACTAAATACCCTAAAACACCTAAAAACCCTAAAAAATTCATAAAAACACTAAATAACCCTAAAACACATAAATACCCCTAAAACCCTAAAAACTATGAAAACCCCCAAAAAACCTAAAAACCCATTAAAAACCATAAAAAATATAAAAAACATTGAACCCCTACAAAACATTGAAAACACTAAAAACCATAATAACATTTAAACCCCTAAACCCCATAAAAACCTGAAAAAACCCTAAAATCCATAAAAAACCCAAAAATCCCCAAAAAACCCTAAATAAACCATAAATAATATGATTAACACTAAAATACCTAAAAACATCTCAAACTAATAAAACCTGCAAAAACAGAAAACACCACTAAAAGACCCTAAAGCTGCTAAAAGATCGTAAGAAAAAAACACTTAAAGTCACTAAGAAACCCCTAAAACCCCTCCCGATATGAGAAAAGTGGATGTCAGTGCACTATTTGGGATCTCTCTCCCGCTCGTTGCTTCCTACAGGTTTTCTTCTGGTTTCCTCTTGGATCATTGATCTCATATTCTCGTTTCTTCTCAGTTCTCGTTGTCGGTCTTCTCTAGCGGTGCCCTACTGTCTAAAGAAGGTGGTTTCTTTCGGTCTTGAACGACTTAGGCTCCCCTATGTGGTTTGGCTTTTGAATTTGGATGGGGCTCGTTGGCACATTAGTGATCAGATGTCTTTAGTGGTTTTGCAGCCTTTAGTTTGTTTTGTTCTAGAGAACCTTGAAGTTGATGATGTGTTGGGCATGGGGATCCCCTCTGGTTTTCAGCCATGGAGCATCATTAACTTTTCAGATCTGGGGTTTCCATGTAACAGCCCAAGATTTTATGAAAAATATTCTTTTTAATTTCATTAATGTCTTGTGTTATACACTACACCAAAAGGATCTTGCACAACATGCATCCTTGACTTTCCTTGCATTACACGCAATCACGACCTTCTTCGATTGCGTGTGTAGTACGCAATACCGAGTTTCACTAAACAACGATATGATATTAAAATATTATTAAAACTAGCCGTTATGAATAGTAATAACCACTTTTTTAAATTTTATTTTTCAAAATGGAATTCATTTTTGGATTCGGAATATCAAAATTATCTTAGGGAGAAATTTTGGTACTTTTCGGATAAATTTCATATTTTGATGAATAGTGAAATTTTCTAAATTGTAATTAAAAACAACTTTTTCAATCGAAATAATTAATAGTGATAAATTATTAATTTTAGTGGTTTTAAAATATATTTAGAATATATTTTTACAATTTAATACAATTTTGGTCATTGAATGTAATTTCACATTTAAACCAGACATAAACAACTGTCAATCTTTTGATAGTTATTATCTCTTAAAAACACGCTATTTGTTTTGACGACGGGATTTAATTTTTAAATTAATTAATGCAACTGATATGTTTTGAATTTGGTAAAATAGACATCATTTTTGAATTCATAATATCAAATATATCATAGGCCTAATTTTTGGTATTTTTCTGGAAACTTTCAGTTTTTGATGAATAGTGAAACCACTAAGTGGTAGTTAAAAAAAATGAATTTTTCATAAAACTTAATTTTACCACTTATGTGAGTGGAATTTCAAAAATCTGAGAGACACGGTTAATGTCAGTAAGTAAAATGTGGTTCAATGAGATGAAAATAATTTTTGGTGAATAGTAACTTTTTACTTTTTTTTACCACGGTTAAAAGTAAATAGGGTAATTAAGGGTAAAAATGATATTATTATTACCCTAAAACATGTAATAATTCTATTAGATAAGTTTAATTAGACCAAAAACAACCTTAGGAATAAAATATGACCATTTAGGCCCACTTGGATTAGATTAGGACATTTATTATTAATTTATTTAAAGAAGGGTTAAAATTGTTAAAATCAAAGTTTAATAAGTAAATCATTTTTAATATAGGGTTATACATAAGATAAATTCGACTATAAATAATAATTAGAAATATAAAACTATTTTATACATAATGGTAATTTATTTTAAATTTTTAAACATTAAATAATTTAATTTATTTATGACACAAAGATGATGTATTAATTATCTTATTTATGAAATATTGACATAATCGATGTTATAAATACCCAAATAAATGTAATTTCAGACTTTTTATGAAATAAAATAATTTTATAGGTTAATATGACATGTTATTATTGATTTAATTAACTTTTTTCGAACTAATCATTCTTTTATGATTTTCACAAAAATCAATTACAAAATAGTGTCAAAATTGACATAAAATAGTTGTTAAATAAAATATTATATTATTAATTGTTATTTTATTCCTAAAAATCTAATGTTCGGCCAAATTACTTAGATACGGTTATATATATTAATAATAGACAACCTGGGGTTCTTTTGGCTTCTTATAGTAAGTTTATCAACCTTATAGTATAAGAACAAAAGAAGACACGGTAAAAGTAAAATTATTTTACTTAATGTTAAATCTAAATGATAGGGTTAAAATAGGAACCTAAACTTGTCTAAATTCTATTGTATGAGAGTATTTCGACCCATCCCCACCTTATCTTCTAAATGAATCAATTTGGAGCTATTTAAAACTGAATTTGACTTTATAATAAAATAACAGTTTTAGTTATTCCAAAGGTGCCCCTCTCCTCCCTTATAAAAGGGCACCTCCTCCCTCTCTTCCTCACACCACTTTGAGCCTTCAAGATTGGACAAACCCTGAAAAATTATCTTCTCCAATTCCCTAGAAACATCCTAGATGTCCTGGTCTTCTTCAAAGACCAATTTTAGTGCCCTAACAGGAAGACTCAAAGAGTCGCTTCAAAGAAGAAGTAATGTCCGTTACCGATTCTCTCATCTTTATTTATTCTTCCACTTCTTCTTCTTAGGTTGTTTCATTATGAATTAATAACATCAGTATCACTTAAATACTTATATTTTATTATAATTATGAAACAACTTTATTTCACCATCTATCCATCCTACGGAAAACGAAATCACCGCGCGTGCGTACGTACAGAATACCGTCTTCACGCCGTGGTGTAATCTATTTTCCACCACCACCTTACTTGAATGGGTATAATGGTGTACATAATAACTATATATGATTATTGTAAAGTTATATTGATTCTGAAATAGTATACATATACTCCAATACAATTCCACGATCATGAGAATGATATCATCGCTCGTGCGTACGTACGAACTACCGTCTCCACGACGCGATGAGATTCATTCTCCACGTTAACCATTCATGAATGATTATAAAGTATATATAATAAGTAATAATGAAATATATTACATAATAATGATTCTGTATTTATGTTTATATATATGTATGTCATCTACTTAATTCCATTCAACTCAATAAGGAAAAGAAAACAGCGTCCATGCGTACATATGGCCTACCGTCTCCATGAACGGTGTATTTCTTTCCATTTACTGATCTATTATATATATGTATATTCTGAATATATATTATATATAAATCATGTTTTATATTCTGTAATTAAGTAATCATGATCTAAGTAATCATATGAATAATTACAAGTCAAAACACGGACAAAAAATGAAACGATTTTACCCAAAACGCTCTTTAACATGGAATTTACAAAATAACGGGTAATATAAAGCCATAAGTGAACCATATATGATATCATAACAATGAGTATGATTTTGGAATAATTAAATTACATTATTTAAATCATTATACAGGAGGTTCGGACACATACGAAGCAAATCGGACCTAAGGTAAGGGAAATATCACAATCTCATTTTTATCCGAGATTGTTTATACTTTGATATTTACTGGGGTGTATTTTATCATCCAAATCCATGTTTCCAAAATATGTAATATTATTTCCATCCACCTGCAATTTTTTAAATCCAATTTTACCCTTTGACGAGTTTTTAGTAAAGGATATGAAAGGAATATTTTGTCATTTTTCGTATGAGGTACTTTTTGACTTTTCCGACAAAAGTACGAAGAATGTTTTTTTTAACTTATACGGAATGAATGGATTTTTAAAAATTTATTTCCAAGAAGCTTCCTTTACAAGTTTTCAAGTTTATTTTTAATAAACTTCTTTTAGTTATAATTTTATGACATGTTAAGAAATGAAAAGTGTTTTTGAAGTACAAAGGAAATTTTCCTCAAGAATGGAGTTCAAGTGTTTTATCAAAATTATTTTCCATATAAGATAATAAAGGGTTCTTTTTTTATACCTATTATTACATTAATTTGATTATGTTGTGATGAAATTATTTTTATGAATTACTTTTTCTTATATGAATTGTTTTATGATGTCTCGATGTTTAAGATTCCCATTTTTATTACAAGGGTTATGCTATGATGTATGGTTTACGATTTTGTGGCACACATAAGAATGGTATCATTATGAGATGGGTGGGACCTATATATAACTCCAATGCATTGGGTAAAGATTTTATATCTCATGAGATAGACATGGCTAGAACGGTAGGTTATACCGGTTCAGTGAAACAGGATTGAAACGAGGAGTGAAATCGGTTCAGAAATGGACTTTGTCCACTAAGATAGTATTGGCAATGAGTCATGACTAATAAGAAATGATTCTCTATGATTATGTGTGTATGACACAAAGTTTCATGTTTTAAGTTATGATTATTGGGATTTCATTTCACTACTATGATTTATCCCATGTTTTGAAATTATGCTCTTTTTTGCAGGATAAGATTTCCAAAATGCTATGTTCTTATGAATATGATGTGATTGATATTTCTTTTGTTTACCATTACTGAGAATTTGAGCTCACCATTTTATGTTTTATTTTCCCTAGGATATAAAGAAAGGTTTTTCATAAAAAAAAGGTAATATCATTATGGGAGATGTTGAAGATCTTTCACCATGATTAGAAGATTATATTCTGAGTTTCCAAAGACACTAAACTATTACGATCCTTGTGTGTGTGTTTTTGTTATGTAATAAGTATTCTGCAAAAGTAATGTAATGTCCATGTACGTTAAGCTTCGGGTCTCTATAGTTGGTATCAGAGGAAATGTTTAGTCAACCTTTGGAAACTAGGATGCGAAAACGTTAGTGAGATCCCTAGAGATATTTCTAAGGTATGTCTAGGGATGCCCCTAAGGATAAGTATACGTATAGGTTATAGTACTAGAATTACGCTAACAATCATAGAATTAAACCTAAGATGTTAGATATTGAAGGTACTCCCCCTTTATTATGTTGTTTTCCCTAGTATGATTTTTGCCTCTCACACTATTCTTTTTGGGTTTTAGATGATGGCTGGAACCCAAAGGAACCGTGTTGAACAATGCAATGGACAATGTAATGATTGTTCTCCTGAACAAACAAATGTTATGGGAGATGGATTGAAAAATCGTATTTCTATACTTACACAAGCTATGAATCATTCTGGACTTCCAAATGAGCAGAGAAGGGAACAATATTCTATTGAGTCCTTCATGAGGCAACACCCACCTTCTTTCAGTGGGTCTTCTGATCAACTTGTTGCTGAACAATGGATCAGTACCGCTGAAAAGATATTTTCAGTTATTAAATGTTCTGAACATGATAAAGTCATATTAGCAGTATATCGTTTGGAAGTAAAAGCTGATCAATGGTGGAATCTTATCAAGAATACGAGGCAAAGAGATGAAATTGAGTCAATGGAATGGGATGAGTTCAAGAACTTATTTTTCAATAAGTACTTCCCTTGTATTCTTCGAACAAAGATGGAGAAGGATTTTCTTGAACTAAAGAAAAAGGATGATGAATCTGTTGGTATATACGAAGCGAATTTTACAAGGCTTGCAAGGTATGCATCTGGATTTATCATCCAACCTGAAAGTAAAGTTGATCGATTCTTCAGTGGCTTAAAACCAAATCTTTGAAGGTCATTAGCTATAAGAGACTTCAGTAGCTATGAAGAAATTGTGCGTTGTGCTATCAAGGTAGAAATGGAAGTTTGTGTTACTTATCCATCTCATAGTTTTGACAAGAAACGAAAGATGGAGTTCAAGGAGAAATCTCATAATAATGGTGAAAAGAAGATGAATGTTTCCTTATGCTCAAAGTGTGGAAAGAAGCATGGTGGAGATTGTCTTAAAGGGACAAGTAAATGTTTCAAATGTGGAAAGGAAGGTCATCGGGCATTTGAACGCCACAATGATGGGAAGAAGATGCCTAATAATGCAAAAAAAGGAAGGGATACACAGAATGAACCAACTACACTTCAATGCTTCATGTGTAAGGAAATGGGGCATTATGCTAATAAATGCCCTAATCCAAGGGTTAGTGATGATCGACGTGAGCAACCACTTAAGGAAAAGGACAAAGTGAAGTCACATGCAATCACCATTGGCGTTGTTGAATATGAAAACGATGTGGTGGAATGATTAAGTGTTTATGTAATGGGATTCTAGAATAATGTTGTATATAGTATCATGGAATATTGGAATATTTATGTTTTGTTCTATTGTGGTTTTCAATAATTTTATGGCATCGGTAACCATGAAAAGTGATTGAAATATTTTTGGAAATCATATGATATGAATATAATGAAGGGATAAATAGAATCTAATATGTTTGATAGTATTCATGAGCTCATGATTGATATAAGGACTAAGTGATATCATGGTTTGAGTATATAGAATTTTGAGGATTTTGGTATGTGTAAAGTGTTACCTTTTAACTACATTAATGTTTTCACTAAGGTTCAATGGGTATTCAAGAGAATACATGATTAAGGCCTTTGAATGTTTGGAATGTGACCAACAAGACATATCTTATGATATATGGGGATCAACGATGGTATTAAATCTCTGGTAATCATTTTCACTATATTTTGAGAATGGACTGCAGTATTATGGATAAGCCTAATGATTGGAATGGATTATGTTGGACATAAGTTAGTATTGTTTAAGGATAAAAGTTTTTTTCGATATTATTGATGGGATGTTATAGTAATATAGCTTTAGAAAAAGGAAAACCTGCAGGACGGGCGACAACCCATCGTGTCGGACAAGGCTGTGGGAATCGAACCCACAACTGAAGTGTGACTGGCCTTTATCGCCTACCACTGGCCTACAGGAAGTCCTTGTTTAGTAGAAACTAGTTTTATTATATTAAGAAGTATGATATATGAAGTATATGTACATTTTAGGAACTATATATGATTAATCTCACTATAGATGGACTTATGTATTTTTTGATAACATTTCTAACCTTTTGTTTGAGATTGATGTAATGACCCATCATTCTATCACATGATCTACTAACACATCATGAATGACAAATTAACCTTCATTTATTTAAGAGATTAAGTGGAAAATTGTCCAAAGAATGACAAATGGTGAGACTATACCAAAATCACGAAAGTATTTCTTCTAATTCCAATTTCATCAACTTTAGGGAAATGATCTTGAAAACCAAAAAAATGTTGTCCTAGTGCTCTTATATCTGATGATTCAGATGGTACCTTACATCATCACACATTTATGGCTTTGTGATTGCTGGATTTTCCATAGCCATGTTCTCTACCACTCTCTATCATAACATGATGGTTAGATTTCTCTTCCATATCCATATTTTCACCTATGTGGAAACCCAGTGATTAGTTTATTTGGGTAACCGTTACGTTTCATACTTTAGTTTTTAAAGCCAAGTTTTGGTATTCCTTTTTACGATGTGGGTTTCTATTAAAGAAACTTTCGAGTAGTAAACCATTTATAACCCCGACGAATTTCGAGGGCGAAATTCATTTTAAGGGGGGTAGAATGTAATAGCTCGAGATTTTATGAAAAATATTCTTTTTAATTTCATTAATGTCTTGTGTTATATGCTACACTAAAAGGAGCTTGCACAACATGCATCCTTGACTTTCCTTGCATTACACGTAATCACGACCTTCCTCGATAGCGTGTGTAGTATGCAATACCGAGTTTCACTAAACAACGATATGATATTAAAATATTATTAAAACTAGCCGTTATGAATAGTAATAACCACTTTTTTAAATTTTAGTTTTCAAAATGGAATTAATTTTTGGATTCGGAATATCAAAATTAGCTTAGGGAGAAATTTTGGTACTTTTCGGATAAATTTCATATTTTGATGAATAGTGAAATTTACTAAATTGTAATTAAAAACAACTTTTTCAATCGAAATAAATAATAGTGATAAATTATTAATTTGAGTGGTTTTAAAATATATTTAGAATATATTTTTACAATTTAATACAATTTTGGTCATTGAATGTAATTTCACATTTAAAACAGACATAAACAAGTGTCAATCTTTTGATAGTTATTATCTCTTAAAAACACGCTATTTGTTTTGACGACGGGATTTAATTTTTAAATTAATTAATGCAACTGATATGTTTTGAATTTGGTAAAATATAAATCATTTTTGAATTCATAATATCAAATATATCTTAGGCCAAATTTTTGGTATTTTTCTGGAAACTTTCATTTTTTGATTAATAGTGAAACCACTAAGTGGTAGTTAAAAAAATGAATTTTTCATAAAACTTAATTTTACCACTTATGTGAGTGGAATTTTAAAAATCCGAGAGACATGGTTAATTTCAATAAGTAAAATGTGGTTCAATGAGATGAAAATAATTTTTGATGAATAGTAACTTTTTACTTTTTTTTACCACGGTTAAAAGTAAATAGGGTAATTAAGGGTAAAAATGATATTATTATTACCCTAACACATGTCATAATTCTGATGGATAAATGTAATTCGACCAAAAACAACCTTAGGAATAAAATATGACCATTTAGGCCCACTTGGATTAGATTAGGACATTTATTATTAATTTATTTAAAGAAGGGTTAAAATCTTTAAAATCAATGTTTAATAAGTAAATCATTTTTAATATAGGGTTATAAATAAGATAAATTCGACTATAAATAGTCATTAGAAAGATAAAAATATTTCCTACATAATGGTAGTTTATTTGTAGTTTTTATACATTAAATAATTTAATTTATTTATGACAAAAAGATGATGTAGTAATTATCTTATTTATGAAATATTGACATAATTGTTGTTATAAATACCCAAATAAATGTAATTTAAGACTTTTTATGAAATAAACTAATTTTATAGCTTAATATGACATGTTATTATTGATTTAATTAACTTTTTTCGGACTAATCATTCTGTTATGATTTTCACAAAAATAAATTATAAAATAGTGTCAAAATTGACATATAATAGTTTTTAGATCAAATATTATATTATTAATTGTTATTTTATTCCTAAAAATATAAGGATCGGAAAAATGACTTAGATAAGGTTATATATATTAATAATAAACAACTTGGGGTTAGTTTGGCTTCTTATAGTAAGTTTATTAACCTTATAGTATAAGAACACAAGAAGACACGGTAAAAGTAAAATTATTTTACTTAATGTTAAATCAAAATGATATGGTTAAAATAGGAACCTAAACTTGTATAAATTCTATTGTATGAGAGTATTTCGACCCATAACCACCTTATCTTAGAAATGAATCAATTTGGATCTATTTAAAACCGAATTTTTCTTTATAATAAAATAATAGTTTTAGTTATTCCAAAGGTGCCCCTCTCCTCCCTTATAAAAGGGAACCTCCTCCCTCTCTTCCTCACACCACTTTGAGCCTTCAAGCTCGACCAAACCCTGCCAAATTATCTTCTCTACTTCCCTAGAAACATTCTAGAGGTCCTTTTCTTCTTCAAATACCAATTTTAGTTCCCTAAGAGGAAGACTCAAAGAGGCGCTTCAAAGAAGAGGTAATGTCTGTTACCGATTCTTTCATCTTTATTTCTTCTTTCACTTATTCTTCTTAGTTTGTTTCATTATGAAGTAATAACATCAGTATCACTTATATACTTATATGTTATTATAATTATGAATAAACTTTATTTCACCATCTATCCATCCTATGGAAAGCGAAATCACCGTGCGTGCGTACGTACGGAATACCGTCTCCACGCCGTGGTGTAATCTATTTTCCACCACCACCTTACTTGAATGGGTATAATGGTGTAAATAATAACTATATATGATTATTTTAAAGTTATATTGATTCTGAAACAGTATACATACACTCCAATACAATTCCACGATCATGAGAATGATATCATCGCTCGTGCGTACGTACGGACTACCGTCTCCACGACGCGATGAGATTCATTCTCCACGTTAACCATTCATGAATGATTATAAAGTATATATAATAAGTAATAATGAAATATATTACATAATAATGATTCTGGATTTATGTGTATATATATGTATGTCATCTACTTAATTCCATTCAACTCAATAAGGAAAAGAAAACAACGTTCATGTGTACGTACGGCCTACCGTCTCCATGAACGGTGTATTTCTTTCCATTTACTGATCTATTATATATATGTATATTCTGAATATATATTATATATAAATCATGTTTTATATTCTGGAATTAATTAGTCATGATCTATGTAATCATATGAATAATTACAAGTCAAAACACGGACAAAAAATGAAACGATTTACCCAAAACGCTCTTTAACATGGAATTTACCAAAGAACGGGTAATATAAAGACATAAGTGAACCATATATGATATAATAACAATGAGTATGATTCTGTAATAATTCAATGACATTATTGAAATCATTATATAGTAGGTTCGGACACATATGAAGCAAATCGGACCTAAGGTAAGGGAAATATCACAATCTCATTTTTATCTGAGATTGTTTATACTTTGCTGTTTACTGGGGTGTATTTTATCATCCAAATCCATGTTTCCTAAATATGTAATATTATTTCCATCCACCTACAATTGTTTAAATCCAATTTTACCCTTAGGTGAGTTTTTAGTAAAGGATATGAAAGGAATCTTTTGTCGTTTTTCGTACGAGGTACTTTTTGAATTTTCCGACCAAAGTACGAAGAATGTTTTTTTTAACTTATACGGCATGAATAGATTTTTAAAACATTATTTCCAAGAATCTTCCTTTACAAGTTTTCATGTTTATTTTTAATCAACTTTTTTTAGTTATAATTTTATGACATGTAAAGAAATGAAAAGTGTTTTTGAAGTAGAAAGGATATTTTCCTCAAGAATGGAGTTCAAGTGTTTTATCAAAATTATTTTCCATATAAGATAATAAAGGGTTATGTTTTTATACCTATTATTACATTGATTTGATTATGTTGTGATGGAATTATTTTTATGAATTCCTTTATCTTATATGAATTGTTTTATGATGTCTCGATGTTTAAGATTCCCATTTTTATTACAAGGGTTATGTTATGATGTATGGTTTATGATTTTCTGGCACACATAAGAATGGTATCATTATGAGATGGGTGAGACCTATATCTCCCTCCAATGCATTGGTTAAATATTTTATATCTCATGAGATAGACATGGCTGGAACGGTAGGTTATACCGGTTTAGTGAAACAGGACTGAAACGAGGAGTGAACTCGGTTCAGAAATGGACTTTGTCCACTAAGATAGTCTTGGCAATGAGTCATTACTAATAAGAAATGATTCTCTATTATTATGTGTGTATACCACAAAGTTTCATGTTTTATGTTATGATTATTGGGATTTCATTTCACTACTATGATTTATCCCATGTTTTGAAATTATGCTCTTTTTTGCAGGATAAGATTTCCAAAATGTTATGTTCTTATGAATATGATGTGATTGATATTTCTTTTGTTTACCCTTACTGAGCATTTGAGCTCACCCTTTTATGTTTTCTTTTCCCCAGGATATAAAAAAGGTTTTAGGTAAACAAAAGGGAAGATCTTTATGGGAGATGTTAAAGATCTTTCACCACGATTAGAAGATTATATTCCGAGTTTCCAAAGATACTAAACTATAACGATCCTTGTGTGTGTGTTTTTGTTATGTACTAAGTATTCTGTAAAAGTAATGTAATGTCCATGTACGTTAATCTTTGGGTCTCTACATTCCACAAGCTGGTCGGTGGGATCGATGGCCTCTTTCGCACAGATGGTTGCTCTCTCGGTCCTCGGGGTTCCGATCTGCCATTTTTCTCACAGATCTGAGCTTAGAATATTTTTGACGGCTTCTCTAGAGATGTGTTGGTATTTCGTGGATGCAGCAGGTTTGGTGCCGGCTTGGTGACTCCGCGCTTGCTCCGGTTCTATGGGTGCTCACAACTGCTTGGTATAAGTCTCTGAAGAAGATTCAGGTTTGCCCCCTGGCCTTGTTTTTTCTTCTTTTCCTGTGATGGTAATTCTTTTCTGGTATGTTGGTGGATCGTGGCTTCAATCGGATTTTGCATTGTGGAATCATATCTTACCTGCAATTTTGGTTTGGTTCGTTGATGGTTTGGGATATTTTTTGGGTTGTGCATTTGGATGGAAGCGTTTTTCTGCTTTTCTGGTTGTGATGGCTCTGGTTTTCTTGTTTTTTGTGCTGCTGCTATGGCATGTGGTGTATGCCATTGCGAGAGTTTGGTGGTGTGATGCTTCTTGCTTTCGTGGTGTGAAATGATTTGCTGGGTTTCAAAAACTTTGGTGTTGGTTACTGCTTGTTTATAGGTTGTCATGAAATGAAGCTGTTGATCTGGGGGCATGGGCGATGGTGGTCCTGTGTTGCTGGTTTTTTTATTTGTCGTATGTTGGATATGGGCGCATCTGTTCATGGTTTTTTTCTTTGAATGGGTGCTATTTGGTGCAATTTTCTGGTTGTTGGATGCTTTTTGGTTTTGAGGTAATGGTTGCTGGTTGTTGAGCTGCTTATTGGTTGTTTCTTTCCTTGAGGTTTGGAGGTGGTTGGTGTTGGGAGACTTCTATGGCCGTGTTGATTGGAATTGGTATTGTTGGTTACTGGAACAAAATCGGGGTGCTTGGATGAGGAGATGTCGGAGGCTGGAGATTGTGAAGTGGGATTCTGCTGATGGTTTTGACACTGTTAGACATTGGTTTCTTCTTGGATGTGAGGTGATGCTGGGGACATTGTTTGGCTTTGTGTGTTTTTTTTCTTTTTTTTTTGATTTTTCTTTTTTTGGCATCTTTGTCTTGGGTTGTTAAGGGTTTTTGGGTGTGGGTCATTTGACCCCTCCCCTCCCTTGTATGTTGTGTCTCTTTTTTCTTTCTATTAAATTTGTGGGGCGGGGGGGTAGGGAATAGCTCGACCCTCGGATCTTCCTTTCCCTAAAACCCCTCCCTAGAAAGACCATAAATAACCAAACACCCCCTAAAACAATATAAAAATCCTAAAGGATCCATAAAACCCCTCTAAAAACCCTAAAAGTACATAAAAGTGAAAAAAACTCCAAAAGGACCCTAAACCCCTAAAAACACCTAAAGAAAACTAAAGTCCCCCAAAAGAACCTAAAATCCCCAAAAAATCCTAAAAAAATATAAAAAACCTAAAAACCCAAACCCCCTAAATACATAAAAGACCCCAAAAAATCCTAAACACCCTAAAAATCCTTAACATTCCATAAAATCAATAAATAAATAAAATCTCTAAAAACCTAAAAACCCAAAACCCAAAAAACCCTAAAAAAATATTTTAAAAACCCAAATAACCTTAAAACCTAGTAAAAACCCTAAAACCCCTTAAAACCCTAAAAACAGTAAAATGCTAAAACCCTAACCCCAAAACCCCCAAAACACACGAATATACACTACACCACTAAGAACACTAAAACCCCTAGAAATAATAAGAAACCCAAAAAACCTAAATCCTCCAAAAAACATTAAAATTTCCTTAAAACCCCTAAAACTCTACAAACCCTAAAAAAATAAAAACCCTAAAAACCTTAAAAACCTAAAAACCTAAAAATCCATACAACCCATAGAAACCCTAAAACCCTAAAAAGTATAAAAACCCTAATATGTATACCCCCTCTAAAATTTTAAAAACCCTTAAAACCCAAAAAACCCATAAAACACTAAAAACCAAAAAACCCAGAAAAACCCTAATAATCCTAACAAGCCCTAATAGATTCTAAAAGGCATTAAGGACATTAAAACACATAAAACCATTTAAAATACCCATAAAACCCATTAAAAATCATGAAAAAACAAAATCCCTAAAAACCATAATGAAAACAAAAAACCAAACCACCCCAAAAAACCATATAAAACCGTAAAAATCTCTAAAACCCCATAGAACACCAAAAAACCATAACAATCTTAAAATTAAAAAAACATTAAAACGACCCAAAAAAATCCTAAAACACATTAAATATAAAAACCCCCTAAAAACACTAAAAATTAATAAACCCTAAAATCCCAAGATATATTTAAAAAATCTAAAAACCCCTAAAAACATAAAAATTGATAAAAACCCTAAAATACCTAATAATACTAAAAATAGTAAAAACCCCTAAAACCTCTAAGAGAATTTAAAAAATATAAAAACCCCTAAAACTCTAAAAACCAGTAAAACCCCCTAAAAATACTAAAAACACTAAAAACCCTAAAATCCCTAAAATCCTAAGAACCCTAAAATAAACCTTTTAAAACCATAAAAAAACCTTGAACACGTAAAATGACTAAAAAACTAATGACCCTAAATCCAAAAAACCTAAGAACCTAAGAATCTAAAAATCTGAAAACCCTACTACTACAAAAAACACCTAAAATTGCTAATAACTCTTAAAACCCTTAATAAACCCTTGAAACCAAGAAAACAATAAAACCCCACAAGACCACTAAAAATCTTAAAACCCGTAGAAACCTAAAATTCCCTAAAAACCTGTAAAAATACCGAAAAACCTTTAAAACCAATAAAACACCAAAAACTCTAAAAAATATTAAAAAATAAAAAACCCTAAAACTCAATGAAAACCCATAAACCCCTTAAAACTATAAAATCTCTTAAAACGACTAAAAAACATAAAAACACATAAAAATCCTAAAACTCCCAAAAACCATAAAAAAACCTAAAAAAACCTCAAAAACCATAAAACCCCTTAAAATCCTAAAAATCATTAAAAATAAGTAAAGCCTTAAAAACACAAAAAAAGCTATTAAAACCCATAATAAAAACCAAAAAACCAAAAAAAAACGTAAAACCCCAAAACCCTTACAGCCTTTTAAAAATACTAAATCCCCTAAAATGATAAAAACCCAAAAACCACTAAAAACTCTAAAAATAGTAAAAACCCACTAAAAACCATAAAAATCCATAAATGAACCTGAAACCCATTAAACACCCTTAAAATCCAAAAAACTCTAATAGACCCTAAAAATCATAAAAGATACTAAATAAACCTATAAAACACTAAAAGACCCTAAAACTACATTAAACACCCAAGATCCCCTTAAAACATATGAAAAGGAAAAAACACTTAAAACCCTAAAAGGACTAAAAACACTAAAACCCCCTAAAAACCCTACAAAATCTGGAAATTCCATGAAAACCAAAAATCCCTTAAAATATTTTAAACCCCTAAAAACATAAAACCCCTAAACCCCTTAAAAATACTAAAACCATAACAACCCCTAAAAATGTCTGAAACGCCCTGAAATAACCAAAAAAATCCCTACAAACCCTAAAACTCACCAAAACCACTAAAACCCATAAAAATCCCTAAATACCATAAAACCCCCAAAAAACCCAAAAAATCCCAAAACCCTAAAAACTAAAAAAACCCTATAATCCCCTAAAATCCCCTAAAATCCCTAAAAACCATAAAAATCTTAAAAATATTTCAAATTACTAAAAACCCTAAAAATCCATAAATACCCAAAAACCATAAAATCCGAGAAACAATATAAAATCCTGAAAAACTCAAAAAA
Organism: Viscum album; assembly: GCA_963277665.1. Lineage (NCBI taxonomy): Eukaryota > Viridiplantae > Streptophyta > Magnoliopsida > Santalales > Viscaceae > Viscum > Viscum album. The sequence continues at coordinate 1,723,565,686 of OY728126.1, read as the reverse complement.
TCTTAAAAACCCTAAATACATATAAAATCCCAAAAAGTCCCTAATACCATTAAAAACCTTATAAAACCCCAAAAACCCCAAAAATGATTGAAAATCCTAAAACCAATAAAACCCATTAAAACAATTAAAATAATAAAAATACTAAAACCCCAAAAAAAACCCTTACCACCCTTGAAAAACACAATAAATATAAAAAAATAAATTCCCCAAACCCCAAAATCCCCCAAAACATATATACCCTAAAAATGATAATACCCAAAAAAATAAGAAAAACCCTAACCCCCCCCCCCAAAGAAACCCTCAAACCCTTAAAACCCATTAAAACCCTATAAAAATATATAAACCCTAAAAAAATTAAGATCCCTAAAAAATATATAAAATGAAAAAAAACACTAAAACCCCCTAAAATATCCTTAAAAATATTTTAAAATCCCAAATATCCCCAAAAATTCTAAAAAAACGTAGAAAACACTGAAAACCAATTAAAACCCTAGAACCTATAGACACATAAAACCCCTAAAAAACCTTAAACCCTAAAACCCCTTAAAACAATAAAACCCCTTGGGATCCCTAAAACCCATAAAAACCCTTAGAAACACTAAAAAACTAAAAAAACTAAAATATAAAACACTAAAAAACCTATTAAAACCCCTAATATTCCTTAGACCCATAGAAACCCCTACAAACCCTAAAAACCCATACAAACCATCAAACCCCTAAAAGACCGTAAAATTCCTTAAAAACCTTAAAAACCATAAAATACACTAAATAAAAATATAAAATCCCCAAAAGACCCCAAAAACCTATAAACACAAAGAAACCATACACCATCTAAAAATCCTAAAAACCACAAAAAAATCCTTAATAACCTAAAACCCCAAAAAATTCCTTTAAAACCTAAAATCCATAAAAATCATCAAAAACCCTAAAAATACAAAAAATTATCCTAAAAACTCTAAAAACCTTAAAATAACCTTGAAACCAATAAACCACTAAAAACACTAAAAAACCTTAAGAAAACATAAAACCCCAAAAAGCATTTTAAACCCCTAAAATCAATGAAAAACAATAAAACACGTAGAAACCCTTAAACAACTCAAAAAACTATTAAAATCCATAAAAACATTAAAATACTTAAAAAACATGAAGACCCTACAAACTATAAAAAACCTGAAACACCTAAAAACATAAAAAATCAAAAAACTCAAAAACCACATAAAAAACACAATATCTCAAAAAATTCTAAAAATCCCAATAGAAACCCTAAAACATAAAAACCCATAAAACCAAAAAAATCCTTAAAAACATTAAAAACACTGAGAAATCCATAAAAAAACTAAAACCCAAAAAACCATTAAAACCTCTAAATTACTAAAAACCCAAAACCCATTAAAAACTCCTAAAAACAATTAAACGCCCTAAATACCTAAAAAACAACAAAAAACCGAGTGGAAATTAAAATTCATTTAAAAAACCTTAAAACCATAAAAACAACAATATAAAACAAAAACCTAAAACCCTGAAATCTAGACAACCCCTAAAAATAAAATAAAACACTAAAAATCAAAAAACCCCTAAAATACCCAAAAAAACAGCCAAACCCCCTAAAACCTAAAAGACCAGAAGAAGCTAAAAAACCAAAAAAATGACAATAAACCCTTATAACCCTTAAAATTTAACAAAATACCCTAAAACTGTAAAAGGAATTAAGCACCCTAAAAACCTTAATTAAACCAAAAAACACTTAAAGACCATAAAATCAAAAATACTCCTAATGGATCTGAAAAACCCTATGAAACACTTAAAGAACCTAACTACCCTAAAACCCCATAAAGGACCCTAAAACCCATAAAGGACCCAAAAACCCATGAAAACATAGAAACCATAAAACCCTAACAGACCCTAAAACCCTAAAATACCAAAACGACCCTAAAAACAATTAAATGAACATTAAAACCACCACACCCATAAAAGGGAATAAAAACCCTAAAAGAACTCCAAAAATCTTGAAAACCCAAAAATCCATAAACCCCGCAAAACCCTTAAAATATCCTAAAAAAATTAAAAGACCATAAACCCCATAGTACACTCAGAAAACAATAAAAACTAAAAAACCCTTAAAAATGGTAAAACCCTCAAACACCCTAAAAACCCAAAAAAACCCCTAAAATCTCATAAAAACTCCTAAAACCCATAAAAAAATAAAAAAAATAAAAGAGACCTAAAAAGAAATAAAACCCTCCAAAACATCACTAAATCCACAAAAAACATCAAACACCTATAAACCCCATAAAAACCATAAAACCCCACAAAATAATAAAAAAACATAAAATAATAAAAATAAAAAAAGTCATATGAAACCCGAAAATACCTAAAACCCCTAAAATCCCTAAAACTCTTTAAAAACCATAAAAAAATAATAAAAGATACTAAAATAATCTAATATCTCTAAAAAACCCTATAATAATAAAAATACCTAGAAGACCCTAAAAATCCTAAAAGTACATAAAAACCCAAAAACCCAAAAGACCCTAAAAGATTATAAAAACCATAACACACTAAAAGAACCTAAAATATCCTAAAACACTAAAAACCCTTAAAACACCAAAAACCCCAAAATCACCTAAAAAACCCTTGAAATTCCTAAAAACCATAAGTACCCCTATTTTGGGGAAAGACAAAAGGCAACTACATTGAGGGAAACTCTTCCAAAATTACTCAATATCTTTCCCAATAGAAGGGAAAATTCCTCTCCAAATATGGTAGAGTGTGTCTGATCAATTCAATAATAACGTCTTTGTTTTTCCATGATTTTTCTATCTATAGATGGATGGAAAGTCTGGTTAAATGTTTAATTCAAGGATTAGGAACTCTTCCTAGACGGGATACATCAGTGAAAGAAAATTGATCTCTATTTCCAAGAACCACTTTACAAATCCAGTTGAGATGGGTTGGCTTGGTATTAAAGACTTTATAATATTTAATGATTCCATACTGGGGAAATTAACTTGGAACTTTCTAAAACCACAAGATGATGGCTACGATTTTCTGACATAAAGGTTTACACATAGGCTTTGTGATGGCTTCACTGTATTCATATCCTTCTTGGTTTGGCCGGATCTACAACCCTCTTAAAAAAATATTATCTATCAATGAAAGTCGATTGTGTCAAGATTCTCAACTATTAATTGTTGTACACCTCCATGTATTGCACAACCACTTTCTAATGTGGTTCCACCTCCCCATAGCATGAGGGACATGTCAATTGCGGTCTATGTTCAGCAGAGTGGGGACCCCCCTGTGGGTTTCCATGAACATATAATTTTAAAAATCCAGCAATATGTAATAATGAATAAGGACACCCTCATATGAAACCCTAGTATAGTTGGCATGTTCAATACCCATGATTACTACCAGTTAAAATGTCCCCAAGGACTCACCTTTCCATCTTGGATGCTCAAATTCAGAACACCTTTCATCCCGTTGGCACACTATGTACTGATCTAGAAAATCTAGAGAAACGGGCTCCCCTTATAAGAGAAACTGAATAAGGATGGATGGAAACTTGTTTCCTCTTGTCTTATCTACAAGAAGGCGGTGGAGAACATCTCACATGTTCAACATCACTATAAATTTGTTGATGATCTATATAGATACATGATGCAGTGTTTCAGCTTACTCTGCAACATTCAAGGAGCGATATGTGATTTTATCTGTGGATGGGTGAAGCTAAAGTGCAGTGATCAAGTGCAGAACCTGCCATTTTTAGGTGTTTTAGTGACCATTCACTATACTTGTGATTCCTGTAATGCATTGGCATTTAATCGACATCCCCTATTGGTTCATGGTGGAGTAGTGATGATCCAAATAGTGATCTAGGCTGCGTCCCATCTGCAAATAGCTTCAATGGAAAATATTTTTAATGATTTGACTCTTTTTCATTAACTTGGAGTGGCTGGTAGGGTTAAGAAGCCATAGGTGTTGAAATGTATCTGATGGATTCCCCTGATCCCAGCATGGATAAAGGACAATGTGGATGTTGTGGCATGGGGTGCACCTGGCCCCTCAGGGTGTGGTGTGGTCTTTCTCACCTACAGAGGATTTTTCAAAGGCTTATTTTACCACATTATTGGAGTAATATGTGCTTATGAAGTTGAGTTATGGGCGATGATGAAGCCAGTTAAGTTTTATGCTCAATTTAAGGGGCAGTCTCTTTGGATTGAGTCTGAGTCAATCCTTGTAGTGGATTCCTTGAAAAAAATCCATGGAAGTCCCATGGAGACTTCAACCACAATGGATTGAATGCCTCTACATTTCTAAAAATCTTAGACTATTAGTCACTAACACCAATAGAGTGGCCAACTCGGTGGCAGATTCACTATCTAAGAAGGCAATTTAGGATCAGATCTCACGGTGGTCCTTTGTTTCCCCGTCTTTTTGTAGGTTAAATGTGGAATCAGATATGAAGGGTGAGGTACACTCTCAGATGTGTAAACCATCCTTTTAACTTTGTTTTTGTATTCATTAAATTTTTGGGGGGGGGGCTTATAGCCCCAATTCTTTATCTCCCTAAAAATCATAAAATAACACTAAAACCCCTGAAATAACCCCCAAAACCTAAAAGAACCCAAAAACCCAAAACACATAAAAACCCCTAAAAACTTCAAAGACATTAAAACCCCTAAAAATAAAAAAAACTAAAAAGTCACTATATCCCCATAAAACCATAAAACCCATAAAAACACTAAAAATACCTAAATAAACCTAAAAAATGAAAAAAACTAAAACCCTAAAAAACCATGAATCCATAAAACCCGAAAACATTAAAAATGTGTAAAACACCTTTAAAACCTAAATAAACTTAAAAACCTAAAATAACCTGAAACCATAAAACCCTATAAACCATAAAAACTTTAAGAATTCTTAAATAACCTAAAGCCCTAAAAATCCACCAAAGTCACAAAAAACCCCAAAACAGCCTAAAAACACTACAAAAAATAAAACCACTAATATCCCTTTAAACCCAAAACCCCCTAAAACCATTAAAATCCCTAAAAACCCCCAAAAAATGAACACCCCTAAAATATATTTAAATCCTATAAAACAACCCAAGAAACCCCAAAACCCATAAAACTCCTAAAAACCCCAAATCCTCTAAAACCCCTAAAAACCTTTAAAAACACTAAAACCCCCTAAAAGTACCTAAAACACAAAATTAATCTAAAATACCCAAAAAATAACCCTAATACCCTAAAAATATTTAAAAATTAAATATCAATTACAAACCCTAAAACCCTAAAAATCATAAAAACGAATGGAAACCCAAAAACCCACTAAAAACCCCAAAAACCCCCAAACACCTAAAACACCGAAAACCACTAAAAACCCCAAAACCCTAAAGAATATAAAATACCATTAAACCCAAAAAAACATAAAAAATTTAAAAAAAACTAAAACCCCAAATTAGACACTAAAAATCTGATAATCCTAAAACCCTAAAAATCCAAAAAACCCCATGAAAGACCCTAAAACCCCCTAACCCTATGAAAAACCTAAATGTCCCTACAAATCCCTTAAACACATAAGGAACATTAAACCCCTAAAAATTATCAAAACCCTAATCATTCAAAAAAATACATGAAACACCATAAAAATCCAAATACACAAAAGCAAAAAAGACCCATAAAAACCTTTAAAATACCTAAAAATCCAAAAAAACCTATAAAAACCCTAAAAACATTCAAACCCATTTTAAACCAAAAAACTCAAAAAATGGATAAACATCCTAAAACCCAAAAAACAAGAAATAACTAAAACCCCAATATACCCTAAACCCTAAAAAAACCTAAAAACCCTAAAAATCCTAAAACCCCTAAAAACTAAAAAGCCCCTAAAAACCCTCTAAAACCATAAAAACCCTAAAAACCATTAAAATACCCCAAAACCATAATGAATATAAAAAACCTAAAAAAAATAAAATCCATAAGGATAATAAACACCCTAAAGGTGATAAAAATTGATAAAACATCAAAAATCCCTAAAAACTATAGAAAAAAGAAAACCTTTAAATATCACTAAAAATCCTAAGAAAACCTAACCCCCCAACCCTAAAATATATAAAAGAACCTAAAACCCCTAAAGGGACCAAAAAAAAAATAAAAATATCTAAAAGATCCCAAATGATCCCAAAACCCCTAAAAACTAAAAAAAGTCATAGAAAACTGAATGTCCTTACAACCCCCTAAAATACTCTAAAAACCTTAGAACCTCTAAAATATAGTAAAATAGTAAAAACCCCAAAAGGCTCTAAAAACCCTAATGATTCTAAAAAACACTAAAATCCCTAAGGGTCCCTGAAAAAACAAAGAACCCTAAAGGACCCTAAAAACCAATGAATAACCCTAGCAAACATAAAAGCCTCAAAGGACCGTAAATACACTAATGGACCCCAAAACCCAAAAAGACTCCAAAACCCTTAAAAACATAAACACCAAAAAAACACTAATGGCCCTGAAAACCCAAAAAAATATGTAAAATACCCTTAAAAACCTAAAAACACGAAATAAATATAAAAACCCCTAAAAAACTAAAAATGTAAAAAACCATAAACAACATAACATCGGAAAAGAGTTACTAAAACTATCCCTTTAAAAGAATGAAAGAAAAGTACAATGGTCACCCGAGATAACCCGTACTAGGATTCCATGTAGGGAAACATGGATATGTAAGTGAGACCAAACGGTCACGTTCTGGTGGAGAGTGATAGAAAACATGATTATGAGAAAGTTAACAACCAAAAAATCACAAACTTATGATGTGTTAAATGGTCTTTGATTACCCAGTAGGAAACGTAAACCAACAACGTTTTGGTTTTACATTCCTTTTCATAATTTTGGAGGAATTCATTTACTACATAGAATAACAACATAAGGATATATACTTACTGTAAAGACCTGTAAATTTCAAGGAAATTTTTTTCTTAATTTTCTTTGGAATTTTACAAGAACACAGTTTCTGATGGCACCTGATTCTGAGGCCCGGTGTGCCCGAAATAATTTTCCGATGTTTGGCTCAGGTACGTTCAGTGAACGGACGAGCGGGTTTTTCTAACTTTTGAACTGTTGCTCGGAATCAAATTCTGAGGGCACCGATGGAATCGCAGTGCCGGTATTTGCTTAGAAATGCCTCTTCTGGAGTTGCGTTTGCTCGGTTGTGGTTTTTAATTTTTGGGTTTTAAGTTATGAAATAAAATAAAGTTGTGCGACAATTTTATTTTTATTTCACTTAAAGCCGCTTAAAGACCACTTTAAGCTGCTTAAGCTCAGTAGAAAGGGATAGGGTGCAATCCAAAATATCCTATCCACTTGATAGGATATTTGTGGGGTGGGGCCCGCACGAGCCCCACCGTTTCTTTTCCGCTAAGTAACGCACCCTCGAAAACCCGTCAGTATGAAAGTCAACTGACGCGTTTTCTTAAATTTCTTAATGCACCATTTAATTGGGCATTTTTCTTCGTTGAATTAATTCTATGAATTAATGGGTCATTACTTATCTCTTTTTCGTTTGTTGGCATGTTAATAAAATAAGACCAACACTTTTTCTCCTTAAGTGTTGTTCATTGATAGGATTTGACAAACCTCAAGTTCTTCATCCTCCTTCGTGAAAAACGCGAAGAACGCCAGCCTCCGATGAAGAACGCCGATCCTGCAGAAATCAACGATGCGACGCCGTGTGCCGTGACACCGATGTTTCCTCTCCCGCGACGTTCTTCTGCGACGTTCCTTCCTTCGCGACAAAATCTTCAATCATTCGTTGAGGTGAGAGATTGCGGTTCTTTAAATTCCTTTGTGGATTATAACTTCAATATGGATTTAATGATTAAAATTAAATCTGTTGTTTCTTGGTCCTCAGAGTTCGTCGGCGCAACGCCGGATACCGCAACGACGTGACGATTCCCTCCTTCCGCGAAAAACAATTCCGCGAAGAACGCGTGTGCGACACTTGATGAGGTAGGGGTTTTTGGGAATGGTTTTACTCCATGGATGTTTCCATTCAAAACAAAGAACCCGGTTTCATAAGAACAATTTTAATTTATTAAAATTGTTATTTGTCATGTTTTCTACGTTTGATTAATTCTCCCGACTGTTATCATCTAACGCGGAGGGTGCGGGCCAAACAAACACGGGCCGACAACCCTCCGCAGTTCTTCGTTGATGCGCGGATTGGCAGGCGATGAAAAAACATGCCGCAGGGATGATCCGTTGTTTCCTCAGTGAAGAAAGGGTCCTGGGAAGAGCTTCGGCGCAGACAGGAAGGAAATTGGACCACCGAAGCAACTCCGGTGGCCCGCGGAAGCCACCGACGGCGTGGGTCGCCGGCGCGCCGTCGGACAAGGCCGCCGTGGCTGAAGCAGCGGCGGCGGCGGCCAGCGGACCCGTGACCGTGCGGGTCCAGCATGCATGGGACGCGGAAAATCCGCATCCACTGACTCTAGCGTGGCCCCACGTGGGCCGCTGCATCTTCTTCTCACGGGGGCAGCGCCCCGCGGCTCCCTCGGTCGGCCGCTTGGCCGAGCCGAGCCGGGCCGGTCCGACGGCCGGGTCGCACACTGGCCGGACCGGAACGCACCAAACCGGGTCCGACCCGGACCCGGGTCGGGTCGACCCGGTTCGGGCCGACCCAGGGGGGTTGGGCTGGGTCGGTCCGGGCCCAGACCCCCCGTCTTCGGACCATTTTCGGTCTTTTGACCGTAACATGAGCTACGGGTCTCCAAACGATGCGCCGTCAGCGGCGATGTGATCCTTGGATCGAGACGGTCGTTTCTGTATATCTCACTCTAGGTTTCGGAATAATTTGGGTTCAGCCGGGTTGGTTCATACACGAAACCAACCGGGCCCTCGGAGCGGAAACACTCATATCTTGAGCTTCGGACGTCCGATTGACGTGCCGTCAACTTTGTTGAATTCCTCTAAGTGGGACGGATCATTTGGCATACTCTGCCCGAGGTTTCGACGTAGGTGGAGTACGGTCGGGTTGGTTTTGCCTTAAAAACCAACTGGCACCCTGGGACGAAAAAGCCAATAACTCTCAGACCGGACGTCCAAATGATGCGCCGTCTGTGACGTTGAGTTTCTGTTGACGATACAGAACTTTTGGATACATCTACTCTGGACTATGTGTCAGTTGATGTATCAACCTCTTGGCTCGTGGAGAGGACCCTCCCGAACGAGCTTGCTTTGTGCGGGAACCCTAGAGCTGGCTGCGACTGCTACTGTGACGACGACGACTGTGCAGAGATCCTCAGTGGACTGCGACGACGACTACACTCAGCGATCCTACGTGGATCAGTGCTACAGATCCTGTGTGGATCCGATCCTGTGTGGGTCAGCGCTCAGCGGTTCTGTGTGAGCCAGCGCCTACAGGTCCTGTGTGGGCCCGATCCTGTGTGGGTCTTTGCGGGGGTTGGTTACCTATTGATCCTTTGTGGGTCCGATCCTGTGTGGGTCATTGCGGGGGTTAGTACCTTTCGATCCTTTGTGGTTCTGACGACTTAGATGGATCAGTGATCATCTCTATCGTCATTTGAAGAAGTATACCTGTGTGAGCTGAATCCTGTGTTACTCTCCTTTATGGATTGTGTTGAACCATCCTGTGTGGATTTACTGTTTACTTTCCTTTGTGGATTGTGTTGAGCTATCCTATTTTGATTACGTTTTTCTTTCCTGTGTGGACTGGATTGTGCTTGGGCTCGGATGTTGGAGCCGAATGGGGATTGATGACTTAGGTATATGTATGAGTATATACCTAAGCAGTGTCGGTTGTTACTTTGTGATTGTATCTTTCCTTTGTGGCTTACCCTTTATGGATTTCGGGAGACCTTCGGGGGTCTCGAGGTCCCTACTGAGTAGCTTATACTCACCCCTGCATGGGCTATGCCTGCACTTCATTGTGTTGGTTGCAGACGACGGACATCATTGATCGTGGTGGAGGCTTGCGGAGCGGGACGATACCTGGAGGTGGGCCACTGGGTGGGGTGTACTCGGAGCGGTAGGCTGGACCCGGGGAGCAGTGGAGGCTTTCTGTACTCACCCTTCAGTTGGGACTTCCAGAGGATGGCTCGATGCTACGGCTTTTACTTTCAGTTGTTGTTTTTCCCCTTTCAGTTGTACTTTACAGTTGGGCTTGTATTTTCGGCCCCTTTACTTTCAGAAGAGCTTTTCCGCACTTACTGTTCTACCAGCTTTTACTTAGTGTTTACTTTTTCCCGCTTTCTTACTCTGTAGTTCTTGTTTACTTTACAAAGGAAATGCCTTCCCTTTTTACTGGGATTTACGCCTTGGTGCTAGTCACCAGCCCCTAGCCTATGGAAGGTGGGCTTGGGGTAGTCACGACATGGGCCCCGAGGACGGGTCATGACAAATTGGTATCAGAGGAGTTTGGTTCTACCGTAGACTCTGATCTTTCTTCTATGTGAAGCAATAGTGTTTAGCGTATTGGGTGTGGTTATCAATCCAGGGAGTCCAGTGTTGGTGCGGCGGCCGCCGTATCCGTACACTAGGACCCTGACTTCTGATTTCTGACTTAATGCACGAAAACATTGATAGCATGTGTGTTTCAAGTTTTCTTTGTGATTACTTTGTATCAGCTCACCAGGTATACTGTTCTGACCGTGGCGCACCTGTTTCCTTTTCAGGATGGCCCCACGACGGCAGCCAGCTAGGGTTCCGATAGTCAAGCGTGACGATAGCCCGCCGAGAGACGAGGCCTCGGTACATGGCCCGTTGACAGCAGAGGCACCGGCGATACCTATACCCGCCGAGCCCCCGATGCTTCTAGCACCAGCCGCTGACGATGCACGTCGCCTCAGTGCACTGCATGAGTTCCAGCGCCAGCGACCGCCCAGGTTCCATGGGGAGACAGACCCCCAGGCAGCCGAGGACTGGTTGGAGGTAGTCGTATGAGTTTTCATGCTAGTGAGGACACCAGCAGACCTCATGGTGATCCTCGCGGCGAGCCTACTGCACACAGCAGTAGGCCGATGGTGAAGCATGATGCTCCAGGTGCACGACGAGACATATCTTCTCTGGAGGGACTTCGAGCGCCTCTTCCACTCAGAGTTCGTCCCACCCACCCTCCGTGCGGTGCACATCCAGGAGCTCCTTCAGCTGCGGCAGGGCAGCTTGATGGTCGCCCAGTACGCGGAGAGATTTACCGATCTCTCGCGCTACTCGAAAGATATGGTACGAGACCCCTTCTTTCGGGCTTGGACCTTCGATCAGGGATTGAGACACGAGATCAAGGCATCGTTGATCTCCCTCAGCATCCCGACCCAGGAAGGAGTGCTGGAGCGAGACCTTCTGATCGAGAGCTTTCTGGGTGAGTCCAAAGCGAGACCTACCGCAAGGCGGCAGGTAGCAGAGTCTTCGGCAGCAGGTAGCCGACGGATGACTCATGGGTCCAGGAAGACCAGACCTTCCGGCAGATGACCTCAGGACACTGGCTCAGTAGTGTAGGATACACAGCGCGGAACTAGTCTTTCGAGAGGTAGGCAGTGCTACGCATGCAGCGGGCATGGCCACATGGCTCATGACTGCCCGACCCGCCATGCCGAGGAGCAGCAGACGGTGGAGGGGCCACCTAGGCAGAGCCAGAGGGTCGACCATGGCGGTCCGCAGGGAGGAGGCGGACGAGGCAGGGGAGCTGGCCGAGCAGCAGGCAGTGGGCGACGCTTTGAGGCTCTACCACCACCACCACCAGGAGGTCCACCTCGACCACAGGGAGCTGGCGGGCAGAGACAGACACAGCTCCAGGCAGTAGAGGCCTACGACCACGGCGCGCCAGAGATGATTTGAGGTACGATCTGTGTCTATTCCACCCTTGCTGTAGTTCTTATAGACACAGGACCGAGTCACTCTTTCATATCTGCTGCCCTTGTTCGGAGCTCGGAGATTCCGACAGAGCCGTTGACTCGATCCTTACGACTAGAGACTCCTACAGGAGCAGACTTGACGATTACACATTGGTTCTGGCAGAGTGAGATTACTCTAGGAGGCGAGAGCTTTGGCTGGGATCTTCTTGTAGCAGCGTCGAGGCCTTACGACGTCATCTTGGGCATGGATTGGTTATCTACAGTCCATGCACAGATTGAATGTATTAGGTGCAAGGTGCGATGTGTACGCACCGACGAGAGCAGGTTCACCTTCACCAGTGAGAAGGGAGCCTTTGCAGCACAGGATGGACTTTCACAGAGGAGAGGACGGCCCATCACTCATCAGTTGGCTAGACTCATCCTAGGAGCAGTTGACGTGCGAAGTCCTATTTTTCCTGCAGTGGTGGATCAGTACGCGGACGTCATTCCCGACGACGTTCCAGGGCTACCTCCTCATAGAGAGGTAGACTTTCATATAGACCTATATCCTGAGACAACCCCGATATCAACTCCCGCATATCGGATGTCCCCCGCTGAGCATCGAGAGCTACGGGTATAGTTGGAGGACTTGCAGGGTAAGGGTTTCATCCGACCCAGTGTTTCACCCTGGGCTTCCCCGATATTGTTCCCCAAGAAGGTGGACAAGAGCTTGCGACTATGTGTCTACTATCATCGCCTGAACTAGGTAACAGTGAGGAATAAGTATCCGCTACCGAGGATTGATGACCTCTTCGATCAACTCAAGGGAGCACGGTGGTTCTCGAAGATAGACCTCATGTCAGGCTATCATCAGCTCAGAGTTCAGGATGAGGACGTGCAGAAGATGACCTTCAGATGTCGGTATGGGCACTATGAGTTCTTGGTTATGCCATTCGGCGTAACCAATTCTCCAGCAGTGTTCATGGGCCTCATGAACAGGATCTTTTAGCCATACCTCGATTGATTTGTCGTGGTCTTCATCGATGACATTTTGATATACTCGACGACTGAGGAGGAGCAGACCTATCACATACGTGTTGTACTAGACACACTCCGAGAGCACCAGCTTTATGGAAAGCTCTTGAAGTGTCAGTTCTGGATACGTGAGGTCCACTTCTTGGGACACGTCATTTCTGAGGTGGGAGTTGCGGTGGATCCTGCAAAGATCGAGGCAGTGCTAGCTTGGGAGCCACCCCGAAGCGTGACGGAGGTGCGGAGTTTCTTGGGACTAACTGGATACTATCAGAGATTTGTGCCAGACTTCTCCAGAGTTGCGGCACCACTCTCAGCTTTGACGAAGAAGGGGAAACCCTTTGTGTGGTCAGACAGATGTTAGCAGAGCTTCCAGGAGTTGAGATATAGATTGACCAGCGCACCAATCTTGAGGTTGCCTGAGGAGGGAGTTGGATACGTAGTCTACTGCGATGCATCACGGACCGGACTCGGATGTGTCCTGATGCAGGAGCGGGCTGTGATTTCCTATGGATCACGTCAGTTGAGGTCGCATGAGAAGAACTACGCCACACATGACCTGAAGTTAGCAGCAGTGGTCTTCACACTGAAGACATGTGGCACTATCTGATGGGTGAGTGCTTTACAGTCTTTTCTGACCACCAGAGTCTCAGGTACATATTCTCTCAGAAGGACTTGAACCTGAGACAGCGGTGATGGCTCGAGTTCCTCCAGGACTATGACTTTGAGATAGTCTATACTACTGGGAAGGGGAACGTGGTAGCCGATGCTCTCAGCAGGAGGACAGGCATTCAACTACTTGAGGAGGAGACAGAGAAGCTAGCCACTTTGCAGATATCATTTGTGGATAGAGATAGAGCAACCTTCCTTCAGTCTCTCACAGTCACTCCTCCACTACTGCAGCGGGTCAGAGAGTCGCAGCGTGGGGACGCCGACTGTGAGACTCGGTGTGCGCAGTTATCCCCAGGACAAGAACCTGATGGCTTCTCCTTTGGAGAAGAGCACGACATCCTTTTCAGAGGATGTACCTTGGTACCAGTCGCTTTACGAGAGGAGGTGCTGAGAGAGTTTCACACTTCTCCCTTGGCGGTACATCCTGGAGTGGCGAAGATGTACCAGGACCTCAGACGACATCACTGGTGGCCAGGCATGAAGAAGGCTGTGGCAGAGTTCGTTTCTCGATGCCTCACCTGCCAGCAGGTGAAGGCAGAGCACCAGGTACCAGCAAGCTTGGTAAAGCCCTTGGAGTTCCCGAAGTGGAAGTGAGACGACATATCTATGGACTTCGTGACTGGACTTCCACGCACTTCCAGAGGTCACGACTCCATCTGGGTGATTGTCGACCGACTCACCAAGTCGGCTCACTTCTTACCCATCAGAGAGCAGGGCTCAGTGGAGAGCTTGGGGTGTCTCTACATTCAGAAGATTGTACGGCTTCATGGTGTCCCATCATCTATCATCTCCGATCGAGATGCTCGCTTTACTTCCCGGCTTTGGAAGGGGTAGCAGGAGGCGTTCGGGATGCAGCTACGTCTGAGCACCACCTTTCACCCGCAGACAGATGGTCAAACGGAGAGAACCATTCAGACTCTCGAGGACATGCTCCGCGCATGTGTCCTCGACTTTGGTCGTAGCTGGGAGGACCATCTACCCTTGGCGGAGTTCACGTACAACAATAGCTACCACTCCACCATCGGGATGACACCATACGAGGCATTGTACGACAGACCTTTCATATCTCCTTTGTGCTGGATAGACCCTGGGGAGTCAGCACTTGTGGGACCAGAGATGGTCCGGGCCACGAAAGAGAAGGTCCAGGTCATCTAGGAGCGGATGAGGATAGCTCAGAGTCGGCAGAAGTCTTATGATGATAGGAGGCGGAGGCCACTAGAGTTTGAGGATGGCGACCACGTCTTTTTGCGTGTCTCACCTCATCGTGGATTACATAGATTTGGCCGAGGCGGCAAGTTGTCTCCATGCTTCATCGGACCATTCCAGGTCCTCAGCAAGATTGGCGAGGTGGCTTATCGCCTGGCTCTACCACCTAAGTTGCACCGGGTGCACGACGTCTTCCATGTATCCCAGCTGAGGAGATACGTGCACGACCCGATGCGCATCATTGACCATAGGGAGCTAGACATGGATGATGGGGTGACTTTTGCGGAGGTCCCGATGGAGATCGAGGATCGACAGGAGCGTGTCCTGTGTGGATGGTCGATTTCTCTAGTGCACATCATATGGCAGCACGGGAACCTCCAGAAGAGCACTTAGGAGCGGGAGGATCAGATGCGTGCTCAGTACCCACATTTGTTTCCCTAGTTTATGATGTATCTTTACGGGGACGTAAATCCCTAAGGTGGGAGTGATGTAATGTCACGACCCATCCTCGGGGCCCGTGCCGTGACTACCCCAAGCCCGCCTTCCATAGGCCAGGGGCTGGCGACTAGCACCAAGGCGTAAAATCCCAGTAAACAGGGAAGACATTGCCTTTAAGTAACAACCACACAGAGTCAGCAAGTGGAAAGTAAAGTGCAGAAAAGTAAAGGGGGCCGGAAATACAAGCCCAACTGTAAAGTACAACTGAAAAGTAAAGTACAGCAACTGAAGAAAAGACGGCGGCCTCGTGTCGTCCACTGGCAATCCCACCTGAAGGGTGGGTACAGATAGCCTCCAGGCTCCTCGGGTCCCACGTCCGCTCCGAGCACGTCCCGCCCAGTGGTCCACCTCCAGGTACCGTCCTGCTCCACGCCCCAACCGTGATCAGCGCTGTCCGTCGTCTGCAACCAACACAACAAGGTGCGGGCATAGCCCGTGCAGGGGTGAGTACAAGCTACTCAGTAAGGACCCCGAGACCCCCGAAGGTCTCCCGAAATCCACAAAGGATATAGCACAAAAGAAAGATGCAATCACGAAGTAACATCTGACTCGACTTAGGTATATGCCCATACATATACCTAAGTCCCCAATTCTAGCTCTGCTCACGAGCTCAAGAACAACTCAATCCACAAAGGAAAGCAAGACTCAAATCCACAAGGAGAGTAAATAGAAAATCCACAAAGGATAGTTCAACACAACCCACAAAGGAGAGTAACATAAGATTCAGCTCAACCAGGTATACTTTTTCAGATGACGTCAAAGATGATCACTGATCCATCTAAGTCGTCGGACCCACGAAGGATCGATAGGTACTAACCCCCGCAAAAGACCCACACAGGATCGGGCTCACACAGAACCTGTAGGCAGTGGCTCACACAGAACCGGTAGTAAGGACCCACAAAGGATCGGGCTCACACAGAACCTGTAGCACTGATCCACGTAGGATCGCTGAGTGCAGTAGTCGACGCAGTCCACTGAGGATCTCTGCACAGTCGTCGCCGCAGTCCACGAAGGATCTCTGCTCTGCCGTCGTCGCAGTCCACTGAGGATCTCTGCTCTGCCGTCGTCGCAGTCCACGGAGGATCTCTGCTCTGCCGTCGTCGCAGTCCACGGAGGATCTCTGCTCTGTCGTCGAAGTCACAGCCAGCGCTAGGGTTCCTGCACACAGCGAGCTCGTTGAGGAGGGTCCGCTCCACGAGCCGAGAGGCTGATACATCAACTGACACGTAGTCCGAAGTTGATGTATCCAAAAGTTCCGTATCGACAACAGGATCTCAACGCAACAGACGGTGCGTCAATCGGACGCCCGGTCTGAGAGTTATTGGCATTTTCGTCCCAGGGGCCCGGTTGGTTTTTAGGGCAAAACCAACCCGACCGTACTCCGCCTGTATCTGATCGTCGGGCGGAGTATGCCAAAAGTTCCGTCTCACTTAGAGGAAACTACCACAGCTGACGGTACGTCGATCGGACGTCCGTAGCTCAAGTTATGAGCGTTTCCGCTCCGAGGGCCCGGTTGGTTTCGTGTACGAACCAACCCGGCCGAACCCAAAGTCTTCCGAAACCTTGAGTATAGTATACCGAAACGACCGTCTCGATCCAAGGATCGCGTAGCCGCTGACGGTTCGTCAATCGGAGGTCCCAGGCCCAAGATATGGGCGAAAGACCGAAGAAGGCCCGAAACGGGGGTTCTGGGCCCGGGGCGACCCGGCCCGAACCCCCCCCCCCCTGGGTCGGCCGAACCGGGTCGGCCCGACCCGGCCCGACCTGGCTAGGCCGGGTCCGGTCCGGCCTGGGCGCGGCCCGGCCGACCGGACCGGCCGGCTCGGCTTCGGCCGAGCGGCCGAAGGAGGGCGCCGCGGGCTTGACCCGCGGCTCAAGCGAAACGCGGCTCCGCGGGGGGGCCGCCTGTCACGCGGGCGCGGCCGGGCCGCCGCGTCCGTTCCCGGTTCCGCGCGGCCGCGGAACCGGCCGCCGCCGCCGCGGCTTCAGTCGCGGCGGACTTCCTCCACGGCGGCGCGCCGGGCGCCGCCGCCTCCGGTCGCCGGAGATGCTCCGGTGGCCCGATTCCTTTCCCGTCTGCGCCGTTGCTCCTCCCGGGGGACGATCTTCACTGCGGAATCAACGGATTTCCCTTGCCTCACGGTTCGTTGTCGTCCGCCAAATCCGCACAAAAAGGGAAGATCGGCGGAGGGTTGCCGGGTCTTGTTCGTTAGGCCCGCACCCTCCGCGTTAGTCAAAATCAACGGGAGAAACAAGAAAGAAACCAATCAACAATTTTAAATAAATTAAAATTGTTTCGTGATCGGGTTCTTTATTTCAAAAGAATAAACACGGGATTTAAAAAGAATTCCAACAACCATTACTTTGTCGTTGTCGTCGGACGAGAGGTCGTCGCGGAATTGCTCGTCGCGGAAGAAGGGGGGATCGTCGCGTCGTCGCGGTATCCGGCGTCGCGTCGCCAATCTCCGGATCAAGAACAAACAGATTTAATTAATTAAATCCGTTGTTATTGAAATTAAAAAGGGAGAAATAAAAGATTCGATTCTCACCTTTGTGGCCGAACGAGGATCGGCCGCGGAAGAAGAGGCGTCGCCGAAGAACGTCGCGGGTAGGGCTCGTCGACGTCGCAGATCTCGGTGTGCGTCGTCGAATTCCGGTCGCCGGCGTTCTTCGCGTTCTTCGCGTTCTTCGCGTTCTTCGCGAAGAGGGTGGAGGCTCAGAGGAATTGCACAACGATAGCAATCCTCCAAAATAGACAAGTTTGTCTATTTTATTATTTTGCCAACAAACGTAAAACGCATAAGTAACGACCCATTTAATTCGTTGAATTAATTCAACGAATGAAACAGCCCATTTAATTCACGAAATAAACCGCCCAATTAAATGGTCTGTTAAGAATTAAAGAAAACACGTCGGTTGACTTTTCAGTTTCTTTGACGGGTTTTCGCGGGTGCGTTACTTAGCGAAAGAAACGGCGGGGCTCGTGCGGGCCCTGCCTCACAAATATCCTACCAAGAGGGTAGGATATTTCTGGATAGCATCCTATCCAGTTCAACTCAGTTCGAGCCGCCTTTAAGTGGCTTCAAGTGGCTTCCAAGCAGCTTAAGTGAAATAAAATAAAGTTGTCGCACAAACTTTATTTTATTTCTGACTTAAAGCCGCAAAATTTAAAAACCACGGTTGAGCAAACGCAACTCCGGAAGAAGTGTTTCTAAGCAAATACCGGCGCTGCGATTTAATCGGTGCCCTCAGAATTCGATTCCGGGCACCGGTTCAAAAGATAGAAAAACCCGCTCGTCCGTTCACTGAACGTACCCGAGCCAATCTTCGGAAATTGATTCCGGGCACACCGGGCCTCGGAATTAGGTGCCGTCTGAAGCTGCGCTCTTGTAAAATTCCAAAGAAAATTAAGAAAAAAATTTCCTTGAAATTTGCGGGTCTTTACATTACTCCCACCTCAGGGCTTTACGTCCCCGTAAAGATACATCAAAAACTAGGGGAACAAATGGGGGTACTGAGCACGCATCTGAGCCTCCCGCTCCCAAGTGCTCTCCTGGAGGTTCCCGTGCTGCCATCTGACACGCACAAGAGGAATCGACCGCCCACGTAGGACCCGCTCCTGTCGATCCTCGATCTCCACTGGGACCTCCGCAAAAGTCGCCCCATCGTCCACGTCTAGCTCCCCAAAGTCGATGATGTGCATCGGGTCGTGCACGTATCTCCTCAGCTGAGACACGTGAAAGACGTCGTGCACCCGGTGCAACTGAGGTGGTAGAGCCAGGCGATAAGCCACCTCTCCTATCCTGCTGAGGACCTGGAAAGTCCCGATGAAGCGTGGAGACAACTTGCCGCCTCGGCCAAATCTCCGTAAACCACGTCGAGGTGAGACACGCAAAAAGACGTGGTCGCCATCCTCGAACTCTAGTGGCCTCCGCCTCCTGTCAGCATATGACTTCTGCCGGCTCTGAGCTGTCCTCATCCTCTCCTGGATGATCTGGACCTTCTCTGTCGTGGCTCGGACCATCTCTGGTCCCACGAGTG
Source organism: Viscum album (assembly GCA_963277665.1). Lineage (NCBI taxonomy): Eukaryota > Viridiplantae > Streptophyta > Magnoliopsida > Santalales > Viscaceae > Viscum > Viscum album. The sequence continues at coordinate 1,723,546,389 of OY728126.1, read as the reverse complement.
CTGACTCCCCAGGGTCTGTCCAGCACAACGGTGATCTGCAGGGTCTGCCGTACAACGCCTCGTATGGTGCCATCCCGATGGTGGAGTGGTAGCTGTTGTTGTACGCGAACTCCACCAAGGGTAGGTGGTCCTCCCAGCTGCGACCAAAGTCGAGAACACATGCACGGAGCATGTCCTCGAGTGTCTGTATGGTCCTCTCCGTCTGACCATCCGTCTGAGGGTGGAAGGCTGTGCTCAGATGGAGCCGCATCCCGAACGCCTCCTGCAACCCCTTCCAAAGCCGGGAAGTGAAACGAGCATCTCGATCGGAGACGATAGACGATGGCACACCGTGAAGCCGTACGATCTCCGGAACGTAAAGACGTTCCAAGCTCTCCACTGAGCCCTGCTCTCTGATGGGTAAGAAGTGTGCCGACTTGGTGAGTCGGTCGACAATCACCCAAATGGAGTCGTGACCTCTGGAAGTGCGTGGAAGTCCAGTCACGAAGTCCATAGATATTCCGTCCCACTTCCACTCCGGGACCTCCAAGGGCTGTACCAAGCCTGCTGGTACCTGATGCTCTGCCTTCACCTGCTGGCAGGTGAGGCATCGTGAAACGAACTCCGCCACAGCTTTCTTCATGCCTGGCCACCAGTGCTGTCGTCTGAGATCCTGGTACATCTTCGCCACTCCGGGATGCACCGCCAAGGGAGAAGTGTGAAACTCTCTCAGCACCTCCTCTCGTAAAGCGACTGGTACGAAGGTACGTCCTCTGAAAAGGATGTCGTGCTCTGCTCCAAGGGAGAAGCCATCAGGCGCCTGACCTGAGGATATCAGTGCACGCCGGGTCTCACAGTCAGCGTCCTCACGCTGAGCCTCTCTGACCCGCTGTAGAAGTGGAGGAGAGACTGTGAGAGACTAAAGAAAGGCTGCTCCGTCTCTATCCACAAAGGATATCTGAAAGGAGGCTAGCTGCTCCGTCGCCTCCTCAAGTAGCTGAATGCCCGTCCTCCTGCTGAGGGCATCGGCTACCACGTTCCCCTTCCCAGGAGTATAGACTATCTCAAAGTCATAGTCCTGGAGGAACTCAAGCCATCTCCGCTGTCTCAGGTTCAGGTCCTTCTGAGAGAAGATATACCTGAGACTCTGGTGGTCAGAAAAGACTGTGAAGTGCTCGCCCATCAGATAGTGCCGCCAAGTCTTCAGAGCGAAGACCACTGCTGCTAACTCCAGGTCATGAGTGGCGTAGTTCTACTCATGTGGCCTCAACTGACGTGATCCGTAGGCGATCACGGCCCGCTCCTGCATCAGGACGCACCCGAGTCCAGTCCCTGATGCGTCGCAGTAAACTACGTATCCAACTCCCTCCTCAGGCAAACTCAAGATAGGTGCGCTGGTCAACCTCTGCCTCAGCTCCTGGAAGCTCTGCTGACATCTGTCTGACCACACGAAGGGTTTCCCCTTCTTCGTCAACGCTGAGAGTGGTGCCGCAACTCTGGAGAAGTCTGGCACGAATCTCCGATAGTATCCGGCTAAGCCCAAGAAGCTCCGCACCTCTGTCACGCTCCTGGGTGGCTCCCAAGCTAGCATTGCCTCGATCTTCGCGGGATCCACTGCAACTCCCGCCTCAGAAATGACGTGCCCCAAGAAATGGACCTCACGTAACCAGAACTGGTATTTTGAGAGCTTGCCATAAAGCTGGTGCTCTCGGAGTGTGTCTAGCACAATTCGCAGGTGGTAGGCATGCTCCTCCTCAGTCGTCGAGTATACCAAAATGTTGTCAATGAAGACCACGACAAATCGGTCGAGGTATGGCTGGAAGATCCTGTTCATGAGGCTCATGAACACTGCTGGAGCATTGGTTACGCCGAACGGCATAACAAAGAACTCATAATGGCCATACCGACACCTGAAGGCCGTCTTCTGCACGTCCTCGTCTCGAACTCTGAGCTGATGATAGCCTGACCGGAGGTCTATCTTCGAGAACCACCGCGCTCCCTTGAGCTGATCGAAGAGGTCATCAATCCGTGGCAGCGGATACTTGTTCCTCACTGTCACCTGGTTCAGGCGACGATAGTCGACACATAGTCGCATGCTCCCGTCCGCCTTCTTGGCGAACAAAATCGGGGAAGCCCAGGGTGAAACACTGGGTCGGATAAACCCCTTGCTCTGCAAGTCCTCCAACTGTACCCGCAGCTCCCGAAGCTTGGCGGGGGCCATCCGATATGCTGGAGTAGATATCGGGGCTGTCCCGGGGTACAAGTCGATGTAAAAGTCTACCTCTCTACGAGGAGGTAGCCCTGGAACGTCGTCGGGAAAGACGTCCACGTACTGGTCCACCACTGCAGGAAAAGCTGGACTCCGCACGTCCACTTCTCCTAGGATGAGGCTAGCCAACTGATGAGAGATGGGCTGCACTCTCCTCCGCGGAAGTCCATCCTGTGCTGCAAAGGTTCCCTTCTCGCCGGTGAAGGTAAACCTGCTCCCGTCGGTGCGAACACATCGCACCTTGCGCCTAAAACAGTCGATCTGGGCATGAACCGTGGATAGCCAATCCATGCCCAAGATGACGTCGTAAGGCCTCGACGCCGCTACAAGGAGATCCCAGCCGAAGATCTCGCCTCCTAGAGTAAGCTCACACTGCCGGCACCAGTGCGTAATCGTCGAGTCTGCTCCCGTAGGAGTCTCTAGCCGTAAGGATCGAGCCAACGGCTCAGTCGGAATCTCCGAGATCCGAACAAGGGCAGAGGCTATGAAAGAGTGACTCGCTCCAGTGTCTATAAGTACTGCAGCAAGGGTGTAATAGACACAGATCGTACCTCGAATCATCTCTGGCATGTCGGGGTCGTAGGCCTCCACTGCCTGGAGCTGGGCCTGTCCCTGCCCGCCAGCTCCCTGTGGTCGAGGTGGCCCTCCTGGTGGTGGTGGGGGTAGAGCCTGGAAGCGTCGCCCACCACCCGCTGCTCGGCCAGCTCCTCTGCCTCGTCCGCCTCCTCCCTGCGGACCGCCACGGTCGACCCTCTGCCTCTGCCTGGGTGGCCCCTCCACCGTCTGCTGCTCCTCTGATCGGCGAGTCGGGCAGTCACGAGCCATGTGACCCTGCCCGCCGCAGGAGTAGCATAGCCTGCCTCTCGGAAGGCTGGCACTCCGCTGTGTGCCCTGCACTGCTGAGCCGGTGTCCTGAGGCCGTCTGCGTGGGGGTCTGGTCTGCCTGGAGCCGAGAGTCATCCGTCGGCTACCTGCTACCGAAGACTTAGCTACCTGTCGCCCTGCGCTAGGTCTCGCCGCTGAAGAAGGCTCTGCCAGGAAGCTCTCGATCAGGAGGGCTCGCTCCAACACTCCCGCCTGGGTCGGAATGCTGAGGGAGATCAACGACGCCCGAATCTCCTGTCGCAAGCCCTGCTCGAAGGTCCGGGCCCAGAAGAAGGGGTCCTGTACCATGTCGGTCGAGTAGCGAGATAGGTCAGTGAACCTCGCCGCGTACTGAGCGACCGTCATGCTGCCCTGGCGCAGCTGGAGAAGCTCCTAGATGCGCACCGCTCGGAGGGTGGTCGGGACGAACTCAGAGCGGAAGAGGCTCTCGAAGTCCATCCAGAGCAAGGATGCCTCATCGTGAACCTGGTGCATCAGGCTCCACCATCGTCCTGCCGCCGCCTGCAGGAGGCTCGCTGCGAGAATCACCATGAGATCCGCTGGTGTCCTCACTAGCCTAAAGGTCCGTACCACCGCATCTAGCCAGTCCTCGGCGGCCTGGGGGTCCGCCTCACCGCGAAACCTGGGCGGTCGCTGGCTCTGAAACTCATGCAGTGCCCTGAGGCGACGTGCATCGTCAGCGTCTGGTACTGGCAGCATCGGTGGCTCGGCGGGTAAAGCTACCGCCGGTGCCACTGCTGGAAAAGGGCCCTGCACCGAGGCCTCGTCGCTCGGTGGGATGCCGTCGCGCCCTACACTCGGAACCCTAGCTGGCTGTCGTCGCGGGGCCATCCTGAAAAGGAGAACAAGAGCACCACAGTCAGAACAGTATACCTGGTGAGCTGGCACAAGTAATCACAAGGAAAACTTGAGACTTTCATGAAGCAGATCAGTATACCCGGTGAGCTGACATAAGTAATCACAAAGAAAACTTGAAACACACACGCAATCAATGTTTTCATGCATTAAGTCGGAAATCAGGAGTCAGGGTCCTGGTGTACGGATACGTCGGCCGCCGCACCAACACTGGGCTCCCTGAACTGATAACCACACTCAATACACTAAACACTATTGCTTCATATAGAAGGAAAGGACGATCAGAGTCTGCGGTAGAACCGACCACCTTTGATACCAATTTGTCACGACCCGTCCTCGGGGCCCGTGCCGTGACTACCCCAAGCCCGCCTTCCATAGGCCAGGGGCTGGTGACTAGCACCAAGGCGTAAAATCCCAGTAAACAGGGAAGGCATTGCCTTTAAGTAACAACCACACAGAGTCAGCAAGCGGAAAGTAAAGTGCAGAAAAGTAAAGGGGGCCGGAAATACAAGCCCAACTGTAAAGTACAACTGAAAAGTAAAGTACAGCAACTGAAGAAAAGACAGCGGCCTCGTGTCGTCCACTGGCAATCCCACCTGAAGGGTGGGTACAGATAGCCTCCAGGCTCCTCGGGTCCCACGTCCGCTCCGAGCACGTCCCGCCCAGTGGTCCACCTCCAGGTACCGTCCTCCTCCACGCCCCAACCGTGATCAGCGTTGTCCGTCGTCTGCAACCAACACAACAAGGTGCGGGCATAGCCCGTGCAGGGGTGAGTACAAGCTACTCAGTAAGGACCCCGAGACCCCCGAAGGTCTCCCGAAATCCACAAAGGATATAGCACAAAAGAAAGATGCAATCACGAAGTAACATCTGACTCGACTTAGGTATATGCCCATACATATACCTAAGTCCCCAATTCTAGCTCTGCTCACGAGCTCAAGAACAACTCAATCCACAAAGGAAAGCAAGACTCAAATCCACAAGGAGAGTAAATAGAAAATCCACAAAGGATAGTTCAACACAACCCACAAAAGAGAGTAACATAAGATTCAGCTCAACCAGGTATACTTTTTCAGATGACGTCAAAGATGATCACTGATCCATCTAAGTCGTCGGACCCACGAAGGATCGATAGGTACTAACCCCCGCAAAAGACCCACACAGGATCGGGCTCACACAGAACCTGTAGGCAGTGGCTCACACAGAACCGGTAGTAAGGACCCACAAAGGATCGGGCTCACACAGAACCTGTAGCACTGATCCACGTAGGATCGCTGAGTGCAGTAGTCGACACAGTCCACTGAGGATCTCTGCACAGTCGTCGCCGCAGTCCACGAAGGATCTCTGCTCTGCCGTCGTCGCAGTCCACTGAGGATCTCTGCTCTGCCGTCGTCGCAGTCCACAGAGGATCTCTGCTCTGCCGTCGTCGCAGTCCACGGAGGATCTCTGCTCTGTCGTCGAAGTCACAGCCAGCGCTAGGGTTTCCGCACACAGCGAGCTCGTTTAGGAGGGTCCGCTCCACAAGCCGAGAGGCTGATACATCAACTGACACGTAGTCCGAAGTTGATGTATCCAAAAGTTCCGTATCGACAACAGGATCTCAACGCAACAGACGGTGCGTCAATCGGACGCCCGGTCTGAGAGTTATTGGCATTTTCGTCCCAGGGGCCCGGTTGGTTTTTAGGGCAAAACCAACCCGACCGTACTCCGCATGTATCTGATCGTCGGGCGGAGTATGCCAAAAGTTCCGTCTCACTTAGAGGAAACTACCACAGCTGACGGTACGTCGATCGGACGTCCGTAGCTCAAGTTATGAGCGTTTCCGCTCCGAGGGCCCGGTTGGTTTCGTGTACGAACCAACCCGGCCGAACCCAAAGTCTTCCGAAACCTTGAGTATAGTATACTGAAACGACCGTCTCGATCCAAGAATCGCGTAGCCGCTGACGGTTCGTCAATCGGAGGTCCCAGGCCCAAGATATGGGCGAAAGACCGAAGAAGGCCCGAAACGGGGGTTCTGGGCCCGGGGCGACCCGGCCCAAACCCCCCCCCCCCCTGGGTCGGCCGAACCGGGTCGGCCCGACCCGGCCCGGCCGACCGGACCGGCCGGCTCGGCTTCGGCCGAGCGGCCGAAGGAGGGCGCCGCGGGCTTGACCCGCGGCCGGGCCGCCGCGTCCGTTCCCGGTTCCGCGCGGCTGCGGAACCGGCCGCCGCCGCCGCGGCTTCAGCCGCGGCGGACTTCCTCCACGGCGGCGCGCCGGGCGCCGCCGCCTCCGGTCGCCGGCGCCGCCGCGCCGGCGACCCGCGCCGCCGCCGCCTTCCGCGGGCCGCCGGAGATACTCCGGTGGCCCGATTCCTTTCCCGTCTGCGCCGTTGCTCCTCCCGGGGGACGATCTTCACTGCGGAATCAACGGATTTCCCTTGCCGCACGGTTCGTCGTCGTCCGCCAAATCCGCACAAAAAGGGAAGATCGGCGGAGGGTTGCCGGGTCTTGTTCGTTAGGCCCGCACCCTCCGCGTTAGTCAAAATCAACGGGAGAAACAAGAAAGAAACCAATCAACAATTTTAAATAAATTAAAATTGTTTCGTGATCGGGTTCTTTATTTCAAAATAATAAACACGGGATTTAAAAAGAATTCCAACAACCCTTACTTTGTCGTCGTCGTCGGACGAGAGGTCGTCGCGGAATTGCTCGTCGCGGAAGAAGGGGGGATCGTCGCGTCGTCGCGGTATCCGGCGTCGCGTCGCCAATCTCCAGATCAAGAACAAACGGATTTAATTAATTAAATCCGTTGTTATTGAAATTAAAAAGGGAGAAATAAAAGATTCGATTCTCACCTTTGTTGCCGAACGAGGATCGGCCGCGGAAGAAGAGGCGTCGCCGAAGAACGTCGCGGGTAGGGCTCGTCGACGTCGCAGATCTCGGTGTGCGTCGTCGAATTCCGGTCGCCGGCGTTCTTCGCATTCTTCGCGTTCTTCGCGTTCTTCGCGGAGAGGGTGGAGGCTCAGAGGAATTGCACAACGATAGCAATCCTCCAAAATAGACAAGTTTGTCTATTTTATTATTTTGCCAACAAACGTAAAACGCATAAGTAACGACCCATTTAATTCGTTGAATTAATTCAACGAATGAAACAGCCCATTTAATTCACGAAATAAACCGCCCAATTAAATGGTCTGTTAAGAATTAAAGAAAACGCGTCGGTTGACTTTTCAGTTTCTTTGACGGGTTTTCGCGGGTGCGTTACTTAGCGAAAGAAACGGCGGGGCTCGTGCGGGCCCTGCCTCACAAATATCCTACCAAGAGGGTAGGATATTTCTAGATAGCATCCTATCCAGTTCAACTCAGTTCGAGCCGCCTTTAAGTGGCTTCAAGTGGATTCCAAGCAGCTTAAGTGAAATAAAATAAAGTTGTCGCACAAACTTTATTTTATTTCTGACTTAAAGCCGCAAAATTTAAAAACCACGGTTGAGCAAACGCAACTCCGGAAGAAGCGTTTCTAAGCAAATACCGGCGCTGCGATTTCATCGGTGCCCTCAGAATTCGATTCCGGGCACCGGTTCAAAAGATAGAAAAACCCGCTCGTCCGTTCACTGAACGTACCCGAGCCAATCTTCGGAAATTGATTCCGGGCACACCGGGCCTCGGAATCAGGTGCCGTCTGAAGCTGCGCTCTTGTAAAATTCCAAAGAAAATTATGAAAAAAATTTCCTTGAAATTTGCGGGTCTTTACATGTAAAGACTCGTAAATTTCAAGGAAATTTTTTTCTTAATTTTCATTGGAATTTTACTAGAACGCAGTTTCTAACGACACCTGATTCCGAGGCCCGGTGTTCCCGGAATCATTTGCCGAAGTTTGGCTTGGGTACGTTCAGTGAACGGACTAGCAAGTTTTTCTAACTTTTGTACCAGTGCTCGGAATCGAATTTCGAGGGCACCGATTGAATCACATCGCCGATATTTGCTTAGAAACGCCTCTTCCGGAGTTGTGTTTTCTCGTTTTTGGTTTTTAATTTTTGGGTTTTAAGTTATGAAATAAAATAAAGTTGTGAAACAATTTTATTTTTATTTCACTTAAAGCCTCTTAAAGGCCACTTTAAGCTGCTTAAACTCAGTAGAAACGGATAGGGTGCAATCCAAAATATCCTATCCACTTGATAGGATATTTGTGTGGTGGGGCCCACACGAGACCCACCGTTTCTTTTCCGCTAAGTAACGCACCCGCGAAAACCCGTCATTATGAAAGTCAACTGATGCGTTTTCTTAAATTTCTTAACGCACCATTTAATTGGGCGGTTTTCTTCATTGAATTATTTCTATGAATTAATGGGTCGTTACTTATCTCTTTTTCGTTTGTTGGAATGTTAATAAAATAAGACCAACACTTTTTCTCCTTAAGTGTTGTTTGTTGAGAGGATTTGACAAACCTCAAGTTCTTCATCCTCCTTCGCGAAAAACGTGATGAACGCCGACCTCCGACGAAGAACGCCGAACCCGCGGAAATCGACGATGTGACGCCGTGTGCCGCGATGCCGACGTGTCCTCTCCCGCGACATTCTTCTGCGACGTTCGTTCCTCCGCGACAAAATCGTCGATCATCCGTTGAGGTGAGAGATTGCGGTTCTTTAAATTCCTTTGTGGATTATAACTTTAATATGGATTTAATTATTAAAATTAAATCTGTTGTTTCTTGGTCCTTGGAGATCGTCGACATAACGCCGGATACCGCGATGACGTGACGATTCCCTCCTTCCGTGACAAACAATTCCGCGAAGAACGCGTGTGTGACACTTGACGAGGTAGGGGTTTTTGGTAATGGTTTTACTCCGTGGATGTTTCCGTTCAAAACAAAGAACCCGGTTTCATAAGAACAATTTTAATTTATTAAAATTGTTATTTCTCATGTTTTCTACATTTTATTAATTCTCTCGACTGTTATCATCTAACACGGAGGGTGCGGGCCAAAAAAACACGGCCCGACAACCCTCCGCAGTTCTTCGTTGATGCGCGGATTGGAAGGCGATGACAAAACATGCCGCAGGGATGATCCGTTGTTTCTGTAGTAAAGAAAGGGACCCGGGAGGAGCTTCGGCGCAGACGGGAAGGAAATCAGACCACCAGAGCAACTCCGGTGGCCCGCCGCCGCGGCTGAAGCCGCGGCGGCGGCGGCCAGCGGACCCGCGGCCGCGCGGGTCCGGCACGCACCGGACGCGGAAAAGCCGCATCTGCTGACTCCAGTGCGGCCCCACGTGGGCCACGACATCTTCTTCCTGTGGGCCAGCGCCCCGCGGCTCCCTCGGTCGGCCGCTCGGCTGAGCCAAGCCGGGCCGGTCCGACCGGCCGGGTCGGTCCGGGCCCAGACCCCCCGTCTTCGGACCGTTTTCGGTCTTTTGCCCGTAACTTGAGCTACGGGCCTCCGAACGACACGCCGTCAGTGGCGATGTGATCCTTGGATCGAGACGGTCGTTTCAGTATATCGCACTCAAGGTTTCGGAATACTTTGGGTTCATCCGGGTTGGTTCGTACACGAAACCAACCGGGCCCTCGGAGCGAAAACGCTCATATCTTGAGCTTCGGACGTCCGATTGACGTGCCGTCGACTATGTTGAATTCCTCTAAGTGAGACGGATCTTTTGGCATACTCCGCCCGAGGTTTGGACGCAGGTGGAGTATGGTCAGGTTGGTTTTGCCTTAAAAACCAACTGGGCCCCCTGGGACGAAAAAGCCAATAACTCTCAGACCAGGCATCCGAATGACGCGCCGTCTGCGACGTTGAGTTCCTGTTGACGATACGGAACTTTTGGATACATCAACTCTGGACTATGTGTCAGTTGATGTATCAACCTCTTGGCTCGTGGAGCGGACCCTCCCGAACAAGCTTGTTGTGTGCGGGAACCCTAGAGCTGGCTGCGACTGCTACTGTGACGACGACGACTGTGCAGAGATCCTCAGTGGACTGCGACGACGACTGTGCGGAGATCCTCAGTGGACTGCGACGACTACTGCACTTAGCGATCCTACGTGGATCAGTGCTACAGATCCTGTGTGGATCTGATCCTGTGTGGGTCAGCACTCAGCGGTTCTGTGTGAGCCAGCGCCTAGAGGTCCTGTGTGGGCCCGATCCTGTGTGGGTCTTTGTGGGGGTTAGTTATCTATTGATCCGGTGTGGGTCCGATCCTGTGTGGGTCATTGAGGGGGTTAGTACCTTTCGATCCTTTTTGGGTCCGACGACTCAGATGGATCAGTGATCATCTCTATCGTCATTTGAAGAAGTATACCTGTGTGAGCTGAATCATGTGTTACTCTCCTTTGTGGATTGTGTTGAACCATCCTGTGTGGATTTACTCTTTACTTTCCTTTGTGGATTGTGTTGAGCTATCCTATGTAGATTGCGTTTTGCTTTCCTGTGTGGACTGGATTGTTCTTGGGCTCGGATGTTGGAGCCGAACGGGGATTGATGACTTAGGTATATGTATGGGAATATACCTAAGTAGTGTTGGTTGTTACTTCGTGATTGTATCCTTCCTTTGTGGCTTATCATTTGTGGATTTCAGGAGACCTTCAGGGGTCTCGGGTCCCTACTGAGTAGCTTATACTCACCCCTGCACGGGCTATGCCCGCACTTCGTTGTGTTGGTTGCATACGACGGACAACGCTGATCGTGGTGGAGGCTTGTGGAGCGGGATGGTACCTGGAGGTGGGCCACTGGGCGGGGTGTACTCAGAGTGGTAGGCTGGACCCGAGGAGCAGTGGAGGCTTTCTGTACTCACCCTTCAGGTGGGACTTCCAGAGGACGACTCGACGCTGCGGATTTTACTTTCAGTTGCTGTTTTCCCCTTTCAGTTGTACTTTATAGTTGGGCTTGTATTTTCGGCCCCTTTACTTTCAGCACAGCTTTTCCGCACTTACTGTTGTACCAGCTTTTACTTAGTGTTTACTTTTTCCCGCTTTCTTACTCTGTAGTCCTTGTTTACTTTACAAAGGCAATGCCTTCCCTTTTTATCAGGATTTACGCCTTGGTGCTAGTCGCCATCCCCTAGCCTATGGAAGGCGGGCTTGGGGTAGTCACGACACAGGCCCCGAGGACAGGTCGTGACACTTACCTTTAAATAGTGTTTCATCCTTTAATATGTTTCTACCAAAAAATTATCTTTTCTAAAAACAAAGAGCACTAAAAAATACTTGGTCACATAAAAATCCCAAGAATCATCTTCTTAAGAATCACATAATCCAAAAAATAAGAACTATATATTTCTCTTGTATTTAGACATCAACTAAAACCAAAATTGTTAGTGCGAGATCTGATAATACCCAAAAAGTATAATATTTTACAAAAAGAAAAACTACTCTTAATCTCTAAAATTATTCAAACAAAACCCAAAGTTCAATAAAGACCATTCAAAAACAAACTTTCTATAAAATTATTCAAAAGCGATCCAAACTGTGATTGAAACCCAAATCACATAAGGATTTAATTACATATTCTTCCAAGATAACATTTATCTCCAAATAACAATAGTTACTCATAAAGTCTCATATTGAGAAGTAATTATTCAAATCACATGTTCTCCATGATAGATTAATCATTTTTATAAATAAACCAAATCGTAATATTTCCACAATAAAAACATAGATTCTTCCAAACTAAAATTTCAACAATTATTCCACAATTTAAATCCATAGTATTCTATCTTCCATTGGCATATAGTGTTTCCTCAAAATAGAGAATGTCTTCCACAACAACCTTTATCACTTAATCACTAAATCATTTTTCTATACTATGTATATCCATTTGATAAAACATAAGTTCCAAAAATCAACTTATTCTTGTTCTATAACAACATTTTACTAAAATAATAAGTCATACTAACTAGGGACTTCAAGTAGGATAGTGGTAGCCAATGCACCCTTGTCGCCCTTCGGTTGTGGGTTCGATTCCTGCATCCTTTTCGGATGTGATGGGTTGTCACCCATCCTACGGGTAGTCCTTTTTATAAAACTAAAAAATAAACCTAACCTTTTTTAACCTTAATGGTTTCCTTATACGTCTAATTTTCATCCAAATTCATTATGATCTCAACATCTTAATTCTTGAAGTCTTATTTCACCACCATATGATAAAATAAAATGATCCCCAAATTGAAGAACATTATACCTTGATCTTGGTGTCCATTTTGTTTCCTCGTCATCTTGTTCATGTAGGTAGAAGGTCCATGCATCTCCAAAATGATTTATAGATCCTTAAAAATCATTTTATTTCTCAATCCAACTACACCTTGTACAACATGGGTCATATGGGTGTTCACAGAAAAATAGTTTTGTAAAATAATCATGTATGACATATAATTTTAAAACATCTGATAAAACATGATTTCTATAAAATAGTCGGACCGAATTTGAGTTGAAACTTTCAATTAATGGTCCTTTTAAAATACCATAGGTATGTGCTGAGAGACTATATTTTAAAATAAAATGTAAATATGTTGCGCAATGGTCTCCTTCTTCAGCACCTTTTTTAAAATCATAATATGATTCATAATCTTGTGATAAGGTAAAATATTTGAAAATGCCTTGATAATATTTAACTTTCTTGAAAATATGAGAATATTGTGAAAATTGTATTTTTCTAAATACAACCCATGATCCACGATGATAAATAGGTATAATGGAGGTGTTTGATATCTCAAAAAACTGCTTGAAAGTGAGTTGTATGCTAGAAAAAGTTTCACAATCATCTGAACATGACTTTGGAATAATTATTACAATCATGTCATCAGGAAGAGATATGAACGTCATTTGAGATCCTCCTCCTTCCATTTGTTACTAAATTTCCTTGATATGAAAAAGTGATAAAACAAGGATTTAACTGAAATAATAGACATAGGGACTAACCACGTGTCTAACGAAAAATCCTAATCCTTAAAGTTATCTAAACCGACTTCTGATACTAACTATAAGGACCCAACATTATAACATTACATAATATTGAATTAAATGGATAATTCACATAGAGGATCTTTTCTGGTTTAGAGTTTTAGAGAATTAGGCCATAACAATTACATAACAACTTGAATATTACAAGTAGACACTATAACTCAGTATCCATTTTTTCATGAAATAAAAACTCTTAAAAAGAAACATGTCTCGTTCCATATTTTAGACAACATGACTTTTCCTTAATCCCATCCTTGACCCTATTTATATTTAAGTCATGTGGAAAACATTTCCAAAACATGGGATGAGCATAAAAAGCTCAGTAAGGGTTATAAAATAAGGGAGGAAAACATTACCCCATCAATAAATACAAATCAATGAAACTATATCATTTTATCATAACATACCTTATGAAATCATAAGATTTATGAATAACACACACAAATCAAAAATCATAAAGGTTACTTATGGCATCCATATCAAAATTACATTGTATCTATCATATCTTCGTAGGGAGTTACACCTGGAATACCCATCACAGTATATTCCCTAAATCTCTTAGGAGAAACATAATGTTTACCTTTGTCACGTTACCCAATGAATTGGAGAGCTATCTTAGGATCACCCACCCTAGGATTATCACAGAACCACCCGTATACATAAACAATTCCCAATAACCATAAAAAAATCATAATACATAACAAAATTATAAAGGAATGATAACATTTCCACATTCTAGTATATCAAATCAAGATATTTAAATAAACAATGCTTTATCAAATCATTTTCAAAACCATTTAAGAAGATATTTCTGAATCAAATTGTCCCTTAACACATTGAATATTTTAAATGAATTATCATTTTAAAAAAATGTTAATATAAATAATTCCTAAAACCCTTTTTGAAAATACATACATGAATGAGAAATATTTTGAAGAATAAATCATTAAAACATATAAAATGATATTTTAGTTAAAGAGTTTTTTTACAAAAAGAGAGATGCTTCAATACAAATAAACGAGGAATAAAATTTAATCAGAACATTATAATATCATGAGAATAAAGGGATTCATGATATAATATGTCAAAGGACAGTAAATAAACCATATAAGAGTTAATTGGTGCATAACAACAATTAAGTCACAATGGAAATGAAAATTGAGATGAAATCCCTTATAAAGATGGAATCCTTAAATTGAGGATAAATCAATCACATAATTATTTGTGACAAATATAAACACACCCAATATAAGTGGATATTAAGTTTAAAACAATTATAGGTCATTCACACTTATTCATAGTACTGCATATTCAAGAAGTACAAGTTGAAACCAAAGAATTGAAATTGGGTTAAGAAGTTCCCTTGTAAAAATTTGACAGCCTAACGACATCACTTTAAAATTCATAAAATGATTTGATGAGATAAAAAGGGTATCTCATAACTTGGACATAATGTTTACATAAATAAGGATATATAAGAATATATCCCAACATAATAAGATGTAAATTAAAAGACATAACAAAAAGAAGTCTTTTAAAAAGAGGAGGGTGAAAGGTTCCCATACAGATTTGGTTACATACAAAACATATGCCACATGAAAGAAGGATCATACAATGAAGATGTAAATACTCCTAAATGAAAGTATATTACCCAAATAGTACAATAATGTGCAGTACATACACCACACAAAATGAAAATAGTGGAAAATATAGCATGAATCTCACAGGAATAAAAAGTGAGATAAAACCCTTTACCGCGTTGTAATCAACTGAGTCATATGACCAAAAGTTAATAACCACAAAATGAATCACAAAATACCATGAATATATTGAGAATAATGATAATATATATCAAATGACATTACACAATACACCACCTGTAATGAATAAGTGGCGAACAGTGGAAACTCACGGAATTAAAAGTGAGATAAGAAAATCCCTTACATTATGTCCGACTTGACCCGTTCGTTCTTTAATCTCTTGAATAATATACTAATGTTAATTTCTACTTGCTTATAAACTTTTTTAAAATTTATTATTCCTTTTACATTACTTATTACCATGTTATAAACATTATTTAATCATTTAATTTAATAATAGTTGTTTTGTCAATATTTGGTACTTGAGTAAAAAAATAAACACCTTATAATTACAAGTTGATCATGTGGTAAGATATACATTATATTCAGAATGATATTAATGATTTATATATCATATATATCATACATATCCAGTATATACATGTATTTATAATAGTACATAACATTTAGAGTTAAGAAATGAAATGCACCGTTCATGGAGATGGTAAGCCATACGTACGCATAAACGCTACTTCCATTTCTATTTATTATTTTAATGGAATTAAAAACAAAATGATACTTATTTATATTATAATTCCAGTATAATATCATATACAATATTATTAACTCCATTTTTTATACGTCCCACATAAGTCATTAACGAGTCATATCACTTTGAGGGGGCGGTAGTCCGCACTTCCTCTAATGAGATTATCGTATTAACCCACTATAGAAACCATAAAGTACTTCTATAAATGAAAAAATAAAGAAGCATAAAGAAAACATAAACATAATATATATAATATATAAATAATGTTCCATCATAATGGCCACCATGAGAGGTGGTTGGAGATATTTGAACAATCATCGTTTTGTGAGGCGTTTGTTTCTCATCCACAGAAACATTATGTTCTTCACCCATTAGATGGAAGTGTGTGTAAGTGTAGTTCTAATAATTCTCATAACAACATCATAGTATATTGAGAATACTATTTTTTTTACAAAATAAAGTAATAAAAAGATATTAGGGGTTGGAGAAGTAAAATAAAAGAAAATAATTTAAGAGAAACCATTACCTTTAATTTGGGCAACTCCCTTTGGTTTGAACCAAATGACTTCTTGAAGTGCCTTTTTCCTAAGGTAATGATTCTAGGAATAGTATAGGGATTTAGGGAGATTAATGGGGTAGATTTTTGACAATAAAAAAATCATGAGAGGTGTGAGGAATTGGTTAGAAGTGGTATCCTTTTAAAAGGGAGAGGATGGGCTCTTTAGGAAAGTGTGATAATATTATTTTATTATATAATGATATTCGGTTTCTAAAGGTCCAAAAATAATTAAAGTCGAAGATAAGATGGATATTAGTAGAAATAATATCATACAATAATAATTGGACAAGTTTTGGATATTTTTTTTATATTTATAATTTTATTTATTTAAATCTGTTATTAATGAGGTAAATACTACATCATTATTGTGTCATAAATAATTTAATTTATGTGATGTATAAAAATTATAAAAAAATACCATGATGTAGGAAATATTTTTATCTTTCCAATTAAATTTTACAGTCTAAAATAAAATTTATATAACACCATATAAAAATTAATTTACTAATAGATTTTTGTTTATGTTATTTTTGCCTTTACATTAAATTAATTAATCTAAAGCGTCATTATCTTGCATAAGTGGGTCCATGGGGTACCATAATAGACCCAAAGATACCAATGGTAGGACATTACTCATCCAATAAATCTTGGACATGTGTTATGGTAATTTTGAATTATTACAATATTCTTTTTACCTTGAATTACCCTATTTACCTTTAACCGCGGTAAATAAAAGTCAAAAGTTTCTATTCACCAAAAATTATTTTCATCTTATTGAACCAAATTTTAATTCTTGGTAAAAACCATGTATGTTGTATTTTTGAAATTCAATTCACAGAATTAGTAAAATTTTATTTAAATGAAAAAGTCAGTTTTTTTAACTAATACTATGTTATTTCACTATTCATAAAAAAAATTATGTTTTTCAGAAAAATACCGAAAATTCAGCCTAAGATTTATTTGATATTTATAATTCAAAAATGATGTCTATTTTACTAAATTAAAAACATAGAAGTGGAATTTATTAATTTAAAATTAATTCCCGTTGTTAAAAGAAATATTGTGTTGTTAAGAAACAATAACTATCAAAAGATTGACACTTGTTTATGTCCAATTTCAAAGTAAAATTAATTCCAATTATCAAAATTATATTAAATGGTAAAAATATATTCTAATTAAACACTAATACCAATTAAAAAGATAATATAACCACATAAATAAATTATATTAAAACACAGTTTTGAATAAAAATACAATATTTTTCACTATTCATTATAAAATGAACTTTATCAAAAAAATTCCAAAAATTTACACAAATTAAATTTTGATATCCCCATTTAAAGAAGGATTTTATTTGATCCAATAGAATATAATAAAGTGACCAAAATTATATTTAAAGAGGGTTCTCCATTAAAAGAACGTAAATCGGTCTTTTAATGTAAATTATGCTTAAAATAAGATTCATTATTATTTTAAGACTCTAAATTATATTGGACAAATGTACATACATTTAAAAAACATGTATAATCATATTGTAGTTAGTTTTTTTCATTCCGGACAATATAACTACTAACAGTTAACTACCATTTAAAATAATAATATTATATTAATAGTGTGCAACGTAAAATTTCAAAGAAACCTGTTGTTGCGTATTGGGTATGCTATCGAAAAAATAAACCCATTTAAAGTAAAATTAATATTTAATTCACAAATATTAATAAATATGAAATATGTCTTATACTTTATTTACCTGGGATGTGACAGAAATAATGAATGTAGATGATCAATATAAAAGAAGGGGGGGGTGAATTGTATACTTTAAAAAATTCCTTAGGAACTTTTAAATATTGTAATGTTTAATAAAGTTAAACAAGGTAAATTCATAAATCCTCTAAGTTCTATAAACCTGCTTGATTCCGGAAATGTAACCTGAGAAAAGTTTACATAGATAAAGATTCTACCTTAAAGCGCATAGAATCTTACAAATCCGAGTATACAAGTATAAGAAAATATAAGATAGTTATACTTTCCTTAATAACCAAAATGTAGTGGAAAACTTGAAACAACACATGTAACAAGTAGTAAATCATTTAACCTAAATATAAGGGCATCCAACAACCTTGGATAAAGGTACCTTGATTTATACTTTAAAGAATGTCTGTTTTACCCACACTAGGGTAAGCACTCGATATGAATATCGTAGTCTGTCTTGCTATCCCCACAAGCCCTATAAATTAAAGGTAGTCATAACCTCTATATTTCTATCACCAAAATCCCTCGAATGTACTAAGAAACATTTAGAGTCACATGAAGCAATTCTGAACAAGATGTTCAGTACGCACAAAGTATGAACATCTCTCTCTATAAATCCATTCACATCATGTAATCTATAGAGTCGTAGAATAGTTCATCAAAGTTGTGATTTCTTTCAAATAAGCTCCTATTTATAGGAAAATCTTCAACGGTCGGCTCCCTCCTTCAAAGATCATATTTTCCATGAATTTCATAGGGACCTGTACACGTGTCACTAAAACAATGGTTGGTTAGAAATAGAAAGCATGACATAATTTTATAACTATAAACAAAAGTAAGAAAAACTATGGTTGCTTAACAAAATCCAATTTTAGAGTGTAAGGAAAAATAAAAGTTTAGAGTCCAAACAAAAACACATTTTGTGTCTATAATACATGGCTATTCGGATTCTGTCTTCAAAAGAATTCGAAAAATGAATTCTATAAAATTCCATAGTATGAATTTTCATTGAAATTTAGAGTCTAAATTCATAAGAATTCGTAGATTAAATTCATATAATTCAGCGTTTGAATTCATATAATTTAGAGTCTGAACTCAGAATGTTCGGAGTCTGAAATAAGAGAATTTGGAGTCTGAACTCAGAAAGTTCAAAGTCTGAATTTAGAAATTTAGAACCATAATTCGGATCCTAAAAACATAATGCTCAATGTCTAATTACTTATAAGATTATGAAATTTTAGACACGAAACTGAATTTTATACTTAGAAAGAAAATGAGTCAGGTTTATAGAAATTATGATATGAACAATGAAAATATAATAAGGATAAATTTTCCTTAGGGAAGGAAAATTTTCCTTATTAATATAAAACCCAGGGGAAAAGAAATTTTCCTTAATATGGAGAGTTTGTGATTTTCAAAAGATGATAGAATAGAAAATTAATAAGGAAACCTTATTGACTCAACACAGATGTGACAATTACTATAGATATAAATCCCAATAATGAAAAATTATATTTGAAGATATGCTGAAATTTATCCTAAAATGGGATCTTAGTTAGTTGGACATTAATATAAAATATGGTATTACACATAGTGAAAAAAAATAATTAATTTCCCCCATATGTGGTATCGAAAGAAACTATCACATGAAAAGTCTTAAGAAAGAAGATAGAGGAAGAATTTTTTTTGTATTTTTAAATTCTAGAATTATAAGAAGAAACTAAATATTAATAAGATATATAAGAGTCATATGTAAATATCTAGTTGGGATTTATCATATTATATTTTAAGTTCCAATAATATATTAGAATTTTAAAACATTATCTTATTGAGTTTTAATAGTTCAGTTGAAGGATGGATGATTTCTACTAGATCAACCTTTTATTCAACTAGTGAACAATGATACACAATCAATTATGTATCCCTAAAGATTAAAATTTTTAATCTAGAAGGTGAAAAAGCCTTATATGTTTTTGGAAAATTATATATCAATATTTAAATGATGAATGCTGGATTCTAGAATATCATGGATGTATGGAATATCCCAGGTCTACAGAATTTTTCTTCCATTGGACAACATGATGAAGTAGGATATGGGAAAAAAAATTCAATGGTGAATTGAAATTTACTTTTCGATCCATCGTCGTCGATAAATCTATAAATGATGAAACATATTACTTTATCTATGTATAGATAATGGTATTTTTTATGGAAATATAACTTCTAATTATCCAAATATTTTTAATTATAGGACTACTCATCTATTTGAATATAATATAACATTTCTAATGCTAAATTCATACAAAAAATTGATCAAAAATAAATTGGGAGGTGTTAATATTTTTATAAGGATGTAAATAAAAAAGTCTTTCAACTTTGATGGATATAATTTTATTGATCAAAAAAGGAAATTATCCACTTATATGTTTGGGTACTTTTACTTATTCTTTCTAGTAATGGTTTTATCTTTTTTTGTATCATTTTTAATGATACTAAAAAAAACATTGGGGCTACTTTTTTTATCAGAAGTTAGATATGTTGTAAGATTTTATTCTAAGGAAATAATTTGTGTAATGGGAATATAGAGGGATGTTAATTTCTCTTTATATATAGAATGATATAGAATATAATTTATACAACATCTATAACTTTTTTTAGAAGAAAGGAATAATGAATAAGATGACTATTCATAGAACTCTCTAGAAGAATTGAACAACCAAGAGAATTAATCTAACATTATTTTAAAAGGGTCATAACATGAAATTTAAATTTTTAATTTCATAAGTTTGTTTGGGTTAAGGCAATCCATATAGATTTACATCATTTCAATCAAATAATTTCACCTATAGATGGGTAGGAAGATACAACAAAGCTATGGTATGGTAAAAGACCATATGTTTACACATTAATATCGGTTAAAGTTTAGTTTAAATTAATGTTAATGATAAGTATTGAGACATGATCATGAAAACCAATCCAAATTATGATTTCTCATTCAGTATAGATATGAAAAACATAGATATCATTTATGGGCAGATGATAGGAAAAAATTCATATGGATTGGAAATTTAATATTTAATGAAATGATTCTATGGATATATAAGAATTTGGTTAATAAGGATGTAGTAGGACCCAAATTAAATATTAACATCCATGTTAATAAGAGTAAGAATACATAATTATTATAACCTCTAAATTTCCCAAATGATATTATTGAGAACTTCGAAATTCAAAGATAATGACCATCAAAAGAGATTCTGAACAGTTCACAAACTGTTGAATCTCAAGTGAAAGAACCAAATGACGGAACACTAGAAGATTGAGTAGAACCAATGAGAATATGCAATCCAATTAAGTTTTGGAGATCCAATATAATCAAATGATTGGTTTAATGATTTTTAGATGATATTAAAACAATAATTCTAACATATATAAGAGAACCTAAATTATTGTAAGAAGAGGTGAAATTCAATGACTCAAAATAATGGAAGTTAGTTATGGTTGATGATATTTCATTATTTAAGCCTATAGGAAAATGGGATATTACTAACTTACTAGAAGGGAAATGAGATATTGAGAATAAATAAGGACACCATTTTAAATAAGATGTTTATTGAAAGAATAATTTTATTTTGTAGATCATAGTAAATATATTTCAATAGAATGGAGGCATTTAATTCTCAAAAAAATGTAAATATTATTTAATCACGTAACTATTAAGAAGAAGAAAATCATGGTTGAACTGAAATATCTATATCTATAATTGATAGATGTTAAAATGGAATTCCTTCATAGTTATTTACAGGATGAAATATGAATGATTCAGCTAGTTTATTTAATAGATTACTGGGATAAAAAAATTATTTTTAAATTGAATATAATTATTTTTGGTTTGATGTAAGCATCGAGATAATGGAATAATATATTTAATAGATTTATGTTCAAAGAAGAATTTAAAAAGATCAATGTATACCACTATTGATTCTATAATCAATTCGATTATTAGAATTTCATTAAAACAATCTTGTATGTTGACTATATTATTATGGTTAGACAGGATGAAAGAAGGATTCAAAATTTAATGAGTATGTTAAAAATACACTTGAGTTGAAAGATATTGTTCAAGCTAATAAAATCATATAGATGATGATTGAAAAAAATAGAAAATATATAAACATAGTTTTATGATAATGGTTCCACATATGAAAGATTATTGAATGGTTTATAGTTGTTATATAGAACTAAGTCTCTACCCCTACTAATAAACACTTAATGTTGTCCAAGACTCAAGCACTATCAATGGACGAAGAGTTCCAGTACATGAAGAATGTTTCATTAAAATATGTTGAAGGATGTTTGATATATTCAATTATTTATAATTATTCTTATATAGTATTTGAATTCAGATTTGTATATCCTTTTATATTGAGCACCATAAGCTAAGATGTGGAATCCATCAAGTGGATCATCAATTATATGAAAGGAAAGGAATATTTTTAATCATATTTAGGATGTTGGATTAGTTATAAGGGTTTTCAGATGTACATTTTTTTGTATATTCTAATCAATGGAAGATCATGAATTTTTATTCACCTGTGGAGGTATAATTATAAGTATGATAACATGGGTATAAGTTATTTTTACACAATTTAAAATGGAAACAATGTAGGTAGTTGTAACAGATGTATGGAAGGAGTTGGTTTAGTTGATTCATTTTCTTACAGTTCATGGAAGAATTTATTAATAAGGAATAGCATTCTATGATAATTAGAATGTGATTATTTTTTCTTTTAATCTAGTGTATCATTAAAGGATGAAGTATATGGACCTGACATATCACTTCACTAGAAACATATTTGAATACAATTTTTTAGTTCATTATAACATATCTAGAAGAATATAATTCTTGATAATATATTTTATAAAAAATCAATTCAAGACTTTATGAGGAAAATTCATGAGGTATTGGGACTTGGGTAAATATAAGTAGGGTATAGAAACACATTATATTGTTAAAATTGAAGGATGATTGTTTTTTTCAATGTGTTTGATAAGGTTTTTGGTTTCTTTGAAACATGTCTTTAAGATGGATATAATTGGAAATTGAAATATGGGATTCATTCATCATAATTTAACACACTATAATTTAACCATAAAACATGTCTTTAGGGATGATTATTGGGGTAATGTGTAGAAAGTTTCATAAAAAATTCTATATGTGGTTATCAGACCATCATAAGTTCCTATATTCTAATTGAATCATGATGGTTTCACAATTCTATGAAACTAGTTGACTCTAAAATGATCTCTTTGGAATGGTTTGTTGGTGTAAAAAGTTAAATTATACATGTTACTTGATATCACTAATAAAATTAAATTTTGATGTATTTACATTTATTTTTGAAGGTCGGGATACCTGGAAAATCATAAGAGTCTTCTTATAAAAATAATTTGGGTACCAATAAATATAGTTTTTCTGAAACATGAACAATATAACCTAAATTTTTATAGTGTAAAAGTGATTTTCTTTGAGGATAAAAAATTTATTAATAGGTAATAATTGATATTTATTTATTAATAAATATTTATTCAATTGATTAAAATACATTGATATCTAATGTATATAAGGAAATCTACAGTGGTTCTCCCTTTAATGTAGGATATAATGTCCAAATCATGTTAATTTCATTATGTTATTTTATTCATTATGTTATTTATTGTTTTTTACTTCTCTTAAATTGGATATTTATGGTCACTTTTCAATGTTTTGTCTGACTATTTCTCTTTCCGTGGGGTGATGGGTGCATTTTATACAACTTTGTTTACACTTAATAGAGGGAGGAATATTCAGAATTTTTTTCAACTATTTTGAACCTAAGTAAGTATTAAACATAAAAAGTTAATGTTATTTGAGGTTATAATTTTTATTTATCTCCTGATACCAGAACCAACTTCCAACATCTCTCCCTATATTATAAATATAATAATAACTATTATTAGGTAGGAATGTTTCATCAAGGGATCCTAATATAATGTTTTCATGTCTTTTGAGGTGTATGGTAACTAATATATGACATATTAGAGTGGTGGGTATCACAGTTAGTAACATATGGATAACCTTATTTCAATGTGATAATATGATTTTGGTAGGTAGATCACTATGGACCATTATCATGATAATGATGAAAAAATGTTGATTTAAATTTATTTTACTCTATAACTTATGTTATTTATCTTTTATTTTAGGATCATTAACTGTATATTTTTTTATTCTTATCATCTAATAAATTCATAATGGATAATATAATGAGTTATAAGTCTATATTTATATTTATGAATAGACTTATAACATTAGGATGTCCTAGTTACCATTATTATTTTGAAAAATACCCTTGGGTAGAAAATGAGATATTATTCTTCACAATTTTTCTCATGGTAGACATGTTTTATGTTTTTCATTGAGAATTAGACATGAAAGTTATATTCATAAATATCCTATGTTAATTACCTATTACATATAACAATATGAATGTTTCTTTTAATATTTACTCATAGTAGGCTTTGAATATATTTACTCAGAATTTGAACCATGGGGGAGATGTTTAAAAAAGTTTTTTTGATATCTAAACATTAGATGCATACCTAATAATCTATTTCAGTTTAAAACTATATAAGATATTGATTATATTATTTAAAAACTGTCTTTGGGAAATTAACTAGAAGTTTAATGATGTTAATAGTTGGGTATGGATTTTGATGCCTAATGTATCCAACCATGGATGAAATCATAATTTACCAGATGAACTGATTATGAATGGAAGAATATATATTTTTAGAATATTTGAGTTAGAAAAAAATTCTGAATGATTTCCTTGACTATTTATTATAGGAAAAAACTAGTCATTTTCATGGAATTATCATTTGTGAGTTGAATATTGGTATCATCCAACGTTGAATCATTTGATTATATCATATTTCAATTGGTGTTACGTAATATTAAAACTTTAGAATAAATAATGATTAGATGTAAAGGTATAAATATGTTTATTATTAGTACACATTGGGATGTGAATAGTTAGTTAGAAATTATTATGTTGTTTGTTAACCTTAATTTTGTTGATTGATTTTTTTTGGGGGACATTTTTTTATAATAACTTTGAATGAATTATTATTGATGATAGTAGAGTACTGTAATTTTAGATTGTTTATATTTTACAATTTTATATGATCAAATAAATATATATTATTTTAACTCATATATAGATGATATAATTTAAAATATGTCATATTTTTGTCATATTCACCCACTACATATATGAAATTAGGGGTAACCATGAATCGATGAATGCAATTTTTATTTTTTCCATTATTAATATGATAAAACAAAAGTCTTCATAGTAACATGAAAATGGTTCTATTGGTATTATTGAAGGATTGTTTATCATTATAATCCATGAGGAATATAGAAAATATAGTTCATTATTTTGGTTATTTTTTATAAATAGATATGGTGTCAAATAATATATTATTCAGTTAATAATTGTGTTTTTATTATATATTTTTATTTGAAATATAATGGGTTTATCATAATGTTTTTGGTTATTATGGAATAATACATTTTTAGTGGAAAATATACATTATCTAAATAAATTTTAGGATAGTGTAATATATTAATACCTCTAACTCAAATATTAATGAAAGTTTTATAGTTTTAGGTTCATTTAAACATTTTTTATTTAATTTTTTTTATTAATACTTAATATTTTATAATTTATACAGACTATAGGAGAACTCATGAGTTAATGTAAGTGATTAAATCATGGGGAGATGTTATTATGGGTTTATATAATTATATTATATCAGGGTTATCTATATGGGGAACTGTTTCCTAGAGTATGGATGTGATTATATGAGCCATAAAATCATAAAAGAGTAAAGGAATTAATATTCATGGGTAATGGAAATACTTTGGAGTTATATTCATTTTGTGTTGATTATAGATCTTATATACATGATATAGATTATATGATAGTTCAAACACACATTTCATTTGATAATGAATTTTATACACACTCAATATGATACTAGATCGGTTATACTATTAGATAAATATGATACATATGTATGATTATGATTCATATGTATTGGATCATATTTCTACAATTATTCAAATATAATTTCAATTTATATACATTTCGATAGGTGAAAAAAGATTTTATGTCTAATTATAATACTAATAGTTATGGTATTTTTTAGTGTATGTTAGTAAAATCAATTAAATATAATCATAGTCATTCAATTGAATCCAAATTATATATATTGTCGTTGAAATGAATATTATGAATTTTATGTCTAACTTTAAGTATTTTTTTGGAATCGTTAAAAAATTATTTTGAACGGGTTTTTTGTGATCATGTTGTATATATAGTATATAATTTAGGATTTAGATTCAATTTAGTTTTATAAATAATTAAATTACTATTGACCATGGATCACAGTTTTGTTCTCGTTAGTAACTAAGAGGATATTTTTATGAGTCACTTTGAAGAAAAAATAGGGCCAGAAGTAATATATCACTTTAATATTACAATAAATGAAATATGAAAAATATAAAAAATTCAAAATGTTTTTAGTTAAAATTGAGATGCCATTCTTATCATAGGATTTTTTATGGATTTATTTGATAGATATAAAAAACATTGTGCCTAATATTTATAAATTTTTAATTGCAAATGCGAGTGAATATTGATAAGAGTGAGTGGACCTTGTGATTTATAATGAAGTGAAAAAAAACAAAATAAATAATATATTTATTAGATAATGATTCATGAGAAGAAATAGATAATTTCATATTTACCATGGATTAAACATTCTAAATTAATGTGGGAAAAAAGAAAATATTATATAATCATATATAAAGTATACCAATATTAAATTATGGTTAAATTTGTAGTTCATATCAAAATATTTTTACTAATGTGTAAAAAATATATTTTAATGGTAGGAGTTAATTTATTGAGGGGAAAAGACAAATGTTTTATTTACTATGAATCACCCCCTCTTAGGGTTATTAATAACCTATCTATAACACTCTTCAACCATATGCTCTATCTTATTTCACAGTAATAAAATTTTCTTCCTCCATATCCCACACCTAATGTTTTTTCATTATTATTATGAAATACATAAAATTATAAATATAAATACATTCTCTTATACACTTAATATTAAGTTTTTATTTAGATTTTTTAACATGGATCACATAATTTTCTGGTTTTATCCAACAAAAATTTATAAAAATTATTATATTCCATTATATTGTAAATTTTTTGTATGAAAATATATGAATACAATTTTTTATATTATGTTCTATTAATTTATGAAGTTTGATATTTTACTCATAGATTATAAAACACATGTAAATTATTTTATATCATCATTAACACATCACATAAAAAAATTAACATTCAATCAAATTTCATGCAATAATATAAACTTAATCTGTATGTTTGGGTATATAAATACAGCTATTAATTTTCAATGTAATTACTAAGAATCAAAAATCAATTTTTTATATAAAAAAATTCAAAATAAGACAATAAAAAAGATAACACTTGAAATCATAATTCAAAATATGATAAATATTAAAAAATAATTCAATTAATTATATCAACTAAAATATGGTGATAGATACATGATACTGCATGGAACATAAAATAAATGTGCATTCTTTAATTAAAATTTATTGATTACACCCTATATCAATTCACTTCACCATTTTAAACCAAATATTCACTTGAAACCATGTTCTAACACTTTTTTCTCCACTATAATAATTATATACTTTTTACCCCATTAAAATAAAATAATAACTCCATATATTTAAATAGATCACCCTAGTATAGATTTATGAATTTATTTAAACAATTTTTAATATATTTCATGAATAATGTGATGAGGGGATCAGAGGGTTTCATAATAAATGATATATGGGGCATATATAAAAATAATATTAACCTCATCATAGTTATGGTAGCATTTTTGATGATATAAAACTATTTATTCTTATTGGAGGAAAAATAGATATTTACCTATCTAATTTATAAATTTATAATTTTTTTTATTTCATATATATTTTCATTCTCATTATGTGTTATGCAAAATTATTCATTAGATTAATAGAAATTTTTATATCATAGTCAATAAAGAAAATACACATTAAACAACAAATTATTACCCCCCTTATTTCATCAACTTTATATACAAAATTTCACAAGAATAAGACATTTATACCCTTCATTAATTACTGTAACTGAATTCTTCCATTTTCTAATATGATACATGTATTATTTTCACGAATTTACCTCTATATAAAGTAGTTATTTATTCTCCCTCATCTCATAAATAATGTACCATGATATTTCCATATAATTATAACACAACTATTATTTTTTATAATATCCTATAGTTCATTGCTCCATTCATATAAATTATAATATTACTATTTTATAAAATTCCTGAATATTTGGGGCCACCCTCACAAAATTAATATAGTATAAATAAATTGAAATATTTTTCATGTATAATTATTTAATTGAATCTCAATAAGTTGTCTAAAACATTTCATGATTATTAACCATCCATATTAATTTAGTTTTTTATTTTACACTAAAATTAATTTGTGAATTTTCCTCCTGACAATTTTATATTATGTTATTATTTAATTATCACTTTTAAAACTTTTTTAATCAATAAACATATAATTTTTAACATCACTTTATTATGTTTTTTTAATATGGGAGTCACATTTTTTAATTGACACACATTACAATAATTCACTAAAAATAAAAAAGTTAGAAAAACTATAAATGAACCCAAATAGGTGGATACGAAATCCTTTGTATTGGAGTAAACAATATTTTTAGGTAACACAATATATGACCCATTTTTTAATTTTTATCTTTATATACAAGTTTGGACACAATATGAAACCTGATCTGAGAACATAATTCTCTTGAAATTTATTTTTCTTCTTTTATTTATTACCCTCAATGGTAAAAATAGTTATTCTTCTTCTTCAATAAAAAAAATGGGATTCAAATTTATTTTAGATTTTTATAGAAGGCCTATATAAATATATTTATTCCACCTAATTTAATTTATATAGAGGATAAATTCATTTTAAAAGAACTATAATTTCAAAAATATACTCCTTTTAGAGAAAATATTTTTTATTTAATAATTTCCATGAAAATCATACTCAAGGATATGAAAATTCCAGTTCTTATTCTTGTATAAACTCAATTTTCTAATTTTAACCCTAAAATAAAATGATGTGTAATTTTATCAATGTATTAATATTTAAGAGTTTATCCTAATTTCAATAATTTATTAACAATATTTTTTTAACATATATGAATAATGACATTACATAGAAAAACAATGATTTCTTATTGTCAACCTAATTATATAAAAGTTTATCCACATTACCAATCTTGATAATCAACAATTTCATAAAAGTGTCTTGATACTAATACAAATCACGGTATTTTTTAAACCATTAGAATTAGTTCTCAAATAATGAAAATTAATCTATTTTGGTAAATGATATATCTCTTTAGGTGCATATTATATATTCATATAACTCACTATTGAGAAATGTTGACTAGAACAATATTTTATAATTTTTAATCTATATAACCAATTAATAAATACACATTTTGTTTCATTCAAGTATTTATGTAGATTAAAATTTATATTAAATATATTTTAAAATATTTAGAGAAAATACTTTTCACAATATTTATATATTTTAATTTTTATCCTCACCTTTAATATTAGGTTTCTATTTCAATAAATGAATGATTTTGATGATGTTATTTTATTTTCACCATAAAAAAATATCCAAAGTGTCTTTATTTTAAATTTAACATGTCCATTCAATAATGAAATTCACTGATTCATTATTCTAAATATATTATTAATCAAGGGATCAATTAATTAAATTAGTAAAATATGTTTTTCCATTCTCATGCATTTATTTTATTTGGATATTTTTATTTTTGGTATCTAGTCACATTAAAAATATTCATTTATATTTTTGTGTGATATTGACATGGATGTATCACTTTGTATTGTCCTCACCCAATACCTACCATAAAAACAAAAATTCAAATTCAAAATTTGACTTGGCAGTGTTTTCCAATTTCTAGAGACTGACATCTAACACTACATATAAAAATTAACCAGGGGGCATTAATCTATGAAAATATATTATAAAAACGATTATGTCAATTTACTTTTAATAAAAATTAGTTATATTAGCAAATCAGTCAATATATCTAATTTATAATAAAATACACGTTGAGACTTACAACAAATTTTAAAAAAAAAATATCAATTAAAATATCAAAATTTTACTAAACATTGAAGTCATATAATAGATTAAATTGGAATTAATAATACCTTACCTATAAAAAAAATTTATATAACAGATGAGAAAAAAAATTAAGACAAATAAAAGAGCTACTATATAAAACAAAATTTTCTTCAAGTTCCCACCCAATGATTTTAAGTCACGAGCCCATACCAGGAAGTATCCAAAACTAATATCATTCCCATATTTTTAAGATAAAATGAAAATTCCACATATAATCATAGAGTATATGTGTAAATTAATTGAATAAATGACTTAATAAGTGGCCCTAGGTCCCCCAAAGATCTATATTGAAGTGTTAACACATGTAGGTGTATGTTTAGTTATTAAAATATAAATAACATAATGGAATTAGTATTATAATTTAATTATTATATCTTTCAACACATAAAATACTAACCCAAGTGGAAAATATTAAAAATATCCAAAGTAATAATTGAAAAAAATTCAATCTTTTTCAACTTATCAATAACCAAAAGGATTAATGATAAATAATTGGAGTCATAATCATGTCAATCAAGTGTTCAATATCATTTTTCTGTGGTATTCTTCTCACATGAAGTAACCAATATGATATTAAGAATATATGATATCATAGATGAATCCTCCTCACATCAATGGGAATGTATAATATATAATATTTTATATTTAAAATCCTTGTATATGAGGGGCAGTGGATAACATTATATCCTAGTGTTAATATACTCACATTAGTAGGAATTTTAATTATACCATTTCATAGAGGAAACCCACACACTTGGTGGTAATAATGAACATATCATTTCATATAGGTAAAAATATTTCAAGAATGTTATTTATCTCAATCTATTTCATAGACCTAGCATATTTTAATATAAGGAATGAATACCACACAATTTTATATACGTATCATTATCTCATTAGTTGTAATATTGAAACATTGTAACACATTAAATCAATATGGAGCATTGGATCCTTACCACATGAAAATATTTTACAAGAATAGTTTCAACTACTTAATAATAAAGAAATACTTATAAATTATCTATAACATGTATAGTCTAAGAAAACATATAATTAAAATTAAATAAATAACATGTAATATTCCGTAAATAATAAGTGATCAGTTACTATTAAAAAATGGATATCACTAATTATTATTAATTTAAAAACCCATTAAACATAATTTTTAAAAAATTTATTTCAAATAATGATCATGTTTTACAAATATTATCACACTAAAAAAGGTTCCTAAATTCATTTTCTAATTCATTCTATAACATCTACCATACTTACCTAAATATTTAATCACTAGTGATAATTCATTTAAAACCAAACACAACAATTGATAAAAAATATCCATATTTAAATGTATCCAATAACATAATAATATATAAAAAATAATATATATATAGATATATGTATATATCAATGGTAAATTTATAATTTAAAAAATATGCCATAAAATAAATTCTTTTATTTTCATTATATTTTTCAATAGAGGATAATAATCATAAATCAATTAATATATTATTTTAATTCCTTTGAAATTTTAATTAATTATATAATAATAAATAAATAATTTTTTTCCTCATATTCCATTTACTCCCCTAAAAATAATCCATGATATAATACTATTCAAAAACACACTTATAGAAACAATCATTTGAAACACTAGAGAGTGATTAGGGGTTACCTACGATAGTAATTAATGATGATACCCAAATTTAATCACTAATTATTGGAATATGAATCATAAAATTTACCTAAACCATTTAAATGATAAAAAAATATGTTTTAAACCAAAAAATATTTTAAAATTAAATTTCATAAAGAACATATGAAAATAAATGAACCTTTTTCATATGAGCCCAATGACACAAAAAAATTACAAAATAGATGTTTGATGGAAGATGATTAGGGTTGGAAGAGTGGGAATACTAAAATAAAATGTTGTCGGTCTCTAACTCATTTTCCAAATGAGAGAGAAGGAGTTCATGTGTTGTGTAATGATAATTTACACAAAAGGATAATTATGATCCCTTTTTAAATTAACATGTCAACTATACGCTTAGAGACTCAATAAATACACATATCAGTTTTACATTCAAGAAAAATCCTATTAAATCTATACTAAAACATTAGTAGTAGAAGGTAGTGGATATTAACTACTTGTATTATAACATTATTGTTATTTATATCACAATAACACCATTGGATTATTGCAACAACCCTCTATAACATTAAAATTACTTTGTGTTAATTTTACCTACATTATTTCACATCTAACTTATTTTTCAAATAAAACCAAATTTTAATATCCTAAAATAAATCTCCATTATAATTTCAATAGTATTTTAAAAAATGAAAGTCACAAAAATCTCCCTACTATCATGATGATTATTATAATATAGACTCATAAACACTCCTTCATAAGCAAAATCAACCACTTAGATTTTATATGGATCTATAAATCATATACCCCTTCCATTTCATGCCTATTATATCAAGGTACTATGAAAACAAATTAATATCACATTTCATGTCAATATACCAAATAAGTAATTTTATGACTTCTACCAACATCTCCTTATAACATATCGAGAGTATATGATATTTTTCATCATCCAAAAATTAACTTGAGTATTCCCGTACCTCTTAGATTTACTATTCATTTTACATGAACACATTTTCTATAGAAACCACTAGATATTTCTAGAGAATATTGTCACACTGTATTCTTCTCATTATGGTTGAGAAAATCATAAATAATTTTATTTTCATTTTATGATAATTAATTTAATGAATACAATACATGATGCATGTCATTTTAATTTCTATCATAATTCACCAATAAATAGAATTCATGATCCATTATCAATAAATTTATCATCACTATCCCAACAACAATGTTTTTTCTTCTAACATGATCTAAAAAATAAATTTATTTCCATAGTTTAATCAATTTATACATTCAACAATAATTTTACCTCAACCAATATAACCTCTTACATAAATGCCACAATCATTTTTTCTGAATACAATTTCCAAAACAAATCGATAACCTCAAGTATACATAAAAACAAATACAATTCTTTTACACTCTGTAGAACAAAACTCGGAGTTAAATAACCACATTGGTAACCTATGAAACTACCTACTATGATTACAAAAACCACCACAAAGGCCCTCTATATTTATAATATTTTTATGGTCATCAATGAAAAATAAATGTAAATAAGATAAATAGAAACCATGCATCAGTTTACATACACAATTATTCTCATATTGAAACCATGTTCTTAATTTGCGTCTACTCATAAAATAGTTATATCTTAGCTAATAGAACTATATTTCCCTCTATCATTTTAACCCCAATAATTTGAAAAAAAATTACCTTACCAATTCAAATGCCATGATTCTTTCTCATATGAGTACATATCATTTAGACCCATATCTATTATGTTAAATTTCATTCTCACATGTATACAAATTAATTATTTTTACTCAATAATTTTTAATCATATATTTTACTCACATGAAGATCAATAATAAATTACCAATACTTATATATTAATTAAATTTATGGTGAAGTCCTATGATATTAAAGTAATAACTTGAATGATCGATAAACACTTTCTATAATCGATTAATATGTATCAAAGAATATACTCTCGACCAATACCCCCTAACTGTGGTGTCACTTCTACAGTCATCTCATCATACTACAAAAATGTCTCTTTTTTGTGTAAAACTCTATATAATCATGACATGTAATCCTCTACCACAATAATGGAACTAAAATTGATTTACTCCCGAAGGTGGTAGAGGAAAAAAATTTCATTACGAATTTTTTTTACAATATCAAATAAAATTTATTTACCATTGTAATATTTTTAAATTATATTAATGGTATTTATAAAAACACTATGATGTTATTTCATAATAGAAACACTAAAAATAAAAGTAATATATTAACTACAAGTACAATAAATAAAAATTAAAACCAGATTGAATTAAATATAATACCTACTAGGTTGGAGTATATAATTTTACTATAAATATAAATGTTATAATTGTAAGAATCATTTATTAAAGAAAGAAAATTATTCATAATTAAACAAAAATATGAAATAAATAAAATAACCTCAATAGAGATCTATGTGAAAGAGGTATTTTATTTTGGGATAAATATTTTTTGATATATATAAGAAATTTATGATATAATGTGAAATTTATATAATAATTTTAGATTGGTAAGGTATCCAATTGTGTCAGCTGTTCATTGTAGATTAAGTGATTTTCATGGGTAACTATTGGTGGAAACATTTGACATTGAAATATAAGTAAATTTTAACATCAATATAAATAATATATATATTTATATAATAAAGGATGTTAATATATAAAATGATGAATGCATGGTTTTAAATATTGTAACTAGGATAATGTGTAATGGTAAAAATTTTCTTATAATGTATTTTATCTCATTGATAAAGCCCTAGATTTTTCTGATCAATTTAAATATGTTTTTTAGAAAACTTATAAATCATGTTTTGTAAAATGGTTGACATTTTTGGAATTAAAATGCTGAAATTAAGCATGAGGTGTGTTATAAATTTTTTAGTAAATGGTAGAATGTAGTACTAGATTGCATAATATGGTATAATTATTTAATATAAATATATGAAATTATTTTTTATGTATTAAATAAATCTTCAATAAAAATATATAAAAAATTAAATGAATAAATTATCCATATTTAATATCATGAACTATAATTTATTTTTTATTTTCAAAATAGCCTCCTCCACTTAAAATTACCCGATTTACTACTATTTTCTCCCAATTATAAAATTTATGCCTCCGACTAAAATTTTAAAAATAATTTGATTAATATTATAATATATAATTATTCATTTTTGTTCACAAAATAACATAATCCTTATAAGTATGAGAGACATAACAAATATGAAATTACAAACATGTGGTAAACTGGTCTTATACCAACTCATTAATTTATCTTCCCTTTTACAAAATTTATAGAATAAACTAACCAATTTAAGAAAACTGAATGAATTTTATTTTTATTCTTTAATTGTTTATAAGAATTAATTATTTATTATTATTTATTTTAACATTATATAATCTATGTCCAGTTTAACTAGTAACACAAATGATGTCATTGCAAATTTTCATCTTATTCAGTGATGGTTATAAATACATAATTTATTCTAAAATAAAATATTAACAATAAATTTATGTATAGATTAAGTCTCCAAAATTGTATTGTAAATACATATAAAAATTTATTAAAATATTAGGGTTGATGAAACAACCAAATAAAATATACTATACAAAAAAAATTGTCCAACTTTATTTTGATTATTGAAATACTCAAAATAGTGCAAGATCACTAAGAGGGGAGGGGTTAATCAGTGATCTCCTCTATCCTCGTTTAATTTTATTTTCATTTTTTTGGAATTGCCTCATTTTCTAATTCAACCACTATGGTAGGTTAAGGACTTGATGTACTCATCAAATTATGCAGTTAAAAAAAGCACATGACAAATGGATTTACATGGTTTGGTACAAAGACCCACTCCTTGCTGTGTTGGTTATTCACATCAACATGGATTCTACAATATAGTAGAAGATTATTACAAACAGTAATTGGTTTGACCCCCCAATTACAAGTTGGTTAAACTCCCCAACTTTTCTGCACCTTCTTCTTTCCTCCAGAAACTGGTTATGCCCCCAGTTTTAAATTCCCTATTTAAATGGATTGATAATCTTCCTTCTGTTCAAGTAGCTTCAACAAAATCAGATTGAATCTGTTAGTCTGGCACAAATTACGTTGCACAAACAATTCGTCTTCAACTTTGATTCTTTGGACACACACACACACTTATTATTTAGATTCAACTTAACTGTGTGTCTTTTGTGTGATATTCTTCTTTTCTCCCTTCAAATGTGCACACATAATCCTTACTTGATTTGTGTTAATTTTCAAACCCAAATGGGTGTATTCAATGTGTGGCTTTGTTCTTGCACACTTGGGTGTCTCAATATAGGCATATGCATGTATGTGCATCATGCATGCATTCTCCTCTCTCCTTCGTGAGAACATGAAGTCTTGGGTGCCTTATTCCTCTCCTAGGGCAGTGTATGTATAAACTGTCCTTTGTGAAATCTCCTCCTTCAACATGAAAAAACCCCTTCAATCATCAGAAGCATATATACATATATATATATATATATGTGGATAGAAGGGTGTTCTTCTTTTTTCAAATAAGAAGGCACGAGATCTCCTTTATGTGAAAACAGTGCACATGTTATTCTTCTTCGCGCAAGGAATGCGTGTAATCCATCTTCACATAAGCAAAGAATGATCTGTGGGTTCTATCTTTGTAATGGTGCAACAAGGGTATTGAGACACCAGTTATTTTACCTGTGGGATTTCCTCCATGAAGACATGGAGAGGGTTCAAAGAATCTTCCACGAACTTGTGGGAAGCTTGGCACAGAGGGTATAGATCTACTCATTCGCAAACTAGGGTGGTTCACACTTCTTCTCTTCATGCAAGGGATGCGTGGGACTCCCTCCTCTTCGTGTATCAAGGATATGCATATTTTATTCTTCATGTAGCTAAAATATGCGGAAAACTTTCACGCAGTGCTTTGTTTCTTGGAAAACAGGAGCTCTGTCAAGATTTTCAACAATAGAAAGAGCCGAGGGACTCCTCCTTTTATATGCAGCGGATAAATCCTTCATTCGCATTTGCATCCCGTGAGATATGCTGAGAGAATCGGTTCTTTGAACGTACAAAATCTTTAGCGTTGAATATTTCAAAGGCGGATGAGATATCCCAAAAATCCCGGTTGTTTCCTTTTGTTTTAAACGTGGGCTTCTTCTTTCTTGGTGAGTATTATCCTCTCATGAGAACACCATGTGCATGTGTTTGGGAACGCATGCGAAGCTTCATTCCGAACACATAATGCTTCGGATGTGGCCTCACACCTTTAGTTGTTTCGGCCTTCATGAATTACTTATTTCCATCGCATGCATGAAACCTTTAATGAAAGCATGTGTTTGGTTCGTCCAAAGGATCTAGACGAGCTTGAAACGAGCTCAAACGGTGGATAGAGAGATGAGTTGGGTGATCGACTGGAGCTCATGGTTCGCGGGTGCAATGGTGGTCGCTGGAGGTTGAAGACGACTCCGATAGAGAGATCAGATGAAACTCATTTAAATCTATGAAGATTGTGATCAGACTGATGGCCCGGATGCGCTGGATTGATGGCACGCACTTAGCGCCCATGCGGCATGAGTTCATCACCGTGTGGCACCTGCGGGCGTACACACAACCCACACAAACATGCCTCATGCAGGGCTGGCCTCGAGGGTTTCCATCGAGCATGGTTGACCCTCATTTCCTGCAAGTGCTTGAGGTGATTTCCTTAGCTGGCCTCTCGATATGGCTTATTTTTTAGTGTAGTAAGAATATACTTGGTTAAAAACCAAGAGTCAAATATAAAGAAAATATATGGACACCTTCTTAATTCAAATCCCATCCTCTCTTTTTCTTCATCTTCTAACACCATCCATTTTTTCTTTTTGAAATAAAAAATTTAAAATGTTCAATGTTACTTTAATCCCACCATGGAAGATGCATGGCTCATATCTTCACTCTCCATGCATTAAAACATAATGCATGGACTTCCTCAAGAAATTGAGTATTGAAAGGTCTTCTTCAACTATTGTAACAATGAATCAACTTGATATATGTCTTGGAACTTATGACCAGTTCAACAATCACCAGAGTTTTAGTAGTATGCACCAATATTAATTTCTTTAGTCATTCTATCTTCATGCAAAAATTGACATGATATTGACAACAAATTCAATCACTGGG
Source organism: Viscum album (assembly GCA_963277665.1). Lineage (NCBI taxonomy): Eukaryota > Viridiplantae > Streptophyta > Magnoliopsida > Santalales > Viscaceae > Viscum > Viscum album. Next base: position 1,723,508,479 of record OY728126.1, on the reverse strand, counting down.
CTCAACAATTATAAAAAATAATATAAAATCCTTATATTATAAAATATTAGAGTTATGACAATGCCATTATTCAAAAACTACTTCTACGTTAGAGATGAAACCAAGTGTTACCCCCAAACCCTACCACTATGAGGACAAAGGCTATAGACTAATTGTCGAGGATAAATAATAAAACTAGTTTTCATTACCTATAAAGGGGATAATAGAAGTATTTATAATGAAATAAAAACCAATAAAAAAAGAACAATAAGTAATTCATGATCTTATAATATCTTAAAAATGTAAAATTTATGAATATAATTTGATATAAAAAATGATATACAACTTGAACCATAAAAAATTTGAACAAAGTAATAAAATATAATCAACCCATTTACCTCATTAATATAGAAAAAACACAAACATTTATTTCCATCAACTAAAAATTGATTCTGAGCTAACATAAACTAGAAACACAAACAACATAATCTTTTAACATGTTTGTAAAATTAGGGGGAATATATCTCTAATAAATTCTCTTAAAAAACTATTAATTTAGGTAGCCGAGCATGGTCTTGACATAACCTATGGCATATTCCCAACTACCATATTTTGGAGACAAGTTACAAGAAATTAATTGTCACTTGTGGTAATGTATTATCGAAAAAAGCAATTTATTAATAAATATTAGAAACATTATTATACTCTAACAAGACCCATTCATAAATTAAACATCCCTAAAAATTGACTAAATGGTTCAAAAATAAGAAGAAATGTACAAAATATATAATAAAAAGTAAAAAAAACTAAATAAAAAATATTATATAATAGATTATAACCAAATCAAAATAAGTTACCAGGATATCGAGTGTATAGAAGGAAAATACACACATAATAAACAAAACAAAACAAGGAATAATTGATATCTATGTGGCCTATGGTCACCATCCCTCCTCAATAGTGAATATTATTCAAATGTATCTTTGTGAGAGTATTTGGTAAGTAAAAAATCATTTAAAAACTAATAATTACATAAAATTTATTTATTTTCATGAGCTTAAATTACTATAATTAACCAATCCACACCCCTTGAAAATATTTAGAAATGTATCCCATTCATTCTAGTTAGAATAATATTTAATGAAAAAAGAGTTCCTTTTATCATTTTCTTGAATAATATAATTTTTTATGTTTTATATTTCCATCATAAAATGATTTTTTTAATAAAACCACCAATTTAGTATAATATTTCACTTATATTATTTTTCATAAATATAAAAGTAGTTCCTTTGAAAACAAAATGAGATAAATTACTTAATTTGAAATACACTTTTTTACAAAAAAAATTCAGAACCTTTTCAATGTTATTTCTTTAATATTTAAAAAAATTGGTGAATATAAATGTACGAAATACATATAGTAATAAATAATAGCTAAAAGTATTACATGACAAATGGTATAATAAAATCAATAGCAAAATTCACTAGAAAAAAGATAGTTACTATAAAGTAAGAAGTAATAATAACATTATAGTATAGAATATACAATATAAAAAATTTATAATAAAAAAACAAATTATTAGAGTATGAAATTAAATGGGAGTATATTTAAAATATGTAAGGTTAGGATGACCAAGTGAAATAAGATCTCTTTTTAGGGAAAACCCTAAACTAGTGGGATATAGATGTAATGAATTCACTATCCAGTAGTGGTACCACATATAATAATTCACTAGTTTAGAATACACACTCAACTAGTGGAAAATACATCATCCAATATACTATGCCCTAAAAATGTTACCTAGTTCCAAAGACCAACTAATTAGCATTGAGCATGCGAATCATAAGGTCAAATATCAGAAAATAAAAAAAACATAAGAAACACCAACTCACCTCATTTCCAAGATTCACATCTATAAGATCCACTGTCCCCTTTAAAACACAATAAAATATTTATCAAAATCTAGATAAAATAGTATTAATTATTGGATAACACAACCTATGATCAAAATGTTCCAACTGAGACTCAATATTTTTTTCAGAAACCAGATCATGAAATCTATTTCCAAAACCACATGTGACTGTATATATAGAATAAAATTCATTAAAATTCAAATTATACATAAATTTTATCCCAAAATAATTTAATATACATTAAAAAACCACAAAATATATTTAAACACATGTTATAGATCCTCTATTAAAATCGAACCACATATTCATTGAATGAATTTCTCATGTAACTCAAGAATCATAAAAAACATTAATTAATCTAAACACACCCACAATTTTAAATGCATATATCACCTATAATTTATGAAACAAAAACACCGATCATGGGTTATGAAGTCAATTTAATGGATCCAATTGATAACATAAAATAAAATTTCATCTTTATAAATAAATGAAAAATTCTTTGGGCCATCAATCCAAAAGGGATACCATTCCTCATTCCATGAAATCCAAGTTAAACTAAATTATTTTAGAAAAAACCGTCTAACACACATTATATATGTTAGGAAATAATGACATTGTAAATCATAAATAAGAATAAATCATGGTTTATAATCTAAATAGTAATGTATAGAGAATACCTATCTCAACAATGGTATAAATGAAACAAACCATTTGAATATGGAAAGTGGTAAAATCACAGAATGATTTGCACACCCTATGATCGAGATCAAACAAGAGAGTTAGGAAAACCCTTACCATGGTTTATTCTAGCATTGAACCAAGAGAAGGAATAATAAACATGTTAATGAGGAGATGATAATGAGATAAGAAAATATAATATAACTTTAAGAAATAAACACAGAATTGAAGAAGAACTCAATATATCCACTTTCGAAGAGAGGGGGATTTTCCTAAGGCTCTTTATCCAATGTCTCATTCTAGTGGAGAGAATAGGGTCTCAAGTTGGTATAAATTTTGAAGGTTTATAATTTTAATTTAAAAATTTAAAAAAACTCGGTGGGTTGACTATTCAGTTATTTTCTTACAAATCCATTTTCCAACAACAATCATCTAATAGATCAAACCTATTACAATGCATGGTTTGGTCACACAGTCTATAAAACCATTTTCAAATTGTGGAAATGAATATAGGAATGGAATTGTTGTTTTTTCATGAGTGGTATCCATGTTAGCACTAATGATGTAACTACTCTATTTCTTGCGTTAAAAATCCCAATTTTCATAATTCAACGGAATTTAACCCAAAAATCCAATGATATTGAAAAATCAATTGAGTAAAATAATATTATAGGTTAAGTGATGTTGGGTGTCAATATTATCTCCACCATAACACTTTATACTCAAATAAAATCACATAAGATAGAAAAACGTGATGACTTCATTGCAAAAACTATGAAATGAGAGTCACCAAAGGATATATCAGTTACACTATTTGGAGGAATGAAAAATGACAAATCTAAAACATCTCCAAATCCAAAAATTGAACTAAGAGATCTAGCTGAGAAAATCAATAAGTTTAACCATGTATTATTCCTCCTCGCCATTTAATATTTAAAATTATATGGTTATTAATAAATAGACATCACAAGTTGCTAAGATACCCTCATATAAGAATGTTGAGATAATGAAGATAATTAAATGACTCCCCTAGTAATAAATAAGTAGGAATTAAATTTTCCCAAAAGTTTTATGTATATCATAAATTCTAGATAATTAAAATCAGGGCTTGAAAAATAATATCATAACTCAGGTACATAAGGAGGGAGTGTAATAAAATAGATAAGGAAGAGGAAACCACAAAATTATCAAAACTAAACTTCCCAAATTAGACAATGGTAATTTAATTAAAAATATTTATAAATAGAACATGACCATCCTTGATGGTTTTAGGACATATAAATACAATTTTAGAAGGAATGGAATTCCTAATATAACTAAACGAAAGGACAAAAGGAAACACTTCTTCACAAATGGAAAGATGATAATATTTCAAGACATCACTATAATAAGAGACAAATTTACAACACATCATAGGCTTCCTTTCTTGATTCAATGATACAAGCACAATCATGCTTACTATATCCTTAACCACAATCATATTAAGATAAGATGATTATAAACCACGACCATAATAGGTTCATTATTCAAGAACAACACATACATTGTATCCTTAACCACTAACCTGAGGAGAAAGAACATGCTTAGTGATGGGAAAACAATTTCTAATAAATAACTTTTGTATAAGGAATAAATGTTAGGAAGGGTTTGACTTCATGACTCTAGTAGGAGTTTGAGAAAGTGGAACAACAAGGAGTACCCTACTCTTAATAAGAGAGATGCGTACCTAGGGATGATCCCATGACATTAACACCTAGTGAGTCATTATAACATCTTGGTATGTATAATATAAATAAGAATTAAAATTAGATCAAATGAAAAATTATAGAATTATGTAAACCATATTTATTATATAATGCATCAAAGCTCCATGAAAAATCAATAGGCCTATTTTATTTATTTCAAACCCATTATATTTATCACTAAAAAATTTCTCAATCATCATGCTTATCATTATAATCATTGATACACTATGCCACATCAAACTCATTTAAATTCATTTTGAAATATTCTTTTTAATTACAGAAATAATCCACCACCCTTCAAAAAGTTTTTTCAATATAAACACACCACTCAAACTATTTTTTTTGTAAAAAATTTAAATTGATCTTAAAAATTACACATAATTGTTTTAAAATAGATTTTTTCTATTTTGAAATCATCCATAAATTCTAAAACCCCTCATGAATTTATTTTTCAAAATTCTAACACTCGTACAAATCCAATTTATTATATAAGTCATTAATAATTTTAAAATCCACATAAAAATTCAATTTAAGTTTCAAATATTATTTTTTGCATACATTTTGAAAATTTTAAATGATTATCTCATTTTAAATCATTTTTTAATGACCAATAATTATTTTTAAAACGTAACCATCCCCATTAAGAGAAAAATCTTCAACACAATTTAGAAACTTAAGTGAATTTAATATTTTAAATAATTCACAAAAAATTATATTATGTCCATGTAATATAGTAATAAATAATTAGTAGAAGAAATATATAATAAAATTTGGTCCAACATAAAATTAAAAAGGGTTTATTGGTAGTTTATTTCATTCCCACATGGATTTTTGGATTGTGAACTAACCATGAAAATAAAAGTGAGAGTCCAAAAAAAATTATAAACATGGTCATCATGATGTTTCCTAGACCATGTTAACTAACTATAAACCTATAACAAAACATGATTTTTGAAATTATTATTTCTTCAATTAATTTAATATTTTTATATTTTACATTTCACACAACACTACATATATATTTTTTTATACAAATGCACTATGTGTTTTCTACATTATAGGCATCGCCAAGTCATTCTTACTTTACAAATAAAACTTAGAATAGATTTTGGAACATGCAACACTATGTATGGATTGTAATAAACAAAATTATGGGTCCCTTTCATAGCTTTTGTTACATGTAAGGTAATGTTGTACCAAACTAGAGGATACAATTACTAATATTATTAAAATATCATTATATATACCACATAGAAATTGAAATGTAAGTTAAAAATAAAATTAACTAAATTGTGAAAAAATTATTTACATGTGTATATAAAATTAATCCTCAGGTTAACAGTTAGTTAAAGTGAATAGAAGATCTATTTTAAAATAAAGAAATCAGTTTTCTAAATTTTTTTTTTCTAGGTACAGATAAAATTTTAAGTTAGTAAAATAATCAAACGATATTTGATTAATGATTTCAATAAAATTTATATTCTATATATTAAATATATATTTTTTAAACTCATCCAATTGTTTTGATAAATATAAGATAATAATAAATCCAATTTTATGAATAAAAAGATGTATTTTTAGTAAAGGTATTTTTACTACCTTTTTATGAAAAACACATTTTAAATATTTTGTAATTATTAAAAAAAATTTTTAAGTGAAATTTAAAAATTTAAATTGTGTGATTTTTTGGTATTTTTTTGAGAAGTTTCATTTTTCGATGAATAGTGAAAAACACTAAATTTTAATTCAAAGCTGCTTTTTCATCTAATTTATATTATTATGTAAATTATATTTCAGTAATATTTTAATGTTTATTGAATAAGTTATACATAAATTAATCCAATTTATGTCATCAAAACCAATTTCACATTGAAATAGGATATAATAACATTTCAAACTTTTGGACCTTTTCACCTAAAAACCCACTTTCATTGCATGTATGCAGGATTAATTTAAGATTGATTTTTTACATTTGCATCATTTAAATTTATAAAAATAGACTCCATATATATAATAATAATTTATAATTTTAATAGGTTCAAAATGGTTTTTGTCCAAAATGATTAGTGTAAGTGATAAAAATTAATTACGATGATTAAGGGAAAAAATAGCTAAACAGTGGAATAAACCTTAAACAGAAGGTGTAATATGACCTATAAACCTATCAAAAAGTAATTTCATATTCATAGTTACACAATTTTATCCATTAGATTGGTTTTTGATCCTTATTTGGTACACTTTTCATTGAAAAAACATTGGTGGAATTCCTGTTTCAAAAATTTACATGAATGACACCCATCCACTATAAAAAGGAACTAAACCCTCCAAATTATTCACACTTATAAATACCATTTTCTCACTAGAAATATATTAATATAAACTCCCAAAATCCCTCCAAAAATTTTATAAGCATCCCATTGGGAATGGATCTATCCAAATAAACCCTTAGTGAAAACCAAGAGTTCTTACACAAAAAAGAGGTAACGTCCTTCATCAAGCTTCTTATTTTTATTTTCTTTCTCATCCCCTAAAATTTATTATTCCATTATTGTATAAGAAAATAAATATCCTAAATATATTAAATCTTTTTATTATATGGTTTCAACCTAATGTTTCACACACTTTCTTCTAATGGGTAATGAACATACTATTCACATGTACAACGAACTACCGCCCCATGAAACAATGTTTTTCATTTCATACTTTACCACATCTCATGGATAGGAATTATAATGGAAAATAAGTTTTTATATGATATATATTATATTTATTATGTATTTATTATTATTTAATTATTATATCAAACATAGATTCATGGTTTCCATTTTTTAAATTTGATAATTTCATTTGTGGGCTTGTGGAATACTACCTCCTCAAATCAATGTGATTCATTCGCACTATTATTAAATGTATTATGGACTGGTTTTCAGAAAGTGACAGAAAACACATAGATGAGTGGTAGGAGACCCTTGGTCACATAATTTATATGTAAAATTTTTGGATGGGTCAAATAATAGTTGATCATTCCCATGATTTAATTTGTGCCATATTGTGTAGACCTGAAGCTCCTTTGACAACTATGTATATAAAAATCAATTCATATGAATCTACATTGCAAACATCAATGTCATAGAATCATAGGGGTTTTCATCAAAAGAAAAATAATATCCCCCAATTAGATTCAAACCATCTAATCATATTGGATACTTCATGCCTCTTAAATTGGGTGATGTAGCAAAATATCTTATAATTCTAGAATATTCATCTAGTGAAGAGAATGAATATTACTCATTCAATGAATCAAACTGAATAATACCTTCATGGTGGCCATAAATGAAGAGGGATATGTTACCCCATCAAGATTATATAGACACTGTCATTGAAGTAAAGGTTGGGTACATGTTAGAAATAAGAATGTTTAATCTAGTGTTTTAGATTATACTATTCACTCCACTAAGATGATATAGAATGTCTTGTATAGGTATTATAAAGAACACTCCTTTTAGGTAGCTTCATTAGGTACTCATTCACAACCAACTTTATTTGTTGTCCATCTTGCTAAAACAAGGCCACACCAAGATCATTCAATCCTAACTTGGGACTGACATCAACAACTACATGATCGGTACTTAGGTTTCTAGACCAAAAGAGATAACCAACAACAAGGTATATCCAACTCTATTCAGACCCAAACATCCGAACCGATGGTTTCTTCTACACACTCTACTAGAGAATGAACCTCTACAAATAAATGTATTTCCATTACATAGAAATATGACATGTTTAAATAGTTTTATGGTTTACCCGTGGGGCTATTGATCCTCAAGGTTATCTTCCAATCAAAGGAAATATATGATACCCATGTAAAATCCTTAAACATATTTATTATGTTTTAGGATGAGGTAGCTACCTTAGAGGGCTATTACATAGAAGAATCCGAATGAGTGTAATGTTGGAAAGCCATTTCATTTTTTAGAGAATATTATGGTGTTACCATCAAGGGAACATACACCTCTTATATGTTAGAAGGTAGTTAACAACAATTAACCCATTGTAGAATTGTGGATACTAGATTAAGGATAAACCTCATCCTAACTAAGATACACCACAAACTAGGGATTATAGAAGTGTTTTTTACTCCATGTAACATAAAAATTCAAGGTTGTGATAACATATAGTATATTCCACATAGAATTGTTTAGATACAAAATCAGTTTCATGTCCTGGTAGGAATCCTTGAATTCATTATAGGATCATAGGGTACTTAATAAAATGAAATGTTAGTAAAGACCTCAAATTATTTTCATACTGTGTTCCCCCCATCATTACTAGAGTTCCACAAATACTTAGTTGATGTTCAATTAAGGGTAATAAAGTTAAATGAATCACCTGTTAATTTTTATGAGCATCAATATTTATATGTTGGGTATGATAATTGGTATTGAAAATAAATAAAAATTGAGGGGGTTGAGAATATCAACACCACCAATGATCTGAAATCTAGATCAAAGATAATTGGAATGGATTCAAAGATAGATTTTTTCTCTGAATTCATTTATTGGATCCCACAAAATCATATGTATGAAATTCATTCATAATTTCCAAGAAGCATTGGCCATAAATTGCGTCAGACTCCTACACTGGATAAGCCCAACCATTACAAAAAACCCTATCCCTTTGAAGAACCTAAATGTTCACCCCATGGACACTGATCCATGGATTTACGACATGTTCCCCAATAAAGGGATGTATTGATAAAATTAAGCTGATTAAAATTTCATTGATGTGTGAAGTGGACCTCATAGTCAAAGATTGTGTGAGACAATCTCAAGAGAATTTATCACTATAATTTATACATAATTGGAAAGCCTTATCAAGGATCCCGTTACCATTAAATAATGAACTAGTTCTTCCTATGGGTCCACTAGTCTATAATTTTTTCCACATTCCTATAACACCCTATATCATATAATTAAGAGGATCTAGATAACAACACTCCATGATGTGAAGAAACTTTCTTTTACACTATTTATATGTTCAATCAGGTTAACCCAAACCCAAAATAAGATTAGAAAGTAACATTAAACATCATATCTATGTATAAATAGGAATAAAATGGTATTTTACCTTCATAAAATGATACTACAATGTGTATTCTAAGAGAAAAAATATAATTCCTGGGATTTATCCCTTTGTTTCCCTTAATTTCATTGGAAAAATATTAGGATATCATTTGTTCAAACAACCTTCGAAAATAATTCACCCTTCCCACAATTTCATGATCGAGGATAACGTTTATAAAAAATAAAGTCCAACTTCATTAGAGAGGTAAACCCACCAAAATGACAGGAAAATATTTTCCCAAACAAGAAGTAGATTTAGTATACTGGGGTATCATAATAAATTCCGGACTTCTACTGCCATTTTCAAATTGATAAATTGACCCTCCTAGTAAAAATGATGTTGAACGATGATACAACATGTATCTTGGCCCTCTCCTTAATAGATGGATATTTCCTGTAAATTCAAACAATTATGGTCACTGAAGATGAAGACACCACTTTCTTCAAGGTACCCCAGGAGATATTTTTTAATTATGTTATTTTTTTGATTAATGTTGAGGCTAGTTAGAAGAGTTCTATGGTTTGCGGGTAATTTTCTACCAATTTTAGGACTATATCAAAGACCTTGATATAGTGCTTGGATATATATTTATATCATCACTTGATTATAAGCCTATTAGAATTTTAATTCATGTTAACCTCTAAAGAATATCTCAACTATATCATTAAATACATAGAAATCAAGATCATTTATGAGAAAATCAAGGCAATTAACCAAATTCCCCATCTGTAAAATATTTTTGATTTTGGAGGCCTTCAAGGAAACGTATCTTATATTGAAAAATTTATTGAATTATTTTTCAGAAAGGGTGGAAAATTATTGATATATATGAATAAATATGTCATCTACCAATGGGATGAGGACTGTCAGACCACTGTTGAGTATATTAATAATTACCTGATATAAACTCTAGTTTTGATTCCACCAATCTCATAAAATCTATAGGTTCTTTATGATACATCACTATAATGATCCATGGGCATTCAATTATCATACATAAATTGTGGGGGACAGGATAAAAGCATATATTATCTCAATCACATGATCCTCTACATAGATAAAAGATACTCCCTTATTGATAAGAGGTAAGATGTACAATTTGTGTATTACAATTTTTTTAATTTACTTCTTGACCATGAGATGCAGCTTGTGTCCTGTTTTTCCCCAATGAACTACGTACTCAAATGATATATTATAATAAGGATATTGGTACATTGTGTGCTAATACTATAATAGTTCTACATCAGGTTTTTATGGTAAAAAAACATCAAAGAAAAAGCATTGGATGAATTGAAAGTTGTGCATCGGACTCCTGATGAACTACCCCAAGATGTTTATTTCATAGATAAATATATTTTTTCAACCATTAACACATTCTATGTTGGCATATGGATTTTGATGGTTCCTCCTAGAGTCTGACCAGTAGAAGGATCAACAAATCTAAACTCAAAAGAGCAGGCATGAGGATTTTCTTCACCACACCTACAAAGGCTGTCTTTCCATACATGTTCATATTATAGAGATTTTGTAATAACAAAATGGTAGATTTCTAGGAACTTTTTAATGGTATCTATTAGGCCCTTAAGATTGGTGTCCCTTGGTTACATATGAATGGAGTATTTAAGAAGGTTATCAAGTAGATCTAGTATAACAATACTATAAAAAAAGAAATAATTTTCACCCTTACTGGAATATTTTCATTAGCTAATGGCCCAATTCTATTCACATCCAATGGTTACTAATGTTCCTTAATTGAATTGTTTTTGAGATTAATGTTTTTAAAACATGGATTTATCACTTCCAAAGATCAGATTTTATGCTTTGTTCATTAATTTGGCATAATGGAGGGTCACAACCCCTTCCACATTAGAATGATAAAAGAAATAGGGATATCAACTAGTCCTCGATACTTATACCCTAGGGACCTCAAATTACCCCATGGTCAAAGGGAAAACTAATTTTATGACTGCTTTCATTAAAATTTCATAGCTTTGAATTATTCCCTTAAACTGAACAGATCATGGGTGAATCCTCTACCGTGAAATAAAATTCACCCTCTAGACTTATACTAAGTATGGGAAAAACCTATACATATGTGAGTTTAATGTAATTATTATATATTACATCGAAGTGAACGAGATACCTCATGTAATATCCTTAGAATATACTATGGATCCCCTCTCGACTGGTTGGAACCATCCCATCAAATTCAGATGTTGGGTAACATTTCCCCTATCACGGTTCATGAGTGCATTTAATTCAGAAAAAAATAAAACAGTCCATATCGATGAAATTTTTTTGCAACAAACACCAGATATTCTCCCCACCACTAAACACTCACGAACCTTTGAGATTTTGGGAATCTACATTTTAGTTCCCTACCCAGAAACAACAAAATAAGATTACAAATTAATTTCGATCACAATGGAATTATTTTCAAAGTGGAAAGAAATAATGCACATTGAGGAAGTCAAAACCCATTCCATGATTGAGTTTTTGAGCTCCCACATCAACTATCAATTTGAGTATCCTTACACTATTCTCACGAACAATAGAACCATAATTTTGGATACTGATCTAAAGAATCCATAATCCATGTTCAATATAGAATATAACCACTATCTATTCTATCAAGAATGTATGAATAGGAATATCATTGGGTTTAACAAAACCCTTATTAAACTTCTATTGAAGATTTTAGGAAATAATAAGAATATTTAACTAGATAAAATCAGTAATGCACTATGTACAAATCAGAAAAAAACACGAGGTGTCACCTATGAAACAACATACCCCCTAGTGTATGGAAAATTGTTCTTTTGTACTTATATAAATTTAATTTATGTCACTCCGAATGGATACTTTTTGATGATAAAAAACCTAAAATATTAGATAAAGTCTAGATTGTTCAGTTGGTATCCCTCAACCAAAATAGGCTATAATAACTACATAACATGGGGAAGAACCATAAAGGGGTTTTTTGATAATTTAATATGAAAGATAACATATGATCATTCCTTCATGTTGACATGGTACTGGGTCTCAGGAAACTAATGATATCCAAAAGGAAAAAATGAATTTGGAACCTAAGTGGGAAGGAACTTACATAAACAATAAGGTCTATACTGAAGGTTCATACTATTTAATCACCATGGATAAAAAGTGTATCCCACTTCCCAACAAAACTAAATTTATCTAGAGATACTTCATGTGAGAAACATCCACATACATAGGGTCTACAAATTAGGGGTGTTAACTATTTTATCCCATGGGTTAATCTCTACAACCTTTATATTGAATCATCCCTACTATGATCTATACAACATTAAATTATAATTCCAAACACCCACAACACAAGATGTTAGATTGTAGCCTTAACCTCTATAAACACATGATTTACCTTCAGATAAATATGGGATGAAAAAACATCCTCAACACAATATGTTAAACATTTTCCTTACCCAATGTTATTAAAAAATGATGCCTCATGTGTATACAATGAGATGATTCATCATCCTCTCAAGAGTGGAAACCAACCTTCTATTTTTAGTCATTCACCACACTATATTCTAGAACTACATGGGGCATGAGTTCCATTCCCATGGAATGCAAATTGATTCCTTGATCTCATAACATATTCCTATCCCTGAAAATCTACTCATTATGATGTTTTCCCTCTCAAAAATATGGCATTAACTTGTGTGCATTTTTTCTTGGAATCATGTGTGTAAATGGGTCTCCATAGACCTCCATTCAGGTTTTTTTCTCACTATTTAACGCCACACAAGTTTATTTAATACACCCACCTACCTAGTCTAATATCTACGACATTAAACTTGTAGTTTATCTAATGTAATTCACTCTATAAACATAAATAGAGTCAAACATAATATGATTTGTATGACCTTAAAAATAAAATCTTAATGTCCTTAGAACATGATGTAAAACTATATCCTTACCCCATATAAACTTGAGATTCCTCATATGATAAATATGGGATGAATAAAAACAAAAATACTAGGAACATGATGCTAAACTATATCCTTAACCAATATAAAACATAAATTACTCATATAATAAAAATCAGATAAATGAAAATAACAAAAATCCTTAGAACATAATGTTAAACTATGATATTTCTCAATATAAACTCTGGATTCCCCATATGATAAATATTGGATGAAGAAAAACATTATCATCACATGATGTTAAAATATAGTGTAACCCTATGTGATGAACGTGAGATTCCTCATATAATAACTATGAGATTATTCATTATCCTCACCCAATTGGACTCTACATGTCTAATATATGTATTCCTCCATTCCATATTATAGAACTACTTGTGTCTTTATTCCCATTCGCATGGGATATGTAGTGATTTTCGAGTCTCAAATCATGGGACTATCTCCTACCACTAGTTCATTATTGGGTCTCCCTCCTCAAGGTACAACTTTACCATTTCTAAAATATTAAAATGGAATGTTCAAGAGAATTGTGGTATAATTCACAAGGTATTTAAATTTCCTTAGGACAAACCCCACTTCCACATTCTAATTCATGATTCCTTTTATTTGGATTCTCATCATCCTATCAATCTGAACAGTCCCCTACGATAACTGGTTCATGGTCACACCGACACACCTACCATCCGTGACATAATCCATGAATGATACCTAGTAATAGATGATTGTTTCCATGTTTCAAACATGGTAAATAGTTTATCCCAAATTTACTTCCCTCATCCTGTACTGGAGTGGCTGTGGGACCTATGCTTTGTATATTATAGTAGTAGTTCCACCCCCATTTTTCATTCTTTTAATTATTCTAGATCTTTGAATTTATAATTATCCATATTTTCTACATCCCTTTTATCTAGACAAAATCTCAAAACTTGTGTGTTATCCTCTCATTTTACCACATATGGTGAACAATTATATCGACTATATTTGGTTTTCTCCAAGTTGGCATCTTTTTCCCCTTATTTTTCTCTCCCTTTTGAAAATGATAACATCACAATTACTCATTATTTCTCACACCGAGCAAGACTAATGTGAATTTATGAGTAAGGTAAAAATTTCCTTATTCATGAATGGGATGTATAGTCACCCATTAAAACTAGACATCACAGGTTTTAGTCCAAACTCTATAACATTTAAAATTGGATACCATATCCAAGTATCATGGCGTTAAAAATTTGTGCTAGTATCCTTGGGAATGTATTATGTGGAAATGATCCTCTATTTAACTCAATTCACATTGGGTTACCTCTTTTCTATGTCACAAACCATATTTGTAATGTTTATCCCATTATGCTTCAATCATTATGGCCAAAAAAATATGTCCAACTAGCCACATGTTTCCCATGATTTTCATTTTTTTCAATTCAATTAGTGCCAAGGAAATTTGACTCACCTTTCTTTCAAGATGGGTTTTAACATCCATTCAAAAAATATGATCCTACATGAAGTATCTCTACCTAGACTAGGAATTATTACCTCAAAGTATTTATTATTTCATTGACCAACATGTATCATTTTAAATTACCTATGTCTTGATGAACAAATTCATATCACGTTGAACGCATATAAGGTAATGTAGAGAAAAATTCAGAATTACACCTGAGAAGTTTCTCAAGAGACACAAAAAAATAACTATCTAAATAAAGAGGTACAAGGTTAGTGCGACTCAACATGAACCCCCAATTTAACAATGTTATGCTCATTGGACCCCATAGGTTTAGAAGAAAATTGGTTCCAATTTATAGCACCCCTTTCATCACGATCTCCTGTATAATGTTCTTCCAAATTATGTATCATTTTCATGAAACCATGTTCATTCCCAGAAATGATTTATCTATGTTGTTTCACATGTCCTAGTAACAAGGGAAAAAATTGTGATATGAATATATTAGTCAGATGATATTAAACTTTACAAATCATCAGCCTAACCATATGACACTAAACTACACATTCAACATCCTATCAAAAAGATGTTAAATTATTACTCCTATTCCCATTTCATAATATAAAACTAATAAGATTCAATTTCCTTCACATATGTTTACCTTTCCCCCCACCCCTTAATTTCAAGTCACCTATCACACCAATCGAGGTCCTTGACTTTCTCTTAGCATCCAATATGACACTCCCCTTAGGGGATGAGGATGGAATTCATTCAAACCAATGCACAATTTGATGAGATCCACAACACATTAGTGTAATCATGATAGAGCGTAATCCATTCAAAAATCCCCTTAGTTCATCCCTATGATTCTCACCATTTTTTAATTTGAATCCTCATATTTTTTTATTTCCTAATGTTCCACCTAATGTAAATGGTTCTTACAAGCATTGGATCTTCTACCTTCCTGGGCACATGTTCCAAAAAATACAATGAAAATTTTAAATGTCCCATGCTTCAATCAAAGTCCAAAATTGACCCTTATTTTATTCTCCACCATTGAAAAAATGATAGTGGGACCAAGGTTTTAGACATGGTTAGAATTCATCCCCTATCATCCTTCCCTCTACCTTTATTTCAAAAATCATACATCTAAATTCACATACTCTATCATTACATTTATTCAAGTAGAAAAAAAAACACCCCTGGAATTCCCACAATCATGAAAATTATAACATTGGGAAATAAAATCAGATATTTAGAGATTAACAATCTCTAAATAAAGCTTCCATGACCAGCACTCTCATATAAGTAAGAAATATTTAGTTAGTCCCTAATTTCCCAAACTAAGAATGAATCAAATGGGATTTGGGATTTATTATTGGTTATCTCATTAATCCGAATGAGAAACAAAAAAACAACACATTTAAGAATATTGTGAACTTAAAATGAAAAACATAAAAAGTATTGGGTGGGTTATCCACATTTTAGAGCCTCTCCCTTGTTTTAAAATAGGATAGTCTTCCCTAATGTTCAACCCTTGTGATTGAAAAGTCCATATTGGTTAGAATTTTCTAAGTAGGATAAAGTAACTTTTGTCTCATAGTAAGCTCTACCACTTAATCATTGGTCATGTAGTGGATCTTGTCAACATGAATTCAAACCCGATCATAGTTCTCTTACCACTCAACCACCATAGATGAAGCCTCTATGGTCGTAGCCTCAACCACTACTAACTAATCTGTCAATTGGCTGATGATCACCTCTTGAGCCTTGATGATGGATGAAATCACTCAAAATTCTATACTATACATGTAATAGCCTCCTAATTTTCTTCTAGTTCATGGGTCCCCTTGGACATCTTAATGTAGCACGAAATGTCGATGTCCTTCCACATAGCATGTTCTTGTTTTACAATAAAATATTGATGTATAGTCTAAAGGAAACTAAAGTTCACTCTACTAGTCCATTGGATGAATAGGAAATGGTAGAGTGGTCCAAATTGATTTGGAATATTGATAAGTGGTGTGAGAGTGATGAAGTTATGCATGATCATCCACATACAACATAAAATGACCTAGTTCTCCTCAACAATGTCTGATAAAAAAATCCTCTATTTTCTCAGGAATAGTAGGCTCATACTTCAAGAAGATTACAAACACATTTGTGGTGAGATAAACTATAGTAATTTAATCATGTGTGATAATCCAAAATTCTAGTAGAAACTTTTCCTCTAAAGATCCATTACCCACAATAGGTGCCTGTCCAACCTCTTGTGGCACATTTGAGGTAGGAATATCCACCAAAACCTCCTCAACCATCTCCATTTTTCAAAAATATTGACCAAAACCATTGGGGAATCATCCCCATCTACCATATTTTATGGAATCTTTCTAGTTTTCCTAAAATCTACAACCTCCTTGACATATTAGGTCGAAGGCACAACCACACACATCTCTATTTGTTCCACAACGACGTCCATTAGTGTCTTAGCTATATGCTCTACCGATTCAACCATCAACACTAGTGGATAACCACCAACTTGGATTCCAATACCATTTAATGTGTGGGGTTACACCTGTGTAACTAATGGGAGGGAAAACACAATGAAAATTTAAAATGGTAAAGACCTAAAAGTCTAGTATAAGTCTACCAAAAACTCATATATATATCACAATGTTACTTCAACCTCCCCATGATGGTTACTGAATGTGGAGGTCCCCATATATCACTTTCTAAATAGCCCAAAAATGGTGTTTGGATAATGGTGTTTGTGAAAATATGAAGTCCATGCCACTTTTTATAGACCCAAACTCTTCAACTTCATCTCAAACTCATGATAAGAAAGACGTAAACATTATTGCAAATCATCCTGATCCATAAAATTGACACCCCAATTCAAATTCCACTCCCCAGTCTAGAAATTGACAATATGAACTATGATCACTTTGAGAAAGGCTCATATTGTGTAGGATACACTTATTCACCCAACGATTCACCAAAAATGTTTTTCAAGGGATTCCAAAACAAATGTTTTGTGATTGATACATGGTATTTCAGGATGTGATCCATAGTATCAATATTCCACTAGTACTTCTTATGTGAGCTCTAAAACTAGTATGAGGGAGCATCTAGGTCAACATTAAGGATTAAAATGTCATCCATCATATTAATGATGTATAATAAAAGTTACTTGAAGGTGAGATATTCATGTTGCGTCTTCATTAGAAATTCAGTAAGTGTGTCAAAATCTTACTGAATTCAGAAACTCTCCCTAGTCCTAATGTTTCCATTCATCACTCTTTATTGAGCTACATATGCATACTAAATATCAATGACCACTATTTATAAGAATTTTAAATTTTTTAAAATGTTTTACAATTGTATGTTCATGATGTCCTTATTCATGATGGTCCGCAATCTTCACAGAATTATTCTCCCGAGTTTTCTATTAACAAATGAGTGAGTGTTTCTTTATGGGTAATGATAGAAAAAAACAAAATACACATGAAGGTATTGAGTTTTGTTAAAATATAACAAGAGTAATATCATTATTGAAAATATTTCGGTCATCCTAGGACCCCAGACCAATTTATAGGCACATGGTGAGGCCAAATATTTCAACCTGGGATCATGAATCACCAATATTTAATGGTTTCCAATTAGAATCTAACCCTCCACTCCCTCATAATAACCCATTTGAAGGTGGTGAAGAATTATGGGAATATAAATAAATCTCCCATGGGTTATATTGAGGAAATAATAGATGATGGTGATTGGATTCCTAGAAAAAAATAAAGAAACCCCACCTAAGGGTTTATGTTATTAATTTTCAAAACCATTATGAATGAGAGATGCCCGAGAAAGGTCATCAGGTGGCCATATAAGATGAGATAGTAACTTCCACACAACTTATGTATAATCACATAGCTTCCCAAATTGAGGAAAAACCTTCGTAAAATGTGTTCAAGAGGAATTAAATGCTGTGAAAATAATATCCCCACTTTCTCCACACCTATAAATAACCACCTCCATTTGAATTATTAGTGTATTTTTGATGTTATAATTAATTTTATTGAAACATGTTGAGTTTAATAATAATAAAGAAGTAATTTAATTTTTTTTATATTATAAATAAGAATAACATTTGATGTGTAAATAATAATGGATAATTAAATAAATATTCAGTATTTAATATTATAAAATAACTATTGTTTCATCCATTTGAAGGGTTAATGAAGAAGTTAATTTGAATATAATAAGTCCATCATGAATATTTAAGTATTTGGGAATCTTAAGCTCTACCATGGGTTGTTCAGGTTTCTAGTGACATATATTGAGGAAGATGACCAAGCAATTGTTGTTACTGGATTGTTTTACAAAAATTCTACAATTGTGTGTGGAAACGTATTTGGGAAAATTGGTATGGAGTAGCGTGAAGTCATTTAGGCTAATATAAATCCTCTATCTCTCTAAAATGGTATCAAACCAATAAAAATAATTAATATATTTAAAACATAATAATATAATTAATATGATAAATAATTAGTAATATAATTATTGTAATTAAAAAATATTTTTTGAATTAGTAATTAACTAATTATGCTAATTAATGAAAATATATACAATTTAAAACTAATGATATAATTATATAATTAATATAATATTCAATATAGTTATTAATTAATGAATTAAATTAATTAATTTAAAAGACTAATTATTAATAATTTAATTAATATATTTAATTATTTATAATAAATATAATATAATTATTAATTAGTGATATTGTTACTAATACATAATTAATTATGTAAGATAATTAACAAATAATAATAAATTTAATTAAAATAATTAACAACTAAAAATATAATAAATTAATAGTATAAGAAATATTATTTGTAATCAATAATGTAATTAATGAATTAAAATATAAATAATAATAATTATTTAATTATAAAAATATTTGACTACTAATAATATAAATAATAATAAGGATTATATTCTATATGAATAATATTTTTAGTTGGTGTTTGGCTTAGGGCCAACATAGTCCTGTAATCTTGTATCAAGCCCACGATCAAATACTGGAAAGATAAAAACTTTGGGTTTCTTCTTTAATGGGATGTGGGGCGGGTCATGTTGATGTGGTAGTGGTAGGGTTCCTCAATGGTTGTAGAGTCGGTCATAGCCCGTGGCGATGGGTGGAGGGGGCACCATGGAAAATACAAGGGGTGTTGATGTCAACGTTATAAATGACGATGAAGCATGGAACCACTGTGGTAACAGATCGGAAGATCAACAAAAGTGGCCACATCCATGATAGTTTAGGAGTTTGTGTTAGTGATAGATTGTGATATAGGGTGGGTTATGTAGAAATGGAAGGTGTTGAATCACAGTAAGTAGGTAGTGGTGGTTTGTGGGTGCATCATTACATATGGAGCATAGTATATGGCAGAGAAGACATGGTCATATGACTATCTAATCCATAGAATAATTGGTCTTGTGAATAATGCATGTTGGTTCACAAAAGACCAATAGTTATTGGCCTATAAATCATTTTTTTCATGGGGTTTCATACTAACCCTGATTGCGGGTCATGTAACTGGTACCCCCTTCTCAGAAAAAGAAGAGTGGTGTATTTGGTTCAATAAAGAGGTTGGGGAGGAGGCTTCCCCCTACTTTTTTAATATATATATATATATAAATAATATTAAAAAAATTAACTTTTATAGGTAGTAATTATTTACTATTGTTTTGAGATGTAGAATAAATACAAAAAAAATCATACACTATCAATTGAGATGTATTCGATGAGTCTCAAACATAAGACCTTTTCAAGACCTCGTAGGGGCTGCAACAAACGAGATGTACCCAAGGTCTAGATATTAATTATCAAAAATATAGTTATTAATTTTAAATAAAAATATAATTAACATTATAAACAAAAATAATGTATAATATAATTATTATTTTAAATTTCCATAATAATAAATATATTAATTATAAAATAATTACATTTTTAGTTATCATAATTAATAATTAAATTAAATATTTTATTTATTAAAAATTAAATTGTTAACTAAATTATTTATTATACTTGCTAAGTAAAATATTAATTACATAATAAATGAAACCATATTTTATAATTATTGACCCTTGATTATAATATTAAGTATTGTTATTAAATATTAATTATTCATATTATTTTTTAATTTTATTTTATTAAGGTCTTATTGGATAGAATAAAAATAATTACACATTAAAAAACATTTGGAAACCAAGGTTTAGACCTCACCCCCTAGGATAGTCCCATAGTAAATCTAGACTATTACATTATTTTTATGAAGGACCCCATTTTTCAGATGGCCCAATTGGACATTTTTATATGATCAAGGGGACCTACATTTCTACTAAATAGGAAAACTATAATATGGACCAATGTTTCATTTTTTAGGAAAAAATTACTTGCACTATGTCAAAATGTAACATTTCTACACCATTGCGTCCTTCAACCTACACGCGTCATCATTCTTGTGTCACCACACCAACACTATAAATCCCTATAGTGGATACTATGAATCAAATATTGTTTTGGAGGTGGATCCTAAGTTTTTCAATATTGTGGAGTGTATGGGGTGTTGAGTATGTGCTGTGGTGATAGGATTCAGGATGGGATTATAGAACAGATGGATGAAAGTTAGAATAATGGATAATTAATCAGTGAATGAAATATGGATCAATTATTGAAGGTCTTCAAAGGCAGAGTAAAGGGGTAGGTGGCAGCGAAAACAAGCATGGTGGATCCATTATAGGAAAGAAAAGAAAATATATTGGGATTTTGGGCCAATTTGAGGTAATAGATGAGTCCTTTTGACCATGTAGTGGATTTGAGCCATTGGACCTTCATGTTATAAAATTCTTATAATAGGGTTCCTAGGGGTGTTGGTCAATCCTAGTTTGGAGGCAGTATGATCGACCAACTAGGGTAAGTGTGTTTGTATAGGCTTAATTATTACATTCCCTATAATATATAATGAATAATTCATTAATTATCTTAATTAGCTAATTGATAGTTCTTATAGGATCATGATTCACCCCATTCATGATCTGAGATGACATCTTAGGAAATATGATATGTTAAATATCAAAGAATCATCAGAGTAACATTTAGAGGATCTATCTATAACCACGAATATCATTTTCAATTCATCAATCCTTCCTAAATATAAAAACTATTTAAGAAACTATAATCATTTCATAAGGAAGATCCCCTTTAATGGATCTACAACTCAATTTGAGGAAAATCTAGATGCAATCATTGAGGGGATGGAATTTTGTAAATTCTCCACTGTTACTCACCTCAACATACCCAATGTGAATTTCCTTATAAATTTCTGGATTTAGGTAAGTATGTTGATGATATTTCCATATTATCCAGTAGAAGAATGATTTTAGTTAGGAATATTTATTTTTAAAACACCTACTATATTGATGAATTGAAAATAATGATTAGTGTATTAGAATTTTTATGATAAAGACTCATATTTTAACAATTCAATAATGGTACATCAAATTTTTCCACATTAATGTGAAGAATTTTCATACCTAGGTTTGGATTCACATTCACGTTCTTAATTAGTTTTACGTATATAGTAAGAAACTTTTTCACTTTTTCATATCAGTTACTCTCCTGGGTAATCATGAAACAAAGAACGGTATTTCCAGGTATGGTGACATTTTATGGGTCCTTCTTTAAGATTATCTCTCAATTACTACCACAATTATATGTTTTATAAAAACTATATTGGATATCATTATCCTGGGAATTAATTATGAGAGATTCCCTTCCCTTTGGATGATTATCTATTTATTTACCGCACTACTTATGAGTGAGAAAGAATATAAAATGTATGTAGTTTTTATAAGATAAAGTGGAACATTGATTTTAAAATAATAAGACATAGTGTAAAAAACTTGGACAAAAGAAAATTATCATATAACAAACACCACACCCAGGAATTATCTTCTTTGAAAGGGGATGTCTCATTTCATGTTGTTTCATCTAAATTAGTTGGGTAGTCACACATAGATTTTCTCTATAGGGCCTCTAAGGTTGGGGTGGATTTAGAGGCTATATGTGCTCGTCATACGGTTCATTTCATAATATAAAATCTTTTCCCAATTTATGTAATGGTTGGTGAACTTATTCAAATTTATGAGGGTGTTCTTGACCCTGGCCATTTCTATATTAAGGATTTTGTGAAGTTCACTATAGTTTGTAATAACATTGACATCATCGATTCTAATAAATATTATTCTACACTGGATGATAATGAGAATGAGAATTCAAGACAATTAGTTACTCTCACTAATGCTCATGCATATTTCACTGTTATGAATTTTTTTGGGATTTCTAATTCTTCTTGGAATGATAATTTAAGTAATGAGGTCCTCAACCTTTCATCTGATTGGTCTTATAAGGAGTCATTTTTGTATTAGAACGTTATGAGTATTACTTCATCATAGTCTAGATCTTTTTTTGCATCCTAGTATAGGGGTGTTATGGAGAGAACCCCATTAAACTCAACATATAATTACTAGATGAAAATTAACTTGGTTTTAATCCTATAGGTAGAACACATAACATATATCCTAGGTCATCTCGATAAAGACTCCATCTATTATGTGAATTAAAAGATAGGAAGCCTCATACACTACTCTCTGCACATATTCAAACCTCACACAAAATACCAGAGAACTCATAAACTCAAAATTAATCATTAGGAATAAAAATGGAAATGAGATAAGAAATTATTTGGTTTAGGAAATCTATCTTACATAAATAGAAGAAACACTATAGATTCTATTATAACCAATAATTAACTGAACTAAACCTTTAACCAAAAAACATGTCGCATGATTACTAATTACATATATTTTTCTTATAGGATTTTATGATCATAGTCAGATCATAGTCTCTATATAAGGAATAATTTGTATGAGTTCTCCACATAAATTTATAGAAGTCTAAAGCTAGTAATTCTAGTTGCACCTATGTATTATATTCATGGGGCCCCTATTGTTATAATGGTGATGGAAAATCTTCATATGTCCACTGAAATAATACCTCTTATACTAGTGAACTCAACAAGCTACACATTTCTCATATCTAATAATTTTTTTATGTATGAACCATTAAATATGAAAACATTCATAAAAAAACGTTTCTATTTGATCTACATAATTTTTTTAAATTTTTTATCTATAACTAGTATAATTTCATATACAATTCCATCATTCAAATTAAATGGTCTATTAAACACCATCTGTACAAACTATATTTGGTGAGATGAGTATGTATTCACATTGAAAAAAATATCCCATAAAAAGAATTCAGTAGGGATCCCTATTGATACTCCTCAAAACATATTCAGATTACATCATCCTTATCATCTATATCATGTAGTTTTCTCCATTATTCAATTTTTCATCCATTTATAAATGAGGAAAGACATTACCTTATGAATTCTAGGACAAACAACATGGTTAACAATCCTATTGATTTCGATCTATAATCCATAACTCTAACAACTTATCCTCTATATTTTTTCTAATTAAATTAAATTCTAGGTAAATACTAATTTTATTTCTATGTAACACAAGATTATTTTACAAGTGAACCACACAGTGATTATCATTGAATTGAACTCACCTTCCTTCATATGAGATCCTTCACTACTCACATCAATAAAACCACATCTTTTCTCCTTCTATTACAACCATATATTCTACTACTTTCGTACATTGGGAAACAATGTGCCATATCTGTGACATTAAAATAACAATCACCAATACATTTTTAAAAACATATCACATTGTTCTATTCATGGAATATGAGTCCCAATTGGAGTCATACTTAATATATCTACACAATGGGACATCCATTAAATGTAAAAGTTATATAATCTATTCAAGCATGAATTGGGGATCCACTTCACGTCCCCTCAATTTTCTATTCCCACACATGACATGAATATATATATGACTCCAAATTCAAATGAAATGTATGGTCTTGTAAACATAATTGTATACTACAAAATTCTGATCATAGATGAGTGAAACCCCTTGGGAATGAACATGATTTTATTTTCCCCTTCACACACTTCTCCATGGATAATATTTAGTTTAAAACTAATGGATTCATTGTTGGGTTGAATCAAGTTATCATAAATATTTTATCACCTTTTAGATATATTCTTTCTAAGATAGAACCCAATTCATGGATTTTCTATCTCCCTTGATCTCTATTTCAATATATTTATGGCCTATCCAAGATCCTTAATCACGAACCTTTAAAATTTTCTTGCATATTATTTGAAATTCTTCTAATTTATGGTCTAAGAATAAACATATTGTGCATATTGAGTTGAAGTGTGATGAAATTTCAACCATGAAACTCTTTCTAGTATAAATAAATATCCACATTGATTTATAAAAATCCATCATCATACAAAAAAGAATAAATCATTATATTCCACTACCTTGGTTCCTAATATAATCTATACATGTTTATCTTCAGGATAGACACCATGTTCTTGTTTCAATAATCAATGAAACAAATTATATAATTCATGTAAATATCATCCTAAAATATACAAAGAATAATTATTTCTTAACATACATATATTCCAAGTATAGATTTTCTACTAATAATAAGATATAAAATGTTCAGATAGTTTCATACTTAATTATTGATGAGAATATGTCAGATAATCAAAATTCTTTTTTTTTCATGAAATCCTTTTACAATAATCTATTATATAAGCCTTTTATTTTCATTATCATCAATATTAATCTATAAAGAAACTTATTTTCTTATTAATTTTTAACTTTTGATAGATAACCTTACTCCCAACATCCATTGAACATAAATTAAAACATATATTCATTCATTTATAACTTCTATTTATCAGATTAAGTGAGTGTGGACACCTCATCCATGCCCTCTAGTACTCTATTTTTTGATTTAATAATAAAGTTAATGTTTTTACAAACAAAGAACTTATTTTTTAACCCTTATTGACATCCAAAACTGAAAATATTTATCCACATTATTGGGCTCAAAATTTTTCCATGTTCGTAATAAAATATAGCTAAATTATATTTCTCCCTCTAAAACATTAGAATCAGTTGAGGTTTATGTAATAACATTCACTAGCCTCAAAATTTTACTTCTAGTTATTTATTTGGAGTCATATAAAAATACATTCCTTTTGGTTTTCATACTGATAAAATTTTGAGTTTGATAGTTCTTCCCATATGCTCAAATCCTTTCTACTTTAGGTTTATTTAATTCTATAAAACCATATAAGTTATTAGAACACATCACTTCTTGTGAATTATTTCACATCATCATCTAAAAGACTAAATTTGATTTTTTTTGTTTCAAAATACTACTATGAATAAAGGCTTACATTTCTCCACTAAATTCCCCTATCCTAATCATCAATTTTGATATACTCTATAAGATGAAATTTTTTTATATTGTCATTGAATAGAATTTTCCAGACCATAAATCAATTTTATGTTCTCATCCAACTGCTGATGTAAAACACTAATTAGTTGGGTATGAGACTGTATTCACTACCTTTCACAAATTAACCTATCCATTCTAGAGGAAAATTTCAATATTTTACACTTATCTGTAAATATTTAATACATTATTTCAAACAAAAAAATTTAATTAGTCGCTTCAGGCCTAAACTTCTCCAGATCCATCCCCTTGATTTGATATAAGTTTTAGATGTGGTGTTGACTGTATTCATTGTTATAATTTGAATGTAATTATTTTATATTCCCATAATATTCTATTTCCCTAATGCATTTCCATTTAATCATAGCTTTAAATACTTAAAAAATTTTCCTCAAAAATAAAACCCAACACTTTTCCTATTGAATCATCAATAAATTTAATAATATAAAGCGACTCACTTTGATATCAGATGAGGGTGTGTCCTCAATAATCAATATGAATGAGTTATAAATTTTGAGAACTAGGATACAATACATTATTGCTGAAGGAAACCATATACTTATTTATTAAAAAAAATTAGAGTCACACCTTCCAATGTCCATGTTATCGTGAAGGAGTCTTACTTTATCAATTATATAATTTATATTCACCTATTTGAGACATTCATATCGGCAATGATTTGATACCATACTATAGAATAGTGTTTCTCTAGAAAATAAAACCATATCTGATATTTTTTTCAGATCAAAGGTCACATATGTTAATCCTCATGAATACACCATGGATACTTGAGAAACCATTTAAACCCAGTTAGTGATGGTATCCCCATATCCTATTGAGGAACACCTATCATGGTTCATTTAAAATGATTTTATTTCCTAGCATAAAATATAGTAGTATTGGTAACCATATCCTGTATCTATGTTTGAGTAACAAAAAAAATTAGATTTCAGTTTTCAATGTGGTTAGAGAAAGGGGTATTTTTTAAATTGTTTTTTTGAATGATAAATGAAAAAAAACAAGTTATTAATAAAAAATAATGGTTAAAGGTGATTTAGTTAGGGTTGATTTCATTATGGAAATTATATCCCAATAATTTATTTATTTTACTCTATTTCATGTTAATTTATGGATGAGAGGATGAAAAACCATTTCCCCACTTACCCATTATTGATTGGTAATGGAGATAATTTACATAAAAATAACAATTTCACAGTCTACCATCATTCAAATGTTATTAAGAAGTACAAAAAAACACTATTTTTTTACTCGGGCCACACCCATCTGCATCCTTTTCCACCCAAAATAACCAGGGTAAACTAATAGAACTTCCATATATACTTGAAACAATCATGTTCTTCGCCAGTCATCCTAGAATAGTCTGTACTATATATATCCTAAAATAGATTATATAGATATTATAGATCATTCACCGAGTAAAATAATAATTAAAATATTTAACATAGACATGATTCAAATTGAAATTAATAAATATAAATAAATTTTGAAGATTATTAATAATGAATTGGAATATTTTATTTTTTCAATTGTGAAGACTTATAAATCAAAAATAAATTTTCTTCCCTTCCTTGATCAATCATATTTTAACCCTCTATTAAATAATTTATAGCGATGGATCAGGAAGAGGAAGTTAGAATAAAACTATGTAGAAAAATAATGAATAAAAGAAGAAATAATTGAAACAATAGGTCTCCAATAATCCACCAGAGTCTATTATCTTGACCCTATTACATTAAATTGTACTAGAAGATCACATGTTTATATTTCCATCATCATGGACAAACCTCTGATATACTTAGTTTTTAAAAATATTTTTTTTTTCTTTTCACTCATGTCTTCATTTCATCTTTGTGGCACTATAATCTGAAAAAGTGATCTAATGATATAATTCAACATTTATTTCATAAATGATATACATGATTTTAATCAATATGGAAGCATTATATTGTAGGTATGGGTGCTATTCGTATGGATAAAATTTTCTTCTTAGAGTGCTGTTGGATCCCTTGAAATTTTCATGAAATCATCATTCGAGCGATTTTTTCAAAAGGGAGAATGTTGCATAACTTGTAACCAAAAACACCCAAATTCATTAAAAATGAAACCTAAATGGGAAAATTGAAGCATTTTAGTGTAATATTAATCCTAGTCTAGGTTTGTTTCATATATACATTGAAACATATCACAAAAATTATCAACTATAATGAAATCTATGTTCCTCATTAAAATTTTCTAACTTTTACTTTACCAATTCCAAACATCCCCTTTTAAATAAAATGACAATTATAATTTATTTTTTATACCATGCACACCTCTAAAATAATCATCCAAACCTTTGAAATTCAGGGTGGGATTTATTTTGAAAATTCCCAATGATCAAATAAACAATAAATATTGAGAAATTATTATATTTCCCCACCAAAATCTAAATGAACCATTAATCTAAAATATGTCACATTTATTCAAAATATGATCAAATGGTTTGATCTAAACCATGAAAGTATTAATGAAAATTGTATTAAAATATTTTCTTTTTAATTCCCCCTCATATAACCCTTGGACTCTAGGAAAAGTAAACATAAAAAATCTTACTGACGAAAAATTCAAATAAAATGAAAATGTAAGTTACATTTTTTTACATCATGTTACAAAATTATATAATTACTCTAAAATTATCTTGATTCCACTATTTTAATTAATTATATTAAATACATTTCGACTTGATTTATACTCTCAATCATACTAATTACTACCATTTATGAAATTGTTAACTGAACACTCATATTGAAATTCAAGAAATAATTTTCTGATCTAACTTCCATGAATGTTTCACCATAATAATGATGAATTTATTTATATCCACCCAATATTTCAACTATTTTTTTTTTGTATCATGAGTCCTTTTTATAAGGTTTTTTAGTCTTAAGGTTATTGGTTATTACTATAAAAAAATATAAGGTAGTATTATGAGTCCTGACTCTATATTGAGGCATAATTCCTGATTTTTTTCTATCAATAATGGAATCCTCCACCCAGTCATCCATTTAAAATTTATACCATTTTATTTATAAAGGGACTGATCTCATATATAAAACATTTCTAGATTATCCAAAAATCCCTTTAACAATATTCTTTAACTGGTGACCAGGTTTTTTTTCAACTCATGAAGAGAGATGGAGGGTCCTTGAAATTTATTTTTATTGTTCTAAGATCTAAAATTCACTATACCAGTAATGAATCTCTTGAATATAATGAGTCAAAGTCATTTCATATAACAGTTTCAACACTTCTTCTCAACCATCTACTATTTTAAAAGACTTAATCTGAAAATAGAAAAATATTTATTCTTCAATACCATACAAATTTTACTCCCAAATCATATTAATCTTCATGACTAATCTAACATTATAGAATCTCAACAGTAATGATAATTTTTCCATCTACCCATATTTTCACAATTATTTTATCTTCAATTCTAATATGTAATTTATTGAATAATTGAATTTTCATATTTAAAGAGAGGTCCACTTTTCTTAATATTGTGATAAAATTACTTGATCTTCCTTGAATTATATATTGGTAATATTATAATCCATACTATGAAAATTTCACCAAGAAAAAATCATCACCAATATTACAAAAATTAACTTCTTCAAATCATGAAAATCCATGTAAACACATTCTTTTGACACAATTTCTCCCTCCCATCACACTTGAATTCAACATAGATTAGAAATTAGATTCTAGATAAAGGTGCATATGGGTATTTGGATCATAATATATATTCCTAAAAAATTCATTGATTAATTATAGGAACATATTGATTTAGTTTCATTATAGTCTTGAAAAATCATGTTTTGTTTTTAATTTTTTTTAATTATAAATGGATTCAATAATATTTTTCAAAAGTCCTTGAATACTCATAGGTTTTTGATAAATTAAATATAAATATCTAGTTAATAAAGTAAATATTTTTTCTATAAGGAAAAAATTTATTGTAAATATGATTTAAACATTGTTTCAAGATCCAATAAGGAATGTGATTTAGAATTTTGGATAAAATATCCTGTCTTTGGAAAAAAAAATTAGTGTATTTCACCTGAATTTATCTGAAATTATAATGGAGAAAATATTATTTTTAATTTTCATATATGTTGATTAAATGGGTTAAATCTGTTACTCAACATTAGCATAAATGAACATGATGAAAATTATAGAGACAAAAGAATATAAAAATTACAATTGAAATACTAAACTAAAATGATTCCCTCTCCCATAATTAATGGATGGAGTGTCAATGGGGAAATTAGAAAATTTACAATTGGAAAAAAATTTACATGAATTAATGAAATCGGAATAGTGTTAAAGATAGGTAAGACATAATGAGTCTTTATAGATTTGTCATTAGAGTATGACCCACGCCACTATTTTTTATGAATGTTCCTTACAATTTCATTAGCTTGTTCCTAATAATGGAAAACATGGATTATTAATTTTCATTGACAATATACACAAAACCACATGAGTAGACATGGGTGACTATAAATAGACCTTCCCATTTTGAGTGATGTTTAATTGGAACCATATTTATTCTTGATTTTTGATGAAACACATGGTCCATTAAATAGAATTAGTTTTATAGGTTCAATTTTCATTAGTTACTTTCATAATTTCTTAGTAAATTTGTTAGTTCTTAAAAATATTTTCATTTCATTTATAAAAAGTAGTTATACCGTAGTATCTAATATTTTCCACTCTTATATTGGTCAATATTTTTATCCCAATCTCTCACTACCCTATAATATTTTTGATGTAACACCATAAGTAGGTATTATCTCGTCCCATAAATCATTATATAAGGACTTATTATAGTGGTGATTTTGTAGGTGGTCCTATAAGACAATAAATTTTATTTCAACCTTTGGCCCCAATATTTCATATTTGAGATTATAATTATCTTTAGATTCTCTTTAATTTCACTATTTTAAACATCATTTTTACTATTCATTGTGGATGGTATGGTGTAGATATAATTTGATAAACTCAGTATTTTCTCATTAATGTCTCTATTCTGCCCTTAGAAAAGTTTATTTCATCATCCCTTATGATGGATTTAGGAATTCTGTATCTAAAAAAGTTCATAGATCTAAACAAAAACATAATATAGACATCATTAGTTTTATAGGCCTTAGATACCACCTATTTTTGAAACGTAATCCATAGAAATAATGATTCATGAATTTCAAAATAGCATGAAAAAATATTGAATAAAATATATTATCCATTATACAAAAACATCACCAAAGTTGGTTGGTTATTATGTAATTTCTAATCTCTCTAAAATGATTCTATAAAATTATAGTCTATTACATTTTCTACAAAATTTATATGTCTCTTTTAACATGTTGGTCCAATAAATTCAGAATTAAAACACATTCCTTGTTGTTCATTAAATTAAAATGTTTCCTCTATAAGTTAGTGTAAGAAAAAACTATAAAAATATATGGGGATTAATTACCAATAATATACTTCTTATCACTTTATCATTACATATTTTTCATATGTACAAATATTTTGACACGTAACATTATTATTTGAGTGTGGTTATTTGATTTATTTAGGATTTAAGTGATATGAGACATGAGAGGTTACCAGATAAAAAAATCTGTATACCATGGTTCCACTTCTTGGACTATGTATATCTTCTCTCTTAAGATGTGGTCATTCACATGTTTTTTATAAAACATTTCCCGTTCAACGTTGTCTTGATTCGTGTTATGGTGATTGACCACTTTTTTCTCAGTTATATTCTTATATGTAATATCCATGTTGATATATTATAATAATAACATATATCTAAGTAGACAACAATTTTCATTAATAACATTCATTAAATAACTGATTTTTCCATAAGAAAAATATAATACGACTCTAGTTAATTAAAATGATGATAAAAAATATAACTAGGAAAAAATTGTATAAAAATATTTTTTAGTGGTTTTATAGTTTATTTGGGAATAATCTATGGTGATTGAGTAATAAAAAATGAATTAAGGACCACTATTAATTCTATAGGAATGAACTGATCCAAAAACATGGTTTGAATAATTAAAGAGTATCTTAAACGAGTTGTCCTTTTTACGGGGTTTCATTGTTGGTGGGGTGATTACTATATTATTAAACTCAATAAAATATTTATTACAATCATCATTAATAAGAAAACTAAAATTTATTCAAAATTATTATAAATAGTGGAAGATAAGTGATACTAAATTCCATGATAAAACTCTTATGTAATCCCACACATCTAAGGAAGTTTCTAACGTGTTCTAGAAAAATTACTTCAGGAAAATAATATATTAACTAAACATCGAATTTATCCACATAAATAATTTTTTTAAATGAAATTACCTATGATTAGTCTTTTTCACCCCGAAATAAACATTTAAAAATTAATAAATGTGTTGTTTAAAATAAATATTTTCAAAACTATACCTAGATTGTTCAAACATTTATCAAATAAATTATAAAATTTAGTAAAATCATCTAAAAATAAATTTATAAAATATCAAATGTGGTGTAAAAATAAAATTACTATTTACCTATGAAATTCATCTATGTAATTGAATATTCGAAATGGAATCCACTTGTTATAAATTGTGCTAAAGGGATATGTGAATGTTGACTTCCCCAAGCTATCTGGAGTAATGGGTACATGTAAATAACATGAAAATCCATGCTAATAGAAATAGTGTGTTTTATATACCATATTTTTTTAAAAAATTCAATAAATAAGAAGGATATGTGATATTTCCATGTAACATGGTTCACGTTCCCATAATTTATACACAATCTCTATCAATTTTGAATTATAACAATTATTAACTAATGTTTCTCATTTATTACAATCTTCAATCTAATTCTTTTGAACTCTACGGATTGGGTAGAACCATTTTGGGTAAAATTTTGGGTAAATGATTTATTATTCTAAAAGAAAATCTATATATTATATTACATCCTTTATTATGGTGGGATTCATCATTTCTTTGGGTCTTTCTAATCGGTTTGAAAATATACATTATGTAAAATTTGACATGATAAGTTTTTACATTTAATGGTTGGGATATCAAAAAAAACTCCAACATTATACATTCAAATTATAGTTAATATAACCATTTAATATATTTTTTAATTTTTTGATAGGTTATTATAAATTATGAATTTAATATTTTTTCCTTCTATGTGATACACACAATTCATATCAATGGGAATTGTTGTTAATTATAGAATTGATATTCATTCTAATGCTAAAATATTTTTTGGGATTTAATGTCCACTACCTGTAATTTCTTCATAAAATATAAAATTTTATATTGTTTATAATTCAATATACACACAAGTCCATTAATAAATTTAGGAACAATTACTTCCTCTATAATTAACACATATTCATTAGAATGCTAGAAAAATTCACACTCTATGAAATTTTGAATTATTAAGTGTGTTCCTAAGCCTAAAAATTATGGTAACTTTCCCTGTACATTAATAAATTTAGTCTCTTAAATTTAAATGTGTATAATAAATTAATGGTTAAAAGAGGGCTCCCTTATAGAGTAATTGATTATGAAACGAATTGTGTTTCCTTCTAACCTCGTGGTGAGTTTTCCTACATGAACATTGGTAATTTAAATATCTTTCAACAAGAATGGTTTCCAATATATTCTGGGTGAGTACCCTAGTGTTATATATTCATCCATGTCTGTCTTATAGAATTCTTCTTGGAAAATAATATCTTTTACTCTAACCAATGCATTTCCCATGATGGCTATAATAAAAGTAGTAAATATATTTGTAAGATAAAAAACCACTATTATGGGATTCAAATATCCCATTTGAATTTATGTTATAAATTTTATAGGAATAATATTTATTGGAGATCTTAAATCATTTAAATTATCCAAAAACATTATGGAGTAAATGTTAAAATAGATTAGAAATTTCTTTAGAGCCTAATATTTGGTTGGTGATGGTGGTTTGGTTATATTTAATACATTTATCCCTAAAAATTTTCATTAATTCACTTGAAGTATTCCTTTTAATGGTATAAGGTTAGTTTGTGAACAAATTATAGTTGTAAATCTTCTCAAAATCTTATAACTCGGGAATAACAACTATAAATTTCACGATAATTTCTAGAATTTCTCTCTAAAGTTCATCCTCTTGAATCTTCCCAGACTCAATCATTCATGAAGGTAATGTGAGTGGAAGGTATTTATTCTCTCTTTTTTTCATTATTATGGTTTCTCATGTTTCATTCTTCTCAGACTATACTGTCCCTAATCCATTTTTTATGAGGCTTATAATGGATGGATCATGAGAAAATGATAAAAATTTCCATATTAGTTTCATTCGTTATCATTTCTAATGTTTTTAGGTTTAGTGATTTTCTTTTGGATTATTCTCATTACCACTTATTATTTTTATCTTAATCATATTAGATAAAATCCCCACCATTTTTTTAATATAGTTCCTCAACCCAACAGCGTCATTTCTTGCAATGTCAATCTCTTATTCTTAATGTTATTTCATAGGTATTACTAAATAGATGGTAGGAATTTAAAAAGTTTTTTTTATTTTATAAGAGGTGAATATTATTATGTAGGATGGTTATAATAATTCTTTTATTCTGGTTTAAATGGAGGTGAGTTTTATTATGTTCAGATTTTCAATTAGAATGGGGGTTGTTATAGTGTTGACTAGATATGGTGGTTTTGTATTCTCTTGTTTATTTAAATATTTATACTAGACCTTGAGGATTATCTTCTACCCATGATATTGTTGATAAAATTTAGTTAATGTAAATTTTAATGTATAGGATTGAATTCCCCTTATCATTGCACATTGATTAGTGAAATGATGATGAGATTAATATATACGACAATCTTTGACTATTATTGTTCTCATATAGTTTTCGTCATGGACATATATATAAAAAAAACTCGTTATCTATTCTTTTTCATATTCAAAATATATAGACGAATCAAATGTTATTACCTCATATACACCTATTCTACTAGTACCTTTTATGAAAAATATTGTGATTTTTTGGGAAATATTTTCAATTTGTTCCTTGAATTTTTCTATAATTTTTTCCATGATACCTCTTATAGATAGATCATACAATATGTTTCTCTAAATTTCACATAGAGCCTAATATAATGATACAATTACTTAATGATCATATACTAATTGATATGGAAATCCGGTGCATAACTTTTTAATCCTCTCACAATAATTATAGATATATTATCCTTCTGATTTTTTGGTGAAATATATTTATTTATTTACTGTTTTTATCTTAATGACGGGAAAATATCTAATCATGAAGCACATTTTAGATAATTTTAGTCAGAAATCTCTCATGGTTTTATTTTATACAACCATTCAATTTTTCACCTTCTCCTAAAAAGAAAATCTCCCTCTACTTTTCCTTCTCCTCACCCATTATTTTGGTTTTTAGTGTGCATAATTGTTATTAATATACCTTGAAATATTTTTATAGACCTCACCATCAAGATGATAAAACATTTTTAGCAATTTGTTTACACCACTTCTATGTTCAAAATCATTATATAGAGAAGAAATAAAAGCAAGTCTATTTTGGTTAATAAAATTAGATTCACAATGATTTATAAGGGGATACATGGGGTTTATTTTATTAATTCTAGGTAAGGTGGGAGCTCACTAAGATTCCAATGATTCTATTAAGGAAAGATTAAATATTTTTGTGAGTAAATTTTGATTCCTAATCCTTGTTTGAAAGTATCATTCTCTATTAGGATAAAAATAAAATCATTGATGATTTGAACTTCAGGTCATGAGATTTAATGGTTATATATTTTTTCACTTACACTCCAAATATGGATACATATTCTGATAGAAAACTCCATGCGGTGTAGAAAATTGTTCTAATTATTATTTAATAATTTTTTATTTTTGGTAACTCTATTTTTTCCCCAATAAGGATTGCACAAAATAAATGCCACTTTCTATGGGATTAGACAAAGAGTTTTGTTTGGAAATTTATTTTTTAAAATACTAAATATTATAGTGAAAAATATGTAGAAAATAATAATAATTAAAGGTTATTGGGATAGGGTTTCAATTTATATTTCAATTTTATTAAATTAAATTAAATTATTATCTATTTTCCTTATAGATAACTGATGATTTTGAGGATCTAGAAGAATTTATCCTCTCACCCTTGTATGAATTGTAATGGTGAAATTTTTATTAACATGAACATGATATTAGATTAACCGCCTTACCATCTCTAAAATATGTATAACTAATCACTCTCAGCTTGCATTGGAAAAAACATAACAGGTTATTGTCCCTCCCAAGAAAACCAAGGGAACTATTGACTATTTCCCACATAACGGAAACCAATTACTCCTTCACCAATCAATGTAGAATATTATAACTTTTGTATCATAAAACTATGACAAGGTTAATCATAAATATTTGAACATGGAGAAAAATTATAAATATATTTAACTCTCACATGAATGTATTTGAAATTAGGAATCGATACTAAATATTAAAACAAAAAGATGAAAAAGATGATAGATTTATTAAGTTCTATGTAGTATCTTAGGAAATTTTAATGGTTGTTCTTACCTTCCCCAATTAATCAATATTTAAAGATAAATTAAAAGGGTTTATGTGATAAATAAAGAAGAAAAAGACACTACAAAACAAAGAAGTCAATTAAATTATGAAAGGTGCATCCTTATTCAGGGATGATCTAATATAATTTTCCTGCGACAGGAGTCTTGATAATTTGAACTCTAATTATTATTGTATATCCTCAGATTATATTTTAGTATTCATAGATAACCATATGATATCCTCATTATATTCAAATTATTAACTATTATTTTATCCCATGACCTCCAATATTATTTATGTTCTTCAATTTTATATGAGATCTGCGATATTATTTCCACTATCCTACTCAAAATATTATGGATGATCTTAAAACACATAGAATACTTATAGATGAATTATGTTTTATGAGGTGAAAAAAATGTTTCCTTGAGTATAGAGAAATATATCAAATTATTCTTGTGATCATTTATAGGTTGATATTTTCAAAGGAATAGATGATATATAGGCCAATATATACACCCCTTCACTGGTGGAGCATCAACCCAACATTTTAAAATTGATACAGATTCTCATAATATCCCAAATATGTTGGAGTAGGATCACACATTTGTTTGGGAAGATCACGAGTACACAACAATGGAATTACACTGATACTCATATTCGTTTTTATATTTGGATTCCTACAATAGTAGTCCTAAGATTATCATTAACACAATAGAGTCCATTTTGAATTATTTAAAATACCTTCCAAATAGAAGAAATAATTATCATAACATCCCAAATTTATCATATCATTCATTTTTATAGTTATTAAATATCAACTAAATAATTAATATTGAATATTTAATCCATTATTAAGAGAAATTATTAACTACCCCTTTATCAATATATGTGAAAATGAACCTTGAAATGATTAAATGGTGGGATTTGAACCATTAAAATGGCAATATAAAAGTTAGGAAAATATTGCCATGTCACTTTCCTCATCATCTTTCCCCATGGAAATTAAATTATTTTATATTCCAAAGGTATATCTAACATCATTTTGGTTTAGGGATCCCCCATTCTTCAATAAGACATTAACATCCTATTTTCCCTTGTTTGAAATAACTTCATCATCCACTAAATATGCCTCTCAAAAATATTGGAACATATAGTCAACCATGATTCCTATATCTTTAGTTGTGTAAAATGATAATTCTAAGTCAATCACCCATGCCTTTTCCATAATACTAACAATGAACAAAAATTTGTTTCTTCGCTCAATATATCTTTTAGAGTTTTAATAACTGACGTTAATGGTCATTCATTGTTTTATTTGAAATTCCGAAAATCCATCTTCAAGTGTCCATTATTCCCATAACCCTAACATATTTGTCCTAGATATACGATCTTATGATAACTTTCATCTAATGAATGTTCATTTTATTTCTTCCACTTACTACTTCTCTAGTGTGACCACCATCATTTTTCATCATTAAGGTCATTATGGGATGGTACCTGGACATACGTTCATTGAAATTATTCATTAATTATCATGTTATTTATATCAAAAAATACAAATTTTTTACTTATATAGGGTTTTGAAATTATATCTACCATCATATATTAAAGCTCAGTTAGTGATGGAATTTGAAGGATTCCTCAAATAACATTTGTGAGTTCCCCTTTCATAGATTTGAGATACAGTTTTATAATATTGAAATAATGCTTGTTTTATATTATATTTCTTCTTCATTATTAAAATGTATTGAGTAACATATCAATTATAAAAAAAAATTAAGTGTCATAGGTTTCCTATATATATATTTTAAGGATTTCATGAGCTCCATCATGGTCCCCACTTTATAGATGTTAAAGGAAACCATTAATGGTAGTGAAATACTAACCAATCCCAGTGCCTTATTATCTAATCATTCACATTAAACCTTTTCTATATTCTATAGAAAAAACCTTGTTATATAAACATATAGTTCATTTTGAATGATATGATTATTCATTTTTATTATTTATAATCCAAAATCAATTTGGTTAAACATATCGATATAAACCTTACCTTCATCCACTATATTTCCTACCACTAATAATAAATTTGTTCTAAATAAAAAATAATGTTTGATTTAAATGAGTTCCAATTACCTAGGCTATCTCTGAGTTTGTTCTTCACAAAGCACTAAACAAAGAGCTCTAATTGAGATTTTAGGGCAGATAACCCCATCATACATTATGTTTGATTACTGAATTCACTCGTACAAGATGTCAAAACACTAGACGACATATAATGAAAAGATCATAATACAACAAGATAGAATCCACCTTAATAAAGCTTATTTGTATATAAAAATATTATCACACCCATGATGTAATTTTTATATAATAAATGTGATTCATATTTTTTATCCATATCATTCATCTATTAGTTATTTTTCATCAAAAATAGGGGAAAATATAAAATAGGGGGCTCAACATAGTCTTTTAATAGTTTGAACTAACCTTATGACAAAACATGTCGAGCCCACAATTAATTATTAGAGGTGATTTTTGTGGGTGGAACATAGTTTATATAATAGTAGGTCCAAATAATAGGAATGTCTAGGTGAATCTGGTGTAGAAATCATAGTCAGAACAATGATTAGAAAAACATCAAAAGAACCATTTAGTTTTTCTAATACATAATTTTTTAATTATGTTTCTAATCCTATGTGAATTAAATTACAAAATACTCTATTTTCCCTCATTTAAAAAAACATTATACATGGATCCATTCCTCTCCCCTCTTCTTCAGTGTTATTTTTTATGGGGTCTCTCCAAAATATATTATGGAATCATCATGTATGTTTCTACTATCCCTTCCTTTAATGTTTCCCATAAAATTTTCAAGGTTTTCACATCCCCCTAATGGTTCAGTGGCCAAGGGTTACCTCCATGTAAATTTATTTGACATGGTTTTTAATTTTAGGGTATCTCGTAGGATTATATATGATTTTCCTTCCTTTTATTATGGATTTATATAATTTTTATATTTTTTAGATTTATTGAGGTATTTAGTTAAATTTATAATTTTTTTGGTTAATATTATAGATGAATGGTTCTCCAAAAAATACCATGAATTTTAAATTGGTATTCCATATATTCTATTTGAACTAATTATTATTAAACATCCCAATTATTTTTCATCATTTATGTTTTGGAAATATAAAGAGCACATTTTATGTGGAAATTAAAACTATTTAGGAATTTATTAATTGAAATTACATGATTAATTAATAATATGGTATCCAATAAACCACATTGGAATCCATAGTTACTTGGTTAGGTTATTGTATAAGGGATGAGGTCTAACCACTAGTAATGAGTGTCTATATAAATAGTGATGTAATTTAAATCATTCCACTATAGGTTAGGGAATTTATTATCCTTATATTTACCACTAACCTAAATAATGATTTTTTATTAATATGTATCCATATAATTAGTGGAGTTATTGTTCCTTCACATGACTTATGCCTTATTAGAATAAAAATACAATATCATTTGACATTATTTATTCCCCTAAAACATTTTTTGTTGATGTTTATTTTTGTAAAATGTTAATATATATGTTTGCGAGTGATTATCAAACTAGAATGATATGGTTTCTCAAAACCTTATTTCTATGAAAAAATTGGTAAGATCCTACTAGGTTGTTATGATCGCACCATTTTTAGACCCTTGGTTTTATGCAAACCTTATTCTTTCTCATGCTGGAACAGGAAAGAAACTACCTAGTGGGGGTGGGTATTTATGCTAGATTGTTTTGGGTTCCTAGAAGTGATATGGTGGGATGATACACCATGTCACATGAAGATAGATTTCTGAATATGTTTTTATTTCTATAGTTTTTTACGATATTTATATTGATGTTTCTTATCCATCTCAACTCTTCATCCATTTACTTGTATTTTCAGTTGAGTGTTTTATTATAACTTTGATGGTAGTAGAAATTTGTTAGGATAATTTGTGGTTATCATTTGTTTATGTGAATTTATATATTATCATCATCTATATATCGAGGGAATGAATCACAAATATATGGTTAGGTTTGGTCATGTTCTTTGTTTGAACCACTTTATCAATGTTTTCTTTAGGAGAAAATATTAATAAAGGCATATTCATCAATGCCTAGGATCTTTTTAAAATACAATGAGTGTAATTAACTCCCTTAAGGCCTTTCTAAAATATGTATTGGGTAATCGGATCTATGGGTTCTAGTGATATTTCATGAAAATATGGTATTAGACACCAGTGTAAAATATAATATTTGTGACTTTTTGGTTGGTAGACTTGAGTTAATATTATCTTGGGTCAAGGATAGTGGGTAAGAAGTGATGTCAATTAAAAACACTAAGTAAAACATGACAAGTTTCTAGGGGATATTAGGAATGATTTTTTTATTTACTAGTTATTTTTTTTATTATTGGTAATAGTGTATGGGATACATTCCCTTAAACCTTAATGTTCATTATCGACTAGTAGAATTTTTTATAATTTGGTAATATTATTTATTTAATTATTTAAGGTCTTATTATGATTTATTTTTATAATGGTTATATATTCTCATTGATTCACTTTATTTTATTTTATATAGAAAATATTTCACAATGAATACCCCCACTAAGCCCTATAGAAGTATTAATTTATAACATTATATGGGAGAACCCTCAGGTTGATTAGGGATTTATTGAAGTGATTGTGTGAAAGGTTTCATGCCCTGGACTAGATATGTGGTCCTATCCCCACTATGGTAAATGAATTGGGATCATGTTTTAATTAAGAACATTATAATGAATAACATCGAAAAAGACTCATTTCATCTTATGATGTAACATTACACATAATGAAAATTATTGGTCACAAAATTTTGAATTAAATTTAGAATTTAGTTGTAATATAGAAATTATAGAGGTAAAATTTTATACTTTTATTATTGAAGGACCGAGAAAATAATTTTGGTTGTTCTTTACTCATTCCAAGCATCTTGTGAATTTAAAATTTAAAGATATCAATGTGATCATTAACCAATTGTTTTCTCATAAGAAAATATCCTTTTGTAAAATCATGATAATTTGTTTTCTTATAATTGTGTAATCATAAAATAATCAATTATACTAACTGATTCATTAAACTAAAAAATATATAGATATAACACTTTTTAATGAAAAGTGAAAATATTTTATGTTTGAGGTTGTCCTTCGACATGATATAAATATCTTCATTTTCTTTTGATTATCTGAACATTTATTGAAATTATG
This sequence comes from Viscum album, assembly GCA_963277665.1. Classification (NCBI taxonomy): domain Eukaryota; kingdom Viridiplantae; phylum Streptophyta; class Magnoliopsida; order Santalales; family Viscaceae; genus Viscum; species Viscum album. The sequence goes on along the minus strand of OY728126.1, from coordinate 1,723,466,118 downwards.
GAACAATACCTAATAACATCAATAGAAAAAATTGGGACATGGGTTTTGGTTATTTTTTTATTCCTTCATAGTGGGAGTGAATGCATATTGTAATAAAATAAGAGGAAGGGAGATGAACTGAGTAAGTATAGTAGAAACCCATAAAAACCTCTATCTCAACTAACTAATTCTTCTCCCAAAAAATAGAGATTCATAATTTGTCACTAGTTTCAAATTAACTTCCTTATGAATTCCCATTACCTGAATTTTTACGTCTTCCAACTAAATGAGTATGTGAGGAATCTCCAATTATTTTTCAGAATAAACATTTCAGTGAGGAGAGTTATGAGATTCATAGTTCAAAAGTAATCCCAATCATATTTCAACTATGCTAAAGTGAATGGAACTCATTCTCATGGGTGTCTAGGTAGAGTTAGATCTTATTATAGGAAAATATATTTTCAATCCAAATAACAAACCATTGGTGGATTTTCAACATATTGAGAGAGAATAAAACATATTGTAGTGGAATATTTCTACGTAGAATATGAGGTGATACCAACTATAGTGAGTGGTAGAATTATTATTTCAACATTGATGGATATTTATTTACATGATACAAGTGATTTTAACTAATTTATTTTTAATTGTATGGTAGATATAATGATCCCCACATGGAACTGATGATTATACAGTGGAACTCATAGCTTATATTGGAAAAAGCAAACAATGCTTCTTAAATCCTTTTTTCATTTTCATAGTGAATGGTGTGGCATTGTCTTTTGGATTCCATATCCTTGAAATCAATATCATTAAATTATTATTGTGTTGTAATAGATTAAAAATTTAAAGGTTCATATAGTATTGTACCATTGAAGGCATCATTTAATTCACCAGATGGGAACATTTGTCTATTATAATGGGATTGGAATCCATAGTCCATCTAGTCTGGACCCCTCTTCCCAAATTATATTTTCTCATATGTTATGTTTTTTCCTTGTTGGTTGAAGAAGATGAGGGTAATTAGAGTAGTTTTTTACCTCTCATGATTAGGTGTTTCCTTGAGTTATTTTTAGATGATTTCATTAGTCTTACACTTGAGTGAGAGGTTAAGATCTCTATCGACCAGATTTGATGGATTCAATAATTTTCTAATTATTTGAATCACATACATCCTGGTGAACCACAATATATGAAGAACTAGTTATGTTATTTATTGTCTTAAGAGTTTATACCCTTGAGTGTGTCTCCAGAGGTTCCCCCAGTGATATTTTCTATGAAATAAAACAATTCTATTTGATTATGTGTTGATTAAAAAAGGAATAATTAGGTCACTATAAATAACGAAAATCCCCTTACATAAAGTAGTGATTAATTTGATTTTTTAATTGGGTATAGTGGTTTTCAATAATTAGACATCAATCTAGGTATCACCAGAATATGATGATAAACTTTGATAATTCAAAAATTGATCTCTCAAGAAATTATTGACCTTATGAGTACCTAATAATGTGGTTTAGTTTAGCATAATATGTTGTAGTGTTTATAGGCCAAATAAAGAAAATATTTTATTTGTAACATGATTATTTTATAATGGTATTACATGATGATATCTTGGAATATTCTAATAGTATAGAGGATAATATAAATCATTTGTTGATTATCTTGTAATTTATATAAGTTACTTGGTTTTATTCTAGGATGTCATACTATAGCATCCAGATCAGGGAGGTGAAATTATTAGAACATGTAGTGTCCAAATTTTTAATATTTCTCAATAATTGAACGATGAAGGTCATTATTGATTCGGAGGAGCCCAATAATGTTTTCCTAATGTGAAGCTTCTCTAAATGATATGGATACCACTTATGCGATTCATCATATATTTCATGAATCATGTATCTAAACTGATTGAAATCACTTTAAAGACATTGAAATTTATGTGGAATTCAGATTACTATAACTATTTTGATTAGATAAAGCAGTTATTGACATCAAAATGTATATTGTTCATACTGATGGCTACTATTAGATAAGAATATTACTATGATTCTTAAAGAGTATTTTTAGGTTATTTTCTAATTTTTTGAGATCATATGTTGACATGCAGATCTAAAAAAAATCTTACAAAAATAAAATAAAATACCATAATAATGATGAATAAATTTTTGTGTCCATACATATGAATACATTTTCATGGAAATAGCTTTAATTTAATATGTTTACAGAGATTTTAATCAAAAAAGTATGAACTACATTTTATATCAGAAATCATCAATCCTTAGGAAGAGGTTATTGGTTTAACACATTCAAGTATTCAATTTTGATCACTCCAACAAATCGGGCATGGGTATTTCCAACATTAATTAATTTAGTAGGAGGTTTACTTATTAGTCCATAATATAATCCATATAAGAGTGTACCCTCATTAGTCTCATGTATGAGATACACCTAGATGGTCATAGTGAAGAATTTGGTTCTATTTCATTGAAATATCTAATTGACTCCATAACTTCATTCACACATCTCTCAAGAAATGATTGAATATAGTGGGAAATAAAATATATTGGAACCTATATAAGGTGGGGAGACCACTAGTGAATGTCCATTGTCTCAAATAGGACACACTTATTTCAGGGGTAGGAATGTAGTCCCTCAATATGTAAAGAAGGTAGTAATTGAATATATCCATCAGTATCATTGGGATATATATCCTCACGCAGCATATATAAACTATTATTTTTAATATCATTGTGGGTGTCCTAGGATAACATGGGATACAATGTATTTTTTTTATTGGTATTATACATTTTTTTACATAAAAAACAAACATTTGGGAACTTCTAGTTTTCTCATTATCCTATGAGATTATATTTTTAACATGGAAAAGGTTTACATGGATTTCATTATCTGATAGAAACATCCACCATATAGAAGGGATTAAATTTATGTAGTGATTGATTTTTTGACAAAATCATCCTGTATTATTCCAATTAAGGAACTTATAATGGTGCATTATTGTGAAAATTTATACTTGTAGGAGGTTGTAAGGCTGCATGGTGTGTGCTCTTCCATAATTTCGTTCAAGGATCACCCATTTCGATATATTCTATAGAAATTCCCTTATTATTCAATTGGATACCATGTGAGGAAGTATAAAACATACCATACCATCAATTTTAAGAATATAGAGTTGGTTAATTAGATTTTGGAATATATTCTTCGAGTATGTATTCTAGGCTTTGACTTTTCATGGGAAACCCATCTAGGATGTATCATATTTTCCTATAATGAAATTAATAAAAAATTTATTGAAATGAACCTATTAAATGTGATTTATATTCAACCATTCCATTATTAAATTTTTGGGATAGAGGCAGCGAATTCCTCTCTAGTGAGACCCATCCTCATCTTTGAGATAATCATGATAATATTGATTATTTAAAATTATTTAAAGATAAATAAAATAATATATTAATCTTCTTTTGACTATAATCATTATAAATTGGTGTTATTTTTTGGTGAACACATTTTCATGAATGTATGACCCCTTTTGGTTCTTTTAAAAATGAGAAATAAAGACAATCATGCACTGAGGTGTTGAGGTTAGTTCAAGATAAAAAATAAAATTTGGAATTGTGCATAAAAATATGATTTTACACCTTAGTTAAATATAATCCAAGACCTGTTTTCAGAATCTTAATTCAAAATTTATAAACTAAACACATACTATATGAATAACTGAGTGGAACTCAATTAGGAATAAAAAATATCAATTAAAAAGAAAGTAGATCAGATTATTGACTATTAGGTCAATATGTTGAATAAAAATTCCCTTATATTTGTTCATGTATTGTGGTAGCATAGATTTGATTTCTGTGAGGCTTAAGAATGAGAAGCTTATATAAAGGATTTTTATCTGCCCATATTATCATACGAAACATTAAGTTTAATTTCAAGTAGAAAAAGTTATATGGTAAAGATAATTTCCATACCCATGATGTAATTTTCAATTTCTAAATATTATATTACTTTTAACAATATTTTTATGATTCCAACCATTTTCCATAAAAAAATTTGAAAAAGAGAAAGAAGTGGACTTCACACAGTTAGAACATGGATATAGTTTTCTATGGATAAAATAATGTAAAACATATAGTTATCTATTGGAGGAGGCCTTCATCATTAACACATGGTTTGGATAATAATTTAGTCAAAATATGTCAATAACTATGTGATTTCATTTTCATATGCATGATTGTTATTTAGTTTTAAAAATATCGTATTCAAACCATGTGGAATATCTAGTTTTTTTTAAAGTTACACTTGTAACCATATTGGAATTAAATACCCAAAAACTCTCATTTTATCTATTTAAAACCCTAACTCCCTCTGTATCAACTCATGACAATCCCCCTCAACTGGGGTCAATGTTATTTAATTTCTTCTTGAATATCATATTAGAAGTCACCAGGTAAATTCATGCTCTCCATTCATTTGTTGTTTTAATTATATTTTTTAGGGTTCTAAAATCCTATGAGTCCATGGTAGCATAGAGCTTCTTCTTTCTAAATTTATTTGATATGTATTTGGATGTCATATTTCTTCATGGTATTGTGGTGGTTACATACCACTTTTTCATAACGAGATACATTTTCCCTATTTTAACGCATTATTGAGGAAGGAGGTTCTATTTTTTATTGTTTTTTGATCATATGGTTTTTTGGTTCTCTAAACATAAATTTTATAATGTTAATTCAATTACCCAGGAATTAAATTTACACAAATTATTGGAAAATATTATTATTAAAGTGGTCTTTTTTTTTGTAAATGGAAAATGCATGTTTTATGTTAAAATAAGAACTAATTATGAATTTATAAATGGTAATGTCATGATAAATAATTAATATGGTATAAAATAAATCTCTTGGTAAACCCTAGGCACTTGGGTAGCTTAAAAATGATGGGATTATGCCTTTAACTCTAGTTATAAGTGTCTTCTTTACTAGTAAATTAATTATGGGGTTCCTGTTACTATTTAGTGATGATATTATCATTATGAATCCAACTAATAAAATGCATGATTATAATTATTGAGGTCATACTAATTGGAGTACCCAACCTTAGTTACCTTGGTTTTAGTCCCATAGCTCTTGCATGTAAAAAATAATCATAAAATATTATTTCACATTCATTATTTCTTTAAAAAAAATTACATTTTCATTTGTTTTCATAGAAATAGAATTTTTTTCTGGTGTATTGTTCAAAATATGATGATTTATTTTATCAAAATAAATAATTTTATTGAACACTTGGAAGAATATCAGTGGGAATGTTATGATCACACACTACACACCCAAAAAGATGTATATAAACAGGGTTTTTTCTGATATTGGAATGGGAAACATAAGACTTATAGGAATTGACTATTCATTTTAGATTTATTTGGTTGTGTAGAGGTTATAAGGTGGATAATACAATATGAAACGTGGGGATGGGTTATTTTTCTTTGGTTTTTTGGATCTTTATCTATACTACTCATATATATCATGTATCACTATATTGGATTCCTATCATATTACATTTATTTTTTATTGATGGTTTTATTATCATTTTATTGGTTGTGTCATGTGGTTAGGTCTATTTATCATTTTTTATGTAATGTTCAATATTGCCACTATACATTTATTGAAGGAATGAATAATCCACATATAATGATTTAAATTCGGGTTCTTTTTTGAACCATTTGGTTATTATGTTATTTAGGAGAATCCATTCACATAGGCATATTCTTTGATAACTGCACCATTATTTTCCTATTAGGGGGATTTTAAATTCCAATTGTTTCTAGATAAAGGCTGAATTGAGTTATTTTCTTAGAGGTTTCTCGAGTTGTTTTATCTAAAAGAAATAAACCTTATCCTATACACAATTTGAAACCTCATACAAAACTCTAGTGAACTCACAGAATAACAAGAATTCAGGTAAAATATTTAATGGAAATAAAATAAAAAATTATTTTATTTTAAAAAGGTGTTCTATATTCATAATAGGAAAAATTTTACATTCTTTACAAACCAAAATTATAATAATTTCACTATCAATTGAAAAGTAGGCCTATAAAGACTAGTTGTAATAAATTTACTTCTATAATTCAATGGTATAAGTTAGATTGTAATCAGTACATAAAGATTAATGTGCATTAGGTCCCCAATTCCATTTGTAGAAGTATTTAAATGGTAATTCCAAATTCACATATCATATATATTCATAGAGATCCTGATATTTAGAATGTTGAGAGTAAAGTTCAATATCCCACTGAAACACAACCACATTTCTTAGTAAACTCTCCATGATCCACTTAGTAGATAATTTACTTTCAATGTGATGTTAAAACCATTCCATGTGCACACTATCATCAGACATTCCATCGTATGATTTTCCTTCCATATATTGGAGATTTTTTGACTACTTCTTGATGTCAATAAAGGAATCCATCATCCATTATACATTGTTTGGTAATCACCTTCATTCAAACCAACATATATTAACACGAATCTGGCTTCACAACCCAATATAGGGAATACATGAACACTACGAGATTAATTTTATGAAGGTTCCATGATCAATTAGCCTAGAAAATTGAAATTTTCATGATGAGAACTATAACATGACCCACAATAATAATTTTAATCATTTTGATGAGGTATCTAGTTGAGGAATATAGATCTTGACCGAAGAAGTTTAAATAGAAGAGGGTAAAGAAGAAGAATGAACTGATTTAGACTCATTCGAAATAAGTCAGGGTAGGTTAAGGGCCTATGTAGGACCATTATATAGACCCCATTATAGGAGTATGATCTCTTATATATGTTATTTCATTTTTTGTAATGATTTAGGGCATAATATCTCTAATAAATCTTTATCCCTTAGAGTTTTTTTGTTATATAATCTAAATCTCATTGGAAATTCTCACCCAAGTACCATATTTGAACAGATAATGTCATTAATGTGTCTTATATTGGGTCATAGTTTTTTACAAATAACCATTGGATTTATATATTTTATGAACTTAGAAATTATAGAAAATCGGTATAAATTTTCAGGACCATAGTCTTAGGTATAAACACGTCACATTATTACATGGAAGGGATGATCACCAATTCAAAACCTCTATAATTTATTAAAAAAATTAATATACAGAATTTAAATTTCTTTTGAGGGGAGATCTCACAATATTACCCATATATTTCAGGAAATTATTTCCTTTCGGGGAATTTTAACACTATTATTAAGTTTTAGGAAGATGAGGGATATAATATTTTTAGGATTGGATCATCAAAAATTTATAGGTTCATTGAAAAATATATCTTCTATGGTATTTAATTTAAAGGGGATTAGTTTTCATGGACTACATATATAGTTACTCAGTTTTAGGATAGTTATATTAGTAGAGCCATTGTTTTTGTTAATAATAGTGGCATTATGGGTTCCTTCTCTTACTCAAATATCCCTTTAATTAATTCAGTTAATTTACCTCTATTGTTCAGAATCACATTAGAAAAGTGAATATATCCTTTACCTCGAGAATTAAACAATGAATTGATAGATTTTGATTATCAAAAAATAATTAGTTATCAATAATTGGAAAATAACATTGATGGAAATTATATTCAATGAATGATATTAAACATAAAGATGTTAAAGCATCTCTTCATGGTTCTTCGAGGGATACATTTTAAAATTGAATGGTGATATCAAAAATGTTGATTTACTGAATTTATAATGTTTGTAAAGACCCGTAAATTTCAAGGAATTTTTTTTTCTTAATTTTCTTTGGAATTTTACAAGAACGCAGTTTCTGGAAGCACCTGATTCCGAGGCTCGGTGTGCCCGGAATCATTTTACGAAGTTTGGCTCAGGTACGTTCAGTGAACGAACGAGTGGGTTTTTCTAAATTTTTAACCGGTGCTCGGAATCAAATTCTGAGGGCACCGATGGAATCGCAGCGCAGGTTTTTGCTTAGAAACGCCTCTTTCGGAGTTGCGTTTTCTCGGGTGTGGTTTTTAATTTTTGGGCTTTAAGTTAAGAAATAAAATAATGTGGTACAACAAACTTTATTTTATTTCACTTAAAGCCTCTTAAAGACACTTAAAGCTGTTTAAGCTGAGTTGAAGCGGATAGGGTGGAACCCAAAATATCCTACCCTCTTGGAAGGATATTTGTGAGGTGGGGCCCGTACGAGCCCCACCATTTCTTTTCCGCTAAGTAACGCACCCGCGAAAACCCCTTTTAAATGAAAGTCAACTGATGCATTTTCTAAATTCTTAACGCCCCTATTAATTGGGTGATTAGTTCATTGCAATTAATTCTATGAATTAATTGTTCGTTACTTATATTTGTTTTTCAAAATTTTTAGTTGATAATAAAATAAGATGAGGACTTATTTTATTATCTGGTTGTTGTGTTAAAAATTTGGAGAATCTCTAAAGATCTTCATCCTCCTTCGCGAAGAACGCAAAGAACGCGAAGAACAAGAAGAACGTGAAGAACGCGAAGAATGCCGGCCTCTGACAAAGGGTGATGAAGAACACCGAGCCCTCGAAGATCGACGACGTGACGCCAAGTACCGCGACGCCGATGCTTCTTACGCGACGTTCTTTTCCCGTGAAAATCTTCGATCGGCATATTGAGGTAGGGGATTATGGTCCTTTTAATTCTTTGTGGATTATAACATCAACATCGATTTAATTGTTATAATTAAATCTGTATGTCTTTGATCCTCAGAGTTTGTCTACGCGACGCCGAGTACCGCGCGACAGCGATACCCTTCCGCGACGTGATGATCCTTTTTCCTCCGCGACGGTCAATTCCGCGATGAACTCGCGTCCGACGATGAAGAAGGTAGGGGTCATTTTGAAAATGTTAATACCCATGTTTGTTTTCATCCAAGGCTAGAACGCGGACCAACCAATTAACAAGTTGGTATGCGGATTATTATTGCGGGTCGAGGTTTATCAATTGCTGGGAATTTTGGTGTTGTTTCAAACTGCTAACGCGGTGGGTGCGGACCAACGAACAAGTCCGAACCCACCGCCCTTTGTTTTTTGGTGTGTGGAATGGAGGACAATGACAAAACGTGCCGCATAGATGATTTGTTGATTCCGCAGTGAAGAATGGGACTCGGGATGAGCTACGGCGCAGACGAAAATGCAAATGGACCACCAGAGCAACTCTGGTGGCCCGCGGACTCCACGGGTGGTGCCCCGGCGCACCGCCGGACGAACCCATCGTGGCTGAACCCGCGGCGGCAGCAGCGCGGTCTCGCGACCATGTGGGATCGGAGGAGCGGGACGCGGCGACCCTGCCGCGGCCGCTGGCAAGGGCGGCCCCACGTGGGGCAACAACTTCTCTTCACGCGGGGGCAGCACACCCCTCGTGGTTTCCCTTTCTCGGCCGCTCGGCCGAGCTGAGCCAAACCGACCCGCCGGCCGGGTCGTACCCAACCGGGTCAGACCCGGACCCGGGTCTGACCGACCCAGGGGGGGTTGGGCCGGGCCCAGACCCCCCATTTCCGGACCTTTTCGGTCTTTTTCTCATAACTTGAGCTACGGGACTCCGAACGACACGCCGTCAGCGGCGATGCGATCCATGGATCGAGATGGTTGTTTCGGTATATCGCACTCAAGATTTTGGAATACTTTGGGTTCGGCCGGGTTGGTTCGTACACGAAACCAACCGGGCCCTCGAAGCGGAAATGCTCATATCTTGAGCTTCGGACATCCGATTGACGTGTCGTCGACTTTGTTGAATTCCTCTAAGTGAGACGGATATTTTGGCTTACTCCTCCTAAGGTTTGGACGCAGGTGGAGTATGGTCGGGTTGGTTTTTCCTTAAAAACCAATCGGGCCCCTGGGACGAAAAAGCCAATAACTCTCAGACTGGGCGTCTGATTGACGAGCCGTCTTCGACGTTGAGTTCCTGTTGACGATACGGAACTTTTGGATACATAAACTCTAGACTATGTGTCAGTTGATGCATCAGCCTCTCGGCTCGTGGAGCGGACCCCTCCGAACGAGCTTGCTGTGTGCGAGAACCCTAGAGCTGGCTGCAACTGCTACTGTGACGACGACGACTGTACAGAGATCCTTAGTGGATTCGACTGTGACGATGATGAAAACAGTACGGGAATCCTCCTTGTTTTCGGCATTGACCACTACGGTACATCTTGGGATACATCAACTCCGTACTACATGTCAGTTGATGCATCGACCACTTAGCTCATGGAGTGGACCCTCCCAGAACAAGCATGATGTGTGCGGAAACCCTAGAGCTGGTTGAGACTTGACGACTGCTGATCGAACGACTCGGCGTGTTACGGATAGCTGAGTGGGGAGCGCTTGGTTGTAGTGGCAGACCCACGACGGCGGAGCGCTTGGTTGTAGCGGCTGACTCGTGGTACTCAACAGAAGGAGTAACGCTAGAGGCTATGAGGGGGAGCGCTTGGTTGTAGTGGCAGACCCATGGTGGGAAGCGCTTGGTTGTAGCAGTAGGCCCAGAGTACTCGATAGGTGGAGTACTACAGCAGTCCAAGGTGAGAGGGAAGCTCTTGGTTGTAGCGGCATAACCACTATACTTGATGGATAAGGATTTTCCCAATAGCTTTGGGTTCAACTTCATGATCGATCCTATGTGGGTCATTGCGGGGGTAAGTACCTACAGATCTTTTTTGGGTCCGACGACTTAGATGAATCAGTGGCTACATCTGATCATCTCTAACGTCATACGAAGAAGTACCTGTGTTAGTTGAATCCTGTTTTACTTTCCTTTGTGGATTGTGTTGTGCTATCCTATGTGGATTTACGTTTTTTTTTTCCTGTGTGGACTGGGTTGTACATGAGCTCGGATGTTGGAGCCGAGTGAGAATTGATGACTTAGGTATATGTATGGGCATATACCTAAGAAGTGTCGGATGTTACTTCATGATTGTATCTTTCCTTTGTGGTTATCCTTTGTGGATTCTGGGAGACCTTCGGGGGTATCGGGGTCCCTATTGAGTAGCTTATACTCACCCCTGCACGGGCTATGCCCGCACTACGTTTTGTTGGTTGCACACGACGGACAACGTTGATCGTGGTGGAGGCTTGCAGAGTAGGACAGTACCTAGAGGTGGACCACTGGGCGGGATGTACTCGAAGCGGTCGGCTGGACCCGAGGAGCATTGGAGGATTTCTGTACCCACCCTTCAGGTGGGATTTCTAGTGGACAGCTCGACGTTACGGCTTTACTTTTCAGTTGCTATTTTCTCTTTCCAGTTGTACTTTACTTTCAGTTTGGGTTTGTATTCTGGCCCACTTACTTTTCTGCACTTACTGTTGTACTCAGCTTTTACTTAGTGTTTACTTCTGTCTCCTTGCTCTGTGGTGTTTGTTGTTTACTTTACAAAGGCAATGCCTTCCCTTTTTTCCTGGGATTTATGCCTTGGTGCTAGTCGCCAGCCCCTGGCCTATGGAAGGCGGGCTTGGGGTAGTCACGACATGGGCCCTGAGGACGGGTCGTGACAAATTGGTATCAGAGGAGTTCGGTTCTACCGCAGGCTCTAATCTTTCTTCTATGTGAAGCAATAGTGTTAAGCGTATTGAGTGTGGTTATCAGTCCAGGGAGCCCAGTGTTGGTGCGGCGGCCGACGTATCCGTACACCAGGACCCTGACTTCTGATTTCCGACTTAACGCACGAAAACATTGATTGCATGTGTGTTTCAAGTTTTCATTGTGATTACTTTGTATCAGCTCACCAGGTATACTGTCCTGACCGTGGCACACCTATTTCCTTTTCAGGATGGCCCCACGACGGCAGCCAGCTAGGGTTCCGAGAGTTGAGCGTGAGGACAGCCCGCCGAGCGATGAGGCGTCGGTGCAGGGCCCTTTGATAGCAAAGGCACCGACGTTACCTCTACCCACCGAGCCACAGATGCTTCTATCCCTAGCCGCTGACGATGCATGTCGCCTTAGTGCACTGCATGAGTTCCAACGCCAGTGACCGCCCATGTTCTGTGGGGAGACGGACCCCCAGGCAGCCGAGGACTGGCTGGAGGCGGTTGTACGAGTTTTCCGATTAGTGAGGACACCAGCAGACCTTATGGTGGTCCTTTCAGCGAGCCTCCTGCATGCGGCAACAGGCAGATGGTGGAGCTTGATGCTCCAGGTGCACGACGAGGCATCACTCCTTTGGAAGGACTTTGAGAGCCTTTTTCGCTCAGAGTTCATCCCAGCCACCCTCCGAGCGGTGCGCATCCAAGAGCTACTACAACTGCGGAAGGGCAGCATGACAGTAGCCCAGTACGCGGCGAGGTTTACCGATCTCTCACACTATTCCACGGACATGGTACGAGACCCATTCTTCAGGGCCCGAACCTTCGAGCAGGGGCTCAGGCGAGAGATCAGAGCTTCAGTTGTTTCTCACAGCCTTCCGACACAGACAGGAGTGTTGGAGCGAGCCCTCTTAGTAGAGAGTTTCCTTGCTGAGCAGTCTCCAGCAGCAGGACCCACCACTAGCCGGCATGTGGCAGAGTCTTCTGCAGTGGGCAATAGACAGATGACGCAGGGGTCCAAGAGGACTAGACCTACCGGTGGTCGACCGCGTGACACAGGATCGTTTGTACGAGGCACCCGGGGTGGACAACGACTTACCATGAGCGGACAGTGTTACTCCTGCGGTGGGGTTGGTCACATGGATCGTGACTGTCCGACCCTCCAAACGGATGACCAGAAGATGAACGAAGGACCTCCCAGGAAGAGGAAGAGGTTCGATCGAGGCGGATCTCATGGAGCAGGAGATAGTGGCAGGGGAGCTGGCCATGTAGCTGGAGGTGGACGATGCTTCGAGGTGTTTCCACCACCACCACCACCAGGAGGTCCACCCCGACCACAGGGAGCTGGTGGACATGGGAGAGCTCATCTTCAGGCAGTTGAGGCCTACAATCGTGGAGCTCCGGGAGCAGATGAACAGGAGCGGGACTAGCTCCAGACCTGGAGACTTTTGTTTATGCTGCTTCTAGCGATGTTGATGTTTGTTGTAGATGTTTTGTGTCTTAGTACTTTGAGCTGTAGTAATAAAAGACACTTTTATTGTGGCGTTTAACTTCCTGTCCTCTCTTTTAGTTATTACTAAGAGGTTCCGGTTTGAAAACCGTTGACTTGACCCTCACTTTGAGATACCTACTGAAGGAGACCCAGTGACCACACACTGATGCCAACAGTGTGACTCAACCCTTGGAGGCGAGAGTAACGGTTGGATCTCTTGGTAGTAGCATCGAGGCCTTACGACGTCATCCTTGGTATGGAATAGTATCATCTATGTCAGGGTTGACTGTATTAGGCGAAGAACATGGTTCATCCAGGGGATGAGACTAGATTTCTCTTATCGACAAAGAAGAAATCTCAGCTTCTCTTGTAGGACCAGAAAGGTCCAAGTCATCCATGAGCGGATGAGGACAGCTTAGAGCCGACAAAAGTCTTATGCTGACAGGAGGTGGAGGCCACTAGAGTTTGAGGATGGTGACCACGTCTTCTTGTGGGTCTCATCTCGACGTGGTTTACGGAGATTTGGCCGAGGCGGAAAGTTGTCTCCATGCTTCATCGAACCATTCTAGGTCCTCAGCAGGATCGGCGAGGTGGCTTATCACCTGGCCCTATCACCTCAGTTGCACCGGGTGCACAACATCTTCCACATATCTCAGTTGAGGAGATACGTGCATGAACCGATGCATATCATCGACCATGAGGAGCTGGACGATGGTGATGGGGTGACTTTTGTGGAGGTTCCGATAGAGAGCGAGGATCGAAAGGAGCAGGTCCTACGTGGACGATCGATTCCTCTAGTGCGCATCAGGTGGCAGCATGGGAACCTCCAGGAGAGCACTTGGGAGCGGGAGGCTCAGATGCGTGCTCAGTACCCACATTTGCTTCCCCAGTTTATGATATATCTTTACGGGGACGTAAAGCCCTGAGGTGGGAGTGATTTAAAGACTCGTAAATTTCAAGGAATTTTTTTTTCTTAATTTTCTTTTTAATTTTACAAGAACGAAGTTTCTGAAGGCACCTAATTCTGAGGCCTGGTGTGCCCGAAATCATTTTCCGAAGTTTGGCTCGGGTCCCTTCAGTGAACGAACGAGCGGGTTTTTTTTAACTTTTGAACCGGTGCTCGGAATCAAATTCCGAGGGCACCGATGGAATCACAGAGCCGGTTTTTGCTTAGAAAATCCTCTTCCGGAGTTGCGTTTTCTCGGGTTTCATTTTTAATTTTTGGGCTTTAAGTTAAGAAATAAAATAATGTGGTACGTCAAACTTTATTTTATTTCACTTAAAGCCGCTTAAAGCCACTTAAAGCTGTTTAAGATGAGTTGAAGCGGATAGGGTGGAACCCAAAATATCCTACCCTCTTGGAAGGATATTTGTGAGGTGGGTCCCGCACGAGCCCCACCGTTTCTTTTCCGCTAAGTAACGCACCCACGAAAACCCCTTTTAAATTAAAGTCAACTGACGCATTTTATAAATTCTTAACGCCCCTATTAATTGGGCATTTAGTTCGTTGCAATTAATTCTATGAATTAATTGTTTGTTACTTATCTTTGTTTTTCAAATTCTTTAGTTGATAATAAAATAAGATGAGGACTCATTTTATTATCTGGTTGTTGTGTTAAACCTTTGGAGAATCTCTAGAGATCTTCATCCTCCTTTGCGAAGAACGCGAAGAACACGAAGAACACGAAGAACGCGAAGAACATGAAGAACGCGAAGAACACGAAGAACACCGGCCTCCGACGAAGGGCGACGAAGAACACCGAGCCCTCGGAGATTGACGACGCGACGCCGAGTACCGTGACACAAACGCTTCTTCCACGACATTCTTTCCCCGCGACAATCTTCGATTGGCATCTTGAGGTAGGGGATTGCGGTCCTTTTAATTCTTTGTGGATTATAACATCAACATGGATTTAATTGTTATAATTAAATCTGTATTTCCTTGATCCTCAGAGTTTGTCTACGCAATGCCGAGTACCACGCGACAGTGACACCCTTCCGTGACGCGACGATCCTTTTTCTTCCGCGACGGTCAATTCCGCGACGAACTCGCGTCCGACGACGAAGAAGGTAGGGGTCATTTTGAAAATGTTAATACCCATGTTTGTTTTCCTCCAAGGCAAGAACGTGGACCAACCAATTAACAAGTTGGTCCGTGGATTATTATTGCGGGTCGAGGTTTATCAATTGCTAGGAATTTTGGTCTTGTTTCAAACCGCTAACGCGGTGGGTGCGGACCAACGAACAAGTCCGAACCCACCACCCTTTGTTTCCTGGTGTTCGGAATGACAGACGACAACAAAACGTGCCGCAGAGATGATTTGTTGATTCCGTAGTGAATAACGGGACCCGGGATGAGCTACGGCGCAGACAGAAATGAAATCGGGCCACCGGAGCAACTCCGGTGGCCAGTGGACTCCAGCGGCGGTGCCCCGGCGCGCCGCCGGACGGACCCACCGCAGCTGAGGCCATGGCAACCGCGCAAGACCGGAGGATCGGGACGCGGCAGCCCGACCGCATCCGCTGGCGAGGCCAGCCCCATGCGGGGCCGCAGCTTCTCTTCACGCGGGGGCAGCACACCCCCCACAGTTTCCCTTGCTCGGCTGCTCGGCCGAGCCGAGCCAAGCCGACCCGCCAGCTGGGTCATGCCCAGGCCAAGCTGGGCCGTCCCTGGCCAGGACGGGTTGCGCCCAATCGGGTCGGACTCGGACCCGGGTCGGGTCGACCCGGTTCGGGCCGACCCAGGGGGAGGGGGTGGTTGGGCCAGGCCCAGACCCCCCGTTTCCGGACCTTTTTGGTATTTTGCTCATAACTTGAGCTACGGGCCTCCGAACTCCGCGCTGTCATTGGAGATGCGATCCTTGGATCGAGACGGTCGTTTTGGTATATCTCACTGAAGGTTTCGGAATACTTTGGGTTCGGCCGGGTTGGTTTGTACACGAAACCAACCGGGCCCTCGGAGCGGAAACGCTCATATCTTGAGCTTCAGACGTCCGATTGACGTGCCATCGACTTTTTTGAATTCCTCTAAGTGAGACGGATATTTTGGCTTATTCTGCCCGAGTTTTGGACGCAGGTGGAGTACGGTCAGGTTGGTTTTTCCTTAAAAACCAACCGGTCCCCTGTGACGAAAAAGCGAATAACTCTCAGACCGGGCGTCCGATTGACGCGCCGTCTTCGACGTTGAGTTCCTGTTGACGATACAGAACTTTTGGATACATAAACTATGGAATATGTGTCAGTTTATGTATCAGCCTCTCGGCTCGTGAAGCGGACCCTCCCGAACGAGCTTGCTGTGTGCGAGAACCCTAGAGCTGGCTGCAACTGCTACTGTGACGACAACGACTGTACAGAGATCCTCAGTGGATTCGACTGCGACGATGATGAAAACAGTACGGGAATCCTCCATGTTTTCGGCAGTGACCACTACAGTACATCTTGGGATACATCAACTCCGGACTACATGTCATTTGATGCATCGACCTCTTAGCTCGTGGAGTGGACCCTCCCGGAACGAGCATGCTGTGTGCGGAAACCCTAGAGCCGGTTGAGACTTGACGACTGCTGATCGAACGACTCGGTGTGTTACGGATAGCCCAGTGGGGAGTGCTTGGTTGTAGTGGAAGACCCACGACGGAGGAGTGCTTGGTTGTAGCGGCTGACCCGTGGTACTCAACAGAAGGAGTACCTCTAGAGGCTATGAGGGGGAGCGCTTGGTTGTAACGGAAAACCCATGGTGGGAAGAGCTTGGTTGTAGTAGCAGGCTCATAGTACTCGATAGGTGGAGTACTACAGCAGTCCAAGGAGTGAGGTAAGTGCTTGGTTGTAGCGGCATAACCACTTTACTTGATGGAGAAGGAGTTTCCCAATAGCTTTGGGTTCAACTTCATGATCGATCATGTGTGGGTCATTGCGGGGGTTAGTAACTACAGATCCTTTTTGGGTCTGACAGCTTAGATGAATCAGTGGCTACATCTGATCATCTCTAACGTCATATGAATAAGTACCTGTGTGAGATAAATCCTGTTTTACATTCCTTTGTGGATTGTGTTGTGATATCCTGTATGGATTTACGTTTTTCTTTCTTGTGTGGACTGGGTTGTACTTGAGCCCGGATGTTGGATCCGAGTGAGAATTGATGACTTAGGTATATGTATGGGCATATACATAAGCAGTGTCGGATGTTACTTTGTGATTGTATATTTCTTTTGTGGTTATCCTTTGTGGATTCTGGGAGACTTTCGGGGGTCTCGGGGTCCCTACTGAGTAGCTTATACTCACCCCTACACGGGCTATGCCCGAACTACGTTGTGTTGGTTGTAGACGACGGACGACGCTGATCGTGGTGGAGGCTTACGGAGCAGGACAGTACCTGGAGGTGGACCAATGGGCGGGACGTACTCGGAGCGGTCGACTGGACCCGAGGAGAAGTGGAGGATTTCTGTACCCACCCTTCAGGTGGGATTTCTAGTGGACATCTCGATGTTGCGGCTTTACTTTTCAGTTATTGTTTTCCCTTTCCATTTGTACTTTACTTTCAGTTTGGGTTTGTATTCTGGCCCACTTACATTTCCACACTTACTGTTGTACTCAGCTTTTACTTAGTGTTTACTTCTGCCTGCTTTCTCTGTGGTGTTTTTTGTTTACTTTACAAAGTCAATGCCTTCCCTTTTTTCAGGGATTTACGCCTTGGTGCTAGTCGCCAGCCCCTAGCCTATGGAAGGCAGGTTTGGGGTAGTCACGACACGGGCCCCGAGGGCGGGTCGTGACAATGTTAGGGTAGATATTTTTGTTATTATTTCATTTAAAATGATTATTTAATTTGAAAACTAATATTGGAGATTATGATGAAATAAAAAATAAAAAACTCATGAAAATTCTTTTAACGTGGTCAAAAATGGTCAAATAAATCCATGTTTGTTTTATAATTTGAATAAGGAAAAAAGAATAAAAAATAAATCTCATTTATTATGGTTAATGTTAATACTATCTATGCTAAAGTGAGTATCTCCAATTCTCTATTTATAATAACCCAAGTCTCATATACATTTTATTACATGAGTTTTAACATTCATATCCACTAAACACAACCCATAAATATATAGTTGTGTTTCCATAAAGTGATTTGTAATAAAATACCTCAACATTAACATAATCTATGAAATATTTACTTACATATCCACATTGTAATACCTAAATAGAATTTGAATAATTTTATTTTATAGGATACCCTAGGGAAATAAATAAATGAAAAGGGATGACTATAAATCTGATCATGGAATAATTATAGTAAATTATACTGGTGAAGTAAAACATTTGAGTCAAGAAGAATTTCATGATATGATAAAGAAAATGGTCATAATAATTGGATCATGGTATAATGGAAATAATATATTAATATGATGAAATTATAAATATGTTTTATCAAAATAACAAATGACACCATAAAAAAGTGTTAAAGATCAATTCCATGACAACATAACATAACGTGCTATGGTAACTTTTGGTGAAACATATTGTGAATCTAATGAGATTAAAATAATACCCAATGAATTTTGGGGGCATATAATTATTTTCCAACCCATCACATTCATAAATTTTCTATCATATATGTTCCCCATAATAAATTCATACATAAATAAAAAAATAAGAATACACATGAAAATAAAATGGGTTAATTAATATTGTATTAATGAATAATAAAATGAAATATAAAAAATATTCACATGAAAATATGTAATTAAATAATTCTTTTATTTTCTTAACTAATTAAATAAATATATGTTATTAATATAGAATTTATTTGATGAAATGTCATAAAAAAGTAGTGAAGAATCATGTTTGGAAATAAACCTCATAAATCGTTTTTCAATTATTTGTAAATAACATTAAATGAAGTAGAGTAAATGTTTATTACCTTAAAAATAGATGTATACAAGAATTTAATTTCATAAAATAGTAACCATTTATTAAAATCATAGAATAAGGAAAATTTAAGTGATTGGCGCATGATAATGACAAATGAGTAGGAAAGTTATCATTAATTGGTTTTATTTTATAAAAAATACTTAGAAGAAAGAAATTTAACATATTGTACAAGAGAAAAGAAAGGGATAATATATATATTTTAAATATATAAATACACATATAGATAATGTAGATAATTTCATTAGATTAATTAAGAAAGAGTGTCAGATATAAATAGAAACTCTAAGACAATGAAAAGAGGGTGGTTTATAGATATCCCTTACCATAGAGCCCATCTCACTGGGAACATATTCCTCACCTATTGAAAAAAATAATGTTTTAAAAAAATTTAAGATGTTTTTCAAGATATATTTTATTTTCTTTAAGAAAAAAATATAATTTTATAATCATTTAGTGTATAGAATTTTTTTAGGTCTACCACCTATGGTTGATTCATTAATGTCTTCTAAATGGATTCAATATTTTGATCATGGAAAAAGGTGTGTTAAAATAGTTCTCAATTCTATATAATTATAGATACATTCATCCATTTCAATTCCCTTTGAATAAGTGTTACACCATTCAATGGGTTATAGAAAATAGGTTCATAATTTGAAATGTTTCTCAATATTACTATTTTAGTGTCTTATAAACACCATGGAAATTATTAATTATTATAATTAATATAAAAACTAATTTGTCAATAAATGGTACTAATCATGATATAAAAATTTTAATAATTTACTGAGAACAAATTTTCAACTGTTAATTTATGGTGCTAATGAAAATGTAATAGTCATCCAAAGAGGCAGTGAACTGACCATAATGTGGGTGAAAAATATTATTTAGAATAATAAAAGAAAGGAATATAGTTAATAAATATTCAATCAATATAATATTATTTCAATTTAATTTTTTTACTTTTGTCTTTTCATAAATTTATATAGAATTAATTTGTAGGAGGTAAGAGGAATATATATTAAATGAGTTTCAATAGTAATATTACACCCTAATTTAAATTTCATCACATAGGATAATCCATAAGGATCTTCAAAATGTTCTTTTAGAACAACCATATCTTTTAGGATGTGGATAAAGTCTTAGGAAGAGATTTGGGTAGACATTCGGTGAGTTATGGGGAAAAATGTGTGGATAAACTATGTAGTGGTTGGTGGCATTTATAATGTGGTATGTGTCTTATATTAGAATAAAATATGATATTTTAGAATAGTTTCTATAAATTTTATTCAATAGTAATGATTAATGAACCATAATTTTATTCTGGGAATATCCATTTGGATTATATAATTTTTTCATATTTATAAGTGAAATATTATATAAAGAAGACACACCACAAGACTGAACAAACTATATTTAATCTTATTAATATAATAATTAACTTTATATAATTCATATGGGAATAAGAATATAATTTATTACAATTTGGTAAAAATAGAAAATAATATAACTAAAACATAAAAATTTGGACATGGTTGGTCCCCTTTAGCAAAATTATTAACATGTAGAGATTTTGGCCTCACCCCTTTCTTTTTTTATTACCTTGGTTATCCTATGAAATGTTAGAAGAATGAATTTTTCTCCAATAACATTATAAAGATTGAAATATTTATGTTTATGTTCACATTTCAAGTAATGATGTTATAAACTTATTCTCCCAATTACTAAAGGCCTCTTAATAATATGGTTCTATTTTGTGGATATTATTTTTAAAAATCATGTAATTATAAATTTAATGGACATGATCCACTATATTTGGTATCATTGGAAATGTTGAGTTATTTTTATTGACTATGAGTAGAATAATTTATTTAAATCCTTAGGGACAATTCCATGTAAATGAAAATATATTGAAATTTTGTGGATGTACATAATCTGTGGTTTTTATGAAATGACATCCCTCTCTAGACACAATGAGTTGATGTGGATATACCATTGATGTAATTAGGGGTATAACCTAGAATGGGATAATTGGATACTAAATCAACCTATACCAACAATATAATAATGCGTCCTTCCTACACAACTAGTTTGATAATCACGTGGGATTCTATGGAAAACTAAAAAACTATTTGCTTATCCTTATGAGAAATATGAATATATTGCGATGTTATAAAAACCAACAAGAAAATTACAAATGACCACTTATGTTGAATCGTAGAGACTCATATAATAGTATATGGACTTCATTAATAAGATACTTCTTCAATTTTTATATGTTCTATAATTATGTACTTATAAATTTAAGTATTATTATCCCTAATCATCAATTATATTAGTTATTAGTGGAAAATATAAGCAATCATGCCAACAATAAATATGATAGAAATTTTCATGATTTCCATAATGAGATACATAAACTGATTAGAGTGGGAGTTATTAAATTCATCTTATTATTGGTTCATCAAACTAATTTTATGAATAATAACTTTAATCATATAGAACAACCTCCATATCATTATAAATATCATCTCATGGTATGTCCTTCATACATCAAATGCCTCATACGATTAGCGGATCCTATGATTCTATCATCACAAAATAATGGATCAACTCCATTGAAAAGATGTAATCTATCATATAATTACCTTAATTAGATAATTTAATACATTCAATTTATTACATAATGGTGGAAGATGATTAGTTTTGGAAACTAATGAATTAGACAAATCCAAAGGCTAAAATTGAATACATAGAATGAGAAAAATTCAATATATTAATCTGTAATTAATATTTTCATAGAACTCTATATCCTAAAATGGAGAGGGAATTCATTATACTAAATAATAAGGAGGATGAATCTATTAGGGCTTATGTGACAAACATCATAAGCATTATACCATACACATCAATCCTTTTCAATTACACTAAAAGTAAGTTGAACATCCTCTTTATTAGATTAAATAATAATTTTTGAAATGTATTATTGATTGGAAACATTGATAGCTAGGGAAATATTTTACCTTATGAACTTAATGTCAATATGGAGATTGTTAACTCTCAGTATCCATATGGGGATCGAGATAAAAATCATGAAATAGATTTTATGTTTGAAGGATAAATGAAAGTCCAATGGAGGATGAAAAACCAACTACTATTGTGTTAAAAATGGGGTATAATCATCCCAAAAACTGTATAGGGGGAATAGGAAGATGATAAAATCGTTAAAAAAAATGGAATCTGATTAATAAATTTTAAAGAGAGATGAATAATACTGCTAATGTGATGGAATAATGTATGTTTTTGGTAAAAAATAATCTTTTATTACATTGTTTCAACAATAAAAAACATAAAAATTATGAAATCCAATTTCTTGATTCATGTTTTTTTTGTGAGAATAAATGAATTAAACCTCCAAGGCCTTGATAGAAGGGATGTGAATATGTTATCACTATTACTGAGGTGGATAATTAGATTAATGTAGTGACATGTATGCTAATTATTCAATTAGGAATAGAAAACATGGTATTTTATTGCGATTGTATGAACTCATTCATATCTTTGAATTTTAGTATAAATATCAAAATAACACCTCAAAACATAATGGTTTTGTAATATATAAGAATATAAAAAGATAAATTATTTTATCTTACATATATAACTCCTCCCCAATCAATTTTATAAAATTAATCTACCAATTAATATGGTAGGAAAGTTTTAGTGGAGTTTGATTCTATTTTGGCCTGGATTTGATATCCATGAATAGAACCATTGTCAACTAATGTGATATGGAAATCAGACTTCTTATCCTAAGTCATCCTCTGTTTTTTACAAGTTTAAAGATGTGGTCGAATCCCCTATTGAATATTATTCTCATGAATGTAAATCATTACCTTATAAGAATCATATTTTTCTCAAATCATTGATAAAAATGGGATATTCATTCTTTAAGAAATTCCCATAGGGAGGGACTATACTGATATATTTTTTTGTATAGTTTCTTGGTAGTCCTCTAGATCATTATATCTAGTTATCAATTTAATTTATTTATGTATCTCTTCCCATATCAATGAATACATACAAAATTTCTACAATTGAGTTAGAAGAATATAATGTGTAGATGTAAGATAATCTTAAATATGTATTTATATTATTTAGTGATATACAATGAGGTGTTACCATCATCTTATTCAAGAAAAATGATAGTTAAATTGACCTCTATGTTGATTATCATGAACTCAACTTGATCATAATAAACATCAAGTATCCCCTTCAATAAATTATTATCTTTTTTGACATATATCATGGGACCTGATACTTCTATAATGTGGAACTTCAATCAGGATATCCTAAAATAAATTTGAAGAAGGATTATATCCCTAGGATTATATTTAAAAAAATGTAAAAAAAGTATAAGCTCATAGTGATTCCATTTAGACTAACTATTTCTTCAGTAATATTCATAGACCTAATGAATAGAGTAGTTAGACATTAACATGAGATATTTTTAATATTTTTTATAAATAAATTATTAAATAATCCAAAATAAAAGAGGATAAATAGGATTAATTGAGTAATGCAGTAAATAAATTGTGAAAGGATATGTTATATGTAAATTATTGTGAATGTGATTTTTGAATAAGTGATGTATCATTATTATGGTATTATATCTCAAAAAGAGGGATATGTGTGGGTCAATCAAAGATAATGGAAATTGAGGATTGTCCCTAACCTAATTCTGCTATAGATATCTATAGTTTTATAAGACTAGCTGGGTGTTACTAATTATCTATGAGATAATTATCACACCTATAAAATTAACTATCCAAGATGACTCTAAAGGGGGTGATGTTTTTCTTAAAAAACAATCATGAATAGAGATTTAAGGAATTTATGAATTGTGATATCACTTCACTAGTCCTCATAATTCCATAATGTGGTGATATTTTCATCATATATATTGATTCTTTAATTAAGACATGGTGATTTATGCTGAAGAAAAATTTTAAATTGATATCCAATGCCTAAATGAAGTTTAATGTTCATGAACTTAACTACTGAAAAAATGACTTGGAGATCTATGTAATGATTTTATCATTATATATTTCATTGAATTATAATTATGGGTATAGTTTTGAAATATATTAAAATAATAACAGCGTTAGTTATATATTCACATTAAATATTTTAATATGAACCATTGAATTTTTGTAGATATAATCAAGGATTATTATTTCTCAACCCACTATCATTCAGAAAATGAAAATAAAGTTGATGAGTTAGTATGTACAAATGATATTTTAATGTAATATTTTATTATAATTACTATGCATCTATTATTATTAGACTTCTAAAGGATGGACATGGAATTGATAATGGAAAGATAATCTTTATTCTTTTCTAAACTGATTGATCAACCCTTCATTCTGGTAATGATAAAGGATTCTCAAAGAGATTATATGTAAATGAAAATTAATGTAGAAGATATAAGAAAAGGGAAATCATGGGAGAAAAAATGGTGATGTTAGTTTTTTAATAGTTGGGTCATGACTATGTTTACCATTAAATCATGAAATTAATAATGAGATGCGACTAGTACACAATGGGAAACTTATCCATCCACCTAGGGATCAGGAAGATGTACAATGATCTCTAATACAACTATTAAAGAATTATATTAATAAATAGATTGCATAAAATACATCAATGTTCCAGGTATGTCATCATATGAATGTAGAAAGTTAATAGTCCAAGGTAATAATGAATCCATTACCCATACTTATATGGAAATGGGAAAAAATACCATAGAGTATTTCATAGGTCTTTGGATGATTTAAAAAGGATATATTTCAATGTGTGTTATAATGGATCAATATAATAATACTTCTCACTTCATTTCAATTTGGGGGGAATTATCACTCAACCCACTTGGGGGACATACATCCTAAAATTGGTAAAGTTTCATGGAACACCACTGTCAACTATATTTGACTGAGATCCATGATTTAACTCCAAGTTTTGAAAAATTCTCCAACATGATCATAACACTAAGTAAAATTTTCGTGAATCTTATCACCCCCAAAATTATTTCCAATCTGACTATATGGCATCAAAGTTGGATGAGATCAACATAGTCCTTTTATCAAGTTCTCATACATTATTTTTTTCACTAATGAAACCAATTTTATCCACATGTTTCTCTCTATCAGAATAAATGCATAACACATGTGTGTTGGGATGAAGTTAGTGAACAAAATCTGTTGGGAACTGAAATGATTGATGAAATTATAAGAAATATGAGGAGTTTTCTATTGAGAATCCAAGAATCTCATAATTAAAACAGTTCTATGATGACTGTTTTTGTTGAGAAAAAGGGATTTATGATAAAAAAAATTATTTTCCTCTTCATACCTCTACTGAAGAGAACTATGAGATTGGGAATAAGGGAAATATATGTCTGAGGTACAATAGACACTTTGAGATTCTTTATCACATCATTTCAAATTCATAAGAGTTTCCTTCAACATTATCTTTTGTAAATGAATTTATCCATGTATGGCTGTAGAGAAATTACATTCCAGATCCCTCATATTTACTCAATCTGGTGGTGGTACTATGGGTACATTACTCTCTTATGAGAAGCATCCAATAAAAATCATGGACTAAAAAGATAGAGTGTTATACAACAAGACTACTCACATAGTCAAAGTATAATGGTGAAATAAAAACTCTAAGGAGATGAAATAAGATCTAGAGGAATGAACATGTTATAAGTACAATGACTATTTTCACTATAGTAAGTAAAATAAAAATTTGATGGTGAAATTTATAAAGCAGTAGGAATGTAATGACCCATAATTTTTCCATAGTATTTTCATTATGATTATTTAATTATGTCATATTTATTAATTTTTAATTATAAAAATCTCACAATTAAAATTATAAATCAAAATAAATATTATATTAATTTAAACCTCACATTTATAGAAAACAATTTTTCCATATGAATTGAACTATTATAATGGACAAATAAAAATTAAGATAACTATAACATAAAAAACTGGATCAACTTGATCCCAAAAAAATAATCACAATCATGAAAAACCATGTATAACTGAAATGAAATATTAATAATGAAATATTCATTTTGAAAATAAAATATATATAAACTTGAGATAAAACATTCATAAATTATGAATGAATGAAATATGATGTATTTATAAAAAGAAGAGAACTCATATAACCATTAAAAATAAGACAATTGGAATAATAATTTGACCAATGGAATAATAATATGAACATTAATAAGGAAAACATAAATATTATTCTATTATTCTCAAGTATTTAATTGAAAAATATTATTTACATATATTTTAACATGAAAATATGATCTATTTTGGTTTTATACAAGTTAAATTCTTCTTTAAAAAATGATAAATCAAGTGTTCTTATTTTTTGTTATATGTATATGATTTTCATTTTCATGATTAATATAACAATTTTAACTAATTTTTAATTTAATAAAATGGTATTATATAATATAAATAATTTATTTTATGACTTAATATAATTTGATGAGACGATAAGTAATTTTTGAATGGTTAGAAAAAATATTATAACAGGTAAATATGAATTGTTAAAATAAATAATGATTTGTATTAAAAATTAATTTTATTATATATATATAATTATTTTCATATTTTTGATTTTTTCAAAATTTACACATTAAAAAATGGTTTGGTTGAAATTTTGGAAAATTTATAAAATAATTGAATTTTTGATGAATAGTGAAATGTGGCGAAAAATGTTAAATTGAAACTAAGAAAAAAACATGCATAAAATAGTCATGTTTTATGTATGTGACAATATTAATAGACTCAAGTGTGATAAATAATTTATATTTTCAAAATAATCAACACTACTGTTATTATTTATCAGAAATATGAAGTTAATCAATATTTTATTCGAAAACAAACCCTCATACCCTTATAAATACAACCCTCTCAACCCCTTATCATCGCATAATCTAAGACTTTTAACTTTAAAAAACTCTAAAAACTCTCTCCATGTCACTCACACCATGTACCTAGATTCACTTTCTTCTAATAATACTATTTCTGATGTTCATTAATGTTTATTTAGAGAGATGACATTCAAGAGGCAATATTCTCAATTTATCTCTTTTATTTTTTTTCTTCATATAGGCTCTCCTAAACTCTACAAAAAGACATTAAAAAATTATCATATTATAATAAATATACATTAATGTAATTATTTTAATGTACTATCTACAATCAGTCAAAATATTCTAAAAAAATAAAAAAAAATTCTTATATTATGGTGGGTTCACCACCTTAATGAACAACATACTTCTGTTTTCTACACCTCCTTCATGAAATGATTAAATTCACTTAATATTGTTGAAAATGTACTATATATTTATATTAATTTTCATTAAATATTTATCAAATAATAGAAATATGGAATAAAACACAACATGTTCATCATGGTTGAAAAACCCACCTAAATGAACTAACTGTACAGATTTAAAAACATTACTCTCAAAATAATAACTATTTTTTAATACCACTACATATTAAAAGTATGTTGAACTTGTAAAAACATTTTAAAAATTTGAAATAACACTACTATAGTTATAGAACCATTTAATTAGAACATCCATAATTATCCACAAGTGATATGACCATGGAAACATGAAATGAATGCCCTTAGAAAAATGAAATTAATTTTTTTATCTCATTGAATTAAATGTAATTGATAACAATATAATTTTATTAAATAAAATATAAATTTAAAATCATACAAATATTAACATAATAAATCTAATTATATTATTAAGGAATTTATGTCCACATGTAGAATGATTTTGGACCTAAGGTAAGATATCTCTCAGAACGACCAAATTTTTATTGGGAAATGATAATTTTATATTTAACACTAATTATATATCTATTATTATTAAATGAATATTATATATTAATTATATATTTACAAAAAAATACATAATAATTTTAATCCACCTCTCCTTTTTTTGTATACATTCTATAAAGGTTACCTTGTAATTTTCATTAGTTTAGTAGAGAACATTAAATGAAACATCACTATTTTTACTCATTTTCAAGTAAATTTTTTAAAAATATTTAATACCGTACATGGATCAAAGAATTTACCATTTTAATGAAAACTCCTTTCTATTTTATTTATAATTTTATGAAAATTTATATTCTTTTACCCACTTTAAATTTTTCCCTTTTTCCTAAAATCAAACTTAAACAGAATATTTCCAAAATTATTTCTCCACTATATTATCTATATTCAATGCACATGGACTTAATTTTAACTTACAATGATTATTTATTTTTTCATACACATAAAATTATTTTTCAATCCCTTATTTCATGGATTACAAAATGAAATTCCATTTAATTCTCTATAATATGTTATTATGTAACCCATTTCATTTTCATGTTTTTATTATGATTATGACTTATGTATTGTTTACATACATGGAACACATGTTATGATTGGTTGTATTAAATTTTAAACCTATTAATTAGGTAATTTTTAGGTATAATTAGATGATATATATGGGATTTTGGAGTAATCTTATTCAATGATGGAACTCTATCAACTATGGGATGTTGTATTAGTGGTTAGCCTTGAATTATGCTTATTACGTGTTTTATGTTATTTCCCAATTTCTATGATTCCGTGATCTTATTCTTTTTTATTCTTTATGTCGTGATTACATATGATTATTCATGAAATTTTGCTTTTATGCTATCTTGTTTTTATATTTGACTATTATATTATGCACTTTTATCGTGTTTATTCCCTTATTAGAATTATTATCTCTCCCATTTATTCTCAAAATTCCCTTAATATTCTATATACTTTCATCAGATAAATTTTATTTTGGAAAATACTAAGGGTATAAAAAAATTATATAGTTTTCTTCCTTTTTATGTTTTAGGATCATAGTTTCCCAAATACTCATGACCTTTCAATTGTTTAGTCTAATTAGTTTGATATTTACTTTATAAATCCTGTAATTTTATTTTTAAATGACATAGGTCACTATATAAGGGTAATGTGAATATGATATAAAATATAATATTAAATATTCATTTAACTTCTTGAAACCAAAAAAAAATCATTCTAGAACACAATTGTAAAATACTATATTTATACGATTCTTATATGATATTTCAAAATTAATCAACTTTTTCATCTTTATAAGAAAAATTTAAAAACAAAACTCATAGATAATTTTTAAATGATATCTCTAAAAATGAGATCCATTTTTTTAAATAATGTTTCAAATATGAGAAACTATTTTTTGTCTAAATAAAATACTTATTTATTTAAATATACTAGTATTTCGAGGACCAATTTTCTAATCCAATAAAAAACTGTTTATAATTTCCGAAAATTAAATTATGGATTTTTTGAATATATATATATATATATATATATTTATATTCATGAAACTATGTTTTGAAAATATATATTTCTTATATTTATAAATTTTCCTTAAAATATATTTTTATGGAATTAAATCATATATATTTTACCAAAAATATAATTTGGAATTATTTTATTTAATATTTTATTTTTTCATATTTAACACTTTTATTTTAAATTAGATCATTTTATTTAACTTAATATGATATCAATATATTATTTTACTATTTCAATATAGAAATAAAAAATTCCCCCTTTTGATTATTGAAATCTTGACTCCATATACGGAATCATATCTATCTTAACAGTCAAAAAATATGGTACAAGGAAAAACACCATTTTATTTCGAAACTAATTAACACTCTAATAAAACATATTTACTATGTACATAACCCCATATCAAACCAACATATCCCTTGGGGTAATGTATAAATTTTTTTAACATTCATGGGGTGGTTCATATAATATGGCTATGGTGATGATTTCAACTATCTTAATCTTATACCATAGACGAATACACTTTAGCCTCAAATATTGATGTTTTTATTGAGCTTGGTTAGTAGTAAAGGCCATTTATGATACTTAACATAAATATTATGCTAAATTTGATTCATATGGGATGTAATTTTTGGTCAAGTCTATTATTTATTAGTTCAATATTTATTAACTCGTATTATTACCTTTATTATACACTAATTTCAATGATTATTTTATAATGCATATAATCCTGATAAGAATAATGATCAATGATCAATATACACAATGGGTGTATTATGGAATTATATATCCTCCAAATGTAGTTATTTTGGATTTTTTATGGTTCATGTGATTTATACAATATTATATTATTCTATATGATACAAAATATTTTATTTAGAATGAAATTTCTATATTTAAAAGGTTGGGTCATTATATTATTACCCCCTTCAGAAATTTCTCCATAAAATTTAAATTTTCTTTTAATAACATGAAAAAAATATGAGGGTTCATTTTTTTCATCACTTCTTCTAGTTTCCATATTCTAACAGTATACACATGGTTTTTTAAGGAACTCTGACCATATGAGTTCTCTTATTCAATGAACATTTAATATATAGTGAAATAATTTAACTACTTTCTACAAAAAAGAGAGAGATTTTAATCAAATTATATCACCACACAGTTTATTACATTTGAGGGATTTATTATGTACTTTTTCAAGAGTGATACATAAAATACATATTACTGTTGAGTCATGTTTTATGGGACTGATTGTAAATAGGCCACTCCTCTTATGTGATCAAGAATATAAAAGAGACCAATGTATCTAGGTAATTTCATTATCATTATCCTAGAGCTCGTGAATCTATTCTTTTTAAATATAATAAAGGACCACCTTCTTTCCAACCTAAAACTCCAGATATCATAAATGGTTATCTACATAGCTCATTAATTAACATTTTTCTACCTCATTCTGTGGTTTAAATGATTTGAAATTCTATTCCATTATTTCTACCAAATTAGGCCACAAAAAAGTAAGTTCAAAAAAATTATAACAACATGTTAGTGTTATATATTTCATCCCATATAGGGATTCATAAGTATCCATCTAAATCCCCATGTGGAAGTTATTTTTTCCTGATAACTTAATTAGTGGAATATATTAATCCCATCTTCATATGATATACATGGAGAATTATATCAACATATTATAATATTTTTAGATAATATAATTAGATTTTACATTATTCTATGAGAGATATACCATACTAAAGTCTATCACTATGTTTAAGGAATGTCGAATATTTTTTCATAACGTTGAGTTAGTCCTCATATCATAATCTGATTCAATCGATATTGGATATCAATGTATCCTAAAAATTTATATAATATATTTATTTTTAAAATGATCAATTGATGTGTCCTATTTAATTGTGATGAAGTATATTGTGATATTAAAACTGTCAACTACAACCAATTTAAAATTATGACTAGTAGAGTTTTTTATAAGGCTCGTGAAAAAATGAATAGGGATATACTCCAACTTCTATGTAAGCATATGTAAAAGTTGCATCATAACCATGGAAGTTTGTATTTATTATATATCTTCTTGTCATACAATGAATTTTTATATGTAATTAGTAATCAGTTTCTTCAAATTAACCCACCATTAGTTCCCTCAGAGATATCTATACATTCATTTGATTCTTATGTGGATATTGGATATTGTAATATCAATACCTTATAATAAAAACTTATTTATCTTATGATATCATGGTGCATATGAAACAATTTCAAATATCACATCCCCTTATTCCCCATTATTGAAAAATAGGGTTTCTAGTTTCTTATAGAGTCATTCTTATTGTATATATATTCATCATCTCCCTGAGTATGGTTAATCTTCTATAGAATGGACGGTTGAGTAATCATTTGAGTTATGTTGGATTTTTCCACTTCTTTTACAATTAACATATCCATCATTTTAATCTCAAATAAGATTATATGGTGCTAAATTTTCATTATAAATATTGTTGTAGGAACCTTTAAATATAGATAATATCATATATTATTCACCTTTATAGGAGTGGAACAGATTAAGGAATCATATTCCTTGATTATCTTTAAACATATTCAATGGTTACTTTTATGTTCCTTATGGGTGAATATATAATTGAGACTCTTGAGAAACATATATACATAAAACTTCTCTTAATAGACATAATAACTCAAAATCATCAATCTAAGGATTACTGTAGCCAATTCAAGATCATGTTTTGTATAATTTTACTCATGAATATTCATCTTTCTTAGAGGTATAGTAAATCAAATTATAATTTTTCATGCGGAATCAACAACATATTATATTTGAAAAAACACATTAGATAAAAAAAATATCTCTCTATATGGGATGTGTGAGTAAAATAGTTTTTATTGACCACATTTTTAGATGATTAAATCACTCATCACATTCATCATTTTAGAGAAACAATAAAACCTTATGAGTTTTATTGATGTGTAGTTTGAAAATCCTGAGATAAACTTGAAAATTTATCAGTAATACTCCGCTAATGGGAATAGATTGTAGTGGTAACTATGAAATTGTAATGATGCACATGAGTTTATTTCATAAGGGTGATTATACAAGATATCAACAATATTTTATGTTTTTTTTAATAATATAAGTCATTGTATATTTTATTATATTCTTATTAACCACCACCCATGCTTCATAATGTAAAATAAAATAATATATGATTTTAGGTATCAATTTTACCCATAATATCTTGGATATTGGTGAAATATCATTATTCCTACTCACCATTTCCTTAAAAACCTTATAGTCATCTTTGTGGTAGAGGTAACAATTTTTATTGGTATATTGTAATGGGAGTTTTTGTGGTATATGGGGGGAAATTTGGTAGTATTTGGTGGTTTTATGAGTTCATATTATGTTACATCGGAATATGGAATGGGAAGTGATAAAAGTATTTTGAAATATACCTCAATATCATGATTCCATTTGGATATTTGAGTATTTGTGTGAATTTAAGTTCCTTATCTATATTTACAAGACTTATTATTCATAAATCATATATTGAAATGAATAGAAAGAATATGGCAAGACTGGTGGTTTTCCTAAAACCAAAGATAATACATGGTTTATTTGGGATGATTATTTACTGATGATTTATTATATTTATTCTATATGGGCACTAGACCTCCTTGGGAGGAACCTACTCTGTGTACTCATAATTCCACCCATATATATATATATTAATAAAGTTGTTGTAGGGGTGCCTTTTTATTAAATACCTAAATTCCTATTATAAAATATTTTGATAGGTAACCCTTAACTGAATTGAAGCCCCAACAGCCCATAAGATCAGTAAAATTTGAGATCACAAGTTCATTATGGGATTAAATTCCTTTTTATTGGCCCATAAACCAATTTCTGTCCTGAAGGGACATGATGTGAATAATACTACTGTAGTACCACCACTACTACGATGCCTACTATTCTCCATCACTATTACATTACCTACTATATTTCCCAACACAACTATTTTCTTCTGCCACTATATTACAACAACTATACTACCATTTATTCCAATATAACCCCCACACCAATAGTGCCCATAGAGGGATGAACCCCTCATAATATAAAAAGAAAATGGTTTAAATTTTAATAATGATATTTTTTTCGAAATTTATTAGGTTTTAACATGATTAGATTAAATATATAGGTAAATTTGTAAATTTGTTTTTCTATTAAATTTAAAAAATCTTCACTATGGAAAAGTAAAATTAATGATATATTTTTATTTCTTATGAATTATGTGAATCTAAAAATAACTAATTTTCAATTATTTTTCTAAAAATATTTTTAAATTATGGATATTATAACAATGAATTTTATTTCAAATTAAATTAATAAATTTTACTCTTTGTCAAAATGTGACATTGGAAACTTATAAAAAATTTAGTGAAATGTATTAGATACTAACATGTTATTTACAAAATTCCATCACATTTTATTTTCATATCAGCAGGCTTTCAAATAAAGTATTATTAAATATTATATAAAGTGTTTTATGAAATATTTTTCAAAATATATTCTAAATACTTTTTTTAGAAATTTTATTTTATGAATAAAAATAATTGAAAGATATGTTTTAATGATTTTTTTGGTTCTTTATATAAATTTTACATATGATATATGAAAAACATTAGGGAGACTTATTGAATTTAGAAAAAATAGGTTAATATTGAATTGGGATGATTATTGATGAGTTATTTTTAGGATATAACATTGTTTTTCATTATAAGAAATTTTTAAACTAAAGGTTATATTGGGGTTTCATAATATCTTAGAAATGATTTACCACCATCAGGATAGAACCATGTGGCCACATACCACAACTAAGCCACTCTACACTAGAGATTTCTAACTAGTATACCTGGTATGTTAATATCATTTTGAGAATATATTCAATCTTATTTATAAAACTATAAATCATAAGAAGAGTAAAAACATGCATCATCACATAGAATATATGTATAAATGTACTACTTAAAAAAGGTAAAATCAAAATTAAATAAAATCCTTTATGTTATAATAAAATGGGAATCATTACATGTCAGATAGGTCATAATGGTATTTATATTATCTCTCATGGGATGATAAAAAAAATACAAAATTATATAAAAGAACAAGACATCAAAAAAATTGTTCCTTGGTTATTTTCAGGTTCTATCCCATGACTCTGACCCAATATCTCTATTTAACCTTCCAATAGAGGACTCATTCCATTTCCTACATCATGAACTATGAAATCAACTCATGTACCAAACCACCCATGAAGAGTGTGAGAATAAATTATTAGGCCACCATCAATAGATTCCAAAAAGTATTCTCATAATTACAAGTTTATGATTCATATATAATGACTAAAATTTAAACAAATATATATTTTTACAACCTGAAATGCAAATTATCCATACAATATGTTACCACACCTAATTTGACTACTTAAAAAATTGTATCAATACCCAGGTTATAAAAAAAAATTATTGATGAATGATATATCACTCCTTTTCTCATATACAAATTGAAAAATAAATCAGCATTATATATCCCTAAATGGACAATACATCACTATCACATTTCATTATATTGAATTATCTTTCTTCAGTCTAATTTTATGCTGTCAATTCAAGACAAATATAAACATAATAGTTGAATATATCCAATAAATAAAAAATATATGGTTAATGATATACCATTTTTATAATATCACTAGATGATATATCACCATAACCAATTTTTAGGATTAAGTTATACCTATGGTACACATAATAGATAAATTGTTTTCCAAAAAAACACTTTGTGGGTGGATATGACATCATACACATGAAATCCCATTGGAGGATTATGTACCACAACTAAAAAAATTCAGATGAATGATACAAAATGAAAATAAATCTCCTAGTGGATGAAAAAAATCAACTAATGATACCAGGGTGGTTTATTTCCACAAAAACACTATAGGTGGATGATATAACACCATTATTTTAGCAATAGATGACGCAATACAACTAATAAGATTCATGTTGAATCAGTACCACCAAAACATCAACTTCATTGTCTACAAAATTTCATTAGCTAAACTCAGGTGGATGAGATACCATATATACATCTTTGGGGTGATGAGATACCACCAACATACCAAAGGTGAGTGACTCACCAAAATGTATCTATAAATTTTAATAATTTATCAAAAATAACCAATACATTGAATTGAGTACCATTTAACGTATAACATGTAATTATTCAAAATCTAATTACCTTTACAATGTGTCATTTCCTTGTAAACCCACCCATAGACTATCATGTTATATCACTATTTTGCATAAATTATTTGACTACATCAACACACATGTCTCTTATGTTTATAATTCATGTGTAGAATCAATTCTTTACAATAGGTTCATGATTTAATAAAATTCCACTCATAGTTACCATTAGGTCATTAAAAAACTACTCTATGTCCACTTAAGGAATTATCAGATCTCAATCATAAAAAATACTCATGAAATCAATATTATAATATTTCTTAGGTCAAGCACTCAATTTTTACAAACCACGCCTTTTATAATGAATATGTTGAGATTATAACAACCAAAGGGAAATCTAATGGGCATAAACCATTCCTCAAGAGAACTCTTACTAAATAATATCAATGAAAATGTTGGATTCAATCATAAGAAAATAAAAAACCAAAAAAAATTAAAAAAGTGATAATTAGTGATATATAAAAAATTTGTGATATAAGTTATAAAGAATTGAAAAGGAGTAGTAGGTTCACTCATGGTGATCCTATTAGATGTTCAAATATCAGTATGATAACAAAAAAAGTTTGAAAAGGTGTTCCACACCATTATCAAAGTTATTATGGGATTTGGAGAATTATAGGCATATGGTAGGGAAATGAATGGAAATGTTTTAATTAGGTTTTTACCATTTTTAAAAGTTGAATCTCAAGAACATAAAAAATTATAACTTTAAATTATAGCATAAAAAAGAATGGTAAATAAATTATTATTATGTCACCATCACCCTTGATTTGTAGCACCTCATGTGATTACATAAGGATCTCCCTTAGGGGAAAATTGTAACTAAAACCATAACCCCTTTTTGACATGGCTAGATATTTCACAATGAAACCACCGAAACTCAAATTACAACCTCTAACTTTAACAATGTAACACACATTCCTAAAAATAACTATATTTTTATCCAATATGTCTTAGTTTATTGAATTTAAATAATGTAGAAACCTAAAAAAACACACCAGACTAGGATTCATTTATGATATAAATATATTGGAGAAAGGTAGAATACCCTCATCTAGAATGGAAAAAAAATAATAGCCACAATCATTTATTATTATCAACTGATTCAAGAAAGAAATATGATCTTTATGACATTAAAACCAATAAAATGGAATTATTTATTTAGAAACCATTCATTTCATCCTTATAATCCTCATATAGAAAAATGTTCGACATAAATCAAGGATAACCACAAAAAAATTGACATATGGTCCCTTAAAAAACCTTTAATAGATGAAAAAATTGCAACAAATATTTTTTTTGAATATTAAACGGAATTCATAACATGAACTTATTTTGGGTGTTACAAACTCCCTAGGCCAAACCAATAAAATGTTTCATCCATAATAACCACAAATAAATATATCATTCCAATGTATCTTTCTGGATATTTAGGTGATTTGCCAATATACACATAGAAAGACTAGAGGGACTATCTTCTTGAAAATTATCTTCTAATCCTTATCATTAATATAAACTATTAGATTCTGAAAAGGAAATATTCCACAAGATATATGTATTTCATTCCACCCATTAGGGTTTAGGATGATTTTTCCTGAGCAGATATTCTTAGAACACATCATTCATAAATATATATCCCTCAGAAAGTGCTAAAAATTATTTTAGGATACTAATCCGCTTGATAGAGTTGAATGAAACCATTATAATCATTTCCATATTTCCATAATTTTATGAAAAAAAATTATAATCAATGTGAAACATATATGAATACCTAGTCTCCCACCTCAATCTCTTGGAAATTACTTCACTAGATAGAGTAAGAATTATTCCTAATTTAAGAGATTTATAGTCTATTCATGATCATATGGATGTTCTATAAAATATCCAATAAGAGTATATTCTATAAAAAAATATTTCTACAATACTTATTACTAGTTTATAGGGGATCATATTGGCTAACCATATATGTTCTTCAAATTTTTCATCTAAATTGATCATGTATATCTATAGTTATAGGTGAAAGTCACCTATATGAGATGATTGTCTTATAAAACACTAAATTAAAAGGAATTTTCTTATCCTATAAAAAATAAATAGATGTTCACAATTTAGATCCACTTTGGGATGGTCAATAACACTCAATTGAACCTGTAAATCAAGGAAATTCTTGAGGACTTATATAAAGTGTTATGTAAAATCAAAATTTGGATCGAATACAGTGCTCCTATGAAAATCATGAATATTTATTATTTCCTAGACATAAAATCATACCAACCCAGAAAATATATAGGTCTCCAAGATCAATAGGTTATTTGATTATTTCCTAAAAAACTAATATAAGCCACACCACTTCACTCCTAGTAGACAATTTCGGCAATCCCATCATGAAAATCATCACAACATTATCCCACATCCTATCTGGTTTTGGTAGCTATTTTAGAATATTGTTATTTGTTTCATGACTAGGTTTCACCTACTAATAGGTGATACATTACAAAAAAAATTCCAATAGACTCCTCTTAACCCCAAGATACTAATTTAGTTAGTTGATGTTATGATATATCATGGCAATATTAGAGAT
The DNA here is from genome assembly GCA_963277665.1 of Viscum album. NCBI lineage: Eukaryota > Viridiplantae > Streptophyta > Magnoliopsida > Santalales > Viscaceae > Viscum > Viscum album. The sequence continues at coordinate 1,723,427,729 of OY728126.1, read as the reverse complement.
ATAAACCCAACTTGGTCTATATAAATCCTAAATTATATTCTCTTGTATTATAAAGGTAAAATCACAAATAACAATGTAAAAAATCATTATTGTATATGGAAATATTAGGTAGTTGATCCCCCTCAGATATAATATCCCTCAATAAAAATAATTAGAGTCATATAGCTGACTTTTCTACGCTATCTATATGTGCAGGTAGTTAATTTATAAGGATAAAAGGGTCACTCATTACTGATAGTACTGATCATTAGGGTTTATCTCAATGAACAGGCTCATTATTTTCTCCTCACTAATACCTATATACACCACCATTAACTACTATTTTTTTCAGATTACATAAGTCCTGGCATAGTTTATTATAAGGGTTCATGTCATCTAGATATTTAAGTACCATAGATACCAGAATAATAAACTATAAAAAATGCTCAGGTCATATAGAGAGAATATATAATTTTTGCTCATATATTTTGTATACACGTCAAACTTCTCACATATTAAATTTTTATTCTCACATATTAGAATGTTCACTACTAATGATAGATCTAGATGATGTGTTGGGTTTGTTTCTATCATATAGATCATATTTATAAAATTCATAAGTGACTAAATTACTATCATCCAACCAAATGAATATCATACCAAACACTTAAGAATAAAGATAAATGTTATTCTTTGTTCATAAGACAAGATATTTTATGACTAATATTGATGTCCACGGACCCTTCTATAATTATAAGGATCACTCCTAATAATATTTAAAAATGAATGTACCCTCATTTTTAATCAGAGCCATTATCAAGGCTTACATATAGTATAATTTTAGATAAAATCTCATAATTTAACCTAAAAACCCAAAGAAATTTCAAATACTGATTTTTTGGATCATTCAAATTAATCAATAAAATACAAAATCTTAGTTTAAATTGATATTCCATCCTTAAATATCACATTACCTAACAATCACACTTCCTATCTCTTGAATGGACACATCATGATCATGCATTATAGAAAATTATTTCTACATATTATCCAGACAATCTATAGGTGGGGAGAATAATTCTCCCATGATTGAGAGTATACAAGGACATTTGGAAGGAATAAGTCCATGAAAAAAATATTGTTTTGGATGGAGGAACCTATTTATCATTTCTATGAATATACTTATAAATATCATCATCATAATCTATATTAGAAATATTGGATGTCCTATATAAAAACTAGTGACAAAAATATACCAAGTCAATCATAGTGAACCACTTTGTTATTATGAAATCATTAAAATTACCATTTATATAAGGTAGAGGATATACGTTTTTAATCATCACTATGTTAATGCTTGACAAAACCACACATAAATAAAATTATCCATCCATATAATTCACAAATATTTTACTAGAATCCAAAGGGAATGTACTCGGGTGAATTAACTCATTCATCACCTCATACTCTAGCCGAGGCTATGAATTTATAAGTTATGTAAGACCTATTTAATATTGTGGAATTGACATGGGGATCCATACTATTTATAATCTATATCATGAACACAATCAACCTCTCATGTTAAAATGAGATAAATCATTATGGATAAACAAGATGAATCCATTAAAAAAATAATATGAAATATTTTAAGAAACATCTCCTCATCTCTAAAAAATATTATAATGTTGGGAATATATATCAAATATAACATAATTTTTATGTGTTGAATTACCTTCTTGTATATCACTCCCCCTGTAATTGTTATGAAAATATTTTAATATAGATGTAAAATATGGTTTTATATGGTATCATTTAATGTTATCTAGCTACTAAATCAGCCAATCCATTCTAAAAAAATGAATCAAAATATATTCAACATAGTGAATTCCTAAAAATTTATTCTATTAATATTTACTATATTACCATATAGATTTATATATATTCCATATAATATTACCCTTAATGTAATTTAAGTGGACATCACTATATATATATATATATATATATATTCTAAACAAATTATAAAATTAATATGAAATTGTATTGACATGAATGGGTATTATATACCCACATCAAATAGAATATACACTATGGTTGAATCTAGAAGAATCATCCCACATAATGTAAATTAATCATCACTCCAATCACTAGGATAAATGAAAATAAACAAACAAACAACTAAATAATATCTCCAATACCTCATCACCTTACTCCCTTGAGGTATATCACCACGATGGAACTCCTTTACCTATCACTAAGAATCATTATATAATTTATTAAAAAAATGAGGAGGGAACAAAAACTACCCAACTATGAATATAAACATAGCTATAATCCAAAATATTTAGTTTTATTAGATCTATAATGAACTATCCTTGGATAACCTAACCAATCACCTGATCAGCATTCAACATGGCCCAACAAGCCCTTAAAATCTCCATAAGCCGATGATAATAACTATGGAATCAATATAAAACTTAATAGGAATGATTTCAACATTTAAATCCAAATAACCAAAGAATGGATTTCTCTTAGGAATCCTACAAAACACATTAATAAATTTGATATCTAAACCATTAAATTAATATGAAAAAATTTTAAAATATCAAAATATATTAAACACAACAATACATTGAATTTTAAAACACAACCAACAATTTTTTAAATTTTATAAATAATACATCTACAATAATCATTAGTCAACATTATAAATATATCAGAATAGGTTCAAAGTTAGTAAGGTGAATACATAAAACTCTAAATGACCCAAAACCAAAATATGTTCCATATGAGGTAAAATCTAAGAGGCTAAACTCTATTTTTTCATAAAAATGACCAATCCAATCACTAATATAGAGGAGACACTTGATAGTGTTTTCCCCATCCCAATACATTTATATTATAAAATAAATTCTTTATACAGAAAAAACTATCAGTAGGGTATGTGGAATGTCCTATATGGATATTAAATTGAATCTATATAAGTACTTTCTATATGAAAACCAATATATCATGTTTGAAAAACGATGATTAAAAAAATTATCATTGAAAACACAAATTTATAAATCTCTATTTCATTTCCGAAAGAAAATGTATATTTGGAAATTAGGAACGTACAATGGTAAAATTAAATGAAATGAAGAAAAATGATATAAAAAGAATAATTAATCCATAATGGCATAAACATAATCTAAATTTGATATGGTTTCCCCACATGGTTATTAATAATAAAATATATTTCATCTAAATCAACCATTCTATAGGAAACATGAAACATGGGATCAATCCAATGTGGTCTAGCATGACATAGTCTAACAAAATATCAATATCCGACAATGTGAAAAAAAATTGGGAGCTCCTTCATTATTCCATTGGACCAATATTTATCCAATGATATCCCTTTATCCAAATAATAAATATTCTAATACAGTTCATTACTGATAATAGGGATTCAATTAAATAATACACACACACATGCAATCTCCCTTGTTCAATATATTTTAATTCATGTAAATCATTATTTAATCCAATTCCATAAACCAAGAATTCAAATAATAAAGAGAAATTATATAATTAGTAAATGTGATTAAAAATAAAAATTAAGAATGTATTCTATACAATAAAAAATCAGTGAAAATTTTACCCTTAAACATTCATGAATCCAAACCAAATCTTCTATAATTTTTGTAAAAGAATAAAATTACCAACACATTTGACGAATCATTTAAAACAAGTGAAAACCATTATAAATAATTTAATTTTCAGTAAATATATTAAAAATAAACCAAAATAATAAATAATTATACTAAATAAATGGAAAACATACCTTATATAGATTCACTTTCCTAGAAAAAAGATCAAAACTAGTCACCTTTTCAAAACCTCTAAATCTGTGTAGTAAAGACATTCATGAACTTGATTCATTATGAAATTCAATGAATTATCCAACCAAAATCCTATAATCATCCCCTATGGATTTCTTAGGTTCTAAAATTACATATAAATAGACGAACATGGAATATCATTGGAGGATAAGGTTGAAAATAAATGGAAATCATAATTATGTCAAGAAAAACCACCCATAACCATTGTACATTCAACATACAATGAATTTAGAAGAAAATAATGGAAATTTGGAAAATCTTCCTCATGAATTGGTAGGAAGAGACAATTATTTGGGGTAAAAAATTTTAAGATAAATATAGAAAATACATAATTTTTAGTGAGGTAGATAGTGGCACATTGTTTGACCCCATGATTAAGAAAAACGTTTGTAACCCTGAAGGGGTAGTTGTTACCCTAAAATTATACTACACAGTTCTATGTAAAATAAGACATGATTTTACAAAGAATGTGAATGATTTGAAAAAAAACAGTATTCCCCTAACACCAATATCAAACTATCAAACATAAAATTATAATTATCAATGCACTATCCATACACCAAGACTTTTTTATTCAGAATTCATTATTAACAACCCCACAACTCATTAAAAATGAAAATAGAAAATTAAAATAAAAAAATCACAAAATAATTCTTACCAATGAATCAATGAGAGTCATAATTCCTCTCCAAGAGTCGCCACATTCTCACATTAATGAACATGTGAGGCCTACTCCCTTTCCATGGAACCACACCCAAAAATCACAAGGATATCTCCACCATGATACCATTGCACAATGTAAAACAAGACCAATTTTATATGGATAACCTTATTATGAAAATCTAAATTAAAAATAACTATTTCAATAATTGAACTATTTGGATCCATATCCAAATACCCATCCATATCATTGGATATTGTATATGATGACTGTTATTCAATTGAGACACATGTAATACATCATATTTCAATGTTAGATATCATGTACTATCCAACCAATAGGATACCTTTACAAGACACTCACAGTCGGAAAAGGGATGACATAATGTGGTGTTATTTCCCCTATTTCCCGATATGGTTATTTAATAGTGTAATTGATTACAGAATAATCACATGATAACTTAACTCATACAATAATTGGTTATGAATACTATAGTAAATATATATTTTAAGAAACATTGATCAATATGTATACATTTTAAAATCAATTTAACATTCAATATAATCTCTTGAATGAGGATTGGTCCCAGTAAGAAATTATCATCCTAATAAACATAACAAAATAGGGATCAACGAAACCATATATAAAATTATTTAAAAGTACCCATTGGGAATGATTAATAAAAACTATTATTGTACTAAAGCACAAAAAATCTTAGGTACCTCTCCCATCACCCCAAAATTAAAACAAGAATGATATTTCTATAACCAATAGAATATGGAGAGTCCTCTTGTTTCTGGACATATATTTGTAGGTGATACAATAAGCTCTACATCAAATGCTTTCCCTAATATTCTCATGTACCATTCAAAAAACAATATGTAAAATATGATTTTTTTAAAAACTGTGGTTCATTAAACCCCATGATGTTTCATAATCACTCAAATATACAGCTTCTTGAGATCTACTATCATCAAAAACTCCAATATAGAGATAAATTGAGATCATTGATCCTACTCATATATAATAATCAAAATAGAATTCATCACACATGTAGTTTGAGTTTGACTAATCATTAAATCCATAGAGAAATCATACCATTTCAATACTAGAATGGGAATAGGCTATAGCAATATGGTGAGTCTTGGATGGTTGTCATTGATTCTTCTTAATGTAAAATATTTTTATATAAAATTAGAAACCAATGAAAACATCAGGTAATTCCAATACTACGATAATTAATTATAAAAATTATTTGTAACCCAATGGTTAATATACCCACTTCAATTATTCCTCTCATGCTTTATCACTAACCTCAAGGTCAATGGAACTAGTATCCATATCCAATTAAAATAAAACTATTAGGAGATTAATAATAATAAGACAATTACACCCATTATTAAAATCAATTTTAATCTTTTTTCGTCCTAGTTCATTTGCACGATCATACCATAGTTAATAATTAAGAGTGGGTGTGACCTAGATAATGTTTGAGAACATGAACACCCCACCCTACTACTTCTCCAAAAAATATTCACTAGGAAAAATAATCATATCCCATTATTCTATATATTATTTCAATGATGTCACTAAGACCATTACACTTGGACGTAGTGCTAAGAAAATATTTTTGAATACTATCATTGATAATAGTTGAAGAAACCCAATTTCAACCATTCTTAAATATAATATCAATAAATAATATTTAGAAACAAAAATTCCCAATATGTACTAGGTTTACATTTTTAAATAATTAAAAAAGACTCCTTATGTAAAATCATATGTATTTGTCATCAAATGGAATTTTACCAATTATTCAATGATTTTTTATTTTATAATAATACATCAACATCTCAATCAAAAAACTCAATAATAATGATTCCCTTGTATACATATGTTACATAACATCAATTATTCATATCTTGGGGAAGAGTAATTATGTGAAAATGTGTCCTCAGAATCAAATAAATTGAAATTTTGGGAGATATAAATACTAAGTTAGAATAAATTACCATAACTGTTTGATAACATAATCATATGCATACTATCAATATAACATATTTATAATGAAAAAGTCTTACATAATAACAAAAAAATAATGGAATACCCAAATGAATTGTTAATATGTGTGTCGAATCATAAATAATCAATGATGAGTCATAAAAAAGGAATGTGAAATTATAATCATTCAATATTTTAATATTTTGAACATATATACTCACAATTACATCCACACATAAACATCTAAGCATGGCTAGTAACAATAATATGCTTTCATCAATATTTGATAATAAATTTTCACAATAATGTGCCTGATTATTATCATCATCTCATGAGAAATTTTCATTGCAGTCCCAAATTCATTAGTGGTGTACAATAGCCCATACCATCTCATAATGATAACAAATTCATAAACTATCAATAATAACATAAATACATTCATCATTTCATTATTGCATAAAACCATAAAAAATCAATAAGGTTCTTAAAAATGTCATTATTTTATAACCATAATCTATATAGATATAGTGGATAGTATCTTAATAGAATATACATATTTGGAGAAAATATATATAGGATTAAAAAATATATGAAAAATAACTTTTATGAAATAATCTAAAATATTCTTTCAATTTCAAGAGAAAAAACCATTTTAATTTGCTAAATTATTCAAAAGTAAAATTTTTAGAAAAATGAGAGGATGAATTTGTTTATATAACCTTTGAAATATGTAAATAAAGATTCATTTATAATATAAAATTATGATTTTTGGAAAACAAATTCAAGTTGAATACCTTAAAAGAGAACATTATTTTCACACTTTTGCAACAAAGTGAAAATTGGGTTGCATGAAAAACCCATAAAAATATCACTTTTAATCTTTTTTAAATAAATAGAAATGAATAATTAAATAAATTTATCAATAATTTTAATCTAAATAAAAATATCTATAAATTAATTTTTTAATAACATGGATTTTAATCAAACTTATTCTGGACAAAAAGATAAATAAAGTCAGTTTTTCTTAAAAACATTATTTCTATTATTTTGGGTAAAAATTGGAGGAAAATAGTATAAATACATTAAAATATAAAAAATATCCATAAAAGAAAAATTATTTGATTCTTAATATACAATGAGAAAATAATTCTCCCAAATGATATCCATGCCCAGTCAATCGTGATTAAAAATGATATTACAACATAAACACTTTTTTCTTTTGTATAATTTGAAACATAACATCCTTGAAAGAAATAAATTAAAATAAAACCTAAAATGACATTAATATAAAAGAAATCATGGAATAAAATCTTTTTGATAAAATATATGCACTTTATGAAAAAAATAGTTCTATAATATGAAACATGTATCAATGAAAAAAATTATATGAAGAATTATTACCTCAGGACTTAAAATTACTCAAACATGCACTTACCATTTATATAATAAACTTGGATTTATTATATAGTTATAATAGAAAAATATTATTTCTTATCTTACTATAGAAGATTCAAATATGATTTCCATTTACCCCAATATTAATAATTCATCCTTAAAATCACTGTTTTGGGTGTTCAGTATTCTGTTTTTTATACACGTTTTGGTTTAGAAGTTTTGGTCCAAACAGATTGGTAATGGTTTCACCCTATATATACTATTTATAATGTAATATATATCATATATATGAATTTTTTAAACTTTTATAATCATCTAGTAATGGAAATAAGAGAAAAATTAAGTACACCATTCATAGAGATGGTAGTTCGTATGTATGCATGAATAGTAATTTAATTTTATAATATAAAGAAAGAAAGGTAATTAATATTTCACCATTATAGAATAATTATATTTTGATAAATATCATATATATTCATTAAATTAATATTTATAACAATCCATGTAAATTTTAAAGGAAAATGAATCACATCACTTCGAGGAGGTGGTAGTACACACAAATGCAGGAGAGATGTTATTGTCTTCCAACTTATTAAAGGGTAAGATTTTATATAATATTTTATATTTTATATATCATAAAAATTTTATAAAAATAATCCTAATCATTAAATATATCTATATAACCATTAATCATATGTGGTGTTGAAAAATAAAACACGATGCTCATGGAGATGGTAGTCTGTATATAAGCACAAATACATTTTCATTCCCCAATAGGATGGATGATAAAAAGATAATGGTTATTATACTAAAATAATAAAAAATTTCTAAGATAATTTTTCATGTTTAAATATGTTTATAACATTATATATATTGTTTGAGGATGTATAATAAGGATTAAACTTAAATGTATTTGATGAAGAGGATCACCAATTATTAGAAAAGCTTCTGTTGGATATATTCATAAGGAAATTTGATTTTTTTTATTTTACTAATACTAAAAAATATATAACATGGAGGGAATATTTATAATAGATTGGGATTTATTTTATTAATTCTATGCGACTCCAAAATTATGATTTCGAGAGGGTAATAGGTGACCTTTATGATTATAAAAGGTGGTAATCTTGTGAATATATGGAATATTAATATATTATATGATTCCTAATCATTTATAATTTATATAGTTAATTAAATTATAAGATAAGGATTATATGTTTGAAATAAATTATGTCAATAATATTAAAAAAAGTTTATGTTGCATTTTTAACATTATCTTTTAGATTAACCCTCTCATTATCCCTATTAACCTTAACTGTTGTAGCCTCATTTTCATTCTATATGGGTCATGAAAGTATTTTTAAAAATTCAAAGTGTGATAAAAAATGTAAATTCATGATATCCTTGTGTATTTCTCATAAAAATAATATATTATATGTTCATTATTATTTTTAAGTTATTTATAAATAATTAAAAACATTAAATACCATTTAAAGTCATTTTCAGCACAACACATAAAATTTGACATTAAGAAAATCATTATAATAATAAAATTAGAATATAAACCCTATAAAGAAATATCCCCATCATAATTACATATAAAATGTTTATTAAATAATAATTTAATAAAAAATTATGAATTTTAATTTATTATTAATACCATTTACACTATTTTTCAATGGATTGCACAATGTTGCTTATTCATTGCGTAAACATTTTACAAGATTAATGTATTTTTAAAAACTAAATATAAATTACTATGAAAAAAATAATTTATTGATATTAATAATAACATCTTATATCCATTCACAACTTCTTTTTATCCAAATGAAAAAATTAGAAATATTAAAATATATAAAGTCTTATTTTGTAATTATTCATTGATCAAAATAATATAATGGTCATAATAATAGTAAAGCAGAAAAAATGGCCATATTTTCAAATTTATAATGATTTTATAAAATAATTAAACATAATTTGATATTGAAGATAGATTTTGAGATATTATGATGCTTTATCTAATAATGTTAACACTTTTTAACCCATTTTAGCCTTAACTCTGTTGATAACATTTTAACATAGTTACTATTCATTATGACGAGAACTAAAAAGAATATTATTACCTACTTTTAAAAGGATTATTCCAAATATGAAATCAAAATTTTAAAATTCAATTCATATAATTGGATGAATTTAATTTCATAATAAGCTAGTTATTCAAAATGAAAAATAGATTCTAGAGAAATAAAATTTAAATAATTAAAATGAATTTTAAACAAAATAAATTTTAATATTGATTCTCATAGAATTAGTTTAACTGTTTTTAAAAAATGATATTATTTTATATTATAATATATAATATTTTAATAAATTTATTCTAATTGTTTTAATGAAAATACATAATAGTTTTTCTAAAACACAAAATTTTTCATTTTTTCAGAAAAATAATTAGTGTTAGAAAGAAAACAATAATTAACCTTAATAAAATTATAAAATTATTATTTAAATTTAATTTAAATTTTATTGATTAAAATTTAAAAAATTTCAATAAATTAATTATAATATTTACTAGAAATGTAATAAAAATATCATTGTAATATAATGTTTTTTAGTGTGTAATATTAATATATTCTCATTCGATGCCTAGTAACCATAATAAAATGAATGTAAATTTTTTTAATTGGACATATAGAATATATATTTTATTATAACCATTCAACTACATTTATTTGTTTAATTTTTCTAAAAATGCATTTCAAATTTTGGAAAAATCTCGGTTTCCTTTTAATGATTTAATCATTATTGATAACCAATTGATTATCAATATTTGAATGATTATTCAATTTCAAATTGAAAAATTTATACATATTATTCATAATTTGGTTACTCATTTTTTTACTAGAAAATTAAATTTATAGGTTTTAATGGTTATATTAACACATTTCATTAATAGAATGTGATAGTTCGTCCTAATCACAGTATTGTAAGTAGAACATATAATAAAAAATAATATCATTTTAAATGAATATAAACTGAAATTCTGGGGTTTAAAATTATCCCCCATTTATGATATGTTTTCCATAAAATGTTTTGTCATATATGATGAAAAAAGGAATTTAATGCTTTTTAAAGATAGTTCTTTAAAGTGGAAGATAAAACATATGATCATGAAAGAATAAACATTTTAATATATATGTTCTTTTGAAATATCACAACATATAAAAGTGATTTTAAATCTTTTTTTGAAATGTGGAAAATGGAATTATGATGGTCATATGAGATAAATATAATCATGTTCCAAAATAGTGGAATATTGGTGGGAAGTGAAAATATGGACATGGAAAAAAGAACCACCTAAGAGATAACACTATACATTTTTGAGAATAAAAAATGGAATTACCAAAAAAATACACCCTCAATTTATCATAAATTATCATAAATGTATATCATTTTCATTTTAGGGATTATTTTTCTAGATCTCTGGGGATATTTACCATTTAGTTAGAGAATATCAGAAAACATACATTCATTATTCCCTCAAATCTATATGTTTAACTTAAAACATTTTACACATGTTATATTAATTCTATATTTCATATCATATTTCAAATAATGAATATCAAAGAATAAACATTATTATAACTAAAGTAATAAAATAATCATATATTATATCATGAAAACCATAAAAGGATGAATCAAGATATTTCATATATTTACTAAACTAAAATAATTTGTTCAAGGTAAGTTAATACCCCAAACGAATGGACCTTCAGAAAAATAATAATACATTTATCTCTAAAATGTTTAAAATAATATACAATGGTCATCTTAAATCACTCCCCAAATAACAAACCCTCCTTACAAATTAATTGTAATTACCTCAACATCAAATAACAAATTAACAATAAATGATACGTGTTTATTTTAACATATTCCCCCCGACTACATTCTTCCTATTTAACTTCACCATAAATCTAATTTTAATCCAAAGGGTTACATATACAACAATGAAATAAAAAAACACAATAAACATTTCCCATAATCTAGTCAACATAATATAAAATATCACAAAACCTTAATAATATATGTATGTATTTACAATTATGATCATCCTTAAACATATAATATCATAATGGTATCCTTAACAATCAAATTATCTTAAAATGATAACTTCATAAGGTCTAAATTTATATAAACCCTTATATGACACCACTAGAGAATTATGTTATAACTATACTATAAGATTCATTACTACTTTTCTATTATATATTAGTGTTGATAAAAACATAAGATAAAACTTTAATAATATACAATTTCAATATCAATACTTAATATTTAGTCACTTTAATTTGTAAGAAGTTTTAGTTTTATTGTGTCAGAGAATTTGGAATAAACCATTTTGAAAAAAACACTTGGCTTTAAAATAAAATGATAGTTTTTATCATGATACCCGAATGTTTTTGTTACATAAGATTACATAAAAATATCCTTAAAACATTCTCCAAAAATTATACCCCTCTATATATATCATAAATAACATTATTTCTTCATAACATAGAGAAGAAGAAACATAAGAATGGATGAGTTAATATTCCTCGTAATGGTAAATATGATAGATATCATTCTCATGTGAGGATAAGATTGTCCTAATGACACGATAACATAGCTGTGTTCATAATTTCAGTATAAATTATTCATTCCTAGAAAATAATATATCATAAAACTAAAATCACGACATGCCCAAAAGAAAGCTAAGTAAGGGTGTTGAAGAATATATCATCAATGAAGAGTGGAAACAAATTAAGGTGACATAATATGCATAAGCTATCGAAAACTTGTTAATTTTTTAATTTTAAATCATTCTATACATATTGTTATATGTAATGACATAAACAATCATATTCATTCGACATATTTCGATGAGGTTTGTCAAATATTCCACTTGAAATATTATCTGAATTCATGGAGAACAATATGAAAATGTTTTTCTATTGTTTTTCACCTTATTCAAAATTGGTTCAGACATGTTTCACCTTGTTCTTTTATCTATAAAATTTTCTTTTAAAAATTTATTTTATCTACTATGATTTGGTATTCCAACCCATATATCATGTTCTTTTTAAAACTATAATCACACTTCATGATGTTGAAACTATTATTCACTAGAATATACATGCTTAATGTGATCATATTTTGAGATATCTATATCACACTACACAATGATTTGATTGATATAATAGAAGTAACATTATAATAATGATATTCAATATAAATTCGTTCCACAATCATACTTATATAATCATATAGGAATCACTTAAAATATTTAGTTACACTTTTATTAATTATTTGTCATTAAAATCATCATTCTCGATGTTTGTTGTTTAGTCATCTGTACTTGTTTTTGTTTGATATTTTAGTTCCATGAATCTTAGTCATATATTTTTCATCTACATAATTTTAATTATTTAATATATATATTATTTATCAATTATATAAATTAATATAAGCATATATGAAATATGGTGATAGAAAAAATGAAAACCACCGTTCATTGAAGTTGTAGTCTGTACATACGCACAAACATTGCATTCATTTTAAAAAAAGGTAAATAATATTTTATTATCATAGATTAATAATAATATAATAAATATAATATTTATTCATTAAATATATATTTATTTCCATTAATTTATTGTTGAAATGAAAAAACAACCACATCGCTTGTGGAGGTTGTAATTCACAAGTAAGAATGAGAAAAATATCACCATTCAATGGATGGTAGGGTCAAAAGATAGATAATATTTTATTTTTTAGGAATAATAATAATATCCAAAATATAAAATATAATCATTAAATCCATCTATAAAACAATCCATGTATAGAGGTTATGAATTAAAAATACATTATTAATTGTGGTAATAGTCTATACATATACATGATGATGTTTTAATTTTGCATTAGAATGTATAATAAAATGAAAATTATTTAAATAATAAAATTTCATTTATTTTATTTTATTTATCAATCTATGATATTAATGTTAAATTATATTTGTTTTAGGTAAAATAAGAAATAAACTTAACATGACCAGGTGAAGAAGGTTACATCCTCTTTGAGAAATCTTCATTAGATATCTTCCCAATGACCCAAGGATTTGTATTTTAATATAAATATTCCAATATGAATTTATACGGGTTTTTTATAATATATTTGGGTATGATTTTCACAAAATTTGTTGTTATGGAATGTATAAATAAGAGAAAATAAGAGGTGTCCTTTTATAATTTAAGTGAGTGGTAATCATGTAAATAAAATAAATAATAAGATATAATGTATTTCTTACATATATAAAATGACTCAAAAGTTGTATATATTTTTATTTAAGGAGGAAAGTTAAAATTAATTAAACAAAATTAAAATTTAGATAAGTATAAGTGGAATTATTAACCTCATCTCTTAGTCTAACACTCATAAGAAATTTAATCTATAATTGTGGTGTTATATTTTTAAATATATATTGGTTAAAAAGTACTTTTATTAATTATAGGTGACACATACAAGGAACACATATACTAACCTTGGAACATTACCATCCAATTGAGTTATGATATGATTAATTGGATTTTAATATGATTAAAAAATAATTATTAAACATTATATATCATTTAATATCATTTGGAGGAAAATTCGTAAAAGTTTACATTAGAGACATCAAAATAAGAGCATAATTTGAATATTAATTTTCTTTGAATATATAAAATTTATAAATATATATATAATTTTGGGTATATCATAACTCATCCAAAAAATTATTACATTAAATGTTATTTTTAAATCCATTACCTGAATTTTTTAATTCAAGAACAAGCACTGCAACGATGTTCCTAGTAGTTTTGGAAAATTATAATTTTTTTAAAATTGATAATAAATTCATCTCATAAATATACTACTCTAAACATAAAAATATCTATTCATAAATTATTTGTGTCCCAATGGAAAAATAATAGAGAAATGAAATGAAATAAATTGACATCTTCTCATTATTCTTTATATAAAATAATATAATATCATAATAACAATAATGTTGAAAGAAATTTTCAATTTTTTTATGACGATAAAGGAATAAAAAAAACAAATTATTATTAAGGAATGTTTTATAGATATTTTAAAACCCTATCCCATAATTTTAATATTATTTAACTAATTTTATCCTTAACTATGGTGATAACATGTTACCATGGTAACAATTTTTTATGAAAACAATAAAAAGAATATTATTAACTCATTTTAAAACACTATTCAAAAATATGAAATATATTTTTAAGTAGTATATTTATATAAGTGGCTGAAATTAAATTTAGAATAAGTTCGTTAAACAAAATAGAGTAAATTTTATCGAAAAATACATTTTTAAATATATAATTGATCTTACAAAAAAAATATTATATTAATTCAAACAGACTTAGTTGAATAATTATTAAGTAAATTATATTTCTAAAATTTTAAAATAAAAATTTTAATTAGAATTATGATTCACATGGTTTATACAAAAAAAATATTTTTCCAAATTTTTATTTTTAATTATTCTCTAATAAATTAACGTTTTTCTAACAAATAAAAAAATATAAACTATAATAACATTGAAAATTTTATTTATGAAATAATGTTAATTTAATCATGTAAATTTTCTTAATGTTTTATAAATTTATTGTTAAAGATATTAATGAAAATTATATCAATACCATTTCTGATGAATTTTTTTTAAGCATAAAATTAATTTATTCTCCTTCCATTCATAGTAACCCAGTGATGAAATTAACTACTCATTTATAGATAACACATCATAATAGTTAAATATTAAATACATTTCATAAAAATAAATTGAATAAACTTTTAGGTCATGTACTCTTGCTATTGTGGATTTATAAACCACTGGTTCATAACTAAACTTCATCATTTATAACTAAGTTATTCATTAATAGAACCCATCATACCCATTTCATTATTAAATCATTTCTTCATAACCTGGGGAATGGAATCTGAAGAAAGTATGAGAAAAAATTATAATTATTCCTATTTACATGAGATATCATCATAACAAGGGCTTAAGTTTCTAAGAAAATGATAATAACATTATAAATCTTTACCCAGGATATAATGGATCGTAAATATGGATCATGGCATAAATATTGGTAGCTTAGAAGAAATGAATAATAAAGTAATAAAAGAACAAGATCCATGAGTGTATGATATTTTAATAAGAAATGTAATTATAGAAAACATATGATAATTGATAATCATTTCCATATTATTAAAGGATTTATTTCTTATGTGATCATATTTGTTTTGGATTACTCCTCAATCCATCATTGTTTTCATGATTTATTCACATGTTTATCAAAGTGTATCGTGTTCACTCCCAAAACCACCATTGTTGTTGTGGTTTTCTCACATGACTATTTTAGTGTATAAATTCCCTTGCTGAATTGGGTCCATTACCCATTTCATTCCTATTTACATCCAAAGATAGCAGTCATTACCCAAATCATGTGGGGAAGATAAAGGTCCCAACCATATCAATTTATAATGTAACCACTCGTACTTAGTTACAATCGAAGAAATATCCATGGTTTATAATAGAACCACATATCACATATTATAAGTAATAGATATGTTTAGTCCGTGATAAAAAAATGTATTATATCATAACCTTTTAAGAGGAAATGAGTTTCATAAACATTTCCACATAATGGATCCTGTAGAAAATAAAAAGATTTCCAAAAACATTATCATTTAACCAATGCATAAACCAATGAATCAAGAATAAGGACCAGAAAAACATATTCATAATAATCATTAGTCATATAATTTGAGAATATATATGTTTTCATGATCCACGTAATCAACATTTTTAGTATATGATTTGGTAAGTCATGGATTAAGAACTCAGTGACAATGATACTATAAGACTTTTCCCTGAAGAGGTTAGGATATGTTTTGGGATTTCATGGATTAGAAGCTCAGTGATATAGATTTTATAGTCCATTTTTCCATATTCATGAACATATGCTTGTGGTTTCCTTGGTTTAGGATCTATAATTATATTTCATTCACAGAATGGTTCCCTAGAGTAATGAGGATTGGATAATGTTTCCATGGATTTAGAGAACACATGTTATATGGGAGTAATTCTCATAAGAATATGATCAAAGAATCTCTAACAATGGATAGAGTAGGTATTATAGATCAAGGTTATGGAATTATGGGTAAAAAGTAATTCATTAATTTTTTATGGTTACATGTTATTTTGGCTATGCACATTTACGGTTCAAATCACATAGATATTGGTTAGTATACGATTGTGTATGTGGCTCCATACTATGTTATTTACCCACACGCTTCTCAGGACACTATTTCACATGGTTACCTAAGAATATAATCACTTTCCTTTAAGCATATGTTTGGGAGGAGGCCTGAGATGGAATAGTTGAGCTGGACTACCTGAATGACATTGGTTTTTGAGATGAGTTTTTTTTATGTATATTATAGATCCAACCTATTTTATTTTGATTTATTCTAATATTTATATGTAACCAACATAGTGTGTGATTAATGAATGATTGAAATGGGTATTCAATACTTTACTAAATTTCATGTTTTTTTGTATAATGTTAAATCATTATATGCAAATTTATTATTGTCTACTGTCGATGATGTCTGGTTTTTTTGTTATATCACTCCCTAATATGAGTGTTTACACTACCCATCATAACATTTTATTCCCCCATTTCTAGTTATAAGCCTCTTGTGTATGGGGATGTGTGCTTAAGGTTATTTTGAGAACCGATCTGGTTATTGTAGATAGATTAAACCAGGGCCGGATGTGTAACACCCCAGGTAAATAAAGAATATGAAATTTTTATATTTCTCCATATATTTTAATAAAATGATAATATTAATTTAAAGGGAACGCTATGCTCAATGGCGTACCCAATACGTAACAACAAGTTTCTTGGAAATCTTATGTTGCACACTAATAATAAAATAATATTATTTTAAATGGTAGTTAACGCCTAGCCATTGTAATGGCGGGAATGAACAGAACTAACTACAAAATGATTATATATGTTTTTCAATTTTTTTCACTTTTATCCAATAAATGTTAGAGGCTTAAAATGCGAATGAATCCAATTTTAAGCGTAAATATTATAATATTCTTTAAAAGGTCGATTAACCACCTTTTGATGGCAAACCCTTTTTAAATCCACTTGTTGACAATTTTATATGTTATATTGGACCAAATAAAATCCTTCTTTAGAATCGAGATATCAAAATTAACTTTGTGCAGGTTTCTGTTATTTTTTTTGATAAAGTCAATTTTTAATGAATAAGTGAAAAATGTTGTATTTTAATTCAAAACCTCTTATTAATCTAATCTATTTATATTATTAGATCATTTTTTGAATTGGCTTTAAAGTTCAATTAGAATATATTTTTACCATTTAATCCAATGGTGGTCATTGGAATTAATTTCACTTTGAAATTGGACTTAAACTAGTGTCAATCTTTTAATAGATATTGTTTCTTAAAAACACGGTATTTGTTCTGATAGCGGGAATTAATTATTAAATTAATTAATGAAACTTATATGATTTGAATTTTTTAAAACAGATATCATTTTTGAATTCGGAATATCAAATATAGCTTAGGGTGAATTTTTGGTATTTTCTGAAAAATTTCAAATTTTGATAAATAGTGAAACCACTAAGTGGTAGTTAAAAAACTAATTTTTCATTTAAATGAAACTTTTCCACTTCTGTGATTTGAATTTCAAAAATCCTACATGTATGGTTGTCATTAAGAAGTAAAATTTTGTTCAATGGGATTAAAATAATTTTTTGGTGAATATTAACTTTTAAGTTTTATTAATCGCGTTAAAAGGTAGTTAGTGTAATTTAAGGTAAAGATAAGGTTATAATAATATTAAATGACCTTGACACATGTCCTACCCTTATTGGATGAGTCATTTACGACCACGAAAATCTATGGGTCAACTTGGGGACCCCATGAAGCCACTTTGGTAGGAAAATGACATTAATAACTTTTTATTTAAAGTTAAAATAAAAATGTCACAAACATGTATTGTTTTACTAAAAAAATTTTTACATGGGGTTATACAAGTCATATTTTTGACTATAAATAATAATTATAAAGATAAAAATATTTCCTACCTCATGATATTTTTTTTATAATTTTTAGACATTAAATAAATAAATTTATTTATGACACCATGATGATGCAATGATTTCCACATTAATGAACGATTTAAATAAAATGAGAAGATAAGGTAAAATATAAGACTTAAACATGTAAAAAACCTATTGGATGGGTTTATTTAGAACACTTATTACCTTACCCTAGAAATATATAAATGTGGTACCTTTAATATCCAAAAATATATAACAAAGTAACTTTTCAAGACAATCCAAGAGTGCCCCTCCTCCCTCTTATAAAAGGCCCCCACATATACCTCCTTACCCACACCTCTCATGCCTTTTGGATCGGCCAAAATATGCTCATTTTATCTATCCACATACCTCTCTTCATCCTATAAGTCTTAATTTAGGCAGAAGGCTCTTCAAAAACTCTTTTGGTTCAAACCAAGAGGAGTTACCTGATTTAAAGGTAATGTCTTCACTTGTGTTCTTTTGCTTTATTTTGCTTCTCCAACCCCATGAACTCTTTTTATACCATTTATTTTGTAACAAAACCAGTATCTTCAATATACTAGTATATTTTTATGTGAATTATTAGAGCTAAACTTACACAAACCTTCGTCTAATGGTTAAAGAACATACTGTTTCTGTGGATGGTGAATTTCTTCCTCACGAAATGATGATTATTCAATATTCTTTTAAAACCTTTCATGGTGTCAATTAATATGTAACTATATTTATATATGATATATATTATGTTTATGTTTTCCTTATTCTTCTGTATTTTTCATTTATGGCATACCATTATGGTTTCCATTATGGGTAAACGCGATATCTTCATTTTAGGAAGTGCGGACTACCTCCCCCTGAAAGTGATTTGAATCGTTAATGCCATATGTGGGACATATAAAGGATGGAGTTAATGATATTATATATGATATTATACTAGAATTATAATATACCTCTATAAAATTATTATTTCATTCCATCAAATATGAAATAGAAATGAATGTAGCGTTCATGCGTACGTACGACTTACCGTCTCCATGAACGGTGCATTTCATTTATTACCTCTAAATGTTATGTAATATTATAACTGCATGTATATACTATATATATATATGATATATATGATATATACATCATGAATATAATTCTGTATATAATGGATATTTTACCACATGAACAACTTGTAATTATAAGAAGTTTATTTTTGACTCATGTACCAATGATCGACAAAACGACCATTATTAACTTAAATAATTACATAATGTTCATAAAATGGTAATAAATGATATGAAAAGAAATAATTAACTTAAAAAAGGTTCTTAATTAAATATAAATTAACTCTAGTTTATTATTCAGGATATTAAATAATGATCGAGTCAAGTCGGACACGAGGTAAGGGATCCTACCCCCCCTCTTTCTTTTTAAGTACCCTCTTTTATGTCATTTATTTTAAGATCATATTTATTATGTTTTGGGATGTTATTTTATATTCCTAATACTGTAATTTTTATTTTAATATTATTAGAGACCCTATTTTATCTCATCAAACCATTTTTGGAAGTTTTATGTGGCCTCATTAGGCTGCCGAATTTTTGTAAGGGATTTCTTATCTCACTTTTAATTGTGTGATATTTCCATTATTCGCCACTTATTTATTTCATGTGGTGTATTGTGTACTGAAATTTCATATATATTATCATGATTATATTTATATTCATGATATTGTGTGATTCATTTGGTGTTTATTATCTTTTGGTCATATGACTCGATTGATCACAATGAGGTAAGGGGTTTTTATCTCACTTTTTGTTCCCGTGATATTCATGATACATTTTACTCTATTTCCTTTTGTGTAGTGTATGTACTGCCCATTATTGTATTCTCTATGTAATATACATTAATTTATGGGTATTTACATCTTCATTTTATGACCCTTCTTTCATGGGGTGTACGTTTCAAATGTCACCCAAATCGGTAAGGGAACCTTTCACCCTCCTCTTTTTAAAAGACTTATTTTTGGTGGGTCTTTTAATTGAAATATTGTTATGTTGGGATATATTATTCTATATACTTATTGATTTTAATTTTATTTCCAAGTGATGATATACCATTTTCTCTCTCATCAACTCATTTTCTGAATTTTAAAATGACGTCGTTAGGCTGTTGAATTTTTGCAAGGGAACTTCTTAACTCAATTTCAATTCATTGGGTTAAACTTGTACTCCTTGAATATATCATTCTATGAATATGTGTGAATTAATCATATTGTTTTACACTTAATATCCACTTATATTGGGTGTATTTATATTTTTCACACATAATTAAGTAACTGATTTATCCTTAATCTAAAGATACCATCTTTGTAAGGGACTTCATTTCAATCTCCTTTCATTGAGGCATATTTTGTTCTAATACAAGACTTTATTTTATATTCCATATAAACCACCTTTTATTTTTAATTTCTTTCAAAGGGAATCTTTTTCTATGAAGGGTTTTACTAAATGAAAAAAAGGAATGTTTATTTTAACGTACGTGGTAACAATGACCTTTTCTCCAGTCGCGAGTATTATTTGGTCTTTGGCTTCCTCAACAAGCCACAATATTTTTTAAAATAAAATAAAAACCATATACTATTTTATGTATTCTGGTATTGAAAATGTTTTTTATAATGGATTTGTTATTTAAATATATTTAAGTGATATACTGTGATCGAAATGTGGAAATGTTTTCTTTCCGTTATATTTGTTTTATGTCTTATGATTTTAAAATGGTACTTGGACTTTTGAAAGGTTGTTACGTGATAAACCATATGACAGGTGGTGCCGTGAATACCAGGATGGGTGGTTACGTTATGACCTCCAATGCATTGGTTATGGAAGTCGGCCGTATGGATATTCCATGTAGTGATTTGTGTGGAAGTAGACCATATGGTTATTCAATTTAAGTATGTTTATGTCCCAAGTTACCTTTATATGTTATGTGTTCTTTATATGGGTTTAGGGTAATCTTTTGGTTACAAAGGATAAGTGGTGATATTTTATTCAGTGAAGAGTATTTACTACTTCATAAAGGTGAAAAGTATTACATTGATAAAGTATTCATGGTTTACTTGTTGTTTTAAAAAACTAACATTTTTCCTTCTTTGTGTATCATTTATTGGGCTTTTTATGTTCATCCCATGTTTTTGAAACGTTTTCCACAGGACTTAAAGATGAATAGGGTCAAGGATGGGATCAAGGAAAGACATGATATCTTAAACATGGAACTAGACATGTTTCTTTTTAAGAGTTTTTATTTTATGGAAACTTAGTAGAAGTGTCTACTCTGTAATCTTTTGAGATGTAATTGTTATGTCATAATTCTCTAAAACTCTAAACTGAAAATATTCTCTATGTGAATTATTCATTTAATTCATGATTATGTAATGTTATAAGGCCGGGTCCTTATAGTTGGTATCAAAGTTCGGTTTAGATAACTTTAGATGTTAGAGTGTTGTTTAAGCATAAGTGACATGTTGAGTATAACCAAAATGGTTATTATATTAGATATAGTCATTGTTATTTATGAAAGTTGGAATGAATTTGAGATAACTTGGATAATTATATATTAGTGTTTATCTTCCTCTTTAGTACATGATGATTTTGTTGACATACTCACACTGAACTTTTTTGTTTTAGTAAATGGATGGATCTAGCAGACACAAAAGTGACAATGGGTTTGAAGGAAACTATGGTGGTTCTCTGATTAAGAGACTGGATAAATGGGGGATTCAATGAGAAATCTCGTGGTTATTCTGAACCAACTATCAGGAGTCATGATCAACCACTTGAACCTTGGTGAGTTATCTAATTCATCATGTACGAGAGAGCCAACTCGATGTGGAATTTCATGTAATAATTATAAAGGTAACCATTAGGGTTTATATGATCCTTACTTTTGAGGTAATTATGGGTTTCTATATGATGGAAGATAAAAGGCATGAGGTAAAATTGAGGTTAAATTATGTTATGGTTATTTTTGAAGATTTTATCTCTTTTTGGGGGAATGTTATAAGATTATGTAGTTTTGGAAAAAGGACAACACATAGACCATGTGACAACCTATCGCGTCGGAGGAAGCTGCGGGAATCGAACCTACAACCAAAGTGCGACTGATATTTATCACCTACCATTGGACTACGTGAAGTACCTAGTTATTTTGACTAATTCTTTTTAGTTAGATGATATTATGAATCTAGAATAAGTTTATTTTGGGTTATATATGGAAATTATTAACCTATCATGGAGGATATGTGATTAGGTTAATTAATTTTTAGTATGAGACTTTATGAGTAACTGACGATTGGAGATAAATGTTATGGTTTATCTTGGAAGACTATGTGATTAAATCCTTCAAATATTTGGGTTTCAATCTTAGTTTTTATTACTTTGAATAATTTTATGGATATATGTTTATTGAATGTTCTTTGTTGATCTTTGGGTATTGTTTGACAAATTTTGGAGATTAAGAATAGATTTTTTATAAAGGATTATCCTTTTTGGAAATTATTTGATCTTGTACTAACCTTTTTGGTTTTTGTTTTGGTTTTGGTATAAATACATGATAAGTATATAGTTCTCTTTTTTGGATTAGGTGATTCTCTAGAATTTTATTATAGTGCTCTTAATGTGAACAAGATATCCTAAATACTCATCTTTTGGAGAAAATGTGAGTTTGTGTAAGAAATATAGCAAACGTTGAAAGTCAACATGACAAGTAAGTATGTTTACTTATGTTTTAACTATGCACATAAATAAATTCCTCAA
The DNA here is from genome assembly GCA_963277665.1 of Viscum album. Classification (NCBI taxonomy): domain Eukaryota; kingdom Viridiplantae; phylum Streptophyta; class Magnoliopsida; order Santalales; family Viscaceae; genus Viscum; species Viscum album. Next base: position 1,723,403,779 of record OY728126.1, on the reverse strand, counting down.
CGAAAAGTAATTTAAAACAAAAATGTTGTCTGTTAACTTTTATTATTGAGGAATCAAATACCGTTTAACCCATAACAAGTTAGTGATTTTCTGGTGGTTAACTTTCTCCAAAACATGTTTTCTATCACTCTCCATCAGAACATGACCCTCTGTTTTTTCCTTCGATATCCATGTTTTCCTGGAATAATATTATGGGTTAACTCGTGTGACCATTGTACTTCGCTTTCTTTAATTTAAAGTGATAGTTTTACAGACTCTTGTTCTGATGTGGGACTTTAAATGAAGTTTCCGAGCCCAATTTTAAAATTGCAAGTACGCAATTCCCAAAAGGGGGAAGGATGTAACACCCCAGGTAAATAAAGAATATTAAATTTCTATATTTATCTATATTGGTGAATAAAATGTTAATATTAATTTAAAGGGAACGCTATGCTCGATGGCGTACCCAATAAGCAACAACGAGTTTCTTGGAAATCTTACATTGCACTCTAATAATAAAATAATATTATTTTAAATGGTAGTTAATTCCTAGACATTGTAATGGCAGGAATGAACAGAACTAACTACAAAATGATTATATATGTTTGTCAAATATTTTTACTTTTATCCAATAAATGTTAGATGCTTAAAATGCGAATGAATCCAATTTTAACCGTAAATATTCTAATATTCTTTAAAAGGTCAATTAACAGCCTTTTGATAGAGAACCCTTTTTAAATCCACTTGTTGACCATTTTATATTTTATATTGGATCAAATAAAATCCTTCTTTAGAATCGGGATATCAAAATTTACTTTGTGTAGGTTTTTGTTATTTTTTTTGATAAAGTCCATTTTTAATGAATAAGTGAAAAATGTTGTATTTTAATTCAAAACCACTTTTTAATATAATTTATTTATATGATTAGATAATATTTTGAATTGGTTTTAAAGTGAAATTAGAATATATTTTTACCATTTAATCCAATGGTGGTCATTGGAGTTAATTTTACTTTGAAATTGGACTTAAACTTGTGTCAATCTTTTAATAGATATTGTTTCTTAAAAACATGCTATTTGTTTTGATAGTGGGAATTAATTAATAAATTAATTTATTAAACTTATATGTTTTGAATTTTGTAAAATAGACATAATTTTTTAATTTGGAATATCAAATATATCTTAGGGTTAAGTTTTGGTATTTTTCTGAAAAACTTCAATTTTCGATGAATAGTGAAACCACTAAGTGGTAGTTAAAATACTGATTTTTCGTTTAAATGAAACATTAACACTTCTATGATTTGAGTTTCAAAAATCTGACATACATGGTTGTAATTAGGATGTAAAATGTGGTTCATTGGGATTAAAATATTTTTTTGGGTGAATAGTAACTTTTAAGTTTTATTAATCGCGATTAAAGGTTATTAGTGTAATTTAAGGTAATGATAATGTTATAATAATATGAAATGAACTTGAAACATGTCCTTCTCTTATTTTATGAGTCATGGATGACCAAGAAAATCCATGGGTCCACTTGGGGACTCCATGGAGCCACTTTGGTAGGAAAATGACATTAATAACTTTTTATTTAAAGTTAAAATAAAAATGTCACAAACATGTATTTTTTTACTAAAAATTTTTTTACATGGGGTTATAAAAGTCATATTTTTTATTATAAATATTCATTAGAAATATAAAAATATTTCATACATCATGATATTTTTTTATAATTTTTATACATTAAATAAAGAAATTTATTTCTGACACCATGATGATGAAGTGATTACCTCATTAATGAACGATTTAAATAAAATGAGAAGATAAGGTAAAATCTAAGACTTACACTTTTAAAAAACCTATTGTATTGGTGGATTTAGAACCTTTATTACCTTACCCAAGAAATATATAATTTTGGGACCTTTAATATCCAAAAATCATTTTATAATAAAGTATCTTTTCAAGACATTCTATGAGTGCCCCTCATCCCTCTTATAAAAGGCCCCCACCTCTTCCTCCTTACCCACACCTCTCAAGCCTTTTGGCTCGAAAAACCTCTGCTCATTTTATCTCTACACATCCCTCTCTTTATCCTAGAAGCCTCAACTTAGGTAGAAACCTCTTCAAGAAACCTTTTTGGTTCAAACCAAGAGGAGTTACCCGATTTAAAGGTACTGTCTTCACTTGTGTTCTTTTGTTTTATTTTGCTTCTCCAACCACCTAAACTCTTTTTATCCCTTTATTTTGTAACAAAACAAGTATATTCAATATACTAGGATTTTTTATGTGAATTATTCGAGCTACACTTACACACACCTTAATCTAATGGTTGAAGAACATACTGTTTCTATAGATGACGAATTTCTGCCTCACGAAATGATGATTGTTCAATCTTCTTTTAACACCTTTCATGGTGGCCATTAAGATTTCACTCTATTTATATATGATATATATTATTTTTATGTTTTCCTTATGCTTATGCAATTTTCATTTATGTCATACCTTTATGGTTTCCATTATGGGTAAATGTGATATCTTCATTTTAGGAAGTGCAAACTACCGCCCCTCAAAGTGATTTGATTCGTTAATGCCATATGTGGGACGTATAAAGGATGGAGTTAATGATATTATATATTATATTATACTGGAATTATAATATACCTCTATACAATTATTATTTTATTCCATCAAATATGAAATAGAAATGAAAGTAGCGTTCATGCGTACGTACGTCTTACCGTCTCCATGAACGGTGCATTCCATTTCTTACCTCTAAATGTTATGTAATATTATAAATGCATTTATATACAGGATATATATGATATATATGATATCTACATCATGAATATAATTTTGTATATAATGGATATTTTACCACATGAACAACTTGTAATTATAAGATGTTTATTTTTGACTCAAGTACCAATGATCGACAAAACGACCGTTATTAATTTAAATAATTACATAATGTTCATAAAATGGTAATATATGATATAAAAGGAATAACTAACTTAAAAAATTTTCTTAATAAAGTATAAATTATCTCTAGTTTATTATTCAGGAGATTAAAGAACGATCGAGTCAAGTCGGACACGAGGTAAGGGATCCTACCTCTCTCTTTCTTTTTAGGTACCCTCTTTTATGTCACTTATTTTAAGCTCATATTTCTTATGTTTGGGGATTTTATTTTATATTCATCATACTGTAATTTTTATGTTTATATTATTAGAGACCCTATTTTATCTCATCAAACCATTTTTGGAAGTTTTAAGTGGCGTCGTTAGGCTGCCGAATTTTCGTAAGGGATTTCTTATCTCACTTTTAATTCTGTGAGATTTCCATTGTTCGCCACTTATTTATTGCATGTGGTGTATTTTTTACTTCCATTTAACATATATTATCATGATTCTATTTATATTCATGGTATTATGTGATTCATTATGTGTTTATTATCTTTGGTCATACGACTCGATTGATCACAATGAGGTAAGGGGTCTTTATCTCACTTTTTGTTCCCGTGAGATTCATGCAACATTTTCCACTATTTCATTTTGTGTGGTGTATGTACTGCCCATTATTGTATTATTTGTGTAATATAAATTAATTAATGTGTATTTACATCTTCATTGTATGACCCTTCTTTAATGGGGTGTACGTTTCGAATGTTACCCAAATTGGTAAGGGAACCTTTCACCCTCCTCTTTTTAAAAGACTTATTTTTGTTGGGTCTTTGAATTTACATATTGTTATATTGGGATATGTTCTTCTATATCCTTATTGATGTAAGTTTTATTTCCAAGTGATGAGATACCATTTTTTCTCCCATCAACTCATTTTCTAAATTTTAAAATGACACCATTAGGCTGTCAAATTTTTGCAAGGGAACTTCTTAAATCAATTTCAATTCTTTGGGTTAAACATGTACTCCTTTAATAATTAATTATATGAATATGTGTGAATTAATATGATTGTTTTACACTTAATATCCACTTATATTGGGTGTTTTTATATTTGTCACACATAATTAAGTAATTTATTTATCCTTAATCTGAGGATACCGTCTTTGTAAGGGACTTCATCTCAATATCCTTTCATTGAGGCATATTTTGTTATAATAAAAGTATTTCTTTTATACTTTGTATAAAACACCTTTGGATTTTCATTTCATTCAAAGGGAATCTTTTTATATGAAGCGTTTTACAAAACGAAAAAAAGGAATGTTTATTTTAACGTATGTGGTGGCAACGACCTTTTTCACTGCCGTGAGTATTATTTGGTCTTTGGCTTCCTCAACAAGCCACAATATTTTTTAAAATGAAATAAATACTATATAATATTTTATATACTTTGGTATTGAAAATGGTTTTTATAATGTATTTGTTATGTCAATATATTTAAGTGATATATTGTGATCAAAATGTGGACATGTTTTCTTTTCATTATATTTGTTTTATGTCTTATGATTTTATAATGGTACTTGGACATTTTACGAGTGGTTACGTGATAAACCATATGACGGGTGATGCTGTGATTACTAGTATGGGTGGTTATGTTATAACCTCCAATGCATTGGGTATGGAATTCGGTCATACGACTATTCCATGTAGTGATATGTGTGGAAGTCGACCGTATGGTTATTCCATTTAAGTATGTTTATGTCCCAAGTTACATTAATATGTTAGGTGTTCTTTATATTGGTTTATGGTAATCTTTTGGTTACAAAGGATAAGTGGTGATCTTTTATTCAGTGAAGAGTATTTACAACATCGTAAAGGTGAAAAGTATTACATTGATAAAGTATTCATGGTTTACTTGATGTTTTGAAAAACTAATAGTTTTCCTTCTTTGTGTATCCTTTACTGGGATTTTTATGCTCATCCCATGTTTTTGAAATGTTTTCCACATGACTTAAAGATGAATAGGGTCTAGGATGGGATCAAGGAAAGACATGATATCTTAAACATGGAACTAGACATGTTTCTTTTTAAGAGTATTTATTTTATGGAAAATTAGTAGAAGTGTCTACTCGGTAATCTTTTGAGATGTAATAGTTATGTCCTAATTCTCTAAAACACTAAACCTAAAAAGATCCTCTCTGTGAATTATTCATTTATTTCCGGATTATGTAATGTTATAAGGCCGAATCCTTATAGGATGATACATATTGGTTATTGGTAGGGAATAAGATTTTTTTGAAAGACTATATATATCTATATAAATAGGGATCCATTAGAATATATAGCAGATAAGTATATATTAAATGATAAAAGTGAGGCCAATCAATGAGACATTATCCCTAAGAACTGGTGAAATTTGACATATCTTTACCCAGGAAATGTATCGACATGTAATGGGAATAATGTAGTTGAACAAAAGTGTGATATCTCAAGAAAAATTAATATTTTATGTTGATTTTGAGTCTATACAATGACATAAATATCTAGTTTTATTAGGATACATATAAGTGATTTAGAAGGATCAAATCATTTGAGAAGTTTTGGATTGATAGAGGGAGATGTGGAACCCATTATTTGAGTGATGGTACATTAAAACCTAGTGAAACGGGAGAGAAATATATAAGTTATTGAAGGTTGGTAATGGTTGATATTGGTTTAGGGTAGGTAGAGGATAGTAAAAAATACCCCCTAAGTACTGAAGGTTGGTGGGAGTGGTCATTAACACTTGGGATTACATATAAAGTATAGGGAGCTCAAGAATGATCATTGTAAAAAAGTGGTGAGCATTATCTCCTACTATTGTCCTTTTCATCCCTACACATTTCTGCATAATAGTGGAATCCTTAGAGTATTTTTATTTGAAGAGGAAATTATTGATTCCTTCTTCAATGATGTATTCATTATCATTTTCAGGTTCCTCATGAAAATATGATTCATCTGATTTTTAGATAATTTTTTTATTTAATGAATTAACACTTAAATTTAAATTATTAAATTTTTCTAATCTTCAGCTAATTGTTTCTTTTTCATCCTTGATGAAACCTGAGATCAATAATTCTTTTCACCATAATTATTTTCCTTGAGGAAACTGGATTAAAATGTTATAAAATAACCATAACAAAAATAAAATTGGATTTAAATTTTATCAATAGAGTTAAAATTTACTCACTATATTTAATGTACAATGAGTGGTAGAACTTCATTTAAATTAATGGAAATTCATTTCATATTAAATTTAATTAGTTTTTTCAAAATTAATGTAATGCCCCACTATATATATTTATTAATACTACGTATAACAACTTTCAATATATGCAACATCAAGCTTAAACGAACAAAGATACAAAATAAAAATATTATAATTTTAAAATGAATGTTAAAACATAGGTGTTAGATTGTTGAATATGAATAAGTATAATTTTATCATATATTATATTAAAAAAACCACAATAATAATTATTTTATTTTTAAAAATTAAATAATTAATAATTTTTTATTAATAAGAATGAAACAACAAGAGTTTAATAAAGAATAAATTCTAAAATGACCATTTTTCTATAAAAATGGATTTTTTGTAAAAAAAATTATTGTTAAATGTAATAATTTAAAATTTTTGGAAATTTAGTTTTATAACAAGGATTTTTATTTTTGTTTTAGCATATCAAAATTATCATAAAGATATATATTTTTTATTAATAGTTCATTTTGGGTGAGTATTAAAGAATAATTATTTTATAAATCATCTATCATTTATGAAAATATCATAATATAAGAATGATTTTCATGTTTATGAATCCTTTTTAGAATAAACATATTTTAACGAATTAGAATAATTAATTTAAAAATATTATGTTTGAATGGACCAATCAAGACAAGTGTGATCAATGTGAGGGGTAGGGGTTGAATCAGTGGTCTTATATTTTTTTAATTTATTAAATAAAAAACAACATATAACTATTTTTAGAGTGAAATTAAAATAATGAAAGAAATAAATAATAATGAACCATAAAGAAATAGTTATTTATAAGGTTCACTACTCAATAATAGTATCTAGTTTTTATGGTTTGGAAAAAATCCAATAACATTTAACCACTAGAAATAAATAATTTAAACATGGTCACAATGAGAAAAAAATATCACATTACTTGATTTACAGTATTGAAAATCAATATTTTAGGAGCTCCTTATAGATTGAAATGATATAAAATTCTTTGTGACAATGATACGAAGCTTCTCTAATAAGATTAATTATGTTGTCACTATGAATCTGGAATTTTATTCACAGTTTATATTCATAAAGATACTTATTAAACATCACTTTTTTATCATTTTATGTCTTTCCAATAATACTTGAAATTCTATATAAATTATATATCCTATTGTATATATGTCATTTTTAATCTTTTTAACTGCCCAAAAATTATAAAAGGGTAACTTTTTTTTGATAGCGTGTATCACACACAACAAAATGATTAAAAAGGACTATAAAATCTCAAGAATTTATATTATAATTAATATTTATAATATAATATATATATTGAAATGAATTAAATAATAACTTATCTTATGATTCCTATAATAATGAATTTTTCAATTATGTGTGTTACACGCAAGGCCTAGTTTTACCGACCAACAATTTATTAATAAAGTATTGGTATATAATGTAATATGATATTACATAGTCATTAAATTAGTATTCATGAAAATTATTTACTATATTATGTAACTATACGGTTTATAAAAATATAAAATTAATTTATCCTTTACAAATTAATTAGAACTGAAAATATAGACCGATTTAATATATGGGAAATTTGATTAATCTCCCAAATGAATTTGGTCTTTATAAATTTATTAAATTAAAATTTTTTAATCATATAAGTGAAATATATATATATATATATTTTCAATTAAACATTTTTTATATTCATAAAATATAATTTATAGTCATAAAATGAGAGAAAACCAAATTTCATGGATAAAAACACATATTTTTATGAAGGAAATTTTGGAGCCTTTTAATGGAAAACAAATTTTAAATCCAATTTTTAGCATATTTTTATATATTATTTGTAAAAATAATTTAATTTAAAATATAAATATCATAAGTAAGTTACCTTGAATTTTTGGTAATTTTTTGAAGTTTAAATTTTTAATGAATAGAAAAAAATACAGACTTTTAATAAGAATCAACATTTTCTTCTAATTTATTTTTATGGTTAAATAATTTATTTATTATATTTAAAACATTATTTGATCAATTTTATATCAATTAATTATATTTAGGTCACGTTAATTTATATAAAATTGATGATAATTTAACACACTTATTAATCTTTTAAAGGTTTTATCTTTTAAAAAACCCTCCTTATTGACTCCTATGTAAGATTAATTATAAATTAATTTATAACAATTATATGATTAGAATTTGAAAAAAGGATTCTATATTTGGAATAATTATTATTTATAAATTATATTGATGTAAAATTTCTTTTAAACTAAAAATATGAGTGAATGTGATTGTAACTAATTACAGTGATTAAGAGAAAAATTAGCATAATAAGGGACTAAACCATAAATGTAATGGAATAAATGATCTATAAAATAGTAAAAATTACATTATAATTTCATATGTAGACACTATAATACCTTGTAGATAAGTTTTATCATTATTTGAGTCACATTACATCGAAACAACATTTGAGAAATTTCCTTTTCATAAATTTAAAAGAATGGAACTCCTCCATCATTATAGAATGGTAGTCAAACCTCCCAATTATTTACACCTACAATCCATTGGGGTCTCCCCAAATATTATAAAAAAATATCCAAATATAAATCCCATAATCCATGAATCCCCAATATGGGATGAAATCCAACCAAGGATGAATTTTTTGTGTTAATCTAAGGGAGTTATCAGAAAATAATATAACATTCATAATTGATCGCTTTCAATATATTTACATCTCTACCCCCTAAAAACATCTTATTCCATGATTATATAACACAAAAATTATCTTTTATATAACTAGATTTATTATTTTATGTTTCATACATAAACATAAAAACACATCAATATAATTGGTAACGAACATACTGTTTGTGCGTACGGAAGACTACTGCCTCACGAAACATTGATTATTGGTTTTTCCTTTATCACCTCTCATGGTTGGAATTATGGAAGAAAACAGGTTTTTATATTATAGATATTTTATTTATGTTTTTCTTATTTGTATTTATTTTTTATTTTACATACTCTATCATGCATTAAATTTTTTTGGGATATGAAAACATCATATATAGACATGTTAAATACCGCCTCCTCAATGTGATGAGATTCATTCATGCTATACATAGAATGTATTGGGGATGTTTTTAAAAAAATAATGTATTATATAGGATATAAATATGATATTGGAGTGATATGTTATAAATAAATAAATATTTATATATATATATATATCAATTACATTTTAACTATGATTACAAAATGGAGGTCGTGTTCATATGTACATACAACCTAGCATCTCTATAAACAATGCATTTAATTTCCTATATCCATATATTATTGATTGTTATAAATACATAAATAATGAATATATATGATATTTAAATCTATTTTTAAATCATATATATGATTAAATCTTGATGTACATAATAATAATAAAAAATAATACGTCAAGAAATACTTGAAAAACTTGGCAAGCATTACCTAAAATATTGAAAATAATTAAAGATTTATAAAAAACAAGAAATAAGTTAATATAATAAGTTAATATATGATATTAAAAATATAATATGGTTATATTATAAGTTATTAACATATTTAATTCCATTTATACTAGAGGATAGAGGATGATCTACAGAATAGAAATGTAACGTAAAGAATTTTTGTCTCACTTTTGTTTCTGTGAGGCATACACCACTTTCACCTTATAAATTTTTTGTGTAGTGTATGTACTACTAATATTTACATATTATATCATTAATTATTTTATATTTATTTTATTTTTTATTTCAATTTTAATTATTTCATCTAATGGTATTTGAACATAAATCACCAATTGGTAAATAATTTCACAGCCCAATTACTTTTCATTAGGATATATTACTCCATCATTATCATCCATATAATATTATTTTTTTGTAAGAAGCACAAGAGACTCAGCCCAGTTGGTGAGGACTCGACAAGGGCATCCATGAGACGCAAGTTCAAAACCCAGGTGAGACATATTTCTAGGTACTATAGCAAGTACTGTAGTAGGACTATAGCTGGTACTGCAGCGGACAATGTTCGGTATTGTTGTAGCTAGTACTATTCATCATTTTGTGATTTCGGCCCACTGGTTTGGGTCTTGGGTCCTTTATGGCCATCATGCCACCCAATGGCTTCAGGCCAGTATATCTTCCGGGCCACCTCAAGCCCATCGAGCCACCTCAAGGCCTTCAGGCCAGTATGTCTTTCAGGCCACCTCAAGGATTTAGGGCCACCTCAAGGTCTTCGGGCCACATGAAATCGTGCTTAAATGATCAGAAATACAATAAAATAAGTAGAATATATATTTGGATTTAGTGTAGGCTCATTCAAAAGATCATAATATATTAGGATTTTTTAGAAAGAGAGGGTATGGAATTGCCATCGGGACCAGCATGTGCTTGCATAAGAAGCATAGTCGAACAACCATGTAATGGTGGAGAGCAGATATAACGTTGAAGAAGTTGGGATGAGGAGTTACAAGTATAGTCTCTATATTTCTTAAGATCTACAAGTCATGTAATATTTGAGCCTAAAAAAATAGTAAGGGTTACTCCTCATTCTTTGAAACGAGGTTATCAAAATCAATAAAAAAATAAGTCCTTCGGGCCATTCAGGCTTTGTGTAACAACTTAGATTAATTTTATTTTATTTCAACTTGTTTTATGTTGAATTAAATTATATACAAAAAATATAATCATTTATTGATTCCCAAATCCATGTTATGGTCTTTTCAAGGGTTTACTTCATAACATCCTTTTCTTCAGCATTGTTTGCACTTGAGTTTCAATTAGAGGAAGTTAATGTTTAATTTTATAATAAAAAATTTAATTTTATGATAATATGGTTATTCAGGAACTTTTTAATGTAATAGTTTATTTTTTTCCACTATTTGGAAATCAAAATGATTTGCAATATGTTTTTTTGGAACACCCAACTTTATTTCTCCATTTTTTAAGAGTACATATTTCCTTCTAAAAACCTTTTTTTTCTAAAAAAGGTTTCAAAATATTTTTAACATTTAAGAAATGACATATAAAAGATATATGTAACCCTTTTTTCATTATAAAATTATTTCAAAATAATTTTACCATCTCTTATAATACAAGTCAATTTTCTAACCTTTTTACCTTGAAAAAATAAAGTTCCTTTTAAAATGTAAAACATTTATGTATTTAACCCCATCATTTATTTGTATCTTAGTTTTTATGTTTAAAAGGTTAATTTTTAAATAATATGTTACTAAAATTTAATTTAATAGAAAAGGATTTTAACAGAAATATCAAAATGAAAATGGTATTTTCCTCATTAATTTTTGAAAATATATTTTTATAGTAATTTCATTCACCAATGAAATCAATGATTTATTGTTACTAAACATGGAATATACTGTATTGATACCATCTTTATTCATCATATGGATTGTATTTGATTTATTTTCCTAAGTATAGTATTGATTTTTACATCCTTGGCACATTTTTGTAGCCCCATGAAATATAAAATTTCCCACAGTCATTGAAAATTTAATTTACCCTAATTATCAATATGATTTATCATGAATATGTTTATTGAGTAAATTGTATACCATTTTTATGTATGTTTTTTAATTTTGTTTTTATTTGATTACTAGTAAACTATTCATAAATCATTATCCTTTAATCAATACAGATATTTGATAAGGTATTTTTTGATGAGTTTAAATCGGTTATTTTATATATGAAGAATTCATTGGACATGAAAGACATGGTTTGGGGACCAATTAATACAATCCTTATGGGGTGGAGACTGATTAATGAAATCATATGCTATATTAGCAGTCTCATGGGATGAAATAATTTAACTAGCCTAAGTTAATGAGTTATGACCTATTATATGTTATACCTTCTTTACAGTAACTATAACTTGTTCCTAGGAAAAATGATGTCCAATAATTAGTCATTGAATTAATTATGAATCTATTTTTATTATCCATGATATTTTCTATATGAAAAAAATATTTGGATGCATTTCATTATAATTTTTTTAAATAAATGGTATGGTTCTCAGTTATATAACATGTCATATTGATTATTCATTATCTATCAATTTAAATGGATTTTTTGTAATTTATCATGGTATATTTTTTATACCTTTACTTATCAATTTATTGCTTACATTTTATCTGTGATCAACTATTTATGTTTCCATAATGATTATTCTCATTGATTCATTATATCTAACATTGTACTTTACCCTGACTGAGCATTTGTGCTCACCCTTATCATGTTTCCTTTTCCTAGTATTTCAAGAAATTTACAATGAATGATATGTAAGAACACACTATATGTAATAAACTTTACCCGACAAAAAGTATGTTGTATATTTTATATTTGTTTGTAACACAAGAATCATGAATTTATCAAGTTTAAAAAAATACTAAATAGTTAGGTCATTTTGTATGAGATTTAATTATATCATATGCCAATGTAATTTTTGCATGCCAATGTCTTGGGGATTTGAAGGGTCGGGTCACTACACTCTGTCTTGTTATCCATCCATTATAATCTATATAGTGCCTTATGAAAAATGATAAAACTTATTAAGAATTTTTTTGATAACCCTTGGGAAATATATGTTTAATGTATCCTGATATGAAATTTCATAAAATATAATTTTATTGAGGAATTTCCTATTGTTATACCATTATCTAGTTAACACTACATATACAATACCACTTTCATGGATACTCTATCTAATATCCTCTTGACTGATTATTATATCATATATTCATCTGATCATCTCTACACTTCAATCGTGCTTCAACTCACTTCTAAAATATTCAACAATATCTCATGGTATCATCAAACCCCTTTTGATAGTAATATTTTCTACACAAAATTAGGGAAATAGGTGAACTAAATTCAATTCAAGCCTCTTAATATTTTTAACGAATTATATGGAATCATCATTCGATTGATTTCAATAAATGTTCCTTAAAAATTAGGGTTAATTAACTCTATCATATTTCCCTTAAAGTCAGTGATAATAACATTTTATTCCGCCATGGTGCTTGGAAAATTAAACAATAAGATTTTCATCATTATTCTGGTTTTCATTATGAATGGTTCATAATGAATTTGAACATGTATAACATTATACAATCTATTCATATTGTAAAACATTAATGTAATAATTATCAACGATGAGACAACAATTTATGTTTTGAAATGACCACATAGGAAAATATTATAAATATTTCTAAATACACTACCTCTTTCGAATGACATGCATCAAATCTCTTCAATTGTTTCCTTTAAACCCCAATCATTGACTGATGATATTCATACAAACAGATAAATATGATGAATTCAACAAAATCTATTTATTCGATGAATTTGGGACTTTCATCTTATCAAACTATAAGAACATCAATTTAAAACTTCATACATGACCATCCTATGGAATGTTAATAAAATTAAAATAGTATTCAATAATTCATGTTTTTCTTTTAACAGACAAATAATAATGAAATTGTACAATATCATTTGATGGTCTTTGTCTAAATGTTAATCAATTGAATACATTTATCAATAACATCCCTTTTACCATTAATAACAGTCCTATTTTAGAAAAACATTAAAATAAAATGTACTTGTGGAAATGTCAAATCAATAGATTCATTCAAGCGAACTTCTTCAAAACATCATTGTTAGAAATTTTTACATGAAAATAATTTTCTCTCATTTTCAACATGGATTGGTTAATGAATATTCAATCCTTATTATTTTATAAAAACTAAAATAATTAAAGCATTACCCTATTTATACTTCACTAAACAAATCGTATGTTTAACATTGTAATTAGGATGATATAAACATTCAACAAAAATTTATGACCAATTAGAAGAGTCAGATAAAGTCCTTATTGGAGACTCAGTCAATATAAATTTTCCCTTCCTTCCAATGCAATATCCCATGTTAAGAAGCATAAAAAAGTGAGCTTATTTACGAAAGACAACAAAAGTTTACCCTTTATCGAACCTCCTATTTTAATAAAATCCTAACTAACATATTCTTAACCTCTTCTTGAATCTAAAAACTACATCAAAATATATTAATCATAATAATATATCGCTTTATATTTTTTCATTAAAGGAAGAAAAATCCATGAAATAATGTAACTCATTCATTTGATTATATATATACCCATTCTAAACCTAAATTATTTAAAATATTGAGGGGAACTAGAATTATTGAAAACAATTCTATGTTGTCTAGAGGTAGTCACATTTGAAACACAGTTTGGTACCTCTAATAAAACTTATTTTTCCAACTGGATCGGTCATCACAGAAAAAAATTCAACATTAAAGAATAATTTTTACTAGATCCACATATATTTTATATATTTGACACACATAATTAAATAAAATATAACCAATATTAAGAACTATCTCAAAAGAAATTATTTCCCTTGAAATGTATAACACATACCAATAGATATATTTATGATATAATATTTTTCTCCCTCTTTGAGAACTCTATCCACAGAAAAATGATATTGGGGATTGATCCACATATCACATCCTTAATAATGATGATGTTTTACACATGTGACCATCTTTTAAATATATAATGATTCCTTCAAAAAAATTGGTTAAAATATTATCAAATTTCATTTTTTAAGAAAAAAACATTATAGGTTGCCCATTTTTATCCACAAGGTATTTCATGATGTGGTATTTTATATAAATGTAATTGGAATGATAATGTTTCACATGATTCAATTTGATTTCCAAATCACTATTATTATCAAATCCCAAGACAAGGGGAAACATAAATCCAACAAACAAGTCTTCTAACAACGTCATTGCCCACATTGGTTTTATTGCAACTTGAGTGATAGAAATATACTCAAATTATTTTATATTGAGAGTCATTGAGATGTTTTTATCTATATTCCATATAACACATTATTTTCTCAATAATAAAACACCACCAAATGTGAATTTTCTATCATCAGAACATCCATCCCAATCTTTATCTATATAACCAAATATTTTAATCTTTTGTACATTATCATATTTTGTACTGAAATCAGTTCATCCTATAATATATTAAAGAATTTTATTCCAAGCCATGAGATGATATTCTCTACAAGACATTGATACCAATAATAAAGAGTAAAAAATACATTATATCTACCCTTGACACCATTATATATAGTAAACCTCCAACAACATTTATAAACTTCTTAGGATATATATCATTTCATTCCTTGTCTCTTTAAAACATTATTCCCATTGAAATCATTATAAGAACTGTATTTGTATCTTCTTTTCTATACATTATCATAATATCCTTATTAGAATTCTCTTAAGATAAGATAAGTTATTTCACCTTTTGATAGATTGTTAGGATAATAAATAATTTAATTTCTTCTATCAAGGAAATCATAGCATAATTCTTCATATCCATTGAAAAAAATTTCAAAAATTTCATCATCATCATCTATTAATATGATACCATCATCTTAAAAATTGATATTATGGAATCCTATTTCATTTATTTTATACAGAGGCTACAATCAAATATTTATTACATGAAGTTAATATTCATTAATAATGTATCCAATATGGAATAACATGCTCTTGTAGATCGCTTCAATTGATAGAAATCCTTCTTTATATTCCACTTGATGCATTTATCATTTCTAAGAAGGAAGGCACATATTTTTTCAATATAAATATAATTATGTTGCTCTCCTTTATGAAATGATAACTTGAAATCCTTATAGAAAATCTTATATTTCTATTATATAACGATTCAAATAAATATTCTAATAGATTCTACACAACTAGATTAATGATCACATCAAATTAAGTTTCTTCGATTTTAGTGTTTCCTTTTCAAACCCAACGTTCACCTTGTTTTATCACATTGCATTGTTCCCTTAAAATATTTATAGAACACCCATTTTATTCCAATCACATTAATATTTCTGGTTTTGGGATCATGTTCCCATGTATTATTATTCTTAATATGATCTAGATACTCATTCATCTATTAATTCCACACATGATGCTCAAAAACATCATCAATATCTTTTGGATAATCCATTAAATATAAGAATGTATGTAAAATTATACTAGATGTTCTTATTCAAACATGTTTTCATTGATATGAAATTTCTATCTAGGATTTCACTTGATTTATCATACTAGAATTTGATGAACATACTTTTTCATCATCACTTGAGATAAATGAGTTAGAATCTTCTTCTCAAATGGCCTCAAAATTATTACTATCATTATGAATTCTGTCACATTGTACAGTTAAAATATTTTCATCTTCCCTTAATTTCCCATATGGGATCATATGTAAAACTATCATATCATACACATCATTAACAGTCACATATATTGGTTCAAAAAATTTCCTTTCATATAAATTATTGTAGTTGTATCCACTACTATTAGAAGGTTAGAGAAGGGAAATTCCATCAACACCTATTTGATAAAAAATACCACTATTTTCACCATTTATTTTAAAAATGAATGGAATTAAAAACACTTATATGCATTTAAAATATGGTGTTTCATTGTAATAAATCTCATATCGAGTAATATCAGCATTGGTACTTTAGAAACATCTATTTCGAATTTGACATCAATCTATGATATCTTGTCTCCAAAACTATCAAGAAGTATTATGTTCAAATTAACATGAAAAATTGTTTTTATTCCTTTCGTAAATATATTTTTTGGTGTGTATAGTGCACTAAATTCATGACTAGTTTCATGATTTTTATGAAATTATATAAATTTTACATTCATATTTTCTACAACATTATGATTTGTGATTTTGTTCAGAGAAAATCCACATTATATTTCATCACTTCTCCTAAAATAGTTAATTTTTTTTAGAATTTATAACTTATTTTTAAAATCATATTACATGTAACTATATTAAATTCATCAATAAATAGAATAATATACTCATCTATGTTTTTTGATTTCATTCTCTTGAGAATGTAAATATTGGAATTATTAGCTCCATGGGATGAGTGGAATGTGTATCTACATTTTTATTGTTCCTTGTTTTTTATCCTCCATTCTAGGAATATGAAACAACACCAATCACTTCGTCATGTAATATCTATAATATCATAATTACATGATTTCTTTATCATAAACATATTCTCTTAACACATATGTACTATCATTTCATTATATAAATGATTTTGTTCCATCCTGATCATATAACATGAACTTTTTGAATCATATAAATGAAACATGTTCCCTTTGATTCATTAATGATTAATAAAACCATTCCAAAAATATTTTGTATAAAAAATAAACCATATCTTTAAAAAACAATGTTACCATCTACCAAATGTTATGAAACACTAAAAAAATTGTGTTTTAACCCCCCATTAAATAAATCCCTCTTCTATTAAAACATTTCATCCCTATTGTTAGAAGATCCAAAGAATTTGATTCCAATGGATTCATCATTCCAAAATTCACCCTTCCTTAATTATAGTCAAATAAATTATTAAAAACATCAAATCTCCTATCATGTACAAATAACCCCCATTATCCAATATCCAAGGTAATTAATCTTTGGTATATTTGAGATAATTATCAATAACGATAAAATTTTCATTTTCTTTATCTCCATTAATATATGGATTTTGGAATTTATCATATATATAAATATATATTTTTAATAACATTATAATAATTCTTTTTCATTATATCCATAATGATCATACCTTTCAAAAATAGTTTCAGTGGGTAGGAATTTATTTTAAATCGTCAAAATAACTTTCTTATGTTATTTAATTTGAGTGGGTTGGATCCCCCTCAAACATTTACTCCATATTTCCAAGAATAAATTTATCATTTAGGACTAAACCATTAAATTATATTTGATTAATAGAGTCTCCACAATTTTATCATTAACCATCTTAAGGATAGTTCCCTTTTTATATTACATGATGTCTAGATTCATGAACATATTTTTCATAGACATTCTTAACATCCAATTAGAACGTTCTTGAGCACAATATTTTTGTTTACATACTAATATTTTCTTCACTAACTTATTTTTATTCTAATCCTAGATAGAAATTATAATATTATAATATTTTTTGGTCTTTTAAACCTTTGAAACTCCATGTTTTTCAAGTATACTAATTTTGGATAAAAATATTGTATTTTTAACTTACGATTTCATCTACACATCATTTTCAACCTTAATAACATTTTAGGGTATGTTTTGATGATATTTAAGAGTTTTACATTTCTTATAATAGTCAACAATTTCAGTGAATGATTTTTTGAACAATTTGAAATCCTTTCTCAATATGAAAAAGTTTTTGTTAGACAATATAGGATTCTTCCCCCTCTGTATTCGTCTTTTATTTAATCACACTAATGAGATTTAATATTAAATTATTAAATGTCATTAGATCATTATTATATTTTATAAATATGTATTTTTATTGATGAAATGATTAATCATTGTTTTCTGAGATATATTCCATCTAATAGTTCATGTTTTATTTTTCTGGAAGTTCAATATTTTCTTGTCATTATTTCCCTACTTTTTTGAGAATCAACATTATTAGAGTCTTTTCATATTATTCAGATCTACTAACTTCATCCTTAAATTTTTTTCATCAATAACATTTGAAATAAGATGTTATTCCATAGAAAAATCAGTAGATTTTTCAATCTCTCCTTCACAGTCATCATCATCCTCATAATTAAAGAAATATTTTATTTTATTCGATTTAAAAAATATCTTTTCCATTCCCTTAGATTATGAATTCAATTTTTATTCCTTCTAATTGATGGATACTCTAGTTTTTACCACATTAACCACATTACTCGTCTCCCATGATTATTGGAAAATCAATAGAAAATATCTAACAAGACAATAACTAATTCACTTTAATGGTAATTATAATTTATACTTTAATAGGTTTTTTCTCCTTTTTGATAAAATGTCATCTGTTCATCAAATTGGTTAATATCCTCATCTTCAGTGTTATATTCACTAGCTTCTTCCTAGACTCTAGTATTATTATATTTTATTTTCTTGGATTCCTTGAAAGATATTTCACAATCATCTTTCTCATTATTTATAATGGATTTTTCACATCCCAATTCAGAAGTGATGAGTGTGTGATATAGATCATACAAAAAAATGTTTTTTAAGATTATTATATTCTTTGGATGAAATTTCAGAATCAATTTTTTCATGAATAATTCATAATAATGTTTCAAACATGGAGTAATCTTCCAATTTCTCCCCAAGACATCTTATAGTGATTATAGTATCATTTACTCTTGTAAATAATTCACCTATAGATTCATTATCACCCATCTTAAGATATTTATAAATAAATATACAGAATTAAAAATTCACAATCCCAAATTTACTATTTTTTTATATATTTTCATAAACATATCCTTTATTACATTAGACATTATAGTTACTTTATCTCAATGAAACTCACATTCATACAACGGGTTAATTAGAAAATTTTTGTGATCTCCCATCATTGTCCAAGTTTATCATATCTATAGCTATTAGGGTAGTGTCCTAAATAGGATGAGGATAGTTATATATATAAGCCCTGTGAACATTATATCCATTAGAATAAATTAATGGAAACATTATATCTTTCTAGATATGATATTTCTTTCAATAAAAAATAATAACCCCCAAAATATTCAAAAAGTTATAAATATCAATTATACCTTCTATTTTCTTCAAAATTCAGTAAATCCTTAGTGAAGGAATCCATTGATATGATACCCACTAGAACGACCAGTCAGGATTCATGTGATCACTGATAGTAGGATGAGTGAAATAGTGATCTTCTATTTTTGAAATTTATTACATATGAATCCTACTTCACCTCATGTTAGAGAGATGAATTTTCATAAAACAAGTAGATAAGAAAAACTATATAAAATAGGTATTTATAAGGGTAACAAAAGTATAAGAGCAGGTATTCCATTTAATTGTTTATAAATAATCAAATTATACACAACCTATAAAAAATATATTTCAAACATGCTTAAATAAAGCAGTGAATATCTGTTCACTTGTATTGCACTATAGTAAATTGATAGTGCATGAACTCCTTACACAGATAAATGATTTTAAATGATTTTATAAAATCTATAAAAACATTATCATATAGGTATTAATATATATTAACTATATTTTTTAACATTATTCACAAATACTATTAATGTATATACTTCTTCGTCCATTTGTTTTCCAACAGTATGAAAGAGATTACTCATCATAGTTGTATATAAAATATCTATTTTAAAATCTATTAAATTAATCAATAATTTAGTAAACACAATATTGTACCTTCTAGTGACTTATATAGTTTCTTAATAGTGTTTTTATTATAACCCATGCATACTATCAGTCCTATAATACATGATAGGAAACTCTATCTGATATCATTCGACCGCATCCTTTTCATATTGTTTGACTGATCACGTATTTACACCATCTATCAAATACTAATTTTTTTGGAAAAATAAATCTAGTTTTCTCATGAATGATTCTTATTTAATTTGTTCATCTGGTCATCTTGAATCTTGGGTTGCAGTTCACCTCACTTCTCAAGTCATAAGTACAATTTCATTAACACAACTGCCCCATATAAATAAGAATGTTTTCGCAGAGAAATTATTAGAACACATAGACTATATTAAAAACTTCCCAATTAATATTTCCTTATTCAACATAGAATCATTATTCCACTAAAAGAATCAAATTTTTAATAAGGCTAAAAATCAATAAACTCAGTCAACAATCCTTTAGGTGTAGATAGAACCAAATATCCTTCATTAATGATTTTTGACACATTGAATAATAAATATATAATATTTAGTTTTGATACCATTATGAAATATTTGAAAATAAATGTGAATAAATATATATTTATACCCCCCCTTAAAACTTTAACACATAATTTCCACACATCTAATTGATGGGACTCTATTGGATGAATTAGAACAACTTTAGAGAAACATTTTATAAATATTTCACAGGAAAATCCCTCTTTTTGATGACATGTATCCAAACCCTTCGGTAATTTCAACTATGATCAATGATCTTTTTGAAGAAATATATATTCGATGAAATTAACTAAAACTATATGTCTGATGAAATAGATAGTTCAATCGAATCAATATCTAACAACTTCTCTATTCAATTTCATACATGTCAATCCAATAGAAATTTTACTACTATAAAACATCCTTCAATAATTTAATAAATTCATCTAACAAACTATGAAAATTAAAATTTTTAAATACCATCTGATAGAATTCATCATATTGATTTTCATTTCAGGGCATTCCATAACAATTTCTATTTTCACTTTTATAAATTTCCCTTGTTCTTTATACATAAAAATGTCAAACAAAAACATTACATAGAAAATCATCGAACTGAAAGCTTATGTCTAGTGAACATTTGAATAACATCATTATATGAACATTTGAAATAAAAATAATATCCCCTTATGTTATGGATTTGATCAAGAAGTCATTAAATTATATTGATGTTAGATACATTAAGAATGAGAAAGCATCACTAGAATTTTACTTCACCGAACACTCATTCTTTTGGACCTTATAAGAAATATGAGATAAATATTTTTCACAAAACATATTTTAGTCATATTATTCAAATAAATTATATCAGATAGGGGAATTATATAACAAATCTTATATGTATGGATTCCCATGATGGAATGCTTATGATAGCGAGGTGATTTATATAAGATAGTGATGTTAAACCCTTTATTAAATGTATATCATTCATAACAAGCCTACAAAATAACTTCTCATACCCTTATATCATCTATAAAAAAATCCTTCTGATCCCAACAATTTTGAATATTTAAATATATGTTTCACATTATAGTTATATAAGAAATATTTTTTATTCAAATATTTTTTCCCCTGTCATTTAATAGTGTTTTTACCAGGTAAAATTTCTTTTTGAATTTTATATAACATATATAATGTTTCATTTGATAAAAATAAATCATATTAATTCAATTAAAATTAAATTTATATTATATTTTGGTGTAAAAACACACATATGATTAAAACAATTGATTTTCTAAAGAAATATTTTTATTCCATTTTTTAAACATATATTCAAAACAATTTTTACGAATTAATGTATATAAATAATAGAAAATTTATTTCACATAGGTAATAATAATATTAAAATTATGTAAAAAGTTCTATTTAATTCTTATTCATGATAAATAGTATCCATAGAAAAATATTATCACCATTGTAGATGGTCAAATTCATTAATCTCGAAAGAATTTATGGGTTAATGAATAAAAGTATTAAAAAAATTCCATATCTCATTAAATGAATGATATTGTACTCTGATATTATAATCATAAAAAATATTTTATTTTGGTGTAACTTACCTTTAATTACAACCTTTATATTAATTTACATATTTATAGATTAAAAAATGTCACTCTCTCTCATTATTTCATCACATGGATTTAGATAAAAAAATATGAAAAAATATAAGTCATTAAAATGATTAAATATATGTAATTTTAATGATAGTATTTTAGTTTTATTATTTTGTTATGAAGTAATTACCAAAAATGTTTACGCAACACTAAAGTAGTGCTTGTGAAAGCTGTAGAAAAATAATGTAAAATATTTTTAAAAAATTGGATTAATTATGGAATTACAACAATTTATCATATAAATATAGGGAATTATATATGGCTTGATATATTATATTTTAGTTCATTTATTATGTTGATATGTTTAAAGACAATTATTTTTTAATTGAACCAAAAATGACATTAAATGGTATTTAATTTTTTTAAATTACTTTCAAATAAATAAAAAATTATAAAAATAATATATTAACTCAAATATATGGTATAGTTTATATAAAATCATGAATGATTTATTTATGTTTCACTTTTATTATTTAAAATTATATTCCTAACCATGTATGGTGGAAACTTTTTGACAATGCCATTAATTGTTTTATATATAAGTAAATTAATACATTCATTCCAAAGGAACATATATGTTTAGTTTTATCTCATAACTATACAAACATTCATCTAAAAATATCAATTAACACGTCCCCATTTATTCAGAGTGACCATAAATCCCTCCCTTAATGGACAGAAGGTTAATCTGAAGGATGATATCTAAAGATGAGGTATAATTGTTTACTAATTTCTTTTAATATTACTTCTTATTCTATAACCCCCAAATATTTTTTATCCAAAATTAAATATAGATGTATGTATAATTAATATAATAAAATGCTATTATTTTTATATAACTTATATTCTGTACCCACTTGCAATCCAATGCTACCGTAATTCATTGCTTTTGCATGTTTATAGACTACCTTATGAACAAAGCAACGTATTTCATTTTCTACCACAACCAATGATTGATGGTAATTATTATTGATTTAATATATATATATTATTTAATGACATAATTATGATTCTATAATGAAATTATATCGTACAACTTATTATTCTTTCATCCATTAGAAAATGACAATGACACTCGAGTGTATTTGTGGACCCTTACTTTCATAAAGTTATGTGATTAATTTATCATGTGTTCCATTCATTTATAGTAATAGGGATATATTTAATAAGATAGTTATAAAATTATTATGAATATTGAGAGGTAAATATTTATTTAATTTGTTTCCTTTTCATCTTCCATGAAAATAAAATCGATATTCATGTGTGTGTATGAACTACTATCTCAATGGAATGAAGTGATTCATATTTCTTGTCAGATAAACATGTATAGTTATAAAATTATATTAAAATTATAAAAATAATAATTTTGGAATTCTTAAAATTTTCAAGATGATGAATTTTAATAACGCCTTTGAATAAGGAAAATATAAAGAAGTAGTTTTGAAGGTATTAACCAAACAACATTATGTGGTAATCAAAAGAAAAAAATATAAAAAATGAATGAAAAATGAATATAAAATGAAATTAAAAATATAATATAGATTAAAAGTGTAATTAAAATATTAATAAATTAATTTGATATTATTTTTTAGGATGATATAATATGTCTGAAAAAGTAGGAATCTAATATATGGGGTTTTATCTCAATTCAAATTCAATGAGAAATATTTTCTAATATAAAAATAATTTGTGTTATATAGTGTATATACTACCCAAGTTAAAATTTTATGTCATTAATTTCTATGTATTCATTGAATTTAAAATTTTTATTCTAGTTTTATAATTTATGTGGTTCAGAAGAAAATGTTATTAATGTCATAGGGGTATATTTTACATTCTCACTTTTTGTTAGGATAGTTCATTTTTAAATTTGCATTGGAATAATTATATTTCATTTATCTTCATAAAACCCATTTATTTTATTCTATATGGGTTATTACATTGGTTTTTTTATTTTTTTCATCCAATATTTCAACTCATTGGTACTCCAAGATGAAAAGATTATTTTTTAAAAGAAACCATCATTATTTTTTTTGGGGTGGGAATAATCTATTTTCATATTAACACGATATATTGTATCAATAATGTTATTTTCAAACTAAAATAACTATAAATTCATTTTAATTCAGATTTTACATTCTGTTTACTATTTTATATAGGTATATTTTTAATATGTTCCTGATGGTTTTTTATCTTTATTCACCGAATTATGATAGGAATGTTGTTTTAACCATTTACATAGTGATCATTTGTTCCCACCATCATATTCAATATTAAACAACATGATTTATATAACACATTCTATTATTATTGAAGAATTTACTTAATTCAATTATTCCATATATTTCATGTCATATATTCAAATAAAATTTCATTATTCTCTAAATTGTTGAAAAGAATTTTGAAAATTATATATAACATTATTTTTACAACAATGTAAAAAATTATTTATGAAATATTATTTTTATATTTTTTTTTAAATTTTTCAGTAAAATTATAAAAATAAATTCAATTAATTAAAAACCTTAATTTTTTATTAATTTGTAGTCTTATAATATCATTACTAATTTGTGTATTAACCTTATTTTTTAGACCATTTACTTTCATGTAATCTAGATTATTAGCACCCTCCATTATTCATTCAAAATTATTTTCCTTCTTTATATACATATTTATAGATCATATATATATTCAGTATCATTTCTACTATCTATTTAACATAATAAACTTATAACACTTTAATATATTGTTTTAGTTCAAGGAAAATTGTTAATAATGTTATTCCATTTACTCGTTATGTGTTCGTGATATGTATTGTTGATTCATTACATATTTTTTTATTGATAAGTTATTTTTATTATTTTTTAAATCAATGATACAATATATAAGGAATTAATTGATCAAATGTATGTGATGGGTGGGTCCCTATTATAGATAGAACCTTGATGCATTGACACAGCTAATTAGACAAAAGTTTGTCCAAATTAGTTGGGTATTTTTCATATACCTGAAAATTTATTAAAATGTGAAAGAATAAGAACATGGTAGTAGGGTTCAAGATGTATTAGAATGTGCACTTGAAAATAATTTCATGAAATATGATATTATAAATTTACTATATTTATATTTTATATATTATTCTCTATGTAATTTTAATGTTCATATTTTTCATGGATATGTGTTGATGCACTAGTTATTGATTAAATTGAATATGTAATGATTATCCACTCAACTATGTTTTTATTACTTAAATAATCATGTTATGATTTTTTCTACACAATCCATGCTGTTAATCTGAGCTCACACCTTTATTTTTTTATCCTTTCCCCTGTATATAAATAAGGGGTCTTTTTTATTTTCAATGATGGAAGATTATTTTTCAGACAATGTTTTTATATAAAATATAATATGTTAGACATGTACGTATATAGTTCATAAAAACAAATAAAGTGATTTTTATTTAGTGATAATATACATTTTATATTATTATAATTTAATAAATTAAACTCCCAATTTGGGTTACTAGAGTAATATATGATTTATCTTTTGTCAATGAACATTTAGTTGGATTTATGCGTACTAGATTTTCAAACAACATAAATGGTAAATGAATTATGATAAATACCAAAGAATACTTGTGAACTTTTACCTTAATGAGTTTTTTATTCCATGGATTAATAATCATGATGGTATACACCAATTATTAATCTACCATTTTTTAGTGACGGATTATATGAAAATAAAGAGAATATATATCAACCTGTATCTCAATTTTGAAAATAAAATAAGTGAAATTCAATATTGATGGTGTTGTAGTTGAATAGATTAAAAATTTATTAATATTTTTGTTTCAGTTTATGTCTAATTATAGTGACCATATGGAGAAAATTATTCATTCTCAATACTGTGGAAGGTTGTTGGACCTCTTAATGTGGTAAAATCAATCATCCTTTCATTTAACTATTAATACATTTGTATACGAACATTGAATTAAGTCCATGAAATGAATTATTTTTGTATGTGGATAGTTATGAATGTGAATTGGTTATTTTGGAATTATATTTTTTTAATTGGATATATATATCAATGGGGGTCATTGATTAAGAATAGTGACATGGAAAAAGAGATATAACATATGGAATAGATAATTTTTAAGTGAAATTATTTTACAAATATTTTCGTCGATAAAATGATATGAAATAAAGAGGATGTTCCTCAACATAAATTAGATATAAAAGTAAAGTGTTCTAGAGTATGAGGTAGAATATATGTTATTAAAAATGATATTAATTAATTACATATGTAATTAAAAAAGTAATATTAACCATTTAATTTATGGAATTATCATGATCCTTTAGTGGGAACTATATCTTTTATGTTTCTATCATGTTATAATATGGTATAAAGTACACTTAAGAAATAAAATTAATTAGTCAAGACTTATATTTTTAAATGATATATAGAGAAGATGAGGATGAATGATAGCCATGAGAAAGTCAAATTAATAGAGAACAATAAGGGAAAAGTAAAACATCTAAAATGTGATAATTATTGAAAGAAAAATACTTGTAGATTTTTAAATAGAATGTGAATTTTTATATGTCTTGATATAATGTACATTAGGTTCATGAATATAATGGAAAGAAATAATCTATAAATATCAATTTTCTAAACTATACAGAGTTAAGTAACTATTTAACTCAATCCACAAGAATGAAGGATTACCTAGATATTTTCATTATGCTATTTTTTTATGTTATATTAAAGAGGCGATGAACATGTAAATAACTTATGAATCATCCATGAGAATATAAAATGAAAGGAAATATTTTAATCATTATATAAGAATGTTTTCTTATAAATATACTATTCACTAATGAAATATTTGTTGATGTTTGTATGTCATGAAAAAACCTAAATGTTTTATATGTCCATTAGGGTTAGTATTTAATTTTATATAATAAAAACATTACTGAATTTTTTCCTAATTTATATTCGAGTATTATCTATGAAATCAATATTTATGTGTTATTATTGGGGTTTTAGAGACTAAAATAATACTCCTTAATTTGTTTATTTACATTATAATTAATTATTTTTATTGATGACAATAAATTTTGGTCTCAATAAATGGAAAGAAACTCATTGAATCATGAGATATAATATCATTATTATAACATAAAAAATATATTCAATAATCGATGTCAATATATATTTAAAGCTCATTTTAGTGCGTCAGGTATGAAATATTCATCGCTTATATTCATGATTTTTAATATTAGATGGCTTAGATGTAGAAATCTAATGAAATATTCTTTATTAATGAAATAATATAGGTATATTTTCTATAATTTCTTAATACAAAAGATATAGAAGAAAAATATATCAATTTTCTATGGAGTATATCACTTATCTATCAATGTATTCTTATGGAAACACATTTACCAGTAGAATTCATATGAATGTAAAAATATAAATTAAAAATAAAAAACTTTATGAAATAATATGTTTCCTCTTAATAAACTATATATCAAAATTCTTGGTAAAATTATTATGTCATTAAATGGCCATTTAATAATATTATCTTAACTTTTTATCATACAACTTATATAATTTGGGGATAATGTAATGCCCTCATATTTTAGTCAATGAATACAATGTCAGATTTATTAATATACATGAAGCATAGATCCTAAATGAACCACAATATCCAATTGAAATACTATTATTTAGATAGGAATATCATAAAAACTTTAATGGATAGTGGGTATATATATATGAGTAACTACATTATAAAATAGATGTTAAAATAATTTGAAAATAAAATTTTATTTAATAGTAACAAGGAAATAATTACTACCTTTTTTATGATATAAATGAATCCATGTATGTTTAGAAATAATCAAGGTTAAAAAATTACATTCTTCTATAAAAGAGTTTTTATGTATACTATATAACTGAATTTAAATAGTAAATAAATAAATTTTGATAAATGAATTAGATAATGATTTTTTCGTTTTTAGTTTCAACATATCCAAATTATGTTAAATAGATTTTTTTATTGTTACGAAATTGTTGATATTTGTTGAATAATGAAAAAGATGATTTTATTAATAATGTATCTTTTAATAAATTAAAATAATATTATCTAGAATTGAATATTTATCAACTATTTTTATACCAAATTTATATTTAATAAGTAATACCATTCATTTAAAAATGAAAATTTTAACATGAAAATGTTTTTTTGACATTTTGAAAATTTGGGTAATGGTTTTTTAAAAGGAAAATATGTTTGGTTATTTTATTTTAATCATGTTTTAAAAGTAAAGTTGATGTTAAAATTTTTTTTCTGTCAAATAATTATTATTTTATAAAAAAATTTCAACCAATCAAATTGAAATATTCATTTTACTTGATTTTGGAATAAAATAATATTTATTCTTAAAACAAATCTATGTCTAAAAAAATATATTAAATTTTTTAAAATTATAAAAATTTAATTATTTCCAATTTTATAAATTAAATATTATAAATTTTATTCAATATTATTAGTTGTAATATTAAAATTATGTAATAAATTACGTTTAATTTTTATTCATAATTAATTAAAACTATGGTAAATGTTTATCACCCCTTTAAAAGGTAAAATGTTTTAATATTAGTTGAAAAAATTGGATCAGTTAAAATAATATTCAAAAAACATTAATTTATATTTATTTATTATTTTAATTTTACTATAACCATCCAATATTAGAAAATATGTATTTTTTTCCACAATCCTTCGATTAAAACCATGATATTATTTTATCCTTATTGTTATTGAAAAATATCTATCTCCCTCATTTATTTTTTCATTAGGATAAGGATATATATAATAAAAATATATGTATGAATATATGTTATGAAAATTATTAATA
Source organism: Viscum album (assembly GCA_963277665.1). Lineage (NCBI taxonomy): Eukaryota > Viridiplantae > Streptophyta > Magnoliopsida > Santalales > Viscaceae > Viscum > Viscum album. Next base: position 1,723,374,143 of record OY728126.1, on the reverse strand, counting down.
ATATATTATATTTATGAAACTATATTTTTAAATTGTTAATGATGGTATAATTTTCATGATCCTTTACACAATCTTGATCCAGTACTGATGAAAGCAGTTGAAAAATCAAGTAGATCATTTGAAAACATTAAAAGAAATATGTTTTAAGTGAATTAAGGTGTTACATAAATTTATTGGTTAGTTATAATGTTTTATTTTTTGAACATATTTTTATTTGACTTACATTGTGTCTTTATATTTTTGATGTCATATTTTTTGAGTAGTCATGTAAAAAAATAAATGGTTTTTAATGATTATAAATTACTGTTGAATTAATATAGATCACAAAAATCATGTATGGTATCTTATATAAAATATATCTACTATATAATCAACCACAGGTCATGTATGTTCAAAAGTAATTTTTTAAAATGTCATTTAAGACCCCTATTGATTGATATATTTCAATAATTAAATTATAGTTTGTGTATAGAATAAAATTTATCCATGATTTCAATATGAAAAAACAAGTTATTTTTTCTATAAGAAATCATAATAAAATCCTTTATAAATTTACATCACCGTTGATCCAATTCCAAGGAGTGACCATAATCCCCTTATTCAAATTTTTTAGCTCAATTAGATGGAGGATATTAAAAGTGGTTTAATAAGTCTTAATAAATTTAATTGATGTTTATTTTTTATTCATCCTAATTAAAATATATTTCATCCACCCCAAATTAAATACTTTATTATATCAAATATAATATTTTAAAAAAATTATGGAAAAACTATTATATAACTTGATTCCATTCTACATTAAATGAAAGAGTTTCTTATGTGTACATACACACTACCATCTCTATGTAGCGATATATTTCATTTTCACTTACCACCTCTCATGGATTTTTATTATGATTCATTTAAAGAATAAATATTTTATTGAAGAAATAATTATGATTATGTTTGTATAATATATATTTTTTTCCTTATTAAACTTTTTTTCATTTGGAAAATGATAATGTTGTTCATGTGTACGTGTGGAATACCTCCTCTACAAGGTGATGTGATGCAATTTTCAAATCCACCATACACGACTGACCACATGGATGGATTTAATATTATTTTAATGATATTATTATAATTATTTAGTGGTAATAAATTATATACTTTACATCATTTTTCATTAGATATAATAATGATATTGTTATTTCTCCATATGTATAGATTGTGGTCTTCACCAAATGATGTAATACATTTTTCAAGGCTACCTTAAATGTATGGTTATAAAGAGATATTAAATACATATAAATGAAAATTATAATGTTTCTTTGAATCTTGGGAATGTGTAACCTATAGGGGCCCATAATTTTCATACATTGATACCACGTCTTAATAGAGGAATATTAATTACATGACGTAATGATCCACTATAAAATCATACAGGTCTAGTTCCTTTGTAATCAATGACACATAAGCTATTTTTTACAACATATTGATTGAATATCCCACTATATTATTCATATCTCACACTCTTATTAGAAATTTATACTTATTGCCTTTATTGAAAACATGTGAAAATTAAACATAAGAATGGGTGAGATCAGATACTCACTAAGGGTAATGATGGGAGATATAATTGATCACACGATCATAAAATTAACATATGGGTATAATAACATGAGAATAAATTTTTTAAATTATACCCTATATAAAATAAATCATAATCTTGTTTCCTTGAATAAATACAGTTAGTTTATAAGCAATAAACCATAATTTAAATAAATAACATAATCCATGGGAGAATAACATTGGCCTAAAACAAGGAATTTTTCCATTAAAATTATTGTAAAAAAAATTCCTTATAATCAATGCCCATTAACAACACTATAATAGTGGATTACAAAACCATCATAATATTTAAGGTCTAATTTTCTTAAATATTTTTTAATATTTTTATGTTAATTGAGTTTATATTATTATAGCGTTTTAGAAAAATTTAAGGTAAATATATAATTTATAAAAATTTGAGATAAACTTATATCATGAAAATAAATAAATAAATCTCAAATTTTAAAATTGGGTTCTTTCAAAAATTTATTTTATATTTATGTATACATAGAAGAGATATTTAAATCCAAGAGTGTGATATTTTGTGACATTCATCGCATTAGAAACTCGGTAGATCATTGAAGGGTCCTAAAAAAATTTCAAAGGGAGGAAAATAATCCCACAATCACTTAACAAAAGGAAGAAAGGTTTCCTATAGGTCCAGTGATGATAATGGATGTGAATTGAGTTGAAAACCTCAACAGAAATGTGAATAAATTGAATTTATCAAAGAGTTTTAAGTGACCCTTGTACTATCACCGGGAAGTGTTGACAGAATACTTGAAAAAAAAAACCATCACTACATGGGAGGACCTATAATGTGCTGTCTCCTAGACCAATGGCCGTAGAAACCAAGAACCTACAAACCACATCGCTGGAGAGATCCAGTTTGAGAAAGCCATCCGCACACCATCTCGCAAATTCAGAAGTTCACAGATGAAGAAAATCAAGATGGTTCTGTAAACCATGTCTCGTGAACAGTGTCTTCCGTAATCCCTAGTTGACCGAGTCATCCACTGATCAAGATATCTCCTCATGGGATACCGCAAATGGTGCCACATTTTAATAGATATGTTACTCCCAATTCTCTATAAAAGAAGCATAGGATGAACAAAGAAATGATTGAGGAAGAAAGAACGAATGAGACACCATATTTTGGAATAAATAATTCATAGAGGATTATTTATTTGGTTTCGAATCATCAAAGAAGTTCAAATCACAAACCAAATTTCCTTAGGTATTACCAATTTTGAACCATAAATATAAGAACATAATAATAAATGGAAATGCACAAATAGAATTTGTGTAATCACGAACCTGACATTACTAATGAAAGAAATCCTTTTTAATGATAGGTTCCAAGACCATCCATCGATATGGTGTTCTACACAGTGTATCACTTAGATAATTGAATCCCTCTTTGCGTACTTCATCAGTACGAGGATGGATCCTGAAGTAACCTATCCGGATGCATCCAGGATTGTGTACCATTATGGTGTGTTGTGGTCCATGCCCTTTCCTACACACTACTTCAGTACGTAGATGGACCCTCTACCAGCATACCGTTATGGTATGTAGAGTCCCCCCATACCTCATGTGAAAATAGTACCTGGAATGAGGAATCATTGGGTGTAATTCCCTCTGGCTCCAATATTCCCACTCCATTACCATTCAGTCCCCCATAGTCCCTCTCCGAACTAGCCCTTCGACATCAGGCCAATGATTCCTCCAAAGCATCCAGACTCGTATGATCAGATCATCGGGTTCATCAACACTCCCATATGATTCTACATACCCATAGTAAGTGGAGTCACAAAGCCTCTCCCCCCAACAGTTCAGACTCTTAATATATCTGTAAGTCTACATTCCCTTGGTAAGATAGATTCCATCTTTGTGATGCTTATATGAACCTCCCTGTTCTAGGGTTTATGGGTAACCGCATTATTTTTCATTAAATGACGAATGGTGATAAATCAAAAGAATCAATTTCTCGCTACTATTTGACAAGATATGACATTCATACCCTTTCCCATAATGCTTTTTATGGAACTCCCACTCAGTAAAGTCGCTAATATATGTAGATTTGGGCTACAAGATCTAAAATGTCAACCTCTATTGAAAGGTATATCGCTTCGCGCCCTCTTCCATAGTCACCTCAAATTATTTCATTGTAGGGCCACTATCTCCCATTAATGAAAGAGGTTGTGTGTGGTCAGTTGAATCATTCACATCCTCTTGATTGTCACACTGATTTTGACACACATGTGCTTAGAGATTTGTGATGATCCCAACATCCACACAACAAAGTTTCTATAACTATGACAACATTATTTCTTGGTCAACACAGGATATGTAAGATGATATGATGAAGGCCCAACCTCAAAAGGGGGCCCTTACAAAATAGTTCACCCAATCAGTTCCTCTCAAATGGAATCTCCCATGTGTAAGCCCCCAATGCCCAGACTATGTGGGCATTGATTAATCCCCCAATGAGAAATAAGAATCCCATCTTATGGTTCTGATCCCTAAATCAATCCATCTTCCATCCCAACACAAGATAATGACAAACATCAGAGCGCCTTATTGCATGTATTGATTCATCTTTTCCTCTTTCTCATCAAATCCATGTATACATATGAAAATCATGTAGATCAAGAGTTTCCCCGGGATACACATGTCTGGATTGAACCAAGGCTTCACAAACATATGAGAACTACTTAAATCTATAGGGTATTCAATGAATAGGAAATAATTCCCCCCAAAAGGCTATGATGAGCCCGACCTTCCATCTTATCAGCCAATGGAGTCCATAAGTGATGTTGGACAAATTGTCATCCAATGAGTGAATGTTCTAGAAAGTCAGTCCATGAATTATGGATACCAAGGGCTTTGGGTGTTTCTAGATCCAAAAATAAACCCGCTAGGGAGAATCTGAGGAAGTTATATCGTAATAGGGCCAATTGAAAAGATACTTGACCCCATGAAATCACCTGCTAGAACCATTTGAATATGGTACGTCCAACATAATACAGAAGGGTTAAACTGCCTAGTCCCAATGGGGTCAATCTTGTACCTCCCTAAAGGTTAATAACATGGATCACGTCGAAAAAAAGGTGGTGAAAAGAATGATTATATAGTAACAGATGAATTCCCATCTTCTGTCGAACCATTCATTGTATTTTTACCAAACCCTAGAATATGACACCTTGAAGGCCAAAACAAAAATGGTGTACCAGACATGAATCCTTAATCATGTTGGCAGTCCCCCCCCCCACTCTAGCACATTTTCCTCACAACAAAAAAGGAAGGGGGGCATGCCGAATCGTCAAATAAGCATATGATCGAGAGATGTTACTTTGAATAGGGTTTTCTATCTTTATATGTCATATATATATATATATATGTTGCAGGTTTTTGCAGATCAACCTTCAATTAAAATAACATTACAACAACTAGTGAAGACACACAACTTTGCGATCATGCAGGAAGTCAGGGCCATGATGAAGAGTAGGACCCCTCGCCAACACAGCGTCTTTAATACTGGGTATCCAACATGATGATAAAAGAGTACCACTGAAATGGTAATCTCCCCACAATAGAGGATGCAAGACATTACTTCCAGTCTATAAAAGCTCCGAAGCCACCTCTTCAGTCACAGCTGGCACCCCAGCACAAGGCGGTCCCAGTGGATCCCTCTAATCATTTCGGGATTCTATCTCCGGAATGTGAAAACGAGTAACTCCCTTATCCTAGGGGGGTAGAAGAAGTCGATGCCGACAACTTCATTTCAACTGCAATGGGGTCCTACTTCCAGGCCCCTTCTAGAGAGGGTACCCACCAAAACATGGCATCCAAGGCTACTCACGCTGACGAGGATCATTTATCGAGGGCACCTGTTAAAGTATAGAAGACCTAGTACACTCGAACAAACCTCTGAGGGAAGGAAATATATGTGCAGTAATGAGAAATCGCCCCTGTTCCTAAGGAGTAATGATGTCGTATAAATGTGGTGGAATTCAATGGGTAAAGAGACAACTCTACCCCCTCCACTCAAGCCTACCATAGAAATATGTTGTTATAATATGAGCATGTGCATGTTCCTTCTAGTGCTCATTGTGGCCGCCATATAGACGGAGTATAAAATTATAGGAAGAAGCCAATATATGCTGGTGCACATGAATCCCGTCATCAAAATATGGAAACAACTAGTTATAAGAAGGAACAAATACCTGCTAATTGTATCAAGTTTTCCGTACAAATAGGGAAGCAAGAAAATATGAGTAGAGTCAAACTATTGCAGATTCATACAATGCCTATGAGGAAAATATAGTGGCATGCATGTAGATGAAAATAATCTCTCATGAATATGAATCCAACCAGTCAAAAATCGTGGAAACTAGGGAAGACAACAAGTGGAAGACTCATTCCTCTGTTCCGACATAGTAGTGCTGCCAAAATATACTAGCAACCCATGGAAGAATAAAGAAGGAAAAAAATCATGCTTCGACATAGGAATGATCCTTTATACCAGTTCTATATAAATATGTATCTCATCACATTATTTCAATGATGGATGATCATACCACAATGCATGTCCATATCCTACAAACATGCAAAGATATCCTTGAATCAGCTGAAAATGTGATGAACTGGGCCCATTACCTGGTTTCCTCGAATTGAATGACTTACTACTAAAATAGTTTATTCTCACCAGAGAAGTTATGCATTCTTAATCGAGTCTAGGATGGTTGACATCAATATCCATCAATACAAGGAAATCAAAATCATGAAAAAATACCAGTTCTAACTATGGGATGCCTGTCTAATGTGGTGGCCACTCTAGGAAAGGCATATAACCCTTCCAAAACACAAAATGACTTCTGAAATATCCTACTGACATTACATGACCTAAAAATATAGTGAAACATATATTAAGGCCATTATCAACAACAGAAAACCATGGTTACTTGCAAGAGAGAACCAAAAAATGAAATGCGCCAAAAGAAACTAGAAAATGAAGAGAACATGAATGATCATGTTCTGCTGGATGATGGATTTCTTGACACCCTTGATCATATATCAATAAAAGATTAAGGCCCTGTCAGACCATTAACAAATTATGGAAGTCGATGTTGTATTTTTGAAGGCCCTCCCCACAATGTTGCTATCGGAAAACCTAAAGGTCCTCCCCAAAGCACCCACAGGGCCTTACATTGTGGGATAGTAAATTTCGATCCTGATAGCCTATCTCTTAATGTGTACAAGGGAATCCCTATCCTTATCATTAAGATTATATAGAAATAAGGTCCTCCCATTTATGTTGTCTTCCCTGATGGTTCTCCCCATGTTACACACTCTAGATATGCTTCTCTTTGAAGTTGGCTGTTAAGTCATAATTTAGTCCTCGCCATGATTACAATCAGTATGATGGCCCTCCCCACACTGGCAGTTGCAATGAAGGCCCTCTACATAGTAACATCTTGCAATGAAAAGGTCCTCCCCTCATTGCAGTAGATCCTAAAGGACCTCTATAGGATGTATGTTGCAGAAATTCTCCCTTCATCCAGATATAAAGGTGTGATATTATTCCTCTCCATCATTGCAATCATAAAGAAGGTCCTCCCCATAGTGAAATGAAGCCATAAAAAACTCTTCCACTCATTGTATAAAATCCTAAAGTTCCTCTCTAGGGTATACACAATAGGGGAACTCCCCTTGGTTAGGCATTGAGTTCAACAGTATCCCTCGCCATTGTGACACCGATTGGGATGGTTCTCCCCGCAATCAAAATTCTTACTGGCAAGAAGGCCCTTCCCTTACTAGGACAAATGTGAGAAATCCCTCCTATTATTAGGAACTCAGATAGATTGAGTCAGACATATCATAAACTCTATCTATGAAAAGTCATATCCTTTCTCAAAAATAGGATGTTCTGGGACCATGATCATCTTCTGAGCCACCCCCACTCCATTTTCATATTAACCATGCTCCCCCCAGCCCGGATTCATGGAAAAAAAATTATTTATAATTAGTCAAGATGGGTGTATCATGTAAGGGATTCCTTAGAAGAAAAACCTTAGGATATGTTTCTAATGAGAAGACAAATATATAAGGATAATATATGGGTTATGTACTAGTCATTGACCACTTATGACTTCAACATACTAAGGGTGTTTTCTAAGGAATGTCATGAGATTCACCTCAATATGTGAATGACTCATTGCCATCGAAAAGAAATTTTATTTCCCTAGGAAGGTTTTGAAGACCATCTCAACATATTAGGGGATATTCTCCATCAAATCGACCTTAACGTCCTCCATTCTGTATGGCATCCAGGATCTGAAAGGCGAAAGAAAACCCTTGAACTGGATTGCCTCCACACATTGAACAATATGTGTTTCCCCATTGGTGATGCTATGTATGTAGTTCATATTCCGGGGATGAGGAGAACATGGATCTCTACACATCAACCAACATACTATCCAATAAATTTCATTGGAAATGATATCTTGTAATATGATTAACCAAAGGCAACAATAAAGTGAAATCCCTGCTCAGGAAAGATGGAATACTCAACAAAAACTGGCCTAGAGTAAGTCTCAAAAGTGTGTGGTTTGGTGAGATCATTCCATCGAAAAGCTTCTATGTGAGGAAACTGAGACCAATCAGTAAGTTTTTTTCATAAGGTAAAATAACCAGTAAGAAGTTCTCATGTCTTCAAAAAACCATAAATCTCATGTGGGTATATCGCCATACTCGGCTGACACCCACACGGGAGTATGTGAAATAAATATGCTAGCGATAGTAGTGGTTATAGATGCAATGCAGTAGTAGACACAACCCCAAGGGCTGGGGGAATTTTAAGTCAAAATTACCTCATAAGACAAACAAATACAGGACTTAGTGAATCAATGGAATAACAAGAGAAACCCCAACCCACACGGATTAGGGAATTTTTACCTCAACATTCTGAATAGCAGACATATGTCTTCACCCATCTAGGAAGAATGATGAGTAGAGAGGTCTCTCATTCAGTCATGTGTTTTGGTTCATACTCTCTAAGATGAAGACACATTACAATGTCAGATCATGGCACTCATTGGATCAATTTTTTCCAAGAAATCATAATAATAATGAAAAATGAAAGGATAAAGTCTGACAAAGTAAGCAGACAACATTCTCACCATTCAGAACAAGGTACACCATCCCCAATGTGGTATCCATCAGTGAACATGGTAAACATCAACCCCAAGAATCTCACCGGAAATGATATAAAGGGATAGGATGTAGGTGAAGATGGTTCACTTCTTGAGGCATCCCACACCAAGCCTGATGGTGTGCATACTCGAAACCCTAGATTGGTCTTAAATTATTGCCCCTTAGTTAATATATCATTACTTCCCTCGCAAAACCCCAAAAAAAAGAATATTAAATCCCAAGTCATTTATGACCCACCACCTCCTCCCCCTAAGAACATGTACCTCATGCTTGAGGAATGATTCACCAAGTTGGAGTAAGAAATGAAATATCTTAGATGAATTAATATCGATATGTGCTGAGGAGGTTATCTTGCCCGATGTGTTCCCCTTGAGGTATATCAACAGGTTTTCCTAGAAGAGGTTACCCTACCACAGGATCTCATCCTATTAAATTAATTAATGATCGGAATCCCATCCAATGTAGTACCAGGACCATAAAAATACCTAAACCTATAACTGAAAGGACATCATGACTTCCCCCCACTAGAAAAGAAATCAGAGTATATTTAGGTGAACCCAAAAAGGATAACCCCAGCAGGGTATCCACCCTAAATTCTTGTAGCATAAGAACATCTGGTTTTGGACCCAGCTGCAACCTCCCAATCTCATGTCTGGAAGGATATGCATCAAGGGATATTCAATACCATCGAGAAACTAACTACTTGTCTTTAATCCAAATAAGTGATGTGTGCTTCAATTCAACCAGAGTGCAAACCCTATCCTAATTAGTTGAGAAATGTTCTGCTACCACCAAACTTCTGAGGCCCCGTATTCCCTGTGGTCAAAGGATCAGATGACCCGGAGTAGTATTTAATGCACTATTCCTCTAACTTTGATCATATGATGGGCACTCCAGAGCAACAAGAAATAGTAAAATTCAGGTCCTTCATGCTAACCCTCCAGGGTTCATCATTCATTTAGTATACTAGCTTTCCAGCTAACTCGATGTAAAGCTTGAAGGAATTCTAGTGATAGTTTCCCTTTTAGTTTAGTTAAAAATTTCCTAAGATAGTGGTCAGTGATCTCATGAACTATATACAGTGAATGATTGAATAAGTTTCAGACTTCATTACTGGATGGAAATTCCTGACTTACTCCCTAAACTAGTTGCTCCCCCAAGATGAAATGATAAGTATGTGCATTGATAACCTCTATGATTAAATTTTGACACTGATCATCCTATTGAAGATAAAAAATTGGGTTACAATATTTCTCATCCATTTCCCAACAGAAAGAAGACTCCTCATAGTGGACCAATCTCATGTCCCATGTGGCCCCATATGCCCTTGAAAAGATGATGGGAAATAATGTATCAGCTTCAATCACACATAAGCCACACCTGGAATCCACTCTAGTTTTGAGGCCTCCACCAAACAATGTGGGACCCATTGGAGGACGAAACCCTCCCCTCTATGTAAGTATAGGCAAAGTGGAGCTAAAAAATTAGTTTGAGTAGAAAAGAAATAAATTCTACTCATTCTGAGATGACCAAGTCCCCAACTACTTCATAGCTTCCATGAACTACAACTTTCCCTTTCCACCAAAGCTAGGGAGAGTCGATGAAGTGGGACTCCAAGACCTTCTAAATTATAGTATCTATCATCGGATACTAGGGTATACCATCCAGGAGTACTTCATCTTCAAAGATCTCCTATAAATTATGGTGGATTCTGGGAATGTCATGTTGGGTATGCCGCTAGCACAAGTGGTGTGAATATCCACCTTAGACCAACGAGAGGAAGAGGAGTGGAAATAAGTCAATAGAAAAATGGGGGAAATTTAATTTTGGATGACTTGGAAGATAGTCAACCAAGATCATGGAATCCTCTAGGCGCAATTAAAGAAACCAATCTTTCCCCCAATAGTTTATGATGCAACACGATCATCCTCCTCATCCCTACAACAATATAAGGGATAGAAGGGAAGAAAGATAGAGAATTAAGATGTGTTTACACTAAATACAAATCTATTATTGACACTTTTGGACTTCATTCCAGCAGACTTGGTACAATAGGCACCACCCTGCTAAATGACACCATCAAAAGAAGATTGTCAAACAGATGTATTTTCGGATCAAAAAAATGATCTTTGTCTCCATTAATGTAATTAATTTGATGGACACATTTTCTGATGGAGACTTTGGAAACAAAACTAAATTCTCCATGTCCAACCAATGGGATGGAGTAAGAGGCCATAGAGGTTGAGGGTTTCTGTAAGGAATGATTTTGGTTGGTGTTAAATTCTCTGCCACCCCTTAAATAAAACCATTAATGTTTTGAAAACCCAGGGAAGTTTGGTAGAAACAATGGGAGCATGAATGTTACTTCACTTCCATCAGATTAAATCTAAGCCCAGTCATCTTGGAGTGTCCATCGGAGTAAGAACACATATTCCATAGCTCTGGGCATACAGGTGGCCCAGTTATGCCAAACTCAAAAAGTAACACAATACCACTAGCTTCAATCACATAAGTCTAACCATGTGAATCCAAAACACCATCCCTTAATGTGTCTATGAAAGAGAATCACCATGCCGAGAAGCTCCATCATTTAAAGAATAAATATGATATTCTAAAATGGCTAGCCTTAGTACCAGTGAAGCTATCTATCCAAGATTCCTAGAGACTATTTTCAGACCTAAGGGAGTCACTCATTGAAATGTTACAATGTCCCCAAGAATATGAGGCTGAAGTAGTTGTGGCCTAAGTCTATTGGATGGAGCCTAATCCCAAAGAATTCCACATCATCATATAATTCACAGATAAGGATGAATAATCCATCATGGACAGGCACACCAAACACTTATATGTGTTCAGAAAGATAAATGGAATTGATGTTCGAAAAAATTTCATCGACAATGACTCATGAGTCATCCTCCACCCTTTGAGAACACTTCATTAGGTGGGTTGTGTTGATGATAGTTTAACACCATAAACCATGAATCTAATGGTATATTCCAAAAGTGATAAGATTTCATTGGGATGCATCATGCTTAAAACATGGCATAGAGACCTCGTGTCGGATTCTGAGTTTCTGGTAGTGCGGCAATGTACAACCTTCAACATCCTGTTAGCAAGGCCCTGGCTTCATGTGCATGCTACAATTCTGTCATCATACCATTGTGCATAAAATATTTCGGTAATGTATAAAATGGGAAAATACACTATGATAAATCCTTATTGAAATATTGTGATTTGAATTACATCGATGTGGGGTTATATGAACCAAAATAGAAATAGTATTTGGCTGATGACATATTCTAGATCACCAACCCGAATGGATTCAAAATGCCTCCCATTGATCTCCTCCAACAGCTTGGGGAGGAGTATATGTTACCCATCAAACAAGTTGAATGCATAGGGTCAAGATCAGATACAGAATCAGTCATCACTCTGACTTCTATAATGGCTACCAAGTCCAATGACACCAAAGAGTAGGCTGGCTCTTATGATGTCAAGGAATGTCCTATCAAAGTTACTCCTGGCTAGTCCTCGGGACCCCCGGCCATTCCCGCCTTACTCACTAAGGATGAAGATAATTTCTCTCCCAACATTAGAGATTTCATATTGGGAATCTTCCCTCTATCATAAGATTAAGAAGATGATGAAGAGGATAATGAACAAGAATAAGAAAAAGAACTCAAAGATGACCCTACCGCATTTGAAGAAGGTGCCTCCACCACAATTAATGAGCTCAGGGAGATAAATATGGGCACCCAAGATGACCTGCGACCCACTCTAATTAGTGTGGAAAAGTGTGGCAATTGTTTTTAGAGGAGAAAGTGGTATATAAATACTTCCAAAAAATAATCAAGATGTGTTTTACTCAGAGTACACAGAAATTTCTGGCCTCAATCATGAGGTTTCGACTCTACATCTGGGTTTATTAAAAGACCATTATGGCTATAATAAGGCATCCAGAAGGACACACCCGATTCATGCTGCCAAAACTGATGCTGAAGTTCACAAGATAATCAAATATAAATTCATTCTAGAAGTCCAATATGTTATCTAGCTGGAAAAAATTTTCCTTGTCAATATAAACAATTGAAATATTAGAGTATACATCATCATTAGAGAACCTCAATTATCACTACACTAATGATGATTTTCTAGTCCCGCTCATAGAATTTTTGATTGTTGAAACCACCATATATGAGACCTTGTATTTCATGAACTACTATTTTGGATATATGCAGATCCAAATGGCTAGATTATATGAAGATGATACCTCTTTCAGGTCCCCTCAGAGATTTTTCAGTTATAAGGTGATGCCCATTGGTCTAGAAAATATAGGCTCTACGTATCAGCAAGCCACGTATCTCATTAACAAGCCCTTTATTGGAAAATTTTTCGAGTGCTACATCGATGATCTGGTGGGAAAATAATGATAGTGATCAAACAACCTGAGAGATCTTGATATTGTCTTCAACAAAATGAGAAAGTACAATTTAATGGTGAAACCCCTTAAGTGATTCTTCATAGTTACCGTTGGGAAATTCTTTGGATTCATCATAATCTATTGTGACATTGATGTCGACCTTGAGAAGACAAAATCCATTCTTGAAATGTCCCCACCTTGAAACCTCACTATTTTGAGGGGTTTTTAGGGGTGTTTGGCCTACATCCAATAATGATTGTCAAGAATTGTTTTACAATATCATAAGATATCTCATATTCCCATTGATATTGATACCACTAGTTGAGGGGAGACCACTCATTCTATATGTAACCACCTTGGAAAGGTCATTAGGAACTTTCCTCACATAGAAGAATGACGCTGGCAGTGAGAAAATTCCCTATTACCTTAGCTAAATAATGATTGATGTCGAGACTCAATATTTTTGAATTGAAAAAAAATTCCCACCCTTAATTTCCACTTTTCAAAAATTCATACATTACATGGGGCACCATAAGGTCCATCCAGTCTCCCAATACAACCCACTAAAGTATATCCTCAGTTTTACAATGCTAATTTGATGCCTATCAAGGTAGAAGTTATCCTAAAACAGTTTGACATCCGGTACATTCCCTATAAGTCCATAAAACGCCATGAATTAGAATAATTCCTAGAGGATCATCCCTTAGGAGAAACAACCCCTTTGGAAGCTAAACATCTGGATGACGGAGTGTTCTTCATCTAGGAAGACCCCCGAGTTTGGGGAATGTACTTCGATTGTGCTTCCAGAATCCCAACAGGGTAAAGGATGGAGGATCCCAAGCACACAAATGTAGGGCTAGGAGTTATAATCATATCCCCAAAGAAGGGTGTATTTCCTTTCACATTTCTGATTTTAAAGGGATTCACAGATAATGAAGTAGAATACTAGTCCCTCATTGTAGGCATAGAGTTCGCACATCATTCACAAGATGAACAACTGGAGATAATATGTGATTTAGAGCTGGTCATCAAGAATGTAAATAGTGACAATTCAATTAAAAATGAAGTATTGGTCCCCTAGAAGAACCATGTTCAAGGGATGATGGCAGAATTCTTGTCAGAACCAACACTGACCTATGTCCCTCAGTCATAAAATGATCAATCCAATGCATTGGAAAATGTAGCCACTACCCTAGATGATCTAGATTAGGATGAAATAGTCATAATCATTTCCTACGATTAGATGGTATTTCAAACCATTTAGACTAATATGGGAAAAAATGATGATATTATCCCCATTTACGAGCCTTATGGTCACAACACTAGCTGGATGACTCTAATTGGAAATTACCTATGGAGGGAGGAATTTCCACTAGATAGGGTAGGGAGAGAACAAATCAATAGATGGTCCGTCAAATGTTTTCATGTATAATGGAGTAATCTAAGAAAAGGTTATCTACAAATGAGACCTTGACGAAGTCCTTTACAGGTGCATCAATAGAGAAGATACTGATTCCGTCATGAAAGAAGTGAACATCAAAGATTGTGGACCACACCAATCAGTAACCAATCTCTCCAATCATATTTGAAGGCTGGGATACAATTGGCCCACTCTGATACATGATTGTGCTATATTCCCCAAAAAGTTCTATTCCTGCCTTGTTCCTAGAAATTTTATTCATCATCCCTCAGAGCTACTTCTATCATCTATGTACTCTTGGACATTTTCCACTTGCGGGATGTATGTTTTTGGACTATATCCCTCCCTCCCCATCTAGACGATTCAAGTTCATTCTCATAGAAACCAACTTCTTGTTCAAAATGGCCAAATCCATGCTCATTAATGAAGTTGGTTAAGAAAGTGTTGTTAGATTTGTAAAGGCTAACATAATTACTATATTTGGTGTCCTTCATATTACACTAATGGAAAACGACACCAACTTATGCTCGACAATGTTGTACATGTTAAACTTGGAGTATCAAAATAAATATAACCATTCATCCTGATACCATGCAGTAGCCAACAATAAAATAAAGGCCTTAATCAAGACTATGTCCAAAATACACCAAAAGATGATTTATAAGGATAATAAAACAAGTCCAAACAATATCCTTCATGCTTTATGGTCTTACCGAACCCCGAACGGCACTACCACCCAACCAACCATGTACTAACTAGTATACGGTGAAAAGGAATTTTTTCCTATTGAAATTTAAGTACCATCACTCCTAGTGGCCATTGGTGATCCAAAATCCATGGATGAACTATCCCAGAGACAATTTGATGACTTGAAGAAGCTATATGAGAAAAGGTTTAACACTTTGCAATATTTAGATGTTTACCAAAATTGGATCACATGAGCCTTCAAAAAAATGTTCTACTTTAGTATTTCCTTGAAAGAGAGATGGTGTTGGTCCAAAAAACCCAAATGATACTCATGAAGAAGCCCCAAAATCTTAAGTCAAAGAGTGAGGGACCATATTCCATTCTTAGGTTATATTCGGATGGATCATACATCTTGATATCAATGGACAGACAACTCATCATGACACCCACCAATTTGTGGTTTATGAATAATTATTTCATGTAACTACGACGCATAGTGATCAAAACACTATGAACCTAATATATGAGTAATCATCCTCAATAGATGAAGTTAATCTATATGGTATTAGTTCCTAAAATCTAACATTAACTGGGATACCGATGTCCTCGCTGCATGACTCTAAACGACACAGCCTAGCATCCTAGATGCAAAACAATAAACCACATAACATAAATATTCCTAATCGCATGATGATAAACTGAACTAACCCAATAAACTATGAATATATTGATTTCTATTCATCAGTGGATACGTAGTGACACCTCGACCGTCGATCATTGCACATCCCCCGTAGAACAAAAACTTCCCTAATTGTATCCACTCTCTCAAAAATCATTATCACTACTTCTTTCTCACATTGAGTATAACTCATGTGAGATTAGGATCGGTGGTAAGGATTAACATACATAAAAAAACTATAGAAAAATATTATAGACCCAACACCCATAGAAGATGGAAAAAAATGCCCCTACCCCTACATCCGAGTCAGATCGATACAAAGAACATTCATAATTACGTATGGCTAGATTTCTGCTCTTACAAGATATATAGTGATTCTTGGATTTGGAATGCTATCACAGAATCTAATTGAAAACAAGACCCCTCTTGTGTAGGTTAGACTTGTATGGGATAATTCATGAATGGTCCAAATCACACGACATTAAACAACGAGATCCCTGAAGAGTCAAGTGCGGCCCAATTCTCAATGTTATGTGTACCTAGAAAAATATCATTCTTCTTCATAAATATGAGTTTGAAATATGTGGAAGATTTATTAGTTCTTGAACGATCATGGTATGGAAATTTATAACATTTCCAGACACATTTTTTCAAATTGTCAATCTCCATTCTCCGAGAAAGAATGGGTCCTAAAAATTACTCATGGCCATCTGATATGGAAGGTCAGTGCCTTGAGGAAACCTTTGTTTTACTATTCATATCATTCCCTAGGGTATCTACATATGATTCCAACAATACGACTATCAACCAAAGGAAAATTCATCCTCATGAGAGTCATCTCCTACCTCGGTACTCCCAATGGATTCTTAGCCTCCTGTTATTCCTCCAGATCCAAGTTTCACCCAGGACTATGGTTTTCAACATTTATCATTACTCATGTCTATGGAATTCTATAATATCCCAAAACTAATTAACTAAACAATATTTATAGTCTTTATGATAACATAATGTACTCACTGTATAAATTTAAACTGCACAACATAATGTCCTCACCACAGGATGCTAAACTACAAGGCTATAAATGTCCTCATTGCATGAAGTTAAACTACATAGCATATATATAAGCATAAAATTATCCTTAATATTTATTAAGTATCAATATGGAATCCCACTAATCCCCTGTTTATCACACTGAGAATAGCTCACGTGATCTAAGGGACCTCAGTGAGTGATCCACCATGACATCATGGTAAATCAGTCCATGAGTGTGGGCCTAGCAACAAGACCCTAAATAGAATTTCATGGATTTCTTCCTTATAAGGAACCTCGAGACATGACTGTACAAAGTTAAACTATTGTGTACTCAAATTATGGGATGAATTCCTCACCCATTGTATGAGTCTGATCTATACTGCAGATACCAAATCCCATGAGTGAATCACAACCTGAATATTTTTAATGTGTCTTGATATATTCCAACCATACCTCAAACTACAGGTTTTGAGTAGAATTTGATTCTCCATAATCTTCCATGGCCATCTGAGATGGAAGGAAAATGTCTTGTGAAAACATTTTATTGACTATTCAATTCATGCCCTAGTGTCTCTACATATGATGCCTACAAGATGACAGTTAATCAATGAAAATTCATCCCCAGATGATTCCACTCCTATCTCAGCACGCCTAATGGTTACTAAGCCTTGTGACATCCCTCCAGATTAATGATCCCTTAGAGTCAGGTTTTACATCCTCTTTACAACCCACATCGAGGATATATTTGAACATTCTGGCCCAATTCAACTCTGGTCTCTCATTTGGTTTCTGGGAAATAAAGATACCTCATACATATGCATGAAGTTGATCCACATATGAAACACAAATTCCCCAACTTATCGCTAGGTTCCTGTGAAAATTTCAACAAAAATTAATTCCCCCTTTCATTCTTATGCGCACCCCTTTTAAGAGGTTATATTCCATGTCCAAGAAGGTCCCAGTCTCCATTACTCTCCCAAGCCATCAGAGATAGAAGGTCTGTGTCTTGAAAAAACTTCTGTTTAACTATTCACATCAAGCCCCAATTTCTCTGTATATGTTTCTTATAAGGAAACCATCAATCAAAGGAAAATTTGTCCTCAAGAGAGCCCTTTCCAGTTTCTATATGAATGTATAAAATTTATTTGGAAAAACCCTTCTAGATAATGGCTTAAATATCATTTCCTTTTAAAATACATTGACATGAAAAAGTTATAATTGAACTGGCTATTTACCAGCTCACCCTTATGCAAGTAAAAATCGCGTTGGATATGTTTCCCATTCGAAGCTGATAAAAATGTCTCTAATAATTTAAGACATCATCCCTCAGACATTCCATCAACTGTGACCCCAAACTACAAATAAAATCGAAGGTTTTTAAATACTCCAAGGCCATCAGATATGGAAGTCCAATTCCCTGTAAACACCATTTTTCAATTATGCACATTATTCCTCAGTGGCTCTGCATTTGTTTCCTACAATGTGACCATAAAAAAAAATAAAAATTTCTTCTCATGATCATCCTATCCTACCTCCTAATATCTATAATGGATACCAAAACTCATACATGTACAAAACTCAAAAATTTAGTGTCATGAAGAATCCCTTGGCCATGTTTGAGATTATAAGGACATTTCTAGCTAATGAATCTAAAATTGGGGCCCCTTACCCATCAAGTCAAAACTATTTATCCTAAAACATATATAGTATGTTTGATTCGCAGGATTATAAACCACATGAAAAAAAGATTCAATTCTCTTGAGAGTGAAATCCCGGAAAGAGAACCACTGGATTAAAGTTGAGTATAAGCTCGTTAAACCTAAATTATGGATTGTTTAAAGAAAAGAAAAAAATGTTGAGATACCAAAAAAATAAATAAATATTTTTTGGTAGAAAAACCCAATAGGGAAGCCTATAAAAAAGTCAATTTATATACACTAAGCCCGTATCAACTGAGATTATGAAAAAAATTGGTTGATAATGAAAGAAACAATAGTTAGTGAGGTTTTTCTCAAGGACCCAACAATAGTCAAACTATGCTCGTTCAGTCCTACTGCTTAGGAAAAAATTAAGGCTCGATTCGATTATTTTAATCAACTATTTTTAATCCATGGTTTAAAATTAATAATTGATCGAAATGATGTTTATATGATAGATTTGTGATCAATTGACTTGATAGGTATTGTAAAAGATGAATTATTTAGAGGAAAATTAGTTCCATTAAGATCAATTGATGTAGGAACAACCTTTGTTTAGAGTCTCTCCATAGTATGAAAGGAAATTGAGTACATTGAGATTTTGGAATGTCATAGTAGGACTGGGCTCACCCTTTCCAGGAAACTTTCATGTAACTACCACAGTCCATCAAGAGTTTTCCCTAAAGAGGCACTACCATATGCTTCAGCCTTTACCATCGGTCACACGCATTCCATAAAAACATTAAGGTCCTACAATTTATTCTAGAAAGACCTATAATGGGAACCTGAAGACACTTGTTGATCCTTTAACCTTAGTACCAAAGCTTCACATTCTCATAGCTCATCCTTTTGGGAAATCACTAAATCATGAGACTTCACCTCTTTATCCATTATGTGATTGAGTTTCTCTGAAACATATTGTCTGTTTATCACCTGATGATGAGAAGATTTGAATTTGGAAATATTATCCCCGTAAGAAGAGAGGTGTTTCGGGGCTATGGAAATCTGGTAGATGAGAATATGTAGATGTCAAAAATCAAAGTCACTAGAACATGACATGGTAATTAATCACTAGAAGTGGTTAGTATTTTTAGTAAAGATAGCTGGAGGTGTTTCAATGGAAAGGGTGCATAACTAATTCCACACGTATTTTTCCAATGCCTAATTCCTCCATGCAGCACCTGGGACTTGGTCCTCCATCATCGAAATATGGATATAGGTAGGAAGTGTCATTATGTGTCTGGGAAGCGACTGAAGATAGGTTACCCAAGATGGAGAGATCTCCAAACCCTTAGATAGTTCGACCACTAGAGTCGGATGTGGAAGACTATCTATATCTTCTGGAGTATTCGGTGACAAACTGATGGGGCCCACCTCATTAGGGCCAAGAGTAGTATCCACAAGGGAGGAGATGTCTGAATCACTCCCCATAAAGATATGGCTCACTAATAATGCCCTTACCAGATGCATTTGATAGTGGATTGAGAATCTTCTCACCACAGGGACAAGAACAAAAGACACAACTATCATGTCTGCCACAAGGATAGGAATAGAGGTAGTATCCATTGTGGCTACCATATAGACGGTAATAGAAGAAGTATCCATCACACTCATCACAAAGAAGGAATATATAGAATTTTCATTAAGGTCAAAATGGGGAGAAGGATGGTTATAGGTTCTTGGACCAGTTGAATTGGTCTTCACATCACCCCATTAGGGTAACGACCCAGCCATAGTTGGGCATATTCTAGTGATAGAAAAGTGGATACCTTTGTATTGGGTATGATAACCACAAAGTTGTCACATTCCCACATCATCATATGCCATAACGTTCGAAGGGTTATGGGATAAGATTCTCCCCTTATTTTAATGGCATGATGAAGGTCAGTATATTGAAGGAATCCAATTTGGATGGTGATCTAGTAAGGGAGGTATGGCTCAAAAAATGGAAACTCAGTCTATGAGAGTAGTGAGCATCCCACCCCAGAGCATGACAACGTTTGAGTGCTCCACTGAGGAACTATTAATATCACCCCTTAATGACCCATAAGGGGTAGGGTGTGGTTCCAATGATATGTGAGAAGAGTCATTTAGTAGCCTGACTTTATCATTAAATCTTCAGTTCATAGGATGAATAATGGAAATGTTGAGAAGGGAAGGTTGAAAGTCATATTGAATAATCCTCACAGTGGGTCGATATTCATAGAAAGGGAAGTGTTCAGTCATCTATACATTTAGAAATAGAAATGGTCTACTCATATGATTTAGAGGTTTACCTTATTGTATCTGCCCCAACAAATCATAAGACGGGCTAGAGTAAGAGTGACCTGATTAATTGGTCGACCCTCTGATAGCACAACCACCATCATCAGAGTGAATGTCCTAACCACAATATATACCTCACCATATGGGAAGATCCATAAACTAAAAAACATGGAAATTAAGCCTACTAATATATGTGCATGTGACATGTACAATTGAAACTCATATCCCCATGTAGTATATCACCCCACTTCTATGGTAGCATGATATGACCCTGGAATCTATCGAGACTAAAGGATGGATGAGTTTGACTATAGGGAGCTCTCGGTTTAGGCCAACTCACCTAAAAAAATGACCCTATCTATGCCTCAAATGGTATAAGGGAGCGATCCTTGAGGGGGTGAACAAGTTAACCCTCTGCCATAACCATTAGGCTCTGGATCAATGCAGACACATGGTTGGTATCATCCCAACTAGTAGCTACTGAAAGAAATTCATCATACATATCTACTATGATGGGGAGCCCTCCAAGATGGTGGATATCCTACATGTAGATTCCCACCTCCCCATATGATAAATGGAATGTTTTGGTGCTTGGAAATCAGTGACTCAGTAGCTCATAAAGGATTTTCCCTGGGGAGAATGCTGCGAACTGAGAGACCCTGCCTATCAAATATATGTTCATCACCTCCAACTGGTCAAGGGACTCTAAACAGGTTTGGTATACCAATAATTCTCACGACCATTGTTGAAGAAGCATACTCGGGTTCATAGGTCCCATTTGGTGCTCCACCCACCATCAGGGTTTTCTCGAGAATGGTTGATAATAGAAGGGTACTATTGGGAAACTAGTCTCAAGGCAGTGTCCTTAGACATGTGATCACCCAGATCCAACACCAAGACTTCTAATATGAACATATTTTCCTAAATTGGAGTGTCTATAACCTCTCCTATTGAGGAAATATTGTCCCTATCACGACCTAGTGGTGCTTCTAGGAGAAGGAAAAGAGCATAGGGGTCAACCAATGTCAATGGAACATCATCAGGAAGACCAAAGCTGTAAAGTGAAAATTGCATGGACAAGGGATAAGGTTGAAGCTCTGGAATAGGTGGATCATTTAAGAATCCGTAATGAAGAGAAATGTCAGATCGAAGATGGTCCTCACTATCTTCAACCATGGATTACCTCATCTAGGTCTATTTCGTCAAAATCTGTGACTAAACCATTGTAGCCAGGATATAAAGATCCATAATCCTACAAAACGTTAGTCCAATGAAAATTGTTGTTAATGTCCAAAAAATTGGAAAAGGAATTAAAAGTGTGTCTGCATGGGTCTCTACATACATATCCTTGAAAAGGTACATGATAGGAATTTCCCACATCCTGCATGATATGCATATGTACTCCCCACAAACTGCTGTGGTAGATAGAACAATTATAATGTGTATGGTATGAAAAAGATTGGTGAGGCACTAGTCCTCAGAGCATTGGCCATCAAATATAAGGGTTTATGGAAAGAAAGAAAATGAGAACCAAGTCCTTGACATGTCTATATTCAATGTTTTTGTTTAAATTTTATGTTCATACTGTTAAGGATTTATTGTTCATTACACTAGTTTAATTATGTGGTGTGGGACACACAAACTACATATTATTTCCCTATTCATAGGTCCAGATTTTAGTTTCAGATTCCACAATGCAGTTAGTGAAACCCTAAATCATGTTCGTAGGCTAAAGATATTGTGAAGAGTTTGGTTTATGACACGTATAGAGAGGTTCTCTAATATGGATTTCTCAAAAGATATGATACGCGGATGCAGAGAATGATAAGGGAGAGTAGATATCACTTTTTTCCTTGAGAAATGGTAAAATTAAAATTACATCACTAGTGCAGAAAACGTTTTTTACGTCACCATTTTTTACGTCGGTTATATAAAACCGACGTCATAATATGTAAAACGAGGTTTTTTACATCGGTTATTTAATAACCGACGTAAAAACTTGTGTTTAGTACACCTTTAACGTCAGTTATTTTTATAACCGACGTTATTAATCGCGCGGATTCGTTTTTTACGTCGGTTATACATTAACCGCCGTAAAAAACAGAAGCGGGGGGTGTTTGTTACGTCGGTTATTCAATAACCGACGTAAAAAATCGACATATTTACGAGTTATTATGTCGGTTATTCAATAATCGACGTAACAAATGTGGTTTTTGAAGGCCTTTTTACGTCGGTTATTTTATAACCGACGTAAAAAAAGAATCCGCAGATGTTTTTGACGTCAGTTATGGAATAACCGACGTAAAAAAACGCGGATTTTGAGCCCTTTATAACGTCGGTAATAAAATAACCGACGTAAAAAAAGAATCGGAGGAAGGTTTTTACGTCGTTTATTCAATAACCGACGTTATAAATGTTTTTAAAAAAATTATAACGTCGGTTATTGAATAACCGACGTGATAACTCATTTAAAAATTTACCCAGACCCGTGGATTGTCATTCGCGAGTTTACCTTTGACAGTCGCGACTCGTCTCTCTCGCGCGTAAACCCGAATCGGCTCATCCATTTCGTTGGTTTAGAATCGTTTTGCGATCATTGTTTCT
This sequence comes from Viscum album, assembly GCA_963277665.1. Taxonomy (NCBI): domain Eukaryota; kingdom Viridiplantae; phylum Streptophyta; class Magnoliopsida; order Santalales; family Viscaceae; genus Viscum; species Viscum album. Next base: position 1,723,350,531 of record OY728126.1, on the reverse strand, counting down.
CATATTTAATCTCCTCGGATCAATCATCTAAACTTGCAGCACTTAGGTAATCCTCCCACTCGTTCGTTTTTTTTACGGATAGTATATATATATGTGTTGTGATTTTTTTGTTGAAACTAGCTAAGATTCTTCGATTGCGAACCCTTTTAACTCGTTTTGGAACCATAATCTTATTTATAATCCCTAGATCTATTAGTTCGACTTGCAATATTGACTAATTTTATGATTTCACTAATTTTTCATCGTTTTCTATAAATCCCCGAGAGGGTTGGGGCGTGTCCATTTGGATGGGTTTCCCTTTTACAGTTGTTACTACTTTATTCACACACAACCATGGCATAGGTGCATGGATTTGGGATCACATCACCATTTTCACCCCTTGCAAACAAAGTTTCACGAGGAGGACTCGCCAGATTTCCCCTCGGCATGTTAAAAATTTTAGATACCCTCTTTTCAGCAAGTAAAAAATTAACTAGTTTTTTCTTCACTACTTATCCTAAACAAATAAAACCACCATTCTTTCTAGAACCTCTACTAGATCCATTGCATCCATCAACATACATATTTGGATCTGAAAGAATCCCTTAAGCCTTATGTTCGATGCTAACATCCTTTACTGATCTATAGAAAATATGATGGTCTGCTAAGCTCTCCATTTAAAAGTCAAACCCCACCAATTATTCATCCTCATCATGAGAAAATGGCACAACATCTGAATTTCTGATTCAATCTCTTGGGTCACTGAACAAACATTAACTCCTTCAAATCCACACCTGGAATAGACAACCTAATGTCGAGTTCCTTCTCTATCTATTGAAACTCAGTTCTTCCTCCACACCTAAAAACATTCTTTGAATGGCCCAACTTCTTGTTATGGTAAATTTTCAGTGATTCCAGGGGGTGGGAGGGCTATCAAGAGGGTTGGTGGGTGTCCAAGGGGGTAGGGTGTGGGGGGTGGTGTTCAGGAGGGGTGGGGGGCTGTCTAGAGGGGTCGGGGGGTGTCCAGGGGGGTTTACAAGGGGGTGGGTGGGTGTGGGGGGCTGTCCAAGGGTGTGGGTGGGTGTTGGGGGGTGTCCAGGGGGGTGTCCAAGGGGGTAGGGGGTGGGGGTGGTGTTTAGGAGGGGTGGGGGGCTGTCCAGAGGGTTAGGGGGTGTCTAGGGGGGTGTCCAAGCAGGTCGGGGGTGGGGGGTTGTGTCCAGGAGGGGTGGGGGTGCTTTCTAGAGGGGTAGGGGGCTGTCCAGAGGGGTTGGGGGGTGTCCAGGGTGGTGTCCAAGGGGATGGGTGGGTGTGGGGGGCTGTCCAAGGGGGTGGCGGCCTGTCCAGAGGGGTCGGTGGGGTGTCCAGGGGGTGTCCAAGGGGTTGGATGGGTGTGGGGGGCTGTCCAAGTGGGTGGCGGCCTCTCCAGAGGGTATTTGGGGTTGTCCGGGTGGGTGGGGGTGATGTCCAGAGGGTTGGGGGATGTACAGGGGGGTGTCCAAGGGGGTAGGGGGTGGGGGGTGGTGTCCAGGAGGGGCGGGGGGCTGTCCAGAGGGGTCGGGGGGTGTCCAGGGGGGTTTACAAGGGGGTGGGTGGGTGTGGGGGGCTGTCCAAGGGTGTGGGTGGGTGTTGGGGGGTGTCCAGGGGGGTGTCCAAGGGGGTAGGGGGTGGTGTTTAGGAGGGGTGGTGTTTAGGAGGGGTGGGGGGCTGTCCAGAGGGTTGGGGGTGTCCAGGGGGGTGTCCAAGCAGGTCGGGGGTGGGGGGTTGTGTCCAGGAGGGGTGGGGGTGCTTTCTAGAGGGGTCGGGGGCTGTCCAGAGGGGTCGGGGGGTGTCCAGGGTGGTGTCCAAGGGGATGGGTGGGTGTGGGGGGCTGTCCAAGGGGGTGGCGTCCTGTCCAGAGGGGTCGGTGGGGTGTCCATGGGGGTGTCCAAGGGGGTGGATGGGTGTGGGGGGCTGTCCAAGTGGGTGGCGGCCTCTTTAGAGGGTATTTGGGGTTGTTCGGGTGGGTGGGGGGGCTGCCCAGAGGGTTGGGGGATGTCCAGGGGGGTCTCCAAGGGGGTAGGGGGTGGGGGGTGGTGTCCAGGAGGGGTGGGGGGCTGTCCAGAGGGGTCGGGGGGTGTCCAGGGGGGTTTACAAGGGGGTGGGTGGGTGTGGGGGGCTGTCCAAGGGTGTGGGTGGGTGTTGGGGGGTGTCCAGGGGGGTGTACAAGGGGGTAGGGGGTGGGGGTGGTGTTTAGGAGGGGTGGGGGGGCTGTCCAGAGGGTTGGGGGGTGTCCAGGTGGGTGTCCAAGCAGGTCAGGGGTGGGGGGTTGTGTCCAGGAGGGGTGGGGGTGCTTTCTAGAGGGGTCGGGGGCTGTCCAGAGGGGTCGGGGGTGTCCAGGGTGGTGTCCAAGGGGATGGGTGGGTGTGCGGGGCTGTCCAAGGGGGTGGCGGCCTGTCCAGAGGGGTCGATGGGGTGTCCAGGGGGGTGTCCAAGGGGGTGGATGGGTGTGGGGGGCTTTCCAAGTGGGTGGCAGCCTCTCCAGAGGGTATTTGGGGTTGTACGGGTGGGTGGGGGGGCTGTCCAGAGGGTTGGGGGATGTCCAGGGGGGTGTCCAAGGGGGTAGGGGGTGGGGGGTGGTGTCCAGGAGGGGCGGGGGGCTGTCTAGAGGGGTCGGGGGGTGTCTAGGGGGGGGGGTGTTATATCTTACTATATTTTGTTTAAAAAATAATATTCAAGCATATTTTTTTAAATACACATCGATTTGTTTTATATTTCAAAATTGTTTACATTCAAATTATGATTTTTTTCATATATACATATATTTGTCTTATCTAAAAAATATATATATTTTTGATATTTGTTATAGGTAATAATGAGTCGAAGTTGGATTATGGCACATCGAATGAGCAATGAATATGAGGAAGGTGTTGATGCCTTTTTGGAATTTGCTAAACGAAATGTTCCAAGTAGTGACATTTTTTTCTGTCCATGCCTGAAATGTCTGAATATGAAGAAGTTGAAAAGTAGAGAGATAAAAGATCACTGATTTGTCATGGTTTCAATCCGAGTTACAACCCTTGGATTTGGCATGGCGAAACTGGACAGAATGTCACTGATGATAATGAATCGCAAGATGGTAACTCCGATGGAATTGAAGAAATGATTCGCGATATTGTAGCAGAACAAATTGAGATAGAACCGACAGTTGCACGTCTATATGGTGATGCCAAAAAACCATTATATCCTGGTTGTACAGATTTTACGGTTTTGTCGGTGGTGTTAAGATTGATTAACCTGAAGGCGAAACATGGATGGAGTGACAGAAGTTTTACAGAGCTGCTACAATTGATGAAAGACATTCTTCCAAAAGATAACGATCTTCCAGATTCACATTATAAGGCCAAAAAAATATTATGCCCGATGGGATTGGGATATAGGAAAATACATGCTTGTCCGAATGACTGCATTATATATAGGAAGGAATATGAATTTCCAAAAGAGTGTCCTAAATGTGGGACATCACGGTATAAGGTAAAAGAAAAATCACAAGCTGATGTAGAGATTACAAAGCTCCCTTCAAAGGTATTTTGGTATCTTTCTATAATTCCTCGTTTCAAACGTTTATTTGCTAATTCACATGATGAAAAAAGGTTAAGATGGCATGCTGATGAGCGGGTATGTGATGGAAAAATACGTCATCCAGCTGATTGTCCACAATGGAAGAAAATTGATGCCCAGTACCCTACATTTGGAAATGAAATTAGAAATCTGAGACTAGGCTTGTGCACAGATGGAATGAATCCATATCGAACCCTCAGTAACACACATAGTTCATGGCCTGTTTTATTGGTAATTTACAACCTCTCTCCTGAAGTTTATATGAAGCGAAAATATGTCATGTTGAGTATCATGATCTCTGGTCCAAAGCAACCCGGCAATGATATTGATGTATACTTGTCACCGCTGATTGATGATTTGAAACTGTTATGGGCTGATGGTATTAGGGTGTATGATTCTTATAAAATGGAATATTTTCAACTGCATACAGTGCTTCTATTCACTATAAATGACTTCCCAGCATATGGAAATTTGTCTGGATACAGTGTTAAAGGGCATAAAGCATGTCCAATTTGCGAACAACAGACGTCATATTGTCAATTGCATCATGGGAGGAAAACAGTGTACATGGGTCATCGAAAGTTTTTGCCTATGGATCACCCTTATAGAAGACTAAAAAAGGCATTCAATGGCTCACAAGAATTTGATACTGCTCCAAAACCTTTATCCCCAGATTTGTATTTTGAGAGGGTGAAAAACCTTGATGTGACATTGGGAAAGACACATAAATCTGGTAATGATAGACATATTTGGAAGAAAAGGTCAATATTTTTTGAGCTACCATATTGGAGGTATCATGAAGTCAAACATAATATTGATGTCATGCATGTGGATAAGAATATCTGTGATTCTTTGATCGGAACATTGCTAGATATTAAAGGAAAGACAAAACATGGGTTGAATGCAAGGTTAGACCTACTATCAATGGGAATACGTTTGGAGTTAGCTCCCACTCCTAAAGGAAGACAAACATTTCTTCCCCCGTCTTGTCATACATTATCGAAGAGGGAGAAAAGTAGCTTCTGTCAGTGTCTTCATGATATCAAAGTGCCTCAAGGTTATTCTTCAAATGTAAAAAATTTTGTCTCATTGAAAGACTTGAAGTTGATAGGTATGAAATCACATGATTGTCACGTCATGATGCAACGAATTCTACCAGTTGCACTGCGTGGAATATTGCCCATCCGTGTCAGAAAGACTATAATGAGGTTGTGTTATTTTTTCAATTCAATTTCTAACAAGGCGATTGATGTGAATGCTTTGAACATTGTGGAAAAGGATGCAATTTTTATACTTTGTCATTTGGAAATGTATCTTCCTCCAACTTTTTTTGATATGATGGTGCATTTAATGATTCATCTGGTTCGAGAAATAAAGCTTTGTGGACCTGTATATCTTCGTTGGATGTATCCTTTTGAAAGGTATATGAAAATATTAAAGGGATATGTTAAAAATCCATATCGACCTGAAGCCTCTATTATTGAAAAGTATATTTTTGAGGAGGTAGCATAGTTTTGTACGAGCTACTTGGCTACGGCGCAACACATAGGTTTGCCTCCATCTCGCCATGAACGAGTTAATAATGAGGGAAAGGGGATTCGTGGCTTGAAAGTCAAATCACTGTCAGCTGAACAGATGAAGAAGTTAGAATCATACATCTTGAATAAGATAGCTGATGTTCAACCGTATATCACATTGCATATTAATGAGTTGAAACAATGTCATCCAAAGAAGAAAGAAATGTGGATTTTGAATGAGCACAACAAAACTTTTTTTCCATGGTTTAAAAATAACTTTCTTGGTAGATCAGATGTATCAGAGACATTAAAATGGATAGTGGGTGGTCCATCTTTAAATGTGATAACATGGTCCTCTTATGACATTAATGGCTATACATTTCATACGAAATCTCAGGACAACAGAAGTGCAGTTCAGAATAGTGGTGTATTGGTGTTTGCAGAAGCAATGCATTTTTCGAGTGCTAAGGACAGAAACCCAATTTTGGCATCAAGTGCATATTATGGAGTGATTGAAGACATATGGGAGGCTGATTACTTTAAAATTAAAGTTCCTGTTTTTAACTGTAAATGGTTTATCGGTAACAATAGTGTCAGACACGATGAATTTGGAATGACACTTGTTAATCTAAATAGATTGGAAGACACAGCTGATTCTTTTATAATGGCAACACATGCCAAACAAATTTTCTATGTAGTAGATCAATCAGATATGCAGTGGGCTGTTGTTTTACAAGGAAAAAAACAATATGTTGGTGAGGATGAATTTGATGAAGATGTTGATTTATGTGAGATCCCTACTTCCATGGAAAGATTAACAGAACATAATGATGAGTATGTTGAAGACATGGTTTGTGCCATAAGGAACGATCACGACGAAGGAATTTGGGAAAACAATCCAACTGTACATTCCTAAAATTACAGGTAACACATGTTTATTTCTTGTTTAAATTTAGTTTTTTCATAAAATGTTAGATATTGTAAATTTTTTACTTATTAAAACATGTATAAAAAAATGATAAAACAATAAAAACCGTAAAGAGGAGAAGTCCTGGGCGCACCGGCTGGCCGGTGGTGGATCACCGGTTGGCCGGTGGTCCAGACAACAAAGCTCTGTCTGGTCCACCGGCCGGCCGGTGATGAACCAGCGGCCGGCCGGTGGTCCAGATAGAGGGAAGGCTCTCTGTCTCGTCCACCGGCCGGCCGGTGGTCCAGACAGAGAGGAAGGCTCTCTGTCTGGTCCACCGGCCGGCCGGTGGTGATCCAGTGGCCGGCTGGTGGTCCAGACAGAGCAAGGCTGTCTGGTCCAGCGGCCGGCCGGTGACACCAGGCAGTGGGCAAGTCTACTGCCTGGGTCCTCCGGTTGGCCGGTGAGCTCACACCGGCTGACCGGTGGACTCAGTGAGTCCACTTTTCAGCTTTCTTAGGCCAACTCCTTGGCAACCTTTTGCCTATCAACAAAAACACTTGAAAACAAGTTAGAACATAATAAGAGTGATTGTGATCATTAAAATCCAAGAGAGAGGGGTACAACAGACTGTGTTTACCATGTTTATCATTGTTTAACATGATTACAATATTACCAATGTTTACTATTATGTAATTTAGTATTCTTTTTTATTTTATGATTAAGTAGTATTACAATATTTGAATTTGTATATTTGTGAGCTAATGTTTGTTTTTTTGATTTGAAGGAAAATGACAGATCAATCAGTTGATCAGCCACATGATTCTGGAGATGAGCATATTGGTCATACATCTGGGGAGGAACATTCACATGCTCCTATTACGAAAAAGAGTTCAAAGGTTGGTAAGCGTGGGTGCACACGTTTACCAAAATTATCCCTTGCCCGTACGAAGGAGGAGAGGATAGTCGTGGATTTTGATGATGATGATCTTCCTAGAGGTCCAAATGCTAAAGATTTTAAGGGTTTTGTAGCAACTCAGGCTAAGAGCAAAGTAAGCATTCTCTATGATGATTGGAGAAGTGTGTACAAGGTGATAATTTCTCAGCTGTGGGAGACCATTTTGGTAAGATCTTTTGCTATTGTTTGACTGTTCTTTAAATGTTTCTAGTATATATAATATTTTTAACCTCTTTTTTATCAGATGACATTTGATATTCCTGACACTGGAGGAGTCAGGAAGAAATTCTTATCGTTGGCTGCTAGAAGATGGAGGGATTTCAAATCAACCCTCTCATATGATTTCATTTATGGTCATAGGAGTCGTGAGAATCCATGTCGTATATATCCTTTTATAGATGAAGACACATGGAGAACATTTTTTGAAAGTAGAAGAAAAGAATCATTTTTGGTAAGGGCAATGTAAACTTTTATAAGCTTTCTTATATAAATGATCTTATTATGGTTTTGTTAATGATTACTTATTCTTAATTTACAGCAAACAAGGAAATCTCATCAAGAGATCCAATCTAAAAATGTATACCCTCATAGTTTATCTCGGGGAGGGTATGCATTATTGGAAGAACAAATGATGGCAGAAAAATTTCAACAACTAAGAGTTGAGTCTTCAAGCTCTGGAGAGGTGGCCCCTCCATCCCCTCCATCTAGACATGAGAAATGGAAAAGAGCTCGGAAGGGCAAAAAAGGACAATATCTTTCGGAAGAATCGATACTCGTAGTTGAGAGGATTGTAAGATATCTATTTTATTTATTTAAGTTTACTATTTTCGTCATATATTTCCAATCATTATAGAAATGTTCAATTAATTATTACAGGACTCTCTTGAGGAGCAGAGTTCACAGGGGACATTTAAACCATCTGGGAGGGAAGATATTTTATCTGTGGCATTGGGAAAGACCGAACATCCTGGCCGTGTAAGAGGATATCCGGCAGGTGTATCGGTAAGAAAAGTGTTGCCACGTTCCTCAACTTCTAACGTTGAGGGAGTTTATAAAAAAAAATATAATCCTTGGAGGCTGAAGTCCATAATATTAATGTGACAATGGAGGACAAGATTAGAGCATCGGTGCAGTTTATGTTTGTAGACTTGCAAAGAAAATTTCAGGGTGCAGCTCCCACTCCACCTCTCCCAGTAGCTCCCACTCCCCCACCTCAGCCTGCGGACCCCATTTTTGATCCTCCTCCTCCGCCGTAGCTACCTACTTATTGTGAGTTGTATGTTGATGATCCTAAACATCATATAGTTGCATATGGGATGGTATATTGTATAGGAGATACAGTTCATCATCAACAGTTAGAGGTAGAGAATCAGAGGGTCACTGTACAGGATATTATAGATAGATCAGCTCGGATACCATTACCTACAGATGAGGTGACGAAAGTTGGACATAGTATTGGCCATTTTTTTACTTTGGCCATCCAGACTTCTTCGACTCATTACCATAGATGTATGGATGTTATATCTTTTATTTTATATTTTTATTAATGTTTTATCATTTGAAAACTAATATATTTTTCAATTTATTTTTACAGGAATACTTCAAAGGTAAAGAAATACTGTATAAACAACAACAAAGAAAGATAGCTATGACATCAGATGCAGATACTAGTAGTCTTGACAAATTGTCAAGATATTCAAATTTGTTGGCGGATCATTATGACTTTACAATGGAAGCTCATGTCCTTGGACGTGAACTAAGTGTGGGGATTATGAAAACTGATATCATGGAGTTTGTCACTGGAGATAAGTTGGGCATCAACGTGGTGAAAATTTTTATCATGTAAGTCTTAACACCTTTTCCTTGCGTTATATTTATCAAAAATGTATACTTATGTCTGCTTTTTATTAGGTATCTGTATAAAATTTGTGAGAGGAATGAGCTGACAGATGTATATGGATTCGTGGACCCACAATTGATTTCCCCTGAAGCATGTGAATTGGATGAGGAACAAAGAATGATTTATATTGCTGATAGATTTGAAAAGAATGTAATCACACAGTGTTGGATGATGCCTTTTTGTGAGAGGTATGAAACACATCCCTCTCAAAGAGTTAATTATCTTTTAACATAAAAAACCACTAACGTTAAATTTCCTTTTATCAGGGATCATTGGATGTTAGGGGTTTTTTTCCCTAGGGAGAAAGCACTTTATTGGATATGCTCTCTCCATGATGATGTGCGAGAAAGTTTTAAGAATATATTGGAAACGTAAGTTTCAATTTCACAATAGTTTTATATATTATAATGAATTTTAAATTTACCCCATTCGTATTATTTTCTAACAGGGCATGGGTCCACTTTCGAAAAAGCGCAAAGAAAAGGAATTTCAAGATCAAATATGTACATGCGAAGGTAAATATCCATTTATAATTTGTACATTTTGATTTATTACATAAAAATAATATATTGAATTTACACTCATTCAAACAGAAATGTCATGAGCAACAAGGCATCATCGAATGCGGATATTACATGTTAAGATTTATGTATGAAATAATAACAACTGGGACAGTTCTGAGTTTTGACCTAGTAAGAATTCCTCTTTCTCATAATATTTCAATTTGATTTATTCATTATACACGTTGACTAATATCCTTTTCCTTTGTAGCTTTTTTATGACCCTCAACCCTTTACTGCTGAAGATATCAAACACTTACAAGTGGAGTGGTCAAATTATTTTACAGGTTTGATTGAATTTTAGTTGTTTGTAATGTAAAATGTAATTTTGAATATTGTCAATGTAATTGTGTATTTCGTAGTCGTTTAGGTTGGATTTAGTTTTTTTTGAAGTTGACAGTGTAAGTTTTGAATGTTATATAAGTGAATGTTTAATTTTTCTCTACTTCTTGTTTTGGTCAACTGTTGATGGTTTTTCTGGTCTGGATTTTGGTATGGGGGGAGAGGTTCCAAGGGGGTGGGTGGGTGTTTGGGGGTGTCCAAGGGATATGGGAGGGGTGTCCAAGGTGTGTTTGGGACTGTCCTAGGGGTCGGGGGGTGTAAATGAGGGTGGGGGGTGTCCAAGGGGTGGGGGGGTGTCCAAGGGATATGGGGGGGTGTCCAAGGTGTGTTTGGGGCTGTCCAAGGGGTCGGTTGGGTGTAAATGAGGGTGGGGGTGTCCAAGTGGTGGGGGGGTGTCCAAGGGATATAGGAGGGGTGTCCAAGGGGTGTTTGGGGCTATCTAAGGGGATGGGGGGGGGGGGGGGGTTTCCAAGGGGTCGGGGGGGGGGGGGGGGGTTTCCAAGGGGTCGGGGGGGTGTCCAGGGGGTGGGGGGGCTGTCCAAGGGGTGGGGGGGTGTCCACGGGGTGGGGGGTGTCCAAGGGATATGGGAGGGGTGTCCAAGGTGTGTTTGGGGATGTCCAAGGGGTCGGTTGGGTGTAAATGAGGGTGGGGGGGTGTCCAAGGGGTGGGGGTGTCCAAGTGGTGGGGGGGTGTCCAAGGGATATAGGAGGGGTGTCCAGGGGGTGTTTGGGGCTGTCCAAGGGGATTGGGGGGTTTCCAAGGGGTCAGGGGGGTTTCCAAGGGGTCGGGGGGGTGTCCAGGGGGTGGGGGGCTGTCCAAGGGGTGGGCGGTGTCCAAGGGGTGGGGGGGGGTGTCCAAGGGATATGGGAGGGGTGTCCAAGGGGTGTTTGGGGCTGTCCTAGTGTTCGGGGGGTGTAAATGAGGGTGGGGGGGGTGTCGAAGGGGTGGGGGGTGTCCAAGGGGTGGGGGGGGTGTCCAAGGGATATGGGAGTGGTGTCCAAGGTGTCTGGGAGTTCTGTCCAAGGGGCCGGTTGGGTGTAAATGAGGGTGGGGGGGCTGTCCAAGGGGTGGGGGTGTCCAAGGGGTGGGGGGGGGTGTCCAAGGGATATGGGAGGGGTGTCCAAGGGGTGTTTGGGGCTGTCCAAGGGCTCGGGGGGGGGTGTCCAGGGGTCGGGGGGGTGTCCAAGGGGTCTGAGAGGGGTGTCAAGGTGTGGGGGGGTGTCCAATGGGTGTTTGAGGCTGTACTAGGGGTCTTGGGGGTGTAAATGAGGGTGGGGGGGCTGTCCAAGGGGTGGGGGTGTCCAAGGGATATGGGAGGGGTGTCCAATGGGTGTTTGAGGCTGTACTAGGGGTCTTGGGGGTGTAAATGAGGGTGGGGGGGGGGGCTGTCCAAGGGGTGGGGGTGTCCAAGGGATATGGGAGGGGTGTCCAATGGGTGTTTGAGGCTGTACTAGGGGTCATGGGGGTGTGAATGAGGGTGGGAGGGCTGTCCAAGGGGTGGGGGGGTGTCCAAGGGTTGTGGTGGGGCTCCAATGTGGTGGGGGAGGGCTGGCCAGGTTGTTAGGTGGGTATAGATGAGGGTGGGGTTCAGTTGGGGCTTGGGGGAGGGCTGGCATGGTTATTTTTGTTGTTTGGTTTCTGGTTGCTTTTTGGTGAGAGCAGTGCAATTATTTTAAAAAAAAATATCGCTTTCACGTCGGTTATTTTATAACCGACGTGGTAAATAAATCGGTAGGGGTTTATCACGTCGGTTGTTTCGAGAACCGACGTGATAAACCGTTCCCGGGCCTTTTATCACGTCGGTTCTTAATATAACCGACGTGCTAAAAGGTCTAGGAATCGATTTACCACGTCGGTTATTGGATAACCGACGTGCTAAAACGTTCCCCATGCCTTTTTATCACGTCGGTTATTTAAGAAACCGACGTGATAATAGGCCCGGGGAAGGGTTAATCACGTCGGTTATGTCATAACCGACGTGATAAACGATATCCCAGGCGTTTTATCACGTCGGTTTAAAAATAACCGACGTGATAAACCCCGCCCTGCGCATATTTATCACGTCGGTTATATAATAACCGACGTGCTAAACCCCCCCACCCGCGGTTTATCACGTCGGGTTTTAAATAACCGACGTAAAAAACGTTATTTATAACGTCGTCAGTATTAACGTCGCCTAAAAACCGACGTAAATAATGAAAAATAACCGACGTAAAAAATGTTTTCTGCACTAGTGCATGTTCCCTTATATATTGATGATGTCCCTTGCTACTAGGACAATCTATTTTATCGCAATACACTTCAGTCTAGGACTTCTTCTACATCTGAATAGCCTCATCTTCATTCCTAACAGACCCTATTTTTATGGGGGCATTTTCATTGTCCAGTAAATATCCCAAATAGAAAAAAATACTCCCACAATCACATTAAAGATAGAAGAATGAATTTTTATAGGTCCAGTAAAGAGAATAGATGATAATTTAGGGGAAAACATTGAAAAAAAACTCTAAGAAACTTTATTTATCCAAGAGTTCTATGTGACCCGCATACCATCACTAGGAAGGGTTTGTGAGATGCTAGAACCTTGAACCATAAATAAAAAGGAGGACCAATGAAGCGTTGGCCCACAGAGTGATGGCCAATGAACCCAGGAACATATGAACCACATCGCTGGTGAAGTAATGCGTGATAAGGAAATCTGAACACGGTCATGAAAACTCATAAGTTCATGGATGAAGAGAATCGGTATGGTTCCGGGAACCCTAACTTGCAAACTATCGCCTCTGCAAACCCGGTTGACTAAGTCTTCTACAGATCATGATATCTCTTCACGGGCTTCTGAAAATGGTGCTTCATACACATAGATATGTTGATCACAATGCTCTATAAAAGGATCACATGAAGAAAATAGAATGGACGGATGAAGGAAGCATGCTGGAGACCCCAGATGTTGTAAGAAATAATTTGGAGAGGATTCTGGATTTAGTTTCGAATCATCGTCAAAGTTCAAATATTGAACCATGTTTCCATATGTATAACAAGGTGTGAAACATAAAAAAAAATGAACATAATAATAATGGGAAAACCAAAAATCTAGTTGGTATAATCATGAACCACACATTCCATGTGAATGAACTCCCTGCGAATGATAAGTTCTAGACACCCCTTCAATATGGTGTTTCATACAATGTATCGCAATGATAATTGAACCCCTCCCCACTAAATGCATTAGTATACTGATGGAAACCTAAGAGGCATGGTGGGCCTCATCCCGAACCGCGTACAACTGTGGGGAATAGTGGTACATGCCCAAGACCATGAACTACTTCAGTACACATATGTCCCCTTTATCCACATTCCATTATGGTATGGGGAGTTCCACTCATCCTGAGTTAAAAAATTATATATGTAATAGAGAGTCTCCGAGTGTCCTTACCTCAAGCTCCAATATCCCCCCTCCATTACCGTGTAATAATCCATAGCCTATCTGAGATATAATCCCTTTCCATTAGGACAAAGCCTCTTCCCAAGACACCGGACCAGTATGATCAGTTCATCGGGAACATTAGTATGCCCATTTGAGTCAACATACCCATATTATGTTGAGTCATAATGGCTCTCCCCACAATTGTGTAGACACCAGGGATTTCATTAAGTCTACAATTCAATGGTAACATAGATTCCAACTTTGGAATGCTAATGTGAACCACCCTGTTCTAGGGATTAAGGGTGATTGCTTTCTTTTCCATTACATCAGGAATGATGGTCAGTCGATGTAACCATGTTATCCCCTGCTTTTTACAAGATATGAGATTCCTCTCCATTCCCAGAATGAATTATATGGCACTCCCACTGAGGTTAATCCCTAATCATCTTATAGCTAGGCCTCATGACCTCTAATTTCATCCCACATTGAAAAGTTTATCACTCCACTCCCTCTTCCATAGTTTCTTCATCTTCATTATCCATAAGACCACCCTCTCCCATCAGTTAGAGAGGAGGTGTGCGTTTGATTGGATTTCTCATGTCCTCTTGTTTCTCACACTGAGTATGAATCACGTAGTCAAATAGATTTGTGTTTATCAAAACATCGACACAAACAAGATTCATGAACTATGAGAAATCTGATTCCTATTCAAACCAGGATACATAGGATGCATTCTTGAAGGCCTGATCACAAAAAGGGATTCCGTTAAAAAAATACACCAATTCATGTTCCCTAAAAAGGGAAGCTCCCATGTGTATTCCCAAATTCTTGAACTATGTGGGCTCTGATTCCTCTCATGAGGATATGTAGGAAGACCATTTTATGGGTCACATCCCAACATCAATCCATCATACACACCCTGGGGGATGATAAATTCCTTATTTCCTTTTTTAAGGCTTAAGTGAGCATTGCCTCTGTGGAATCAAGTCCATGTTTACCAATGACAATCTTGAAAGTCAGGTGTAGCCCACAGATACACTCTTCAGGAATAAAAAAAGAATTAAAAAACATATGAACAAGAAATAAATCTATAAGAGAGTCCTATAATAGGAAATAATTCTCCCAAAAGGGTGCATTGAGACTGACCTCTCATTCCCTTGACAATTAAAGTCCTTATGTGTCGTTGGCCAAATCATCATCCAACGAATGTCTGCCTTTGGAAAGTAGGTCAATGAATCACATATACTAGGGTCATAAGTTGTTTCTAGCTCCTCAAACAAACCCACTAGAGACAATCTGAAGAAGTTATTTATTAAGCGGATTGATTTCACAGATACATGATTCCATGTAATCGCCCACTGGGACCATTTGACTATGGAACCTCCATTGTAATAAAGAAGGAAAAAACTACTCTATCCAAGGGGGGTCAATCTAATACCCCTTAATGGATAATGAAACAGATCCGGTAATAACAAAGGTGGTGATGGGAATGTTTCTATGGAAACAGATGAATATTCTTCACCCGTTGAGCTATTCTTTTCATTTTTCTCAAACCTAAGAAAGCACCTTCTTGGATTCTGAAACAATAATTTTCATAGAAATATTTCAATTAAACTATTAAATTTATATCAATGGGTTATAAGGGATAAATTAAGATCTCCTAATATGAATGTTGGAAAAAATTTATGGTCTTCATTATTGTGGTGATAAATCATAGCCTGATTACAATTCATATTGGACCAAAATAAAAGGATCATACGTACCAAATATGAAAGTCATCATTGAAATTCATTAATTCATTTTATAAAATTTTATATCTATAATTTACATAAAAAATCTAATTTATGAATGTTACAAGTGAAAAAAACTCTTTTATGAAAAAAATACACTTTTAGGACTAAAATTCTATTTATTCTTATCCCAAACCTAGAAAAAAGTGTTAAATGAATGGAATATTTTTTTATTTAATATAAAATATTTAAATTTTCATGAAATTATTAAAAAATATATATTAATGAAATTTTTTAAGATAAAAATTCGTTGAACAGAAAAAAAAAATTTAAAAGAAAATACCTTATACCTGTAAATGCATTTTCAATACTAAATTTAAACATGAAATTAATTCAACATAAATTATTTGCATTCATAGAAAAGAAATATAAATAATTTTACAATGAATCTACTTTAAAACAAAATTTAACTATTTACTTTCCTATAACAAATATACAGTTTCGAATATAAATATGTATTTTATATATACACTTGAAAATTAATCTATTCTAAAAATTAAAAATAATTTACAGTAAGGTGATATTGGTATGATTATTATTAAAAAGTTTTTATTTAGGAAATAAAAGTTTCATATATTTCAAAAATTAAATATAATTTTTTATAATGTAAATAAGTAAAAATAAATTTAACGGAAATTTATTTTTTAATAATTATATATCATTTAAAAAAAATTGAATGCTTATTTTATAATTATTAATAAATAAATTTATATTGTCTATGATAATTTTATATATCTCATAATTAATTTAATCTAATTTATGCACTCTAATTTACTATTTGGGTTATAATTTTCATATAATTTTATTTTCAGAATATTTCGCATTTCATTTAAAATCAATGTTGTACTGTAAGATATCAACAAAATAAAATTTGGTTGAAAAAATATTTCATAAAACATTAGGGTGTCACATTATACCCCCATTAAAAATACATAATTGGGTGAAATTCATCATAATAATAGAAAAAATGAGTATATCATTATTTCATTACAACCTAATGTGCTCATGTATCTTCTTAAAAGTTGTGACTTCTCTAGTGAACATTTTTTAGGTGAGTAGTATTTTTTTGAAGTACGCTATCTATACCATCCATTATTTATACTATTTTTCAATTTTATGAATGATACTGTTTTATTGGGAAGGACTATGATTTTAGAACATATGATGTGTCAGATATGTACTTATTTATGATTTATACAAGGAACACATCATGAATTTTAGAGAGGTTCAGTGAATGAACCAAGAGATATGCAACTTCCCCGACTAGATAACAAATATCAGTAGGGGAAATAAACATAGGGTTATACATCCACTTATTTATAAACATCATAACCATATTATATGTACAAATTCACTTAAAATCCTTCTAATAAACTTTAAATTCAACATTACACTGATGATTATTAGTATAAAATTTATATACATGCTAGTTGTCTGGATGTGCTACTCTAACATTCTTAGTAATTTAATCATATAGATAATATAAAAATAACATTCATTATCTAATATCATCCTTTTCTCTACCATTGATAAATTTAATGTTAATATATTTACCCATGATATGAATATTAAAGATTATATTTTTTCATGCATGAATCAATAAAATTAAAATTTAACAAATCATAACATCAATATGTCATTCCTTATGCCTCTAAATATTTACTAAAATCCAAATATATTAAAAAATAAATCTAATAAAAATAAATTCTCCAATTAAATAATTTTAAAAATAGTTAAACATGATGCTCCATAAAAATATTGTAGACTAAAATTGAATCCCAAAAAAGGAATGATGTATTCTCATATCCTTACATGTTCAACATGATGATTGTTTTTGAAATAATTTTAGTCACTCAGAATGTCTCATACAAAACTGAATATTCCCTAACCATTTCCTGAAATAATGTAATAATAAATTCAAAAACACATCAAAAAAATAATTCACCTTTTATTCATTAGATAAGTTCATTACATAAACTAAAAAATTTCCCTTGGATGTCTTGTTTTTTCCTTTCACCAATGGAAAATCATGATTTGATTACCAATATCAAATTTCATTTATTTATTCTAGAATCTAGACAGAAAGAGTTAATAAATTATCAGAATCAAATGAAATTCCTCCAATGGAAGAACGATAATATTTTCAAAGGGGATATTTATATAGACATCTACATGAAATCCCCAATATTGGATTAGAGGATAATTGGTCCCTAATTATAATTATTCACTTCAACTATTTTTATTTTACAATATTTAATTTTTTTTCATTTCACTTCAGTGGTTTTTGTGGTAAATTATCCTCAATATACATTGGATTAGGGAATTGATTCACATAATTCAAAAACTCTATTAATTTATAGAACTAGTTTGTATGTGGTAAATTCTATATATTTCTATCAATATCCATATATTTATTAATCGTCTTCCCATAAATTATTAATTCAAATTCCTAATTATCATCATTTCCACACTTGAAAATTTTACAAGTTCCCTTATAGAAATTTAATAAATGTTTCTTTACTACCTATTTTCAAAAAAGAATCCCCATATTTTTATCTCAGTGATTATTATAATTTTAATTGAATTCCAAAATTATTTTCTTTTCAAAACCATGATATTTAGTAGTAATAATAATCTATATCTCCACATTGATGGGTAATCATATAATTTATTCATAATTTTTGAAATATCTTAGGGTCAAATTCCCTAGGAGACTTGGATATAAGCCAGTAAAAAACCAACCAGCCATAATTTTAGGTTAGATGACAATTATAGAAGAATAGAACAAAATCCTTCTATAAAATACTTCTTAGGTACCAATGGATTCATTTTCATTCTTGTTATGGTCAATAATTCATCACTATTTCTGTGTGGATGATTGATATATGTACTTATATAAAAATATGTTCTTAATCACATCCCACTCTATAGAGTCAATTTCATCATATTACCTCATGTTATTAAAAAGAGTCCCCCATTGATCCACCTAACCTTCCAAATGATAAACAAATTGAATAACATTCTCATGTTCCAAACATTGGATAATAGAAAATATATTTTCAATGTAACTACTCCATTTATCAATAACTATTGGATCACTATACCAACTAAAAAAATTTCAACATTTTATCATTGTGGACTCAATAAAATGTTGTTCCCTACTTTCAACATTTTAAAAAATATTGTGATTCATATCTTGGGAATATTATGTAGGAATAAAATCAAGAATTTTTATTCTAAATACCATTAATTTTGGTTCATCATGGGAGAAATCATTATAGGTTTTATCATATTCCAAATTAAAATGACTATATTTTGTTATATCCAATAATAAAAACCAAAAATCGTATAGTGAGGAACAAGAAACATATTGGAAAACTACATAATTAGGAAAAATATTTTATTTTATGTCTAATTCCTAACACATTATTTCATGGAACCCTAGGTTTATCCTATGTCATTAATGATCATTAAAAAACATTATGATGTTATAATATTCATATAATTATCACTAGGATACTCACTAATGTATTCTCATTATAAATTCAAATAGTTAAATAAATGATTCACTAATAGCAAATATAGTGACCCGTAATTTTCATACATAGATATCGCATATTAAGAAGATTAATATTTATTAAATAGCATATAAATCCATGTTATAATCATATAGTTATAGTGCTTTTTGATACATATACGCAAAAACAAGTTGTTAATAAATGATCTAAATCATCTGTAACATTGTCCTTCATTACTAGTTCCCCTATTTGACCTATCATACTTTGAACATTTCTTTTTAACCACAGGAAATGAAAAATAATAATTTCTAAGCTCAAATTATAAGTAAGGGAAAAATAGAATGATATCATTGATCACATGAGTATAACATTAACATAAGAGCATGATAACATAAGCATGAAATAAGAAAACAAATCCATGTATATCATAAATCATAATATTGATTCCTAAAATAAATATTGGTAGTTATTAAGACCTAAATCGTAAAGGAATAAAATAAAATAAGCTATGGAAGTATAACTTTAGAATAAGACATAGAATTATGGAATTCATAAAAGTATTGAAAGTCATTTCTTTATAAGTCAAGGTTCATTGAAAATGATATCATATTGGATTAGTCTCTATCCATATACCATCATAGTAGTCAAGGTTTACTCTAATGACTATCAAAGTATATTGTGTTTGCTCCCCAAATCAGCATAGTAGTCATGGTTTACTCCCATGACTATCATTGTGGAAAAATTATCTTAATTAAATGAGTTCACCCAACATTACTTTGAGGTTTATCTCCCGAGATATCAGTCTTTACCCAATTCATTGGAGGCAGATATTGGTCCCACCAGTCTTTGGTTATAATATAATCAAAATCATTAGTTATAAAAAACAACAAAACTAGTTATAACATAATCACCATAATTTGTTAGAATACAACCACCATCTGAAAAATAAAACAATTTATATTTGTTCCAAAACATAAAAACCCATTTATTATATTATCACATCATAACCCATTCAATGAAAATGGGTTTCCTAAAAATTTCCATTCATCATAGCAAAACCCATGGGAAATAATAAGGGTTTCATAACAATACCATGAAAATTAAAATTAACCATATAGAGATAGAATAAGGATGGTCCTATTGGATAACATCCCCAATTAATAAAAAATAAAATAATTTTTTATCCAAATTTTAAATTTTATTTAAAGATATCTGATGTATTTTTTGAGGAAAATAATTTTTCTAATTTGATAATCACATTTAAGATACCAATATTTCAAAAATATCAAAGAAATAATTATTATTGAAATAAATATTGGTGAATTTAAAATTAAACATCATAACATTAAGCATTCATGATGCGATAAATCACTTTAACCCTATAAAATTTTAATTAAAACATTCCATTCAATTTTTAAATAGAATTTCAAAAAATGTAATCATTCCAAAATCAACAAGAAGACACTTTTTTAAAATAATTATTTTTTTAAAAAAATCATTAAAAAATAATATAATTAAAAAAAATTGTTTAAAATATTTTTTGAAAAAATAGATATTGATGAAAAGGCTTTCATAATAGAATATAAAATTTAAGTCAATTTTTCTAAAAAACACATTTTAATTGTCATGGTTAGTTAATAAGAGAAGAATGAAAGAAAAACATGTATTATAAATAAATAATTAGAGGAGAAGAAATTTTTTGATTTTATTTAGATTTAGATGAAATTATTTCATCATTAATACTATAATCATAATCGATCTTGATAAACAATTAGATTATGACATAAATTAATGGTTGCTTTGGTAACAATTGAATCATTATCCCCTTAAAATTAACATACTTATTCGGATGTGTAAATATACTTACAATTCAGAGTAATAATAATAATAAATTTGATTCATGGAATGAATATATATCATAAAAATGAAAAAGGTGTTGAATACGACTTGTGTTCCATGGAAATAAAAATCATGACACAAATACCTTACCATATATATGACTTAATTCCTATTAATTTAAAGAAACTATATAATATATATATATATATTATACATATATTAATTAACTATAATCATATGTATCATACCATATATTATTTACTTATATCATTTTATCACCTATTAGTTGTCATTTCTTTATTAAAATCACTGTTTCGTATGATATATGATTCATTTTTCATGTATTTTTTTGTTAGATAGTTTCGGTACATGTATTTTGATCAAGGATAAATCAAATAATTATTATTAAT
Organism: Viscum album; assembly: GCA_963277665.1. Taxonomy (NCBI): domain Eukaryota; kingdom Viridiplantae; phylum Streptophyta; class Magnoliopsida; order Santalales; family Viscaceae; genus Viscum; species Viscum album. The sequence goes on along the minus strand of OY728126.1, from coordinate 1,723,329,786 downwards.
AATGATAAAAAAAATTATATATATTTATTATAAACATGTTTAGAGTCATTAAAAAATTATAGAGTTGAAAAATAAAGTACTTCATTCATGGAGACAATATGTTGTTTATATGCATGAATATTGTTTCAATTTTTTTAGAAGAAACAAAGAATGGTAAATAATAAATCATATTTCAAGTTACTATATTATATCACAAAAAAATATATTCATTAATTCCATCAATATTGTATTCCTTGAAAAAAAAAGGAATCATATATCTTTTTAGTAGTGATAGTTTACAGGCATGCACTAACATTTTCTAACAAATTGGAGGGTTAGAAGATTGATATGATATCATAATTCCATATGTATTATTAGATTGTTAGTATTATATTTTAAAATTAAACCCATTACAATACACATTGATAAATTATGGAATGATGGTGAATTATATGGGTTTCATAATCATAGTAACAGTAAATTATATTGGGGTTACTGAAATTATTATTTAATGTAATATATAATAGAAATGTGTGGTAAGATAGTAATTAAAAATAATGTACTAATCAATGCAATAATATCTTTTCTATATAACTCATTCACGTGTCTTGTTAATTGATATAGGGATGATATTTTACAATTTACAACACCTTTATAATTTGTATATAGAAGTATAAAAGATACTTTTTTTGAGTTTGGTCAATATTGATGGCTTAATGTTGTGTGATAATGATAATGGAAAAGTTCTTTTTAAAATTAAAGGGTGAAAACTATTGAAATTTTATATAATATTACGTAAATATAAAAACATTTTTATGTCTAAATGGATCCAAATTGATATGAGTTGAAGATAATATAAATGTGAGTCTAAATAATCTTATCCCATAAAATGTAGAAACATTTGGATGACATTTTTGTAATTATATTTCTGTTTTAGCACCTTATTAAACCTTTCTACAATTATCATAACATTAATGTTTTATACCCGTTAATGGTTAATTATTTTGATATAATATAAAAACCCATAAATATGTCTTGTATGATGATTAAAACAATATAATTTGTTTTTGATTTTTTTTATTTTAATTGATTTGATATCATTTAAGAAAATATTATGTATTATAAAATATCTTTACTGTCATTTTTAACATTATTAATGTAATTTTACATTTAATGCACAATGAAAATTGGTGATTTTGATTAAAAATTATTAAAACATGTTTTATATATTATGAATATACAATAAATTCATGGGACATATTAAAACATTAAAATTATATCACATTTAATATATTTAAATTCATTAATTTTTATTTTTTGTTACATGAATAAAAATATTTTTTTTTTGAACATGAATTTAAGATAATTATTTATTTTCTAAAAATTGGCAATATATATATCCTAAAAATAATTTTATTAATACCAAAATAGTTCCTTATATTGATATTGAAATATCTTTTTTTTATTTTATAACATAAGAGATATTTAAACCTGAGAGAGTGACATTATGTAACTTTTGTTCCACTAAATATTATATAAGTCATTTTAATGTAACTGTTTTGATTAACCAACTAAATTTAGGGCCTATGATAACATGTTTTGAATTAAATTCATACAATAATAATCGAAATGAATAATTATGTTCTTATCTCATAATTTTATCTTATATTTACCTGATTCACTATTTACTGAGGTGATACATTTTAACATGGATATTATTCATATTGAAAAAAATAACAGGGACATATTTACCAAATTTTTACTCCTTGATTTCAAATATTGAATCTATTTTATCAAATTAAAACGATATATGTGGATGAAATGAATTTTCAATTAATCTAAAATACACAACAAAAACCATTTCTATAAAAATTCATTTTTTATGCATAAAAAATATATTTTTTATTATCCCAGCTAAATAAATTATATTGATTTTATAATTTTATCTTAGTGCATAATATATTAATATATTTGTAATAATTAACCAATTTTTATTAATTTAAATTATAAATATAGAAAACATTGCAAGCATTAAACATTTGTTTTCAAAAAAATCTATTTTTAGGTATAATTTTTTTTAATACAAAAATAAATAATGATATTGGTTAAAATTAACTTAATTGGGTGATTCAAAATAAAATTTAACTAATTTTAGTCTTATTATTTTTTAAATTTTAATGGAACTTTGTAAATTCCAAAAATAAAAATACATTCTAAAAAAATACAATGTTTTCAATATTCATTTGGAAATTATTATTTTCATAAAATTCATAAAAATTCATCCTTAAATAATTCTGATATGAAGATTGAATAAATTTAGTTATTTTTATGTAATTTATTTTTCAAAATTTTCAAAATTTAAATATAGTATTCTCTCATCAACATAAATAAAAAATATGTTTAAAGGTGATTTTTTAGGCATGATATAATATCACAAAAAATTGGAATTTTTAATTTTTAAGAATTCATCAATAAATTTTTATTTTAAATGATTATTTACATATCTCAGAAATTATTTAATCATATTAATACCTATTAATTTTACTTCTAGTTTCTAAATGTCATATAATAAAATTCTAATAATATATCGTTATTTGATTAAACTCATTGTCGCATATAACACAGGATATAAAAAAATTTAATATATTTGAAAAACTATTTCATAAAATATTTGGTTCTTAACTATTAATTTCATAATAATTGGGACTATATGATGTATAGTGATGATTTTTTGAGAAATTAAAAAATAAATTTTTAGTGGCTGACATAAGCAAGAACTAAACTATATATAACAATAAACTCTTTACTATGTGTCCTTCAAAAACATTATATACGAAAATTTTCTTGAATAAAGTGCTTAATAAATTCAAATTGATTATTCATTATTATATAATACATCTAACCAAGTAAAAATCCAATGAAAGGGCAATTCATCTCAATTGAAATTCATTGTGAAATATTCTGTATTATCCATCAAATTTCAATTATATGGTGTATATTCTAACCAATTTAGAAATTTATATCATGAATTATTATTTTAATGGTATTTTATATTTTTATTTATGTAGTTCCCCCAAACGGAGAAACCTAGAGATGATGTATACATTAATTCATTGGCCTAAGAAACAAGAAATCACATATGAAAGAACTGAATAAATGTGTAGTATAGGTAATGTACATATATATTTGAAATTAGAATTAAATTATAAAAAATTAAATATAGAAATAATTTTGTTGATTAATTCAGTTTTCCCCTTAGCATATCCCTACAAAAAAAATCTCAAACCACTTTCTCGTATCCTAGTGAAAATAAAACATATGAAAGTTGTGATATGAGATGATTAATAGTGTGAGAGTAAAGATGATGATTTTAATAAATAAGGCATAAAAATATGAAATGGTTGATAAATAAAATACATTCCATTTAATCAATCAACTGAACATTATATAGTATAAATTAATGATGAGAAAATTATTATATAAAAATAATCACATGAATATGAATATTGGAATTAAATATTCAAACTAATTGAATAATCACCCGAAATATTAATAATTTAATTCTTATTGATGGAACAAGTAATACTAGATACCTATATAATAACATAGAGGCCTTGTTCCAATAAATCTAATACCATTATGTTCAAGTGATAATACATTAATATAAATCAATTTGGCCACATCCAATACCCAATAAAGTTTCCTTCAGGATACTTACTGATAGATCGAGGGGCTATAACAGGACATTTCTGTCACTTATTATGTCCAATTAATTCCTCAAATGAAAGGATGTAGCATATTCAACATAAATATTAGTATTTAATAATGGGATTATTAAATTTTAACAAATAACCTAATCATGTAACATAATCACAATCCATCCGAAGTAATATAAATTTTATCAAATTGGTAAATCTTTTAAAATATTGATCATAAACCATCCCAATAAAGAATAAGGATGATATCAATATAACATATAATAAGTGGATAATTTGTATAATGAAGGACAGATTTCATTAATGAATCAAAATACCAAAAAAGATCTTTAAAATATTTTTTCAGAAAAATACGGTTAGATTATTGATAATAACAAAAAATATTGTTCAGGAACAATTTGGACCAAATTTTATTTAAATATTTAATTTATTTCTCATAAATGATTCTTAAAACCATGATTTCTTATGATGCAGGTAAGCTCCATTTAAGTTGTACATGTTAAAATAAATATATATTTTTTCATATTTTTGGAAAAATCCAAATGTAAATTGATTTAAAAATGACTTGATGTGAAAATTGAAAAGTTTTTTTAAAAAGTAAAATACGTAAAAGTATATTTAATAAAGAAATATTAATATTTTAAAAAATTATTTTCTTAGAAAACATTTTTTGGATTAAAAATGATTTCTGAATGAAGAGGAAAATAAAGTTCAATTTTCTACAAAAACATTTTCATAATAATTTAAATAACAAAAGAGTTGAAATTATTTTATATTACATGATAATGATTAAGAATAACAAGATAAGAATAAAATAAATTTATTTTATTATTGAAATATTTAATAATTCTACCTTGGGATAATTAAAAAAATATTGTCCTGAAGAATGATGTGATTGTGAAATTAACACTTAAAAAATTGGAAACTATTTAATCAAAATCCCCATGAAATAAATAACATGAAATTAAAAAATATATAGAGTGAAGATAAATTAATTCAATAAATAAAATACTAAAATATGAAGTATATACACCAAAAAAAGTATATAATTGTGGAATATAGATTATGTCTCACAGAAGAAAAAAATGAGACAAGAAACACTTACATTGAGAAACTCATCACATACAACCATTATGTTCTGTTGTAATATCAATTTCTTAATTATTTACATTATTTATAAAATATTTAATGTTTATTAATACTTTCATTTTACCCTTTACCATTTTATATATTATATCTTAATGAATAAATTTTACATCATATGTTTGGAAGATATTTAGAATATGTGTCAAAAATGACATTGGTAGGATCATTATGGTCAAAGGGATAATTTTCTAAACATATTAATAATAATAATAATTGAATAATTATATTATTTATACATAATTTTTAATTTCAGTACCATTCTTGAATGGTGTTTTTTAGAAAGTTTGTACATTATAATCATGGAGACGGTAGGTCGTACCTATAAAAGAGTAATGTTTCCATTTTTCAAAAATCATTATAGAAATGAGTTAAGTTATTTTTTATTATTATAAAATTATAATAATATAATAAATAAGATAAATAATATATCATTTATTTAAAGGTACTTTTATATATTATCAATGTTGTGTGGTGATGAAAAGAAAGTAACATCGCTTCTTGAAGGTGGTAGTCCACACCTACAAGAATGATGTTATCATCATTTAGTGAGTTAAAACGTAATAATAGAAATGATATATTATATTTTAATATTGATAAATATTTCATTAATATCATAATTATTTCATTTATATCACATATATTAATTAAATTTATCCTTCTTAACTTCTATTTAAAAAAATTAATGAATCTGAATCACATCACTTCATGAGGCGGTAGTTTATCGTAGACATGATTGACATTATCGTATCCTCAACAGAATGGAAATTAAATAATTTATACATGATATAAAAAATCAAGGGTTATAATTATTATATAAGAATCAAATATATACTTTATATCAATTATTAAACCCCACTATGATAGGTGTTCATGGAAAACGTTCCCCATCAGGTTTTGAGTTCGTAGTCCATCGTAAACAGAAGGGATATTATTGTTTCTCGTTTGTGGTAAGAGTAGATGAATATATTTCATTCCATTAAAATAATATATATATATATATATATCTGTGTGTGTGTGTGTGTCTGGGTGTTTTAGACAATTTTTTTATTATATGATGGTAAATTAAGAATATTTTATGGAGTTGGAAGAAGAAATAAAAAACCCACAAAGTAGAGAATTTTACCTTTTCTCGACCAACCTCATTAGTATTATACCTAAAGAATTCCTATAATATTTTTTTGATCAAAAAAAGATTATATGATAGAATGTTTTTTATGATTTTCAATTTATTTTTAGAAAAAATTCAATATGGGTGAAAAAAGAGAAGAAGTTGGATGTCATTTTATATGTGAGGTGAGTGGTAAACATATAATGTTTCATAAGAACAATGTGTAGTGATATTTTCCCCATGTCCTAAGGGTAAAAAATTGAATATTATAAATAATTATAAATTAAAAGGTAGAAATATTTCCATAAAATAGATTTCATATAATAATTAATGTCAGTTTATCACTTATATTTTTAGATTAATCTCTCAACAAACCCATTTTTGCCTTAACCATAATAATTAATTTTTACTATTTTCAATACTCATTCTAGAAAAAAACAAGATTACTTTATTATATAATATATATTTTTATTATTCCAAATATGGAATAAATTTTTTAAAATTTAATTCACACATGTAGAATATTTTAATTTAATATCAATCTCGCACAAGGGATGAGAATGCTGGTTTTCAAAGAGAAAATATTCAAAAGGTTACAAATAATTTATATCCATGTTTATTATTAAAGAGATTAAAATAACAGAAATTGGTTTAATACAAATATATTTGAACTAATATTATTTTTTTAAATATTAAATATATAATTTAACCATTTATATATTTTAAATGAAAATGTAGTTTTGAATTAAAATTTATTATTTTCACTATTCATCCAAAAATGAAACATCTTATAAAAATATCAAAATTTCCCTAAAAGATAATTTTTATTTACTAATTTCAAAAAATATTTTTATTTTTTAAATAAATTTTACATATTTTTGAAAAATTAATGTTAAATTATGTTTCTAATGTGTGACAATAGAACATATTTGAAAAATATTGTTTTTTAGAAAATATTTTATTTTCATTCAAATGGTTTTTATTTTATTGTTATTTTATACATGTCCAAACCATTTAATTTTCATAATTTACTATTACTTTTAATAACCATAAATTTAAAAGTTATCTTATAATGGTAATAATTAAATAATAATATTTTAATATAGTGTCATATTCTATTTTAACACAATACTGCATGCATTCCATTGTATCAAAGAGATTAAATTTATTTAAAAATAATTATGCCCAAAAATATCTGAATGTTTTTTCTTACAATTATTTTTATTTTGATACATACTATCGATCATTATGTATATATTTTAAAATCTTGAGGTGTCATTTTAAACCCAAATTAAATAAATAGCATCCTTATAATTTAATTATTATCTCAATAATCAAGGGGTTTACATTTGAATATTTCCTTCTTGAAATCCCATATCATGATAGGGGTTAATAAATATCCTCTTGATAAGATAGAATGGTATGTACATCGTTCATTAGGAATAATCACATAACATGGTTTCCATGTTTGAGAACCTAGGTGGGAAGTGAAAACATGGATTTGGAAGAGAGTATTAATGCCCCAATATTAATAGAGAGTGATAAAAATCTTTGATCACAATATATTGGGTGATATAGAAAATTTTACCAACAAAAAAACCATTAATATATGATGTGTTTAGTGACAATTTGATTCATTAGATATGAATGAACTAAAATAATGTTTTTTCTTTAAGATTTGTTCCCTAGAGTTGAGGAATTCCTTTACCAACTTTAATGAGAAGATAAAAAAATATATTGACATAATATATTTATATAGAAAAAATTTAATTCTTTGGATATTGTTCAATTAACTACTACATCAATTTCAACAAGAAATAAATATGAAAAAATGAATTTGTATGCCCGATGCACTAAAATTTACATTTAATGGATTATAAGATCTATAACAGAGTGATATCTCTTTTTTTCTTCCTCTGACATTTTTTCAAAGCGAACATGGTTTGAAAAAGTTTTCGAATACAATACATTAATCACTAAACATAAATATAAAAACTATCGTTACACAATTAATTTTTAGTTGTGAAATAATGTAAATATAAATAATTACTTATTTACCAAGAAATCATGTAGGCCAGTCGTAAGAGCTAAAGCCTTATCATCCGTCAGTCTTGGTTTCAAGTCCTATGGAATTTATAGATGTGAATTGTGGTCACCTAGAAAGTGGGTTGTACTTTTTATAAATCCATATATATAATTAATGTAGTATTATCAAACTTTAATATCCCACAATTACCTCAACATCAATCACTAGATAAACTATAAAACATTATTATACAATCATTATCTATTTTCATTAATCATGATAATAACCTGAATTAGCATATAACCCTATAAAAACATTAATTATTCCAAATTAATTATACAAGATAGTTATTACTAGATAAATTACTATATGGAAAATGTTTTAAACTCCATCAATGAGATCATAAACCACTTTTTCAACAAATAATTAATCACTTCCAAGGTAGTTAATAGTATCGAATTGGCATTATCCATATCAATCATCCATTTATAACAACATCACTCAATCATCACAAGAAATATATTAAGGGTTATCTTTCCCTTAATCGTTGGTTTTTTAATAAGTCAAAAAAGCCATTAATTCATTTTCCATGGTTATTTGTTCAATCTAACATGTGCTCTCAAATTCCTAATTAAATACAAATGTCTTCAGTATTTATACTTTTCATAATTATTATAACCATAATATCAATGATAATAATTCCCCAATAACATAATTAATGAATCATAACATATGAAAATTAATCATTCCACTTGGATTTTAGTAATATCATAATCATTACGTTTACCCCTTAACATTTTTTGAAGTATATTCCCCAGATGATTATGGAATACAATTACATAGTCCTCACCTTTTTACAATAACCATTTCGTATTGGTATATTATTTCTTCACCAATCAATCATGAGTATGGTGGAAATCTTCTCTACACTTGTATAAAACTCCCATTCCCTTCCTGTAAGTAGGAGGGTGTTTATTTCCACAATTATCTCATGGGTTAAATCCTTATTTCCCTTTCTCCCCTTATAAAATTTTTCCTTTCACATAATTTAATTATGTTTCTTCCCATAAAATATATTATAAATTTTGAAATAATTCTCCATCTACAAAGAACATTATATTATTTACTCTTATGGTGATAATGTTTGCAAGACTAGTTACCTTTGAATTATTTTATCAATCCCATCAATGAAGAAATAATTTTTAATCCTTGGTTACATGAATTGTCTTTGTTTTCACTAATTAATATAGTTTATATTTCAAAATGATGTAAAAACTATATTAAATAATAAAATTATAAGAAATAATTTATAATCCCATCACATGTGAAAACTTTAACATAAAATTTTATGCATAGATTATCTCATATTCTTAAAAATGGATTATTTGGAGATATCAGTATTTATCAAATACTTCATAGTGTTTTATAATGAAAATTTGAATTATTATAAAAATATACCTTGAGATTGTAAAATTATATACATATTAAGGCCCATTTTCATGCACCAGGCAATGATCAAGTCAAAACTAACACACCCTATTTAGAGTCATTACCCCGAGGTACTTTTTTCCAGAACCATGTCCACTTGAAATATACATATAGTAATATAATTTTTAGGAAACACCAAATAATATATTCCATTATATTACATTAATATGTTATTCTATAAATACTATCTAATTGTATTTTACTTTCCTATTCTTTAATCTATTTTTTCATAAATATAGTTCCCTAGAATCAACTAAACTTCCTATGATTCCATCTATTGTACCCATGACACTAGTAGTCTGTAGGCAATGTCTACATTATTACATTGGAAAAAGAGCCAAATGGTATAATATATAGTGAAAAAATAGTTTAGTTGTGTATGTAAACAATATTCATACTTGAAATTAAAATTAAAATTTGAAACATAAAGTAAAAAATTAATTTTCTTTGATAATTCCATTAATTGCCTTTGTGTATCCTTGGATATCAATAGCCAAACACAACCTTATATTCTAGATAAAATAAAAACAAAGTAGGGGATAGATCAAATGCTCAGTAAGAGAAATAATACAGTTGAATCTATGAATTAATAAGGCATAATCAATATGATATGGTAAATAACTTCCAAAAAACCCATTTAATTAATAACTATTTCCTAATATGATAGGAGTAAATGGTGATCAAGTAATCTCATATATGTAATCACCTGATAGTGAAAAATGACCATGTATATTCTAACTAATTGAATAATCACAATGAATCCCAATAACCGAATTCATAACTTTAGATTCATAATGATATAAATCTAAAACATATCAACAAGTCCTTGTTTGAGGACACCAAATACCGGAAAGGCCTTGTGACATGACATAAATATAAATGGGAATACCACATACCAAATACAATATGGTTTTCCTCATTAGACAAACGTATTCATATAGGGTATATACCAAGACCTTTCTATCTCATTCTATGTCCAATTAATTCTTCATATTAATGAGAGTAACATAACCAAAAACAATTATTGAAAAACTAGCACATAAAATGTTAAGAGTTACCCCCAGTAAAAAATTCTAACCATAAACCATCCATATTAAAATAAATTGTATAAAAGTGTTATATATTTTCCAAAATTATAGGAATCCATTCAAATAAATAATAAAAATGACATCAATATAACATATCCATAGTGGATCAAAATATAAATTATGGGATTATTTCATTAATAAAAAAAAGCCACATAAAATTGCATAAAAACATTTTTGAGGAAAATAACAATTGAATTGTAAAATTCACCTTCTGAAAAATGTTTTCGAAAAATCATGAGAATAATTTTATTCAAAAATAGCCATTACATCATGTACTATAAGTTTTAAAATATTTACGGGTCATGATGAAGGATAATTATGTTCAATCCATAGATGTTAAAACAAAAATTCATTTCATTTTTTTAAGTAAAATACATATAATGGTTTCTTATTAAATTACATAATGATTACATTTAACAAAAACTATAAAATGTAAAACGGGTAAAATTTATTTAATAATTAATTTTCAAAATATTAAAAAATCATTTTTTTAAACATTGGTATATGTGAAAAAGGTATTTCTAATAGAAAAGTGAAAAAATTTAATATTTTATTATAAATAAATCCTTAATCATTTTATGAAACAAAGAGATGATAAATGGTACTATTATTTTAAATATATCACGAATAAAATTATATAAAAATATAAATTCATTTAAAAATATAAAAATCAAATTAGTCCCTCAAGGGATACTAAAAAAATCCCGAATAGTGATGATATTGTGAAATAAAACATTACAATGTATGTAATGTTTATAAAATATTCATAATGAAAGAAATAAAATTAAATGTAACATTATATTCTGTGAATATAATTATATTCGTTATATAAAATATTAAAAATTTATTATATGCACCATAGAAAATAAATAAGTGGTGAATATAAAGTATGTATTGTGGAAGTAAATGTTAGACGAGAAACCCTTTCCATGAGTCTGAATCATCTTGTACATTCATTAAAATATTGAATAATAAACCTATTTAATTAATTTACATTACATTCAACCATTTTATAATTTCTGTTTTGTATTATTTGACTTATTTCCATGTTAGATTTGATTACTTAATCAATTATGTTTACATTGGATGTGTCTATGATGTTTTTCATGTGTGTTAAAAATGAATTTGGTAGGTTGAATATGGTCATTATGGAAAGTTTTACGCATATAAAGATTAATAATAATTAACTAATTATCATATTTATATAAAAATATAATTTTAATACAAATCATGAATGGTTATTTTAATAAATGAATGAATTTGCGATCATAGAGACAGTAGGTCATGTGTATGCATTAATAACATTTCTACATTTCAATGATAAATATAGAAATGTGATAAGATATATTTTAAATTTTTGGGATCTTCAAGATCATGTGCTAGTCAGCTTAATCGATATAAGGAATTTGATGATTATATTTGAGACAGATTCCGATATGATTACTTCTTGGTTGAGAGCCCCTCGAAAATGCAATGGAGACTCATTTTATCTGTTTTGAGGGAGTATAAACTTCCACATGTGGCGTGATCTCTTGATGATGAAGACATGGATGATTCTTCCAATTTATCCACTTTCTTTCCAAAATCCAGCCATTCTTTGTGCTATTGGTAACATGATAGGCCAATAAATTTGTTCTGATCAACAAAAGGATGTGGTATGTCACTCCATCTATCCACGGATCTGCATTGAGATACATGTTGCGAGGCGGCCTATGAATTGGGTTTGGATCTCCGATGGGAAGGATTTTTGGTGGAAGTAGGATGTAATATTTGAATATTGGATGCATTATTGGGTTTCTTGAGGCCGATTTGGACATGTGGAAATGGAATGACGTAGCAATGGCATTGTTGGGAATTCACAAGGGGAGATGAGGATAGAGAATGGTAGCAGTGGTGCAACTAATTTGGATTTGCCACTATTGAGGGTTCCATCGAGAAGCATTAGGCCATGACATGAACCTGTGGAAGGCTCTCAGAAGTAAGGTGTATGTATAGGCATGACGTCCATTGGATAGACAGTGGATGAGGACCATCCTTTGGTGAATTTGGTTGAGGTAGTGGAGTATATGGGCCCTATAGAGACAAATGGTGGTTATGTTTATAAAGACAAGAAACAGAGGACTAAGGATCCTATGGTTAGGTAGGTTTTCATTAATATAAGGCATGATATTGGTTTTGAGAAGTCACTCTTAGTGGAAGATTCTACAGCTTGTTGTTCTTCACATCCAGAACCTGTGATTGAAGAGGATTTAGATCCTATAGCTTATGAGGATGGTGCATCATTGGGAGCTTTGGATGTCTGTGCTAAGGTGTTTCAAGGGAAGGAAGATGGTTATGGAGGTGTGATAATCAATGTTTCCACTATTAATTCCCTTAAAGAATTGGATTATGAGAAGGTGTATCATGTTGAGTAAGGAACTCCACTGAATAAATATGGTAGAAAGAATGCAATTAATATTGAAGATGCAATGATGAAGGGGGTACATTAATCTCATGAGTTCATAGAATAGCCACATTTTCTGGATTTGATTGATACTAATAGTGAATTTTAGCAAGAGTGGCAAGCAAATGAGGGTTACCAAGAGGTGAAAATCTTAGGTAAATGCGGGGGCATCTCTGATAGTGGGAAGGGGAATGCTGATAGAATGGATCCAACCTCTGATAATGACATTTTTCTGGGTGGTAGGAAGAATATTCCTGAGAATGTGGGATCCATGATTTCCACAATGCTAATAAGGCTGAGGAAAGTCTATTCCTATATTCCAACGGCGGTGTCTACCGGGTCTTTTATCAGGAAAGAAGGTGAGGTAGCCTCTAGCCTAACAAAGGGTATGCAGCCTGCTAAAGAGTTTACATCATTGGAGAAGTTGAATATTATAAGGAATTATGCAATGATTTTGAAGCATTAGAAATGATTAGAGTGGGAATTGGCTACTGTAGAAGAAACAATCTATCATGGATGTGCTGACGGGTATGATTTTAATGATTTGTAGTAGTTTTTCTGCATTGCAATGTTTTCTTACTATACTTTTCTTTTCTCTTATTTTAATAAATGGTCAGTGTCTCAACCTCTAAATGATATTTTCATGTATATATACCATCTGGGTGGTGTGGGAATTAAAAAGAGTGTAACATCACTTTGTTAAGGATATTTTCCAAACATACTTGAAGAATGTTATAATTTATTAGTGAGTGGAAAGGGAAGAAAGAAAATGATATATTAACAATTAATAATGAAATATATGTTAATAATATCAGGATTATTTCATTTTAATTAAATAAATTAATTAAATTTTATCATTTTACCTTCCATGTAATGAATTAGTAAAAAAAAAATCACATCACATCGTGAAGTGGTTGTCAGCCGTAGACATGAGCGATATTATCATATCCACTACGAAATTGGAAATATATATATATATATATATATATAACGAATCGTGACTCAATATGTATTATTATGGTATATATATCACATATATACATTAAAAAATCATCACACAAAACCTTGAGTTGTGTTTTGGGAAAAGTTGTCACATCGGTTCACGAGGAGGTAGTCAGCCAAACACCCGAGCGACATTTTCGTTTTACTTTTCAGGGAAGAGGAGATTGATATAAGTTAAGTGATAAATATAACTACATAGAAGTTTATTGTATTTTATAATTTTATTATATTATAATTAATGAATAATATTTTAAGGATTTATATGAATAAATAATACAAACACACATACTCAGGAATTTTACCTCTTCATGGACCACATCTTTAGGATTATATGTGAAGTATTCTTAGAATGCCTTTCCTTCCAACAAAAGGAATATAAGATGAAATCATGTAATTTTTATAGTTATTTGAGAAGATAATAGTAGAACCAAAAGGTTATTATGGTGTGTATAAGATAGCAGAAGGTGTGTCCTTTTATAAGTGTGTTGTGCGACAAACTAGTAATTTTTTAAAAGAAAAAATCATATACATGTTTTTTCTCCTAAAAAAGTGTCCAAATGAAATATTATTAAAAAAAATTATCTTTTAAGGTAGTAAATTGTTTTTTAAATTATTTTATACCTTATTTTTGGTTATTTTAAACTATATATTTGTTTTTTAACCAATGGTAAACTCATTTTTACCTTAATTGTGGTAATTAACTTTTTTTCCGTTTTAGTTATTCATTTAGGTCAAAAATGAAGTTGAAATAATTAGAAAAAATATATTTTTATTATTTTAATAAAGGAATTAATTTTTACAAATTACAGTTACATAATTGGAAAATTTTATTTTAAAATTAATCTCATATATACAATGAGAATGAGGTCTTTCAAAGAGAAAATGGTCAAAATTTTACATAATTTCCATATAAAAATTCAATATAAAAATGATTAAAATGAAATAAATTGGACTAATAAATATATTTCTGAACTTATTCAAATTTAAAACAATCTTAAAATAGAACTTGACTTTATAAATAAGGAAAATGAGAAGGCCATTTTCAATTAATATCCAGTAATTTTCACTATTCATCAAAAACTAAAACATCTCAAAAAAATCACAAAAATTAAATATAATATAATTATGATATTATAATTTAATAAATGATGATTATTTTTTGAAATATTTTTTTTAAAAGTGATACAAATTAATTATAAATTATTTGTGAACTGTATGACTAAACAACATTTTAGAGTAATATTGTTTTTCAGAAAGCATTTCTTTTTTCCTTAAAAATGCTTATAATTTTATATATAGTAAATAGATATTAATTATATTTATTTTATAAATGAATATACCAAATTATTATCATAATTTATTTAGTATTATTCATTTCTTCTAATTTCACTTTTCATTTATAATTGACATTTTTAAATAATAATATTTTAATAGAGTATCACATTTCGTTCAAACATGATGTTCCATGAAATGAAATCTATTGAAGATATATAATTGATTTAAAAATAAATATATCTTAATCTATCATGTTTTTTTATTTTCTTTTAATAATGATGTTTCATTTTATACATGCTATCAAACATGATATTCCTAGTTTAAAATATAATGGTGTTATAATTGATGTGTTATTTTTCCAAGGGTTTTGTTTAAAAAGTTATTAAAGGCATAAGGGATTAATTAACATTCCAATTTTTAATTGGGATTGATCATATTTAAATATAAATTGGAAGAATTATATTATATTACTCTTTTAAAACAAAATATATTTTCTTATGATCTAGTTATTTATACGGACTTCATGTTTTTCCTCCATCATTTCCTCTCTTTGGTACTCAAAGACCAAAATACTTTTTTAATTCAAACATACCTTATTTATTATTTTGGATTAGTAATTTTTTCCATGTTAACATTTCCTTGACTGGTTTAATATTTTATTTTATATAAAAATATTATTTTTAACTACATTTAATATTATATTTTAAAATCATCAAAATTGTTAATAATGTAATCATTTTATGATTTTATAATCAAGTTTTTGTTCACATTATTTACAAACATTCAAAAGGAGTGATCTTTTTAATATATAATACATGAATGAAATTTCCTACTATCAAAGTGATTAATCATTATCACGAATCCTCTATAATTTTCCATGGGGTTTCAAAGAAATGTTATTGATATATTTTCTAAATTTTTAGTTTTTTTATTTAAGTAAAATTGAATTATTTTCTAAATAGTTGAAATTATTTTTTTAAATGATTTTATCATCCTCGTTACAATAATGAAACACAATATTTAAAAAAATGTCATGTAATTATTAAAAATTCATATTCCTAAAATAATACCCAATATGATCTCTATTACTTCAAAATATTAATTTATGATGAATTGATATTATTCTACCATCCATTAAAATTTTATGGATTATAAATTTTTTGAGATCATTAACTTTATTATGACTATGTTCTTTACCAGACTCCATTAATTATCATACATTATGTTTCTTCATCACATATATATATTTAGAATCATTAATTTATTTTATATCATTTATATAACATTGATATAATCATTCCCTTAAACCATTTAAATATATAATTTTAGTTGAATGAAGCTAATTAATAATGTTATTTCATTTACTACATAAATATAAAAACTCTTTATGATTCAATACAGTTATATATGGATTAATAAGTAATTTTGATCATGTATTGTATTTTTGATTAAATACTTGTGTAATTAATTTTAAATATGTAAGTAATGATTGGGAACCAATTACACATTGAAACTTGATGTATAGACAAGTCTTAGTAGACAAATAGTTTTCCATATTAGTAGTGTTTTTAGTGTATACCATACTGTTATATAATATTTGATTGAAAAAATCCTTCATTGTCAGGCTATTGATATCTTCCAATGAGGCATAAATGGTTTTATCATGTCTTCCAACATTATTCATTTCCCTAAAAATATTTTTTTATTATTATCCATATAGATTTTATGATGATATTTTTTTATGGTTATATTTTGATGTGTAAGTTATTGATTATATGGAATATGTTTTCATTATCCACTCTATGATTTTTTATGTTGTATCGGCTCATTATAGAATCCATTTAATAAAACCCCTTATAGAGTATCTAATATAACCCATTAATTTTATTTTACATTCCCTAGGATTTAAATAGGGATATTGATTTTTATTTTTAAGGACATAATAAATTTTTCGAATATTTTTTATATTAAAATATATTATAAATAACTATACTGATGAATCATTTGTGATTTGATCCCTTATGTCATGTACCAATGTAATAATATAAATAAAAACTATGGGAGACTAGATTAGGGAATGAATTTATAAAGAATCATATTTTGTATAAATTTTACAACTTTCAAAATAATGAATCTTTTTTAACTTATATGTTTTTATTTTTATCCACAAGGTTATACCTCTCTATATATCGTATGATATAGAAACATTTTTCCATGTTTATTATAAGGTAATCAATGTCTTGATCAACCTTTATAGAAATTAATGAACTGAATTCATTTGGTAAAATCCAAGGTGGTTTATTTACTATTATAGAACCATTTATAAACTCAAAATATCATTTAATGAAGATTAAAATTTCATTTACCTGAATTAAGCATTCATGTATTGAGTCATCTTCTATTATTTCAATGTAATCAAATTTATTGGAATAATTTTGTAACTTTAACCCCAATACCCTCTTCCCTCCCTCTTGGAATTCATAAACATCATTCCATTTTAAACATATTATTTTTTATCCTTTCACTCATGAGAAAATATTCAATTATATGGGAGTCCTTAAAACATTACATGATATATCTTCAATTTCATTATATATCATTCTAATTAGTATGTAACCTTCCACAATTTAATGTATATTTTCACGATTCAATGTAGGAAGAATGTACTAGTCATTAAAATGAAGTTATTAAACCACTACTTAGAACCTTTAATTGAATAACATACATTTAATCATGGGATATAACTTTCTGAGGTTGATATTGATGCTTTACATATTTCACATTAATTAAAATGACAAGAAATAATAAGAAAATGTAGATCAAATAGTGAATACATGGAATTAATTTGATGAATTTAATATTTCCTATATTATAATAAATTTAATTCCATAGAATCTAGGCTTATAAAATTCCAATTGTTTTCCCAATGTAAGACTAAACCACTACTGAGAAGGGATTAGTGTTAATTACCTATTACAAAAAATATGGACTATCAAAAACATATTTCAATTAAGGATTATTATGAAGTATCTAAAATGAAATAATAAACATTATTGATATGGCATGAAAAATATCACAGACTATATTTTGATATTTATAAGGTCCACTCATTCCATTTTATCCGTTGTATAATCCATTCGGAATCATTTTTTTTATCCCAATATAAAAAATTAAAATCTTATTTTTAAGAAACATTTAATATAGATTGATGATAATATTATAGTCGATGAGTATGAGTTTCCTAGATAAAAATAAATGATTTTATTATCATATCCATCCCATGTTGAGTTCATAAATAATTTTGTATCAGGTACATCCATGATCATCTATTAGATGACATACAAAATCTTGTTAGAATAATGGGTTAATTATCTTTACTTTTCATTAGTGTTTTATATAGACAATTAATAAAATAGTTATAGAAATTTTATGAAAAATATGAATCCCATGGTTTTAAGGTAAATAATATATATATAATTCTATGATTAGTTCATTCAAATTATCAACAAATATAACCCCTATGGATCAATACTTGTGGTATAATGGAATATGAGAAAAACCATAATATATGTCAACAAACATATGATTCATCAATTACATTGTGATGATGAACTTTTCATCATGATGGTTCAATACCACAAAATAGTAACGCATGATTTTTTATACCCTGTCAACTTAGAGGCATGAACACCATCATTGTTTCATGAGGTGATTGAAAATGGAATAATCATCATTAGCTCTCATTAACATAAAGAGACATAAAACATAAATCCTAACCATATATCCTATTTATGGCCATAAAATTAATTAGTTTGAACTCTAAATGGGTGTATATATTTTCATGTGTTGTGATATGTTTGTGTAATATAGAATTAACCTCTAATTCAAGAAATTATTATTGAATAACCATCTTGAAAAAATAATTTTTACTCACTCAAAAAATTAATTCAATTTAAACACATTATCTTCAATAATATTCTAACTCAACAATGAGTTAATTTATAATAAATATAACATGTAACAACATTTTATTATTATTAGAAGATTCTATTATGAAATAAATTATGAATTTTTCATAATGTTTATGTCATGTAAACATTAAATGATATGATAAAAAAATTTCCATGATTTTTCCATCTCTTACTTCAATGAAAAAGGTTGCATTGACAATGAATAAATAGAGATAAACAAAAAAATCATACTTTATTAATTAAATCTACGAAATTTATTTAATTACTAGACTTATTAACATCCCCAGTCATCATGATATATTAATGAAACTCAATGTTGATTATATTTTAATTTTATGTTAATATATTAATGAGTTTCTAGATAAGTATATTAGTCTCCTCTAGACTATAACAACCTTTTTAATTATTAAATATTCGTTCATAATTTACTAAATGATATTATACTTAATAAAACCCAGAATATCAATAAGAATAGTGTCTTTTGGAATTAGTTATATTTCATAGAAACATAAACTAGGAAATGATTTAGCTTCATTTAAATCATTGTTAATATGATCTGGATATTCTATATATTCTAAAACTGCATGGGATAACCTTGGGACATGCATAATAAAAGGGTGATATCTAAATCCTAGTAAGGGAATAACAATGGAATAAGTCAAAAAATGTTTGAAAATATGCATATCAATGGGGAGTAAAATAAATAAGAATAATTACACAAGATACATCATGATAATCATTACATGGGAAATGCGACAACAACTAAGAAAACTACAACATAAACATAGGTCAAGGATAACTTATAATCCATCATGTTAGAAAATAAATCATAAATTAATTTGTTTTACTCCATATCCAAACATGAAATATCATGAGACTAAACATTACCCAATACATTAGAGTGATATATAATCTGCGTCACCCATTACTTTTATTTCATTCCCTTGCCTATGGTTTCCACATTAATCATACAAAATTGATTCATTCATAAAAATATTTTATTTTATTATCATGGAATGTGGAATAAAAACATTTAACTCCAATTTAAATTAATTATATGTTTAAAATGTGATCAAAATTCATATAAAATTGGTCTGATATTCACTAAATAATTATTTTGTCATAGAAAATCGCGGTGAAATTTCAGTATCATAATGAGGAAAATTAAAAATAAAAAAAATGGGGTTATGAGAGAGAAATGTGACACTCATTATTTTTAAATTAAGTAGTCAGTAATTGGGACATATAAAAACATATCACAACTTAAGGAATTGGATATCGAATACATAAGATAATATGGAAACATGAATAAAGAAGAGAATGTGATGACACCTTAGTTTAGTGTGTGACTCAAAATGCATGGGAGAAGCTTCTTGAGAGATTTGGGGAACCTTATGTGGGATCTTGAGAGGTTTGGTAAGAGTAATTATGTTATAATATTATTTATAGTTACGAGAAGTGTAATATTGAGTGGGATTATATATATGAACGAGTAGGGATTGCTTTAATATTTGTTGAACATCGGTTTTGGTCTCTATATAGTAATATAACAAAAACCAAAAACCATCACATGGTTTTTTCAAAATTGGATTGGTTTTAATTATTTTATAGGGAAAAACATAAATTAAAAAACTGTCATTGCTTATGTGGAGGTGATTCATAATCTTAAGGATATGATCCTAAAACCTTAAGATATATTAATCATTTTGGAGGAATTATAATTGATTTATAAAATTAATAAAATAAAAGTAAGATAATTTTTTAAGGTAGAACAATGATTTTTTTCATGGATACCATTACTTATATTTTTTACATCACTTATGGATCATTATTGTGTAATAATACACGATGAATATTTATAAAGAATTTAACATTCTCCTGAAAATTCCATTATCTTAGAAATTTTTTAAAAATTTAATATTGGATAATTTTGACATTTTCATTCCAAAAATGATATTAATATTACCTAAAAAGCTCTCTAAATATGTGAATTTTCAATTAAAAAATATCATTAATTAAGAAATGTTATGTTTTTTGGCATTAACATTTTAGAACCCCACATAAAAATTATATGATGATATATATTTAATAAAAATTATATTATAATAATATTTTATTAAACAAGATGTTATTTAAAAAACAATTAATTCATCAAAATATATTCCTTAGTTGAATTTTAATATTACCCAAAAAATTTATTTTTTTACTATATCAAATTAAAAAACATGTATAACCAAACAATAATAGGATGAAAATATATTAAGTATTCAGTAAAAAATAATTTACATAATCATATTTCTTGGGTCTACAAACATATTCCATTAATACAAAAAAATACCATTAGTGTTACATGTGTGACTATGGGGCTATTATGGGGTGGCTCGGTATAAATGGTTTGGGTCATGATCTTGATGAGGTTGATATTTTCCTTTAAATGGTTTCACTCATTGTTATGTTATTTGATCTCATCTTGGACATGGTTAATGTAAACTCACAATTATTCTATCTCCCACAAAATCTTCGATAAATGAGTTTCAAAGGGTAAAATCTTACTTATTGAGGCTATCACCTCATTTTTTAATATTAATTGGATTTCTCAAATCCTTATATTTATACTAATCATGTGATCACCATTAAATGGATATATAGTCAACTATCAATATGATAAATGGTAATTTAAATACAATTGGATATATTAAAACCAAGTTAGTGCATGTGTTTTTATATCAATATTACATAATAAACCATTTTATTAAATTAAGAGGGGAATTTTATTTAAAATAGTTTGGGTCATTACAATATTCCCACATTAAGAAATATCACCACCAAAATGTTCATTTACGACAATAAAATTGATAAGGGTACTCTAGGTATCTTAAATGACTGCCAGTATATCTATTATGTCACCCTTATGTAGCCTTGATATGTTACTGAATGGATTTAAACTTTTACAACATTTCCTCGACCATTTTAGGAATTAGTAGTTTTCACCCCCGCACTTCATGCCAGCTTGCCGGTTCTATGAACCTCATTACATAAAGTTCTTGGTAGGGAGACATTTTAGTGCTTGAGTGGAAATTATTTTTCTGAGAGAACATAACAAGAGATACATGTTGGTCCCATCATCCTTTTAAGTCCATATAACATTATCACATCATGTCTTCCATTTTTTCAATATTTCACTCATATTGACCATCAATTTGAGGGTGATAGGTCATAATGAAGATTGTCTTAGAGGATAGATAATGTTGGAGACTTCTCCAAAACATGGATGTGAGTCTTGGATCTAAATTGTATACAATCGATAGTTCTATGCCATGAAGAATTACCCCTTATCTAATGCATATCCAAGAACATTGATCTAGTGAGAAGTCCTCTCAAATTATTATAATGTTAGTTTTATTTTTGTTATGACCCACAATAACCCATAAATCCTTATTTTTCCAAGATCTCATTAGTTTTCTGGTGACAAAGTCCATGGTTATGTTTACCAATTTCAATTTCCGTATGTATAATGGATCTGTCATACCCTTATACATCTTCCTTCCATCATTAACATGAAGAAATATCAGGATATTTGATGTATATTAATCAATATCTTACTTCATATTATCCCACTAATAGTGTTATTAGAGATCTATATACATATTTGTTCTTCCTTAGTGAATGGAGAATGTTGATCAATATGAATAATCCAACTACTCCTTCTTTAAATCCGGATTTAATGGTACCCAAAGTCTTACTAAAATTTCCAAACTCCTTCTTCATTAACATTGAACTACATGGGTTTAACTTTTCTTATTGTATCCGCAGTCTTATGAATTCAAACATCATCACATTGATAATCCATTAAAACTATCATCACATTTATTGAACACCATGATAATTTCTCTACTTATGGGTAGTCTGAGAATAGGTGATGTGAAAATCTACCCTCTTAGATCTTTAAAACTATCATCACATTCATTGTTCCATGAAAATGTGACTCCCTTTTGAGTTATCTATGTTAGAGGTTATGAAAAACAAGAGATTTTTCTCCGAAATCAATGAGAATACCCAGCTAAAGCATGGAAAATACAGATATCTATCATTTATGGGGCCTCAACCATCCATCCATTACTTCTATCATTGAGTGGTCTATATATTTCCCATTTCATGTGATGATATTACCCAATTATGATACCTTATTTAAACATAACGTAAATTTTCTTTACATTCCATGAATCATCTCCTTTTTCATGGTTTTAGAACCATTTATAGAAGCTTCTCATGATCATCCATGGTTGTAGGGAATAATATAACATAATCAATATAGGATAAAACAAATTTTTTAGGTAGTCCAAAATGTATCTATTCAACAACCTGATGATGATTTATTGATAATTAGTGAGTCTGAATAGAATTACTATGAACTCATAGTGGCTATACCATGTATGAAAATCAGTCATTGGGATATCCACCTTCAACACAACATTGAAATATCTTGACTACAGATACACCATAGAAAAGTATTGTGATTAAAATATCTAATCAAATGATTCATAAATCCATGTAATAATATAGTATTTCATATCATGACCTTCTTTAGATCTTGATAATCAATGTAAAGGCACATTAACCCATCTTTATTCTTGTTTAAGAGGACCGATGCACCCCATAGTGAAGCACAAGGACATATGAACCCCTTTTAAAGATTCTCATTTCGTTTTTTCTTAAAAACTTCATGTTCAAAAACATCTATTCTATATAGATAATTTGATAATGGAAATTCCCCTAAAATAACTTGGATTTAAAATTCAACCTCTCAGCTAGGATGAATACTAAACAATTCCCCGTGAAATACATTAACATATTCTTTCATAATAGTAACATATTAAAGGATAGTTCCTTCCATAGACTCAATCATTTGATATAGATATGAATTCTCATAGAGAATTAATATCCACTCTTGAGATTATTTTTCCAAATTAGAATCATCCTCCTCCTTTCACATGTAGAGAATCAGAGGTCGATTCACAATATAGAGAGTCATTTATTTCTCTAAGAAATTGATGACGACTCTATATTAGGAAGGACTGTCTATACCAAAAATTTCATAAAATTATACTTAAGGGAGTATGATATATTTATCTAGTATTCAATACCCTAAATGTTTTACAGGGGGAGTTATATAATTGGGATGCAATATTTTTCCCATTTTCTATTTTCTCTAACTGCTATACATCTATGCTTTGTGGTGGTGTTTTAATAGTTCTACTAATATTTTTTTGAATGAAAGAATATGTATATATTTAATAAAAAAGAAAGTTTAATATTGTTTAATGAATAAATAGAGTACTTTTAACAACTTTGTTGTCAGATCCACTTTAGTGGATGTGATCAAAAAATATCTCCCTTGCTACATTAGAGGTTTATTAGTTTTCTTGGAAAACCCTTTCCTTAGAGAATTGGATTGAAAAGTTCCCTAGTTCCTTGAATTTGAAGAAATTAACAATAATATGGGGCCTTATTGAAGAATTCATTTTCTCCGTGAAATTAGTGGGTTTCTTTTGTTAGCAATATCTAGCTAGATTCCATTCATTCCCTCACCAATAACATCCCCTCATCACCCGTAAGCAATTTCTAGGGTTCTCTATTATGAACCTTTGAAAATAATGATGTTGAAATTTCATGGAACTAATATATTTCTCCATTATATGACAATAATTGAAATCCGCAACATAATTAGTATCCCTGTTATACCATTGATATTTGATATTCTCAATTTCAACAATGAGAGAACATCATACAATTTTTTCATAGTTATCAAATGATAAGATCATTAGGGATGTTTGAAGATTAGATTTTGTCCCAAAAAAGAATTATTCAACCTTTCCTTTAGGGTTAATGAAAAATATAGAGGCATATTATGAAATTATTGTGATGTTTCCACATATGACCTGATAGATTCATCATCATTTTTCTTGAGTGTAATGAAATACCATTCCATTTTAATATGAAGAGTTGTAAGAAAATATTTATCAAAAAACATTTTATTTAATTCCTTAATACCCATTATATTTATGTCTTATAGAGTATTAATATTATTTATCAATTCCCACCATCGATCAACTTCTCCCTTCTTGTGATAAACAATTAATAGAAATATCTCTTGTTCATTACATTAATGGATACAGAAGATATTCTCAATGGAGTTGATCCATTGTTCTGAAATTAAGGGATCAGATTATCCATTGAATGTTAGCTGTATTTGTCTCATAAATATCTATATTATTGGTTGATCATTTATAGGGGATATGGGAACTCATATTAATCATGGATATTATTTATTTCCAAATTCAGTTGAGAGACTATCATTCGATTATTTGAGATTACCGCCTAAATCGTGTTGAGCCTCTCGATGAGACAGTCATCACATTTCCATTCAAATTGGACTTATTATCCCATTCCTCTTCATTATGGACATTGGATAGAATAAAAACAAAATTAGGGATGTTTTTTAAACTGATGACACATGTTGGTGTAATATAATGACATTAACAGAATAAATGTTTAATTACTTGTATTTCATTACTTATGAAATTATAAATGTCAATCCACATTATCCATGATATATTTTTTAATTTATGTTATTATTGGAATCAATTGGTTCCCTTTATAACGGTTTAAAAATTATATTGGGAATTTTCTAAAGAATATCACCCAGGAGTGTCAAAAATAGTTTCTTAGTAAGTCCCAATGTCATGTACCAGGTTAGGCCGAGTTAGTCTTGATGAACATTTTCAAAATTGTTACCCCTAGGTTAGTCAATGTTAGAACCATGTATACTTGTAGTATCCATAAAGGGATTAATTTTCATCATAAAATATTTAATCTATACATAGCCAAATTTAATGATGTTTTTATACTATTCCTATACCTAAGGCTTTCTTTAGAGTTTTCTAATTCTAATCCCAATGATGAATAAATATTCTATTTGATACCCAATAAAAACCTTTGAATTTATTAAATATTAATTAATGATTTATTAGAAAATAAGAGAAATAATAAGACCAAGAAGGTCTAGAAATTTAGTTCCATTTTGAATTAGGGTCATTATATAATAGCTTAAAATGTGAAATATGTTTGCTTTATTGAAAACATCCTTAACAGGATCATAATATTCAATGGATTTTAAAACTGCACGGGATAAAATGGTGACATACATAATAAAGGGGTGATATAGAAATCACAGTAAGAGAATAATCATGGAATATGGTAAGTAGTGTTATAGAATAGACATATCTATGAGTAATAAATGGAACATGGATAGTAAGGCATGATATAGCGTGATAATTATATCATAGGAAATCTGGAAACAACTTAAAACACTATAATAAACAAATGTCAAGGATAAAATCAATAAAATCATGATGGAAAAAGTTCCATAGAGGAATCAGGTCCACAATCTATACCACCATGTTGTCACTTTATACTAATCATTACCCAATTCATTTGAGAATTATATAATTTGGCTGTACCCATGACATTTATTTCATTCTCATGCTTAGTTTTTCAACTTAGATCATTAAACATAGATTCATTAATAATCATATTATATTATGAGATCAAGGATTTTGGGATAAAAAATTATGTCCCATGTAAATTAATTATATATCTATAATAGTTAGAACCATGGATATGAAATGGGTATGGTAATCACTACAAAATATTTTGGCATGGAAAAGTGTAGTGAAATTTCTATAACATAACAGTGTCACATAAAAATCATAAAATTTGATGATGATATTGAAAGGAGTCACTCATTATTTTTAAATAAAATAAATGGTAATAGGTAAATTTAATAACATATCCCAACATAAGTAATTGAAAATAGATGAAATAAGATAATATTTAAACTTCAATTCAAGTGAGAAAGTGATGATCCCATACATGGGTGTGTGACTCCAAATGCTTGGGAGGAGATTCTTAAGAGCATCGGGGAACCTTGGGAGGACTCTTGAGAGTGAAAGATAAAGTTAGAACATAAAATATAAATTTTAAGTAAATATAAATTGTATATTGGGTGGGTTTATATAGTAAATGATATGAGATTTCATTAATATATCTCAAAAAAAGGTATTGGAGACTATATAATAAAATTACCAAAACCAAAAACCATAACATGGATTTTGATAATGGTTTCAGAAAAATGTGAGTTTGTTTAATTATTTTAATGGTTAAAGGGTATATCATAATAAAAAAAAATTACATTTATAATGGGGAGGTGAGTCATACACCTTACAAAATAATTTTAAACCTTAAAATATATTTTTTTTTATAGAATTCATAATGGATTTATAAATTTAATCAATTAAACTAAAAACATATTTCTTTTAAAAATAAAACATATATTTCATTTTGGAAAATTTTTATAGTATTTAGTATATAACTTTCGAGTCATTATGATTTCGTAATACATAATGTATATTTATACCATATTTAATTTATACAAAAAAAAATCGACTATCTCAAAAAATTATTTAAAAGTTACCATTAGATAATTTATATGTTCTAATTCAGAATAATATAATAATTTTATCAATATAATTTTATAAATATGGGTGTTTTCACTTTTAAACTAAAATAAACTTTTATTAATAAATTATATGTTTTTAACAATAACTGTTTTCAAACTGTTATAAAAATCACATTTGAATTCCGAAAAATTATATGATAATTTAAAATTAATAAATAATATTTAATAATGAAAACTTATTAAAAAATTATTTATATAAAAAATCCATTAATTCATCAAAAAAATTCCTTAATTGAATTTGAATATTATCCCAAATTACTATTTGTGTTTTATTATATCAAAATAAAATTCATTTATAAGGTAAAAATAATAGGATAAAAATATATTCATTATTCAATAAAAAGTAATGTATATACCAATATTTCTTGGTTCTTGATACATATCAATTTAATAAACTAGATAATTCCCATAAATGTAAGATATGTGATTGTGAGACTCTCATTGGGCGGTTCGATGTACATGGTTTTGGCCATGATATTGATGAACTTGAAATTTTCCGTAAATGGTATTTCTCATGATTAAGTTATTGGATATAATTTTGGACTCGACTAAGATAAAATCCCAGTGATTCTATCTCTCTCGAATTCTCTGATATATAGGCTTTATAGGGTATGATCGTATTTATTGAGGTCATCACATCCTTTTTCTATGTAAATCGGAATTTTTAAAACCCAATAATTATACTAATTATGTTATTATAGTTCAATGACTATATTATCAACATTAATGATTCTTAAAATCCATTTAAATAAGATAGTATAGTGTAAAATAAAAAAACTGAATGTGTTTTCTATATACATATTTCATAATAAGACATTCAATTAAATTTCAAGGGGAATTTTATTTATAATAGTTGGGTTCTCAACTTAGACCATGTGGTTGAATTTTATATTGTACTCATACTTTGATTTGTGCATATAATGAAGATTTACAATATAATTTAACAACATAAATTAAATTAATTCCTTTTGGCACTACATGGGACTTTGAAAATCCTTATTATTCACTTAAAATCTCGATAAAAGGGAAAACCATCCCTATACATTTGGAAAAATACATGTCAATGTATCTTTTCAATGATTATTAGGACCTAAATAAAATCATGAGTAATAATAAGTATCCATTAATCGATTTTGATAGATTATTGGATCTATTTATATGGAATCAAAACTTCTTAATGTTACATTATGGAAAAAAATATCATTAATAAATGGTTAAAACTTATTATATACCAACTAAAATAATATTCATATTGTATTGACACATTAAATCCATTATGATTCATTATATAATAAATAATTCCCTAACTATATTTTTGGATTTCATGAATAATTTCTTTTCAGATCAAGTAGAATAATATTTTATGGAAGTAATAAATGTAATTATAATATATTATATAAGAATAAATGATCATTATAATAATTTTATGATTTTGATAAAGACCCCATAAGAGAATAAAATTTAAAAAAACATATTATGTATTAATTTTTTCAATATTTTTTATAATTCTTTTGTCATATATTAATAACTAGGTGTATAAGTGTCCATCCTTCCAAGATAGTTATGAATGAATAATGGTCTAGACAGAAATAAATAGTATAGATCATAGTCTTCTTTATTAATATAGACAATATAAATTCATTTTGTTAAATATACCATGTGTGTTATAATATCCACTCACAAAAACCCAAATTTGGAAATCAATTTTCTTGAAACAAAAAATCAATGTTTTCATCAAAGGGATTATGAAGTGAATATTCATTTTAATTTTACATAGACTACATTATATTAGAGAATGGATTTTGTTATAAACTTATTTATTAACAGATGTATATGGTTGTATTCTCCTTAAACCTGAAAATGTGACAACATAAACCTCTAATAAATTAAAAACACATGAAAAAATTACTTTATGCATGATCTAAATTTAGTTCAGTTACTTAAAAAAAAATCATTTTGATGAATATTCATTTTGGACTATTTTGTGATATATAAATTGATTATAGGATATCCAATTATATATTCACATAAAATTATATAATAATTCCTTGTAAGAG
The DNA here is from genome assembly GCA_963277665.1 of Viscum album. Classification (NCBI taxonomy): domain Eukaryota; kingdom Viridiplantae; phylum Streptophyta; class Magnoliopsida; order Santalales; family Viscaceae; genus Viscum; species Viscum album. The sequence continues at coordinate 1,723,299,909 of OY728126.1, read as the reverse complement.
TTTTTATGAGTCAATGAATGATTATTAATATCAATACATTTCAAAAACATAAGATGAAAAATATGGTAGATGATTTGAGTAGAAATTTTTATGATACCTTATCAGTGGTGATGATTGAGTTTTAAACATTTTTAATTGATATATAATTAATAACCATGAAAAAATTTTATAATAAAAAAAATTCCAAAAAAAAATTCTCAATAGTAAATTCATTTGATGATCATGGAGAAATATTTGGATAAAATAGATCTAATAAAAAAATAAACATTTTTTTATATAATTAAAAAATATTATTTTATTAAATTTTGAAAATAATAATTTTTCCCTTCTATTTTAAAAATAAACATATTAAATTTGAATGATTCGCATAGCTCTTCATTCTAAAATTTTAATTAATATTAAAAAATTAAATATATCAGACAGAAAACTTCATGTGTGATAATATGAATTGAGAGACTGATGGGTATACATATTGATGGTAACATTACCCATAGGTTAATTTATAATGTACAATGTCTATGTATTTAACGATTCCATTACCTAATACTGTATAGAAATGGCAGAACATTGTTATAGATTTCATATTGGGTATTCCATAACCGATGAAGGTAACATTTCCATTTGGTATGTAGTTAATTTTTAATTACAAAAAAATTAAAAATTGACACTTATTATATTTACAAGGAATTTTTTTAGAGTAAGGCATGAAGATGACATGAACTTTTTGGGCCTGAAGTGACATGGTGAGGATATAATAAGAATATTAAACATATTATATCATGCAAACCTATATTTCCAAGAATACTATAATTTCTCCAAAAAATATCATATGAGAAATTAAGGATAGATAGTAAATCTAGAACATGGGTCCAACTCTAGGTGTAAAATAAGTCTGGTCAGACTGAGGAACAAGGATGGCACACTATCATGGGTGAATTAAATAAATTATGTTAATTAATTAAATTCAATTCTTTGAAAACCCCCAAAAAAACCTCTATAAAACCCATGATATGGAAAATTATCTTTTTGTAGCCACATAAACCAAATGGAAATAGGAGGATGTAATGTCATGATGAAATTCTCGGGTGGAGAGAAAATTTTCATATGATCATTATATCTTGGATCAGAGAGCCTATTGATTTTCATCAACAAAGTATCTCATGGGACTCTCCAACACCAATGATGTATAAAAATTATTTATTTATGATCGATCAAAACTCAATTTAAGGGTATTTTTTAGGTCAATCCCTTTTTCTAATTATTCCAAATAAAATTTTAGTTAATTATAATATAAATTAATTTCTAGGTCGAAATTTGGAGTTTTAGTTTTTATTTTTCACCATATGTTTTGTTTTTGGTAATAACTATTGATCCTTGAATATTTTCATCTTCATTTACTATTCCAATATAAACAGATTGAGTCCAATCCCAACAGTGGCTGAGGTTCATTCCAATTAATGATGTTTTGTGAATATCTCTATTCATTATTCACATGTTCATAATAAATGTATCCTTTGTCCAGCTGATTGATAAACACTCAGTTGATTATAATTTTGAAATTGTTCATTAGATAAATTGATCATTATAATGGTTTCAAGATCAGGATTGATGAAATTATTGAGGTCCAATTACAAGGGCCTTGGATCACAGATGGATTAGTGGCCATAATTTTCATTCATTTTCACATTTCTCTAATGTAGTGTGAAGGATTATGGATCCAGAGTAAAATGAGTTTAAATAATATATCCACCAATGATATAGTGGTTTGGTCAGTCTTGGTTATTTGTTTTGTAGGTGTGATTTGTAGTTGGAACAAAGGCGGAGCTGGAATAATTAAACCCGCATGAGGACCACCAGCTTCTGGGAAATTTAGACCAACATTACATGTATTTTAGAGGATTACATGTCATTTAGTTCCCTTTATATAGTATATAGTGTTGATTCATTGAGTACAATAAGACACATCATTTGATTTACTGATAGGATTTGTGTCCCTTTCTCTATTAGCTCCGTGGGTACAAGGATTACATGCCCATAAATCCAAGCCGTGTAACACACTATGTGGTGTTGTTACACTATATTTATCCCTTCGTGAATGGATAAAAAAATTTATGGAGTACACACCCATGAGGCCATCATACCTCAAATATCATGTGCATTAGTGAACATGAAATGTAGTTCAAAATGTACATGGTCTTAGGAAGATGGAATACAATGATTATCATCTAGATTGCCTATAATCCATGTGTAGTGGAGTACATACCATGTACTTAGAAAAAAAAATTATACTCATGCACTACATGAGTAAATAAGTATGGGGAAGAGTACTTGGTCTTGACCATATGGCATAATGAGTGCCAAAATGAAATATGAAAATCATGTACACCTAGTGGACACCTCTTTTTAATAGATAAATTCATTCTGTGTTGGAGTCAAGGCATGGGCCATTCTATCATCATATAAAGACAAATAATTTACCCCATGGTACATGTCATTTACTACTTCAAGGTTAGTTAGAGCACTATTTCTTCTCATAATAGCTATAGCGTGACCTTGGATGGGTTCCCTAAAACCATATCTATGTGGGTGTGTTCCCACCTTCCGTTATTTTAGGGCGAGTTTTCTCATTCAACCACCTTGGGGGTTCAGTACTACATCTTTTTCTAAGAATTAAATAAGATCCACATGGAGTTCAAGAGTATGAATCCATCCATAAGGCCCAGAGATCATTTCATTATTCACATTACCTTGTTACCTAAGAAGGGTATCATGAATAAAGTGACCAACATACACAGGTGTGATCCCCTATCTAGAGGGTGATTCTAGTTACGTTCTTGTATTAGAAAAATTACTTGGTTGTGGTCCAATATATGTGTATCAGTATCTATTTTCTTCTAGTGTTATGTGATTTGATAGAGTGATTTTCTTGAATGAGGCCTATATGTTTTCTTAGTTCTTATTAAACTAAAAACCTGATGAGTATGTACGTGTGGATGAGTTTTATCACTAAATTTAAGACAAATTAATTGAATTTTCTTTGGAAATAGATAACTTTGATCCTATAGTAGAATTATAGTTTAGAAGTGAGGATATAACCACAATGAGGGAAATTGAAACTACCATTTATTATTTATAGATTATTAATATATATGATTTTTTTCTCATATTTTTATTAAAATATATTCAGGTTGATGAAAGGACTAATCACATGATTCTATATGTTTCTCGATTTTTAAGATTTAAAATTATCTATTGTTATATCAACACATAGATGGGACCTCCCCACACCTATTGCCTATTATGACGAAAACAAGATATTATTTGGTTTCATAGGTAAAATAAGAGCATGTGGAGATCATATTTTCTAGGTGTACCTCTTATAGATCTAGTAATTTTTTTGGGTATCTTCCTTTATGTTATTCACATGTTGGATTCCTTCACTATTTTGGGTGGTCATGTATTCATAACTTTTTAGTTTTCTTTACTGATTGTTTTACTATAATGTGATATATGTTTTTATGGACTCGTTAGTAATATTACTTGTTTAAATCTATAAATTATATTTGTGTATGGATGTTTTTGTGTGTTTATGTACCTTAAGAAAATCCCTCCAAGGCATATGCAATACATACATGATTTTATTCACCACCACCTAGCCTATTAGAGGTTGTATTGGGGTTTTGTTATCGACAAACCATAGGAATTGTGGTCCTTGTTGGGTATGTACGTGGTTGGGTGTTATCAAATCATATTATCATAGGATTAGGGTGTGGATATTTCTAATATTGGGAATTGTTTCAGGATCTGGGATAACATAGTTATAGTTTCTCATGTGGGGCTCTCAGGATGGGAAACAAAGTGATAGTGTGGCATCCAATGAATATATTCACTAAGACTCTAATAAATTTCTTGATCAATTTGAATACATTTTTGAGAAAATATAGGCACATGTATCATATAAGAGTTGATTTTGGTTTCAATGTCCTTTCTGATTCAGTTCCCCTAATATTTTGTTTTGACTCTTGAATTTATTGAATATCACTAAAATTATACACAATTATTGGAAACAATAAAACCATAGTATTATCTTGATTGTTATCTTTTTATTGATGAGTATTTTGTTTATAAAACATTTTTTGTTGGTGGTTCCTCTAGGTTGATTTCTTGTGGTGTACACACCCATTCAGTTGCAAGTTGACCCACCTCAAGTTGTTATGGTTGATGATCAAACAAAGTGTATTTTCCAAAAACAAATCAACTTAACACAATTTACAAGATAAAAAATAACAATAAGTCTATCAAGAATCACTTGAATATTTCATAATCAATTAAATAAAATAATTTAATTAAAAATAATATTTCACATTCTAAATCAAGTGGAGTCAAGAGAGAACCCACCTACCTCTCAATCGTTGGTGAAAATAAAGAACTAAAAAATGAAACATCAAGATCTAATCAAAAAACTCATTCCCCACACTATATAAAATAATATTTAATCATAAAACAACTCATAACACATAGATATATCCATAATATACTAGATATATGGTTTTATGAGAGAGAATAACCTTGGATCTAAGAAAAATAGGGAATAATGGGTATTTACCAATGAATCTGGGCCTCTAACACGGTTTTATTTGCCTAAGGATCACTCTCATATCTAAGGGGATTGTCTCTCATGCCTTCGGAGAAAAAGGAATTCAGGTTATTACAAGAATAAGGGATTAGAGTGGGTTTATAGAGTTCATTTGGATTAGATCCACATTTTAAGGAGCTCCAACTATACACTGCATGGTTAGGTTTCACAGTTTGGAAAAATAAGTGCCAACCATGATTTGCTTCTATATTAAGTCCAAAAATCACATATTTGTCTCACATAATTAGTAAATCCATGCTCTAACAATGCATTTTCCTCTTTTTTAATAAGCATAGTTTCCCTGGGGAACTTGCATGGTTTGGAAAAACTATGCACCAACTCTGTACTTGCATAGTGTCCAATGTTCTCCCTTGTATGATTTTCTAGAGATGGTTCATGGTTTCTACTAACTATACACAATACATTCACATTGATAAAATCCTCCAAATCATGACTAAACCCTTCAAAACCCCTTGAAACTAAACCTAATCATTACATAGACTCAAAATACATGAATAAAGAGTCATATAACTAAAATTGGAGGTTCTAAATTCTCCCAATAAATATACATTTTGTACCTATAAAGTAGAAAACCCTTGTTGTCTTGAAAACTTTTGTGCCATTGCTCCACCATTTCCTTATCAAACTCCCATTTTTCTTCCTGAATATGACAATGTTTCCATAAAAACCTCACTAGAATAATCATTTTCACATATAATATCTCATATTGTGTATCCAAAATCCTTACCAGCACATGAATCAAGATATCTTCCATCTCTCAGTCAACATGAACCCATAAAATCACATGGTCAGGATCAATTTGGTACTTCTTTAACTGAGATACATGGAACACATTATGTACTGAACTGAACCTTGGTAGAAAATAAAAATGATATTCCACATCGCCAACTCATTCAAGTATCTAAAAATTCATATGTTTCAGGAATATAACTTTCCATTCTTACAAAAACTAGGATGCCCAATCCTTAGATAGATTCTCAAGAACACAAGATCACTCGCTTAAAACAACAATAGTCTTTTACCATGATCTATATATGATGTTTGATGACTTTGATCCATCTTTATTCTCTTTATAATAAAATAAATCCTATTTCTTGCCTATTGTATAAGGATGGGTCCAAATAGTGAAGTATCACCTATTTCAACACACAAAAAAGTGTAGAATAATAAGGACACCTATAGAATGATTCAAAATATTCCATATATATCGAGGCTTTATAAATATTATTATGAGATAAATCTATTAATGGTATATTATCTTCCCATGATCAACTAAAATACATTACACAATCCCAAATAATTTCCTCTAATGTTTGGATTTCCCATTCATATTGTCCATCCATTTGAGGAAGATAATTCTTACTCATATTTAACCTTTTTCCAAGGGATTTTAGTAATGATTTAAAAAAATGAGATGTAAACCTAGGGTATTAGTTTAATAAAATCAATATTGGAATTCCATAAATATTTACAATTTCCCAAATATATATTTGGAAAATACATTCACCAAATTTTATTCATGAATAGGTATGAAGTGGTATGAATTTGTGAGCTAAGACACAATAAACCATATGGAATCTTGTTTCTTATCCAATATTAGAAGACCAGTTACAAAATCCATGTATATTTTCTCCCATTTTCACTTGGTAATTGGTAAAAGCTACAATATACCAGTTGGATGTTTATGCTCTCTCTTAACTTACTAACAGGTGAGGCATCTCGAGGAATACTTTGCTATATCTCTTTTCATGTTGACCCACCAAAGTTGTGCATTAAATTATTTATACATTTTATTAATACCAGGGTGAACAAATCATCATTAATGGGGGTAGGAATAAAGAATTTGTTCATGAAAATACAAATGTATGGCCATCCAATCTCCAAACTATAACACTTAATTACAATCCATCACCCATTAATCAATGGTCTCCCTACCATTGAGTTTTTAAATCATTTTAACACAATCTAGATCATGTTTATAAGGCTTTCTAACTTTCTCAACAAAATTAGGAATAACAAAAACAGGGAAGAAAATGATCAGATCACCTTGTCCTGTGTAATCGAGATGCATATCATCTATAATTGACATTAGTTCCCAGTGGTCTACATTATATTTAGCCAACAGAGAATATCACTTCCTACTCAATTCATCCAACATATATTTACCTTTACTTGGTGTATAAATCATTTTAAAGTGAAGCCTCTTCAAATAGTGCATCCATCTACATTATTTTAAATTCATATATCATTGTGTTAAAATATGTTTAATACTATTATGATATATAAAAAATGAATTTATCACCAAATAGGTTATGGTATAAAGTATTTAAATAATGGACCACATAAGATAATTCTAAGTCCGGTTGTGGGTAGTTCTTCTCATGAAACTATAATTTCTGTTTCCCATAAGAAAAAAATGATCTCCCTATATTAGAAGAAATCCCAAAAAGATCACGATGAATCATAATAGATAACATATCCCTATTTAGACTATAGAAACATGATTATATGTTATAATGTAAGTCTAACCACATGTACTTTAATGGATTTTTAAATTCATAATTCCATTATAAAAGAATGCCTTTCCTCATTAGAGTTGTAATTTGTGATTCCAAGCATCAAAATCATGTATAAAACATTTTTATTATCTCGTTAATCCAAGGAAACTACTTATCTCAAAGACATTATTTATATAATTATAAGAGATAAAATCTTCTATCTTTTCAAAATCTATAGAATTCCTTTTTCAAAAATGATATGGCCAAGAAACCACACCACTTATATCAAGAAATTACATTTTGATAACATCGAATGAAAGAAATGCTCTCACAAGATTGCTGGCACTATCTCTAAGTGTTTCTCATGATCCATTTTTTTAGAATACACAAGTACATCATCAATAAATACCCCCTACAAAGGAATATATATATCTTTAAAATATTCTATTCATTAGTTACATAAATATAGTTGGTGAAATTGTAATATATAAAGGAATAACAACATAAACATAATGGTTATATCTACATCTAAAATATGTCCTCATAATATCCTCCTTTTGAACATGCATTTGGTCATACACATAAAAAAATTAAATTTTAGATAACCAATGGTCTCCCCTCAATTATTCATATAGATAATCAATATGTGGAAGACTTAAGGGATCATTTGTTTTTTATTATGCAAGACCTAGTCATGGTGGGAAGGAGTTCCCAAAATTTTTGAGCAGATAGCGTGTTGATGGTTTTCTACATAAAATTCTATTATTGCAAGAATATCAATCAAGGCAGTAGCTAAAGGGTGCTCCATCCTATTATTATTATAAAGGAGATGGGGAAGGTAGAGTAAAACCTTTTGATTATCCTCATTCCTAAAAATTAGTGTGTGGTCATGGAGGTGGTCTTCATCATGGATAGAGGGGTCATGGAGAAGGTCATTTTTATATTCATGCTCTAGAGTTTCATTTCTAGGCAATTCAGATGTCATTCGTGGTGCCTTTTTCGTTTTAAAACATGTTAGAATGCCTTTTTTGATTAAGGATATATGTACTCTTTCATTTCCCATAATAAAGTTCATGATTTAAGACATGATTTAGAGAGGATTCCAGTTCCCTTACCATTGACTACATCAATTGGTGGTTGAGATAATTTGGGTAGAGAGTGTATAAATTGTGATCTATTTCTAGGATAGAACCTCTCTTAGGGATACTTATTATATTTTTGGATACATACATATTAAATCAACCTCTATATGGACATATTGTATTCATTTTAGGTTATCATGGATTTTTTAGGAAGTTGATTGTGTTTTACGATGTTGATAGTGAGTATTTCATGTTTGTTGGTGAGTGATACACTTGGATGGTCCATGGTTTGTCCAATACTTATCTTCCTTAATAGAAGAGTTGATACTAAGTTTTTTATAGATTCAACTAACTATGTTTTTTAGGGTTGTGGAAGAGTACCTGGATGTCTTTTATGAAGAGGTTTTAGGGCTACCCCCTCAATTGGAGATCGAGTTTGGGATAGATCTATAGTTAGGAACTTATCCAATTTTGATGTTTTAGTATAGGATGGAACCTTATGAGTTTCTAGAGATAAAAATATAGATCAATTACCTCTTTTAATGAGGTTTTATTTGTTAAAGAATGTCACCTTAAGGTTATCCATTTATGTTCATGAAAAAGGTTGATGGAAGTTTTCATCTATATATTGAATATTGTCACTTGAATCAGTTGAAAAAAAGAATCATTGCCCTCTTCCATGGATTTATGATTTATTCAATTAACTAAAGGGAGAAAGTAGTTTCTCCAATATCAATCTAAGATTAGGATATCATCACTTGTTGGTGAAGGATGAGGATATCCCAAATAATTCTTTCTTCTATTTTTATGGGAATTATGAGTTCATTGTAATGTCATTAAGTGTGAAAAATTATATATTTGTATTCAGGGGACTTATTAATGAGATGTTTTGAGAGTTTTAGACTACTTTTTCTAGTTTTTATCAATGAAATCCTTGTATACTCCATGTCTGAGGTGGTCATGTAGAGAATTTGTGGGTTGTTTTGGACGTTATTAATCATCATAAGCTATTTTGAAATCCATAAAAGTGTGATTTCTAGGATCATGAAGTTTTTTTTCTAGGAAATTTCATTTCCTAACTTAGAGTAGTCATGGAACCTTTGAAGATCAAGGTTCTTGTTTCTTGAGTAGCCCTCTGGAATGTTTCATAGGTGTGTTGTTTTCTCGGTTATTTAAGATATTATAGGATATGTGTAACTGAATTATCTTATATTTTGACTACAAAGATACACTTAACCAGAAATGATTAGGTGTTATTATGTAATTACCAATGTCAGGATGCTTTAGAGTATCAAAAGGATAAGTTTTTCAATTCCCAAGTTCTTAATTTTCCAAAATAGTGAGTTTATATTGAGGTTTATTTTGAAACTTCACATCTTGTATTGGGAAATTTCTTGATGTAGTATAGAGTGGTTGTTTATTATGTGTCTCTATAGTTATGATAACATGTGGATAACTATGTCACACATCATCTCAAGTTATAAGTACTTGTATTTTTCTTGAAGTTGTGAAGACAATATATTATCGGTGAACACTTTATGGTTTTCACTGGTCACAAAAACCTGATGTGTGTCTTCTCTTAGCATGACCTGAACTAATGATAACGATGTTGGATAGAATTCTTGAAGTATTATAACTTTAATATTTTTTATACACCGAGAAAGGTTAATGTTGTAGTCAATTAACTAAGAAGAAATTCATTTATTGGTTTTTGTATCAGTCTAATATTCTTCAAGAGTGGTGGAAGATTTCTTTTGGATGAATCATGATATGGTATAGGTTGGTGATAAAAACTTCCTTTATTATATAATGGTGAAGTCATATTTAATTCTATAGTTGGAGGATTCTTAGCTAGGGGATTATTTGGTGTATGTCTGGAAATATTGATTTGTCTATGTTAACTCCCCTAATGGATGGTTTGAGTGTGATTAATAGTGGGTGTTTTTTTAGGGTAGGATATAATTCCTTCGGTGTTGCATGATGTGGTTCTCCACGAGTTCCACAATACACCCTTAGTAGTACATACTAATGTAATAAATAGATATCATGCTTTAAGAATTCATTTTTGGTGGCTTAGGATGAAGCATTTAGTTAAGGATTTTGTGTTCCAATATTTATTCTACCAGTAGGTGAGGTTTGAACATCATGTTCCTAGTGGTTTTCTCAATTTGTTTGGTGTTCCTCAATGGAAGTGGGAGGAAATTTAAATGGAATTAATCATTAATTTACCCCAAACTTTGGGATTTTATAAGGTTATATTGTTAATTATGGTTTTTTAACCTAATCAACTCACTTATTAATAATCAAGGAGTTGTTCTCATTAGAGTTTTTGTTGAGGTGGTATCTAGAAGAGGTGGGGAGGATTCATGGAGTCCTAAAGATAGAATCTCTAATCATGATCCAAATTTCACATCCATGGTATAGAGAGGTCTTTAGCAAGGTTTTGGCTTTCAGTTTTTCCCCAATATTTCATTTCATCCACAAAAAGATAGTCAAACAGAGTTGATCATCCAGACTCTTGAAGACATGTTGTGTGCCAGTGTCCTAGATTTTAAAGGTTCATGGGTGAGACACCTAAATTTGGTTGAGTTTTCATAAAATAATAGTTTTCAATATACCATTGATATAGATCTATTTGAATATTTATTTGTCCAAAATTATCATTGTTCATTTTGATGGACTAGGGTCAGATAGTCATAAATTATCATATCATAACTCGTTAATATCATGATAGAAATTGTGTAGGTGATCCACGAACAGATGATGTCATAGTAGGATCATTAGAAGTCATATGATGACCATAGCAGAATGCCTTTAGAGTTCGATGTTGGAGTTCATTTATTATTTAAGGTAACTCCTCATCATAGGAAGTGAAGGTTAGTTCATAGGAATGATATTTCTATATAGTTTGTTAGGACATTTGAGGTGATGGTGAATGTAGGAGCCTTCGGGTATCGGTTATCACTTCCCCAATAGATGAGTGGGATTCGTGATGTTTTCAAGTACTATAGACTCTCCTTTATCTTAATGATGATTATCACATCATTTATTGTGGTTATATTGATTTTGATTAGTATGAGACCTTTGGGGATCGACCTGTGGAGATCTTGGACTGTTGGGAGAAGGTGTTGTGCAGGCATGTTATTACCTTAGTTTTTATCATGTGGAAACAAGGTGGTAAAGAGGAGATAACCTAAAAAAATAATTTTCATATGAGTTCTCAATTTCCTGAATTTTTTATTTTTTGATTATTATTTTGTAATGCTTTTTGATGATGTTGAACTTTTTCTTTCTTATGAGATAGTTCTCTCTTCCTTTATGCCTTTTTTATGGTCTTTCTCCTATTTGAGAGGATTCTACCCTAGGGGGGTGCTTGGGAGCTGGTTGATAGCGTTTCATGGTTTCTTTCTTTTCCCCTATATGTGAGATAGTTTTTTACCTATGATGGTGAGATTCTTGTGAGGTATCTTGTCGAGTGGGTTTTTAGTCAACTCTTTTCCTTCTCTTCAAGTTTAGTATTAATTCTGGAGTGTGATAATTTTTTTAGAGGTATTTTATGTAAGGGGTCAGACCCTTCTAGCACATTCCTTTATGATTTTCAAAAGCATGATTTTATCAGGGGAATCTTGGAGTAAGTTTAGTGGATTTTGGGAGCTAAAAACTAGTAATAGAAGTATTTCACGACATGAAGTATTCACAACATGATGTTGGTACTTATAGCCAGAATGATTATTTATGGCATGAAGGGGGTAAGTTCATGAGGTGTGATTTTTAGTTTAAACCATCGTTTTATGGTTATAATGGTTTAAGGGTAATATTCTATTAGAGAAAACACTCTTATGATTTTTTGGGATGTGTTTGTTCACAAATATGATTATGGATGTTTTCCCATAAGTTGAGTTGGTTGAATAAAATACATATGATAGGTCTATTCAAATTAGAAAACACGGTGTTCACCATGGATTTCACAACATTATGGTGAACTCATTATGTTCATTTTGGAGTTGGTTATAGTTTTAGATAGTGACCACACCTTCAGTGGTGGTCATTTGGATCTATAAATTCATCTGTGAAAATTGTTCAAGTCCACTATGGTCATGGAGAATACTGTAGTGAAGTGTTAATTAACCTTTAAACCATTGGGAGTCACCTATGAATGTACAATAAGGCATGACAGTCTGACCATTAACTTGGGAGTTGTAGGCAGTCACCTATGGGCATAAAGAAAGTAAAGGTGATCTAAGAGTTCACCTATAATCCATAGGGAGTATCTATATGGTTTTTTTGAATGTCATGGTTTAGAGAAATGAATTGGATAAGTCCTTTAATGAAAATTTAGGGCCAAGTAGGTCATTTGGGGCACATTTCATGTGAAATATCCCATTTTTCTGTTTAAAATTTTTTTAAAAAATTGAACAACTTCTATTATGTTTCTTTCTAGAGAACCCAAGTTGGCTTAGTGGGACCCTTTTATGTCATATTATCTATTAAAATGAATTTACATGATAAATTTCCTAACAAATATGGAATGTTAATAAATATTTAATTTTTTAAAAGGGAGTTTCATGAAACATTCATATTTTCCCATGTGGAATTAACTTAATTAGGTACCTTTTGTTTTTTAAAGGGTACATGATGTTTTTAATTGAATATTTTTAGTGTTTAGAAGGTTAAATGTGATTAAATTTCAAGGGATTTGAAATTGAACCAGAAATGGTGTTGTTTTTTTTAAACCTCATGTAAGGGTAGTTTGAGTTCTCCTCTGAGTTTCCTTGGAAGGGAAGTGTGAGAATTTTACATATGATTTATTTTCATTATCAATGGATTATTGGAACAAATCTTGAGCCCAGTGACATCAATTAGCATGACATACTGATAATGAATGAACTTGTGCCTTTATAAGGGTCTAAACCGTGTTAGGTATCACCCTTATAATTTTTATGCCTTGATAATCTTGTGAGATTTTTGATGTTTGGTACCATTCAGGTGATTTTTACACTAGTAAGACTTTTATATTTCAATGAAACCCTTGTTTGAATGGGTGATCTTGTTTACTTTGACCCTTGTATGGGTGTGAACATTAGGGAATGCTCATTTTTAATAGGTTATACATGCCTAGAGAATGGTTGACCGTTTCTGTCCTGCAACCCTTTCTTTTCCTCGGTAATGAACATATTGGTATGTCTTAATCTAGGTTAATGGTTGTATGGGGAAATATGACTCTAGGTTAAAATCTATTTTCCAATTAATCCAATACTTGAATTAATAAATAGTATATCCTAAGGATAGTATCAAGGGAATGTCGTTTTTATCTAATTCCTTAGGGTAGTATGTGTCCATATATACGGTGCCCATTGAGTGCTTAAGGTTGTAATGAACAAGTTCAGTTTAGTAAAATCATCAATCGTTATGTTGTTCAGTACGTTCTCAAGTCATCTCCATAGTATAATGACCTATGATTAAAAGAATAAAGATCATCCTATTGCTTGGGATGACTTCTTGGTGACTTGGGTGTTTTGACATGACATTCCATTTGGTTTTACTGTTATTTCAAATGTTATGATGTGCCTGAGTGTGGCTTGGAGGAGCATCATATATACATTTAAGATGAATCTAGATCTATTGAGCTTATGAATGATTGGTCTCTCTATATTTTTTCTATGAATAGGACACTCCTAAGGTGGGAGTGTCTTGTCATGTTTGATAAATGTGTCCTTCTGGGTAGAAGGGACATAACCAAAGAGAACCATTCAAAATAGTGAGTTTTTCATGAATTCCTTTGAGGCCTACAAGTTTTAATCGAGTTGGTCCCTTATTGACATCATGATGTTGGTGGGGATGGATATGTATGCATCCTCTTAGAAACATCATTATTCTCAGATGGAATTATGTGGTTAAAATTAATGATCATGGAAATTCCTCAGGTGGAAAAGGCACTCTGGGCTCAGTCAATGATCTGATGTGTTTGTTGTGACCAAGATTCAATGTCTCACTTGTACCTATAGAGTGTATAATACCTAGTAATAGTTCATTGGAATCATGTCATTTGAATCTGAGGTTACCTTGGTTTTATTCGAGTATAGAAGTAATGTTTGAAAAGGGGTGGTGATTCCAATGGGTTGGATCCAGAGTATATATCTGTTCATGTTGTAGCACAAAATTTTAGAATGGTCAGACTAGGTTATGACTAAGGATTGTCATCTAAAGTTGGTATGGACTACGATGATCATGTTCATTATAAATGTGTGGTGCCTTGGGTAAAGGAATCATAGTTCAGTTTGTCAATCATTAGTCACCTAATATTATCATCTTTTGAATGTTCCACCAGAGTGTCTTGACAGGTTTTCCGTTTTTATTGATGTAAATAGTCTATGGGGAACTATTTATAGCTGTTCATCAAGTATAGATGAGTGTAGTTTGTTTTGGCTAGATTTCTTTATGGAAAGCTGGCTTGACCTGGCTAAATGAGGTTGGTATGGAACCGACCATTAGATCATCTCATTGTCACACCAAGAGCGTCATTAAAATGATTAAGGGAATTCTTTGAAAGGAAATTCTAATGGTAGAAATGTTATTTCTTGGAATTGGACCCTTATAATGTTAAAGCCTAAAGTGGGGAGAACCATTGTTTAGATTCTTAAAGAGATGATGACATGATCACATATATAGTTTAACGGGCTCAGATAAGAATGGTTTTGATAGTTTGGTTGTAAATTAAATGTTGGATTAGCTTTAAATGGATTAAGTGTCATATACTTAAGGTTTTATTGAAGGTTTTTTGGGTGTTCATAAATTAAACCTGATCATTCAAACGATATTTCATGACCCTTTTAGATTGGGTGATTTTTTCTTTGTTTATAAAGGCTTCTCAAGGATAAGAATTTCTATGGTGGGGAGGTTGTAACATCCTATGTTTTGAACTAAACAAAAAATATAGAAAAATTTGAAAGTTTTCTTTTAATGAATGGGATGTTTTTTAAACTGAGCATCGAAATGTAATTCTGGGGGATGAGACCCTTCAAACTAATGTTTTTAGACTTGGGCGTAGGCCTGAGAAGTTTCCCGGGTGTGTTGAGAAGTTTCGGGAGCACCAGACTGGAAAAATTAAGTTTCAAAGGACATGTAGATGGTGTGTGGTATATCTAAAACTGTATGGAACATAGTAGGAAACTGTGTGGACTTTTGTTAGTGGAAAGAGGTTGTTGCATGGGCTACACATAGTTTACCAAACTGTGAATCTAGCCTACACAGTTAGTAGAAATTTGGCAGTACCTCAACACTATTCACCACATGGTTTGCACATGATTAGGAAAACCATGTGGGGTGCGTCAGTGATCAGAAGAGGTTACACAGTTGTCACACGGTTTGAAAAGCCATGCGGCCCAAACTATGCATGATAACCTGTTTTAAAAAATTGAATTGAAATAAAATTAAACACCTAAAACACCAAACTCTCCTCCTCCCTATGACCCATGCACGACACCAACCCCCTCTCCCTCTTGACGGCGTGAAACCCCCCTCACCTCATCCCCCTCCAATGCGCCATTTTCAACCATATTTCTTTTATTTATTTCCATGATCCTTAAAGGTGAGTCTCCTCATCACTTATCCTTATCTTTTTTGACCATTTTTTAGTCTCTATATTTCTTGGTGAGGTGCTTCCAAAACCTTAGGTTTAGGGGTTGATCTATTTCTAACTTTATTCTATCGGTAGGTTGTGAGAAAGGATTATCAGGACTCCTTGGTTCGAATTTCAGAAATCATCACAGGAGAAGAAGTTCAGATCTTCTTGGTCTGTCGTCATTGATTTAGGGTATGTTTTTCCTTCCTTCTTTGTTTTTTCTCAATTTATATTTGGGTATTTATTATTCTAAAGGTTCCAAGAATTATTTTTAGACTTTTGGTGGCTCCTTGAAGTTTTGGGCACACATACACAGGTACGTGTATACATATGTATATATGTCGCACCCTTTTACATGTTCCCTCATGGTGAGGGGAATGTATAAATCATTATATAAGGGTATATATATAAGAATATATATGTCTACAAGGGTGAAGTGATCATTTTTGTCATCAAAATCACCTTGTGTCGAGTATTCTTCTTGGATACTCTTCTAGCTAGGGTCCCATTTCCTTTCCCCTTAATTTAATAATTCATTAATTATTTTTTCGCACCATTAATTAATTCTTTCCTTATATATAAGTTTTTATAAAAAAAATTCCTTCGGTGAATTATATTTTATGCTTAATTGAATAAATTAATTGTTTTATAAACAATGTCATGATTTAATAATAAACCCCTCCAATGGAGGTGCGATGTATTCCAGATAAAAAGTAATTTTGAGACATTTTTCTTTGTTGATTTATTGTGTTGGTTATTATTTTGAGTAAATTTAGTATTTCCCCCCTTTGGATAATATGAATTTAATTTTCATGCTCAGTTAGTTTAAGTGGATTTTTTATGAATTTTCCTTATTGGTGTTCTTAAATAGTTAGTCCCTCTTTAATATAACAGTTTAATGAACCAAGCTCCTACCTAGGGATTTTCTTGATTTCTTAAATGATATTAAATATGTAAGAAATTGGTAAATTTCTAATTAGATCCAAACACCTCCTAAATGTTTGAATTTCTTTGTAAAGGTTAATACCCATGTAGGTAATCTCCCAGTTAACCATGGCACCATATAAGAGTTTGACTTGATTCGTAAAGGGTAAAACCCATGTTGGTAATTACCCAACTAACCTTGGATCTTCCTAAGTGCCTCTTTGAAACTTGTAATTGAATTTCCATGTTTTGTCTGACTGGATGGCACGTCATTAAAATAAGTGGTTTTAAGTGGATTGGAAGTGAATTGGGTGGTATGATCGTTCCCCTTATTGTAATTTAATAAGGGCATCATATATTAATTAAATTTAATGTATTAAATGAAATGAAACCTAGAGAGTGGAATGAACATGATATTTATTGAATGTTATTATTGGACAAGGTTGTTAGCTTGTTTTATTTAAATGTAAATGATGACATGTGTTTTGAGGAATTTTAATACCTTATGCCTATGTATATATTTCATTTCTTATGAATTTGAATAATGTTTATGCCCCATTTTAGTGGCTTGATTTTTGTTCCACTCTTTGGTAATATTGTAAGCTTGAGATATTAAAATGAAAATGATGACATGTAATTGTTACATGATTCATTTTGCACTAAATTCCTTATGTCATATTGGTGGTTTGATTTGTATCCTTTGGATAGATTGATGTCATGGGATCATTCCATTCCCTTTATAGAAATAGATTTTTAATTGAAGTCTTGAAATAATAAATACTTAAATTATGATATGTTCTTTTTATATTTGGATCACTTTTCATAGGTCGGGAAAGAGCATGGATTTTTTTTAAGGATTCATGGATTGACTCATCATGCTCATTTAGTTATGACTCAAAGTATTGAGGGTGATGATTTGGAATTCCAAAAAATGGCTTATCATGTAGTGTTTTTATACTCCTAAGTGATACTGGTTCCCTAGGGGAGAAAATGTGGATATACCATTTGGAAAGATCGATAGACCATGACTTGGGTGATACTAGGTCCCCTATGTGAGATACCTGGGATGGACTCAGAAGTTACCATAACTTGTAGTGATACAAGGGACTATATATGGATTTCCATGGATGGAATCAGTGTTATTGGATTATCAGATGTTCCTAATTCAATACTTGAGATTCCTTTAGATCGCCTTGGATGGGAATGGGACTCCACCTCGTGATTTGATGGATTGAATGATTGGATTTATTATTTTTTGAGATGCATCCTTAAATATTGTTGTGAGCCTATTGTTCATTATCTTGGTGTTTCTTATGTATACTTATGCATTCTTATTCAATGACATGGATATGATACCCCAAGTCAGAGCACAAGTTTGGGGGTTTGTTTTTGTTAGTTGTGTTTTTTACTTAGGCCCTTGTATATATTTTTGGTCTTTCCCAGGTACTCTATTCAAACTTTCAGCTTAGGTTAAAGAATTTTTTATGGGATGGGTGTCCATTTAGGAACCTTGACCATGATTCTATTACTTTACTTTTTATCACAGTACTATGAAATATACTATATGGAACACTTCCATTAATTTATAAAATTTACGGGATAGATTGGGCTAGACCCTGTGGGTGTTAGCCTACTAAGATTTATATCTCACACCCTACTCGGGATCTGTTTGGAACCTAAGTAGATCTTATTTCGAGAAGTTATTTAGATTCATTGCTTTTGCTGTGTTGTGTACATGGGAGAAATGGAGAATAGGATTGTGCTCATTCAACAAATGCTTGAGGATTTGACAATTGGGCTTTTCGTTTTTTTGTCATATTTTATTTCTTGTACCTTTTAGTAACAATTAACACTGCATGCATAATTATATGGAATATAATGCCCCGACCCTAGTTACCTAGAGTCGGTTCATTATTATATAACATTGGCATGATCACAAGGAAATCATGTCTCGAAAGACCGATCGGTTTAGTATTATAGAAAACAAGATTCATACATAAGTTCAACTTTACAACTTGAAGAGAAATACAACACGAATATATTTCATTAGAATCATCCAGGACTCCTAGATTATGCCTACATGTCACTCATAACTAACATCTTCATATCCTGTAAAAATGAAACATAAGAAATGGTTGAGCTCAAATGCTCCATAAGGGTAAGCAATACAGTAGAAAATAACATAAATATTAAGCATGGTGAATAATTGGAACCACATTCCATTACAAATAATAAACATGAATACTTTTTTGGAAGGAATATGAGATGAGTAAATAACGTCATAATAAAACATAATCATGGGTATTCTACTAGTCGAATTACTACATGAACCATCAATATTATTTCTATAATATGGGAATGTATAATGACGGACATTCTGAAACATTTTGTCAAGGCCTCGGCCAAGACGTCTAAAATGATTAAGGCCTCGTCCAATACCATATTTCAAATTGGAAAAGGCCTCGGCCAATTCCAAATCTAGTTATCTCATGAGACCTACCGATGCATCGACGAGCTATAGCGGGCTCCACCCATCACTTACTAGGTCCAATACATTCCTTATATGAAAAGGTTTAAACATATCATAAACATTCGTATTAAAACTAGCATACAACATGTAAATACTTAAACCATAAACCATGAATGGTATAAAAATAGAAAATCCACATTCAAACATATCACAACACCTTCAATACAAAATTGAAGTTTTGTATCATAATAAATCAACTTCAAATAAACTTAAAATCCATCAAAGGATGTTGACATAGATGAAATCAAAACCCTTTTGAGAGAAATATCTCTTTCTATTTTGAAATCATTTAAGAGTCACATAATTATAAAGAAAATATTTATTTTAAAAATTTTCTTATAATATTGTAAGGGAAGCTTTGATGATGTTATAACGACGTAATATAGCCGCACCCGCCTTAAAAAATCATTCTTACCTTAATTTTGTCGAAAAGGTTGAAAAGGACCTTGTTTGGAAAATGAAGGAAAGATTCCATTATAAAAATATTATTAAAAGTCAAATAAGGGTATAAATGACTTTAAACCATTGTCTATTAAATAGTAAAAAAATTAAAATATATTTTTAAGAAACATGGAAATGGATGATAAAGAGGTCCCAGTAGATAATTATGTATAAAAAACCACAGATAATCAAGAGATTGTGAAATAAACCCTTACCTTGTACGTTTCCTTGGTCAAGGTTGGGTTAACCTCATGTATAATGGTGAGATAATTTTTATTAAATTATTCAATAATCATATACATTAATATGATATCATATATGATCTTTTAACATTGATTTGTTAATAATATCTTAGTATTATCGTCGTTTTGGGTGTTCACTTACTCATTTTCTTTTATATGTTTTGTTACACAAGCCGAGTTTTTTATGGATATGTTGTATATTATTCATATCTAGAATGATATCAAGTACTTAAACATCATTTTTAATCATCAAATGAAAATTACTCTTGAATGGATACGATGAAGAATGAATCTCATCGCGTTCGTGGAGACGGTAATTCGTACATACGCACGAGTGATAATTTCATTCTTTTGATATTAAAATAATATATAATTGAATGTTATATCATATATAGAGAATCATTATCAAGTTATATTTATTATTTAAATTAATTACACATCATTATTATACCCATCCAAATAATAATGTATTGAATAACAATTACACCACGCCGTGGAGACGGTAATCCGTACGTACGCACGTACGGTGACATGTCATTAAAAGGATGGATAGAATAATTAATATGGATGTACCATATTTATAATAACATCATAGTATATATAATATACTGGAGTTATTATTTTAGAATGGAAATAACAATGAAAGGAGAATTGGAAGAAGAAAAAGAACTGGAAAGAGGGTGTTGAAATTATTTCCTCTTCTTCGAGTTCTTCCTTTTGATTTGATCAAAAGGGATCCTTATGTTAGCTTTATGACCAAAGGAGGGACTCTAGGATGAATTAAGGAATTTTTATAGAAAATTAGGTTAGGGTTTGGCAGAGACAAAAGGCTTTGAAGGTGTGCATTAGAGAGAAGGGGGAGTTCCCTTTTATAAGAGGGGTGAGGGGCACCTTAGGAAAATCTAGAAATATTATTTTATAATAAAATAATTTTCGGTTTCTAATTTCTCCAAAATGGATTATTTAAATTATAAGGTGGTTATGGGTTGAATACCACTCAAAAAATATGTTTTAGACAGGTTTGGGTTACTATATTAACTTTATCTTTTAGATTTAACTCTTAGTTAAATAGTTTGACATTTACCATGTCTCATTGTATTTTTATATTATATGGTTAATAAACGTACAATATATTTCCAAGAGAACCCCAAGTGGTTCATTAATGATACAACTATCATTATATAAGTCCTTTGGATGAAGCTTAGATTTTTAGGAAAAGAATATCAATTAATAATATATTATTTTTTAAAAAACTATTTTATTTCAATTTTGACACTATTTGGTATTTTGGTTTTGCTGAATTCATAACATTGTTATTACTTAGAAAAAAATCCATCTAACCAACCCTAATATGTCATATTAACCTATAAAATTAGTTTAATTCATAAAAAGTCTCAAATTTCATTTATTTGGGTATTTATAATATCAATTATTTTAATATTTCATTAATTAGTTAATTACTGCAATATCATTGTGTCATAAATAAATTAAATTATTTAATGTCTAAAAATTATAAAAAACACCATTATGTAGGAAATATTTTTATCTTTCTAATTAATATTTATAATCTAATTTATCTTATGTATAACCTTATATTAAAAATGTTTTAGTTATTAAACTTTGATTTTAACTCTTTTTACTCTTCTTTGAATTAAATGATAATAAATGTCCTAATCTAATTCAAGTGGACCAAAGAGGTTCATATTTTATTAATAAGTTGTTTTTTGGTCGAATTATACTAATAAAATATAATTAAGACATTTTTTATGGTAATAATAATATTATTTTTACCCTTAATTACCCTATTTACTTTTAACTGTGGTAAATAAAAGTAAAATGTTACTATTCACCAAAAATTATTTTTATCTTATTGAACCACATTTTACTCCTTAATATTAACCGTGTCTATCAGATTTTCAAAATTCCACTCACATAAGTGGTAAAATTATGTTTTATGTAAATTTCTAAACTCTCCTAGGAGATGGGTAAAAGACGGTGAAAAGTTCAATAAAATATTTATATATCTAAAATTATTATAAAGTGAATCTAATAAATTATATTGAACTTATATAGGTATTATGTATCTATTTTGACCTAAAATAAATTTAAATAAAATAAATAATTATTTAAATAAAAATTTGGTTTTAAACTATAACTCAGTGTTTTTCACTATTCATCAAAAATTGAAAGTTTTTAGAAAAATACACAAAATTTACCCTAAGCTAATTTCGATAGTCTGAATCCAAAAATGAAGTCCATTTTGAAAGATAAAATTTATAAAATTTCAAAATGTTTTTATTACTATTCATAACAGCTAGTTTGATTGGTTGTTTTGTGTGTTAGAACTTGAAGTTGCATACAACACACACTACTGTATTATTTAAAGTGAACCTTACTCTGGAAACGTGGGGTGTTACATTCTCCCCTACTTCAAATAATTTCATCCTCAAAATTTCTAGAATATTACTGCATAAAAAGACTCAGGTGGTTCTTCATCATAAGTTCCTTGGGTTCCCACGTTGCCTCTTTCATCTTATGGTTTCTCCAAAAAAACTTTTACCAGACGCGTCGTCAGGTTTCTCAGCACTTTCTCTCTTGTATCAAGAACCTTGACAGGATCTTCACAATAAGACAAATCGGGTTCCAGTTCTAATTCCTCATATGTAAGTGCATGCGTTGGGTCCGGTATGTATTTTCTAAACAGTGATATGTGGAATACATCGTGACCTTTGGAGAGACTTGTGGGAATTTCCAAATGGTAAGATACAGCCCCAACTTGTTCTAGAATCTCGAAAGGTCCGATGTACCTGCAACTCAATTTACCCTTCTTACTGAAACCTATAACACCCTTTCATGGAGATACCTTCAAGAAAACATGATCTCCTACCTGAAATTTCAAATCCTTCCTTCGGTTATCGACATAGCTCTTCTTCCTACTTTGATCTGTGTTGATGTGGTTTTGGATTACCGTCACCTTTTCCATCGTTTCCTCCACCAGTTCTGGGCCTACGAGTTTTCATTCACCAACATCATCCCAACAGGTTGGTATGAGACATCTCTTTCAGTATAACACTTCATATGGTGCCATCTGAATACTTTAATGTAACCTATTTCTATAGGAAAATTCTAGAAAAGGTAAATATTGATTCCACATAGCCTAAAAGTCAAGTGAGAAAGATCTCAACATGTCTTCTAAGGTTTGAATAGTCTGTTCTGATTTTCCATCAGTTTGGGGGTGGTAGGCAGTGCTCAAAGGATGTTCAGTATCCAGGGTTTTCTAAAGACTTTTCCAGAATCTTGATTTAAAACACAGATCACGATCAGAAACAATCGATAGGGGTACTCCATGAAGTCTAACAACTTCATTAATATATAGTCTCGCCAATCGTTCAAGTGGTAAATCTTCTCTTATAGAAAGAAAATGTGATGAGTTGGTAAGACAATCAACAATGAACCATATTTCATCGTTCCTTCTAGGAGTCTTTGGTAGTCCCATGACAAAGTCCATCGTAATATTATCCCATTTCCACTCAAGTATGGGAACAGGTTCCAAGACTCCTCCAGGATGTTGCCTTCCAGCTTTCACTTGTTGACAAACCATACATCTTGAAACATAATTAGCAATCTACCTCTTTATTTTTTCCCACCAAAAATGTTCCTTCAAATCTCTATATATTTTGGTGCTCCCAGGGTGTATAGAGAAATTGGATATATGAGCATCATCTAACAATTCCCTTTTTAAATCAGGTATATCGAGAACAGAAAGTCTCTTCCCAAATTTCAAAATTTCATCTTCAAACACAAAGTCACTCAATCTTCCATCATTCTCAACTTTAATCTTCTTTTGAAACTCTTCATCATCGGTCTGAGAACTCTTTATCTTTTCTAGTAATGATGGTTTGGAAACCATTTGAAAAAGTATTGATGTTTCAACTTCCATGTTTATTCTCATATCCATCCTTACTAGATCAATGTATATAGGATCCTTTTCAACTCTCATCTTGTTAAAAACTCCATGATACATTCTACTAAAACCATATACCACCTTATATTTCTTCCCTGGGAGGTAGTGTATCGTGCAATCATAATCCTTGAGTAGTTCAAGCCATATCCTTTTCCTCATGTTGAGTTCCTTTTGTGAGAAAATATACTTCAAACTCTTGTGATCAGTATAAATATCACATTTTTCACCATAGAGATAATGTCTCCTTAGCTTCAAAGCAAAAAATTACAGTAGCTAACTCAATATCATGAGTAGGATAGTTTTTCTCATGAATTTTTAGCTGTCTTGATGCATAGGAAATAACCTTATCATTCGTCATAAGGACACAACCATGTCTGTTCTTTGAAGCATTACTATAAATAACAAACCCATCATTCCCTGATGGTAGAGTCAATATATGAGCATTGACTAATCTTCTCTTCAATTATTCGAAACATTCTTCACAATCTTTTGTCCAAAAAAATTTAACCCCTTTACGTGTGAGCTTCATTAACGGGTTAGCCAATCGGGAAAAATTCTGGATGAAACGTCGATAATTACCTGCTAAACCAATAAAACTGCATACCTCAGTTATACTCATCGGTGCTGGCCATTCTTGGATTGACTTGGTCTTTGAAGGATGAATGTAAATTCCATCCTTAGAGACAATATGGCCAAGAAAATAAATCTCTTGAAGCTAGAATTCACACTTGCTAAACTTCCCATATAATTCATGTCTTCTAAGAGTCTTCAGGATAATGTGCAAGTGATTTTCATGATCTTCGTAGATTTTGGAGTATACCAAGATATCATCAATAAATACCACTAAAAAATCATTGAGATATTCCTTGAAAACTCTATTTATTAAATCCATGAAGACAGAAGGTGCATTAGTCAACCCAAAAGGCATTACTGTAAACTCCTAATGCTCGTACCAGGTTCAAAATACTGTTTTTGGAATGTCTTCCTTCTTCACACACAACTGATGATATCCAGATCGAAGTTCAATATTTGAAAAATATTGATCTCTATGAAGTTGGTTGAATAAATCATCAATGCGTGGTAGGGATACTTTTTATTTATTTTTATAGAATTGATTTCCCTGTAGTCGATACATAACATCATAGATCCATCTTTCTTCTTAACAAAAAGGATAGGGGCTCCCCGTGGAGAAACACTAGGGTGAATAAATCACTTATTACTCAATTCCTCTAAATTTTTTTAGTTCTAATAATTCCAGAGTGGACATTCTCTAAGGGGGCTTCGATGTGTGCCTTGAACTATGAATTAAATCAATAGAAAACTCAATTTCTTGCTCTAGAGGATTTCTAGGTAAATCTTATGGAAACACATCAACATATTCTTTCACAATAGGTACATCCTCTATTTGAAAATTCCTTTCCTCACCCATAGGTATTTCATTATCTTCCTCCCTAATAATTGAATTTAGTTGAGCTACTTGGGGTGGATCTAGATAAGAATTAGGTGGCGACGATTCTACTCTAAAGATAAGTTGTTCTTTATCATCATCATCATCAAAAATCGTAACATCCTTATTCTTACAATAAATTTTTGCATCATGGTCTGAAAGCCAATCCATACTAAGGATTATATCAAATTAAATCATGGTTATGATGATGAGATCAACAGATAAAGAACATTTATATGCCCTAATGGGAGATGGTTCATAGAACATTGTAGCGATGATACTTCCATTAGGAGTTTTAATTGAAAACTCCCTTGTTAAATCAAATTGTAAATATCTAACTTTATTAGAAAACTGGGAAGAAATGAAACAATGAAATAATATAGAATCAAATAAAGAATTTTATAAACTTGATGAAACCATTAAATTACCTCCCGCCATGTCTTTCAGAGCTTCTACCTCAGCAGTAGTGATAACATAATCTTGTCCTTGATCCATTGAACTTTTCTGAGGTAAGTTCCCTAAACACTTAGGAAATTTATTTTCATAATGTCCCATATCCCTGCAGTTGTAGCATTGATCATTGGTTGCGTCTTTATTTCCCTTAAAATCACCAAAAATATGGACTTTCTATCCACATTTATAGCATACTCATTTTCCTTTTAGACAGGCACCAGGTTGCATCCTTCGGCAATTATCACAGGGTGGATATTCAATTCTTCCCTTCTCCCCTGTTTCCTTATTTCCTTTCCCAGAGTGTTTAGCAGATCTCTTCTTCTCTTTCTTTGATTTAAAGTCATAAGATTTAGAGAATTCCTTTTTTGTCTTGATAGCACATGAGACAATATCTTCGTATGATGAGAAAGATTGGGATACTAATGCTTGATGGAGAAATGTTTTTAACCCATCAAAGAAACAATCAATCTTACTTCTTGGGTTATGTATATAATCTGATGCATTCATTTCTAACCTTTTAAAGTTTGCTTCATAATTTGCGACATTCTCATCATCCATTTACCTCAGACTCATAAATTGTCTTTCCATATCTGCTCGATGGTCATGAGGAAAGTATTTTTCTAATAAAATATCTCTAAACTCCCTCCATCCCATATTTTATACTTCCTCATATTCCTTCGTGTTTTAAATCAATGACCACCATTGATCAGTATCTCCAGTGAGGTAGTAAACTTCCATAACAACTTTTTCCCTTTCGCTACTCCCCAAATCATGGAATATTTTCTCTAAGGAATTTATCCATTGCTCAGCCAAAAATGGATTTGTACTACCATTTAATGTCAGTGGTTGTTGCCTCATTAAGCAATCTATCATTGATCCTCCACATTGTGGATCAGGGTGCTCCATACGGGTAAGGTTATTATTCATAACCTGAGTGAGTTGTCCCAGTATGGTTATAAGATGATTAACACCAGTTGTATCACTAGCTCCACTATAATTATCTTGAGCGGGAGGGAAATCCCTACATGGAGTGCATGCATTGATATTGTTTCCATTCCTTCCACTATGTGACATTTCTAAACAACGGCATGAACTATATTAGTTTATGAATTGAAATACATAATTCCAAACTTCTAAAACACTTAACATAAATTGAACAGTTTATGGATATAATCCATAATCATAAAAAAAATGTTTTCTATGAGGAAGTATATACTCATAAACCCTTCATAATGATTTGTAAAGAAAATTATAATTATACTAAGCATATCCCTCATGAGTTTTGTAACCAAGAGTGCAGCAAGGCCCATTGTCGTGCCCCAGTTCCTGTTCGAGTCTAACTCAAAGCGGTGTTTTCGGGTTTTACCCCTAGGTACATCTGTGCCAGAGCCGCCTTTACCTGCTCAAATCTAGATAGGGATTTATTTCTGGGAAAACTCACAAAATCTCTACAATACCAAAATTCTAGGAAGTTCTTCTATACTGATCCTCAAAGTCTATCTTAGGGCTATATGCTCTAATCAGAGTTTATCTAAATCTAGTTTCCATTGTTTGTACTAAACATCCTCTGATACCAACTATAACACCCTGACCCTAGTTACCCAGAGTCGGTGCATTATTACATTACATTGGCATGATCAGAAGGAAATAATGTCTTGAATGACCGATCAGTTTAGTATTTTTGGAAACAAGATTCATACATAAGTTCAACTTTACAGCTTGAAGAGAAATAAAACACGAATATATTTCATTTGAAACATCCAAACCTCCTAGATTATGCCTAAAATTCACTCATAACTAACCTCTTCATATCCCAAAAAAAATGAAACATAAGAAAGTGGGGAGCTTAAATGCTCCTTAAGGGTTAAGAATACAACGAATAATAACATAAATATTGAGCATGGTGAATAATTTGAACCACATTCCTTTACCAATAATAAACATGAATACTTTTATGGTAGAAATATGAGCTGAGTAAATAATACCATAATAAAACATAATCATGGGTATTATACTAGTTGAATTACCACATGAATCATCAATATTATTTCCATAATGAGGTAATGTATAATGATGGACATTCTGAAACATTTTGTCAAGGCGTCGGCCAAGCCGTCTAAAATTGATTAAGGCCTCAGCCAAAACCATATATCATATTTGGAAAAACCTCATCCAATTCCAAATTAAGTTGTCTCATGAGACATACTAATGCATCGAGTAGCTATAGCGTGCTCCACCCATCACTTACTAAGTCCAATACATTCCTGATATGAAAAGTTTTAAACATATCATAAACATTCATATTAAAACTAGAATACAAAATGTCAATACTTTAACCATAAAACATGAATGGTATAAAAATATAACATCCAAAATCAAACATATCACAACACCTTCAATATAATATGGAAGTTTGGTATCATAATAAATCAACTTTAAATAAACTTAAAATCTATCAAAGGATGTTGACATAGATGAAATCAATACCCTTTTTAGAGAAATATCTCTTTCTATTTTGACATCATTTAAGAGTCACATAATTATAAAGAAAATATTTATTTTGAAAATGTTCTTATAATCTTGTAAGGTAAGCTTTGATGATGTTATAACGACGTAATATAGCCGCACCCGTTGTAAAAAACATTCTTACCTTAATTTTTTCGAAAAGGTTAAAAAGGACCTTGTTTGGAAAACAACGGAAAGATTCCTTTATATACATCTTATAAAATGTAAAAAAAGGGTATAAATGACTTTAAACCATTTTCTATTAAATACTAAAAATGTTTTAAAATATATTTTTAAGAAACATGGATGTGGATGATAAAGAGGTCCCAGTAGATAATTACGTATAAAAAACCTCGGATAATGAAGAGATTGTGAAATAAACCCTTACTTTGTACTTTTCCTTGGTTAAGGGTAGGTTAAACTCCTTTATAATGGTGATATAATTTTTATTAAATTATTAAAGAATCATAAACATTAATATGATTTCATATGTGATCTTTTAACATTGCATTGTTAATAATATCTTATTATTATCGTCATTTCGGGTGTTCACTTACTCGTTTTCTTTTATATTTTTTGTTACATAAGCTATGTTTGTTATGGATAGGTTGTATATTATTCACATTCATAATGATATCAAGTCCTTAAATATTTTTTTAACCATAAAATAAAAATTATTCTGGAATGGATATGATGGGGAATGAATCTCATTGCGTTCGTGGAGATGGAAATCTGTACGTACGCACGAGCGATAATATCATTCTTTTGATATTAAAATAACCTATAATTGGATGTTATATCATATATACAGAATCATTATCATGTATTATTTATTATTTACATGAATTTCACATCATTATTATACCCATCCAAATAATAATGTATTGAATAACAATTACACCACGACGTGGAGACGGTTATCCGTACATACACACATATGGTTACATGTCATTCAAAGGATGGATAGAATAATTAATATGGTTGTAACATATTTATAATAACATCACAGTATATAGAATATATTTGATTTATTATTTTATAATTAAAATAACAAAGAAAGAAGAAGTGGAATAAGAAAAGAACTTGATAGAGGGTGGTGAAATTATTACCTCTTCTTCGGGTTCTTCCTTTTGATTTGATCAAAATGGATCCTTAAGCTGGCTTTCTAACCAAAGGAGGGCCTCTAGGATGAAATAAGGGAATTTGAGAGGATATTTTGGTAGGGTTTGGTTGAGACAAAAGGCTTTGAAGGTGTGAATTAGAGAGAAGTGGGAGTGCCCTTTTATAAGAGGGGTGAGGGGCACCTTAGGAAAAGCTAGAAATAATATTTTATAATAAAATAATTTTCAGTTTATAATGGCTCAAAAATGGATTATTTAAAGGATAAGGTTGGGATGGGTCAAAAACCACTCAACCAATAGGTTTTAGAATGGTTTGGTTCACTATAATAACTTTATCTTTTAGATTTAACTCTTGGTTAAATAGTTTGACATTTACCATGTCTCTTTGTATTTTTATATAATATGGTTAATAAAATAACTATATACTTCTAAGAGAACCCCGAGTTGTTCATTAATGATATAGATATCATTATATAAGTCCTTTGGACAAACCATAGATTTTTAAGAATAGAATATCAATTAATAATATAATATTTTAAAAAAAACAATTTAATGTCATTTTTGACACTATTTGGTATTTTGTTTTTTTATAAATTCATAACAGCATTATTAAATCGAAAAAAATTCATCTAACCAACCCTAATATGTCATATTAACCTATAAAATTAGTGTAATTCATAAAAAGTCTCAAATTACATTTATTTGGGTATTTATAATATCAATTATTTTAATAATGCATTAATTAGTTAATTATTGCATCATCATTGTGTCATAAATATATTAAATTATTTAATGTCTAAAAATTATAAATAAAATTACGTTATGTAAGAAATCGTTTTAGCTTTATAATGAATATTTATTATCGAATATATCTTATGTATAACCCTATATTAAAAAAGTTTTAGTTATAAAACTTTGATTTTAACTCTTTTATCTCTTATTTGAATTAAATAATAATAAATGTCCTAATCTAATCCAAGTGGACCAAAGAGGTTTATATTTTATTCCTAAGGTTGTTTTTGGTCGAATTATACTTATCCAATAGAACTAGGACATGTTTTATGGTAATAATAATATCATTTTTACCCTTAATTTCTCTATTTACTTTTAACCGTGGTGAATAAAAGTAAAAAGTTACTATTCACCAAAAATTATTTTTATCATATTGAACCACATTTTAATCCTTGATATTAACCGTGTCTCTCGGATTTTCGAAATTCCACTCATAGAAGTGGTAAAAGTATGTTTTATGTGAATTTTCAAATTCTCCTAGGAGATGGGTAAAAGATGATGAAAACTTCAACAAAATTATTATATATCTAAAATTATTATAAAATGACTATAATGAATTACATTGAACATATATAGGTATTATGTATCTATTTTGAACTAAAATAAATTTAAATAAAATAAATAATTATTTAAATAAAAAATTGGTTTTAAACTATAACTCAGTGTTTTTCACTATTCATCAAAAATTTAATGTTTTCAGAAAAATACCAAAAATTCACCCCAAGCTAATTTTGATATTCCGAATCTTAAAATGAAGTCCATTTTGAATGATAAATTTTATAAAATTTTAAAAAGTGGGTATTACTATTCATAACGGCTAGTTTGATTGGTTGTGGTGTGTGTTAGAACTCAAAGTTGTGTACGACACACTCTACTATATTATTCAAAGAGAAACGTACCGTGGAATCTTGGGGTGTTACATGGAATCAATGTTGGATATTTTTCTTATATTATATTATTACATTTATTCTTCCACTTTTGTTCAATTTTATTCTTGTTTTTTCTATTTGTCAATAATTACCTACGCTTCGACTATTTTACATGTAATTCACATAGGTTATACTGATGTGAATACTCTAATAGATAAGAGAATATTATATCCACTAACACGCCCTAGGCCCTCACTGCCTATTGGAAATCTCTGGAATTTGGAGAGATGTTCTTGAGGTTATGTGGTGACTAGTCTAGCTACTAGTCTAGTGGTCTGTTGGGTCTGGATGTTACACTGGGAATGATGAATGCATCTTGTAAAATATTTTTTAAAGAGATGGGAAATTTGGTTGATATATCCATTTTGGTAGAAATTAAATAATTTATTAGGTTAAAAATTTTACAAAAGGAGAAATTCATTTTTCTTTCTCAAGAAAACTATGATAAGAAAATTCTTAAGAAGTTCATCATGTAAAATTAAAAACTAGTTTCCACACCAATTTTAGTTGGAACCACGTTGATTAAATATTGAGAATGCAAAGAAGATGATCATAAATAGTTTTAGAACCTTATTTGATATTTTTTATATTTGAATGCATAAATATGTAACATTGTTTATGTTGTTACCTTATGTGAAAGATTCTAGAGTACTCCTAAAGAATCACATTTACTTGCTAGAAAAATAATTCTCAGATACATAAAAGGTAAAAAAAAATTAATCTGGTATGATAGTTCAAAAGGTATTTATTTGTTTGGGTATTCAAATACTAATTGGGCAGGAAATTTTGATGATAAAAGATCCATATCTGGTAGAGTTTTTTTTTCTAGGGAAAATTTGTGTTCATTGAATACAAAGAAATAAAATTCAGTAACTCTTACTATAGATGAAGCTGAGTATGTTTCGGCTACTCAAGATGCTACCCAAATTATGTGGATAAAGAATCAGAAGATTTTCTTTTTAAAGCTAAGTTACTCCTGATCTTGGGGTGTGATAATCAAAGTGTAATAAACCACACTGGGAATATGGTACAAAATTTTCATTCAAAATATATTGATATAAAATATCATTTCATCAAAGATCATGTGGAGATAAATAAATTGAAACTAGTGTATGGTCCAACCTCAAAACAAGTTGATGACATTTTCACCAAAACTTTACCAAATGAAGCTTTTTCTAAATTGATGTTGAAAAAGGAAATCCAACATCTTTCTCATCAAGGTTGAGGTATGTGTTTTTGTCCCCTATCTCATATTATCATTGTATTGTTTTTTCAAGGAGGATAATTTTTTCATAAATCTTTCCTTATGAAACAATCAAAATGTGGGAGTTTTGGGTAATCAATGAATTTAGTAAAGAAAGTGTGTCAACTATTATAACTTTTTGTTGGATTGGTTATATGAAAAAACATTGTTTTATTCTATGGATGTAGAATAACTAAGGAAAAAAAGATGTGGAAAAAAGATGAGGCGGATTTGATAATAACTAAATTTGGAAAGGATGTTTTTTCTGTCAATAATTCTTGTTTCCTATAATGAGTTAGCTCATGTAGGCTTAGATTTGTTGATATGTAATCCATAGCTTGATGATAAAAAAAGTTCAGTGATTTATGAATCTTGTTTGACAACAAAATCCAATGGGGTATTATAATGACCAAGATGATAAGGATGATTACCATATTTGGGTATTGTATTTTATTATCACGAAATCTTAATAATAAAAGAAATCACCTAAACTTGTTTTTGGTGAATGCTGGATTGGCCATCATATTCAAAAAATAGAACTCACATTGATTAAGAAATTACATTGGATTGGGAATATAATTACTGGATGAAAAGGTTCATTAGACACACCTTCGGCCAAGAATGAAAGAAGAGATCGTAATGAGGGGATCAATCAACGTCTGCCTAACTTCGATACTAATATGATAATGATTTGTTTTTTTTTATTTCCCACAAATCATATGTATGTTTTAAAACTTGTGATGCTAGATTGATAAAATAAAGGGGATAATAATTGTTGAAAATCATACTATGAATCTGATTGGAATAAAAGAGATGCCTTCAATCATATTCAGGACAATCACATTCAAACTGATAAAGAAATAAATTTTTTTTGGCAGAATGGGAAGCTATGATACTTTTCATTACAAGTCAGACAA
Source organism: Viscum album (assembly GCA_963277665.1). Classification (NCBI taxonomy): domain Eukaryota; kingdom Viridiplantae; phylum Streptophyta; class Magnoliopsida; order Santalales; family Viscaceae; genus Viscum; species Viscum album. The sequence goes on along the minus strand of OY728126.1, from coordinate 1,723,266,543 downwards.
TGATAAATATGATATTCAAATAAATATCATGAATGAATCCATGATACAAGTAGAAATTTTTAAAATAATAAATTTATAATGGCATAGATTTTTTATCTCAAGATCGTTGTAATTATATTTCAAAATGCTTATTTTTTTAATAGACTAAGAGGATTATCATAACGAATATTCTAGTTTTTAGTCAGACCGAAATCCAAAAGTTTTAAATCCTCAGAGAAAGAAGTTGATAATAATAGAATTTTGGAAATAAAGAATCCACTAATATCATTCCATCAGATTCAGTATGTCATTGTATTCATTAGAGGTATAATTGTTAGTTCTAAAAGTTCATTAGTGTCATATTCAGAATAGAATGAAGAACTCTGATTTTTTTTCATGTTCTTTCATCATTTGGGTAAAGATAAATAGTATTGAAGTTGATATCAATTCATATTTATGATGAAAGGAGTAAGTGTATGTGATTGAAAAAGTTGTAAATAATCTGAAGTCCTCATCGTACTGAAGAAAATGGAATGAGATTTGGTTCTAAGAATCCTAATAAGAAAACTTATGTTTCCCTTCATACATTTGGTGTAGAGAAATGTAATGAGGAAACTATTTTTTACTTTTTTCTTCATCATAATGAGGAATATCATAATAGTAAGAATAATGGATAACTAGAATAAGATTTAAACATGCTACAAAGACTAAATCCATCTATTTCTTCATACATGAAATTTGTACGGAGAATCATAATGAAGAGATAGTAATGGGAAAATGGAGTGGAGAATTAGAATCAGTCTGATGTTTGTAAAAAAGTCTAAATTAGAGCTGAAGTTGTGATAAGATTCAAAAGAATGTATGAAATGATTTTAGAAACATTTATGAATTCATAAATGCATTCAAAATTCTGGGGAAATTGAAATATATAAAATTTTGGTTAATTAGGAAATGTTTTTAGAATCCCACCTAAACTGTATTCGGATCACCTACAAAAGGGTAATTACATTCTAATTTCTAACATATGTACTATTCATGAAAGGAAGAGAGAAGGTAGAGCACTAAATAACTCTATAGAGGTGAAGAGGTTTCTATATAGAATTTCGTTAAAGAACTTTTCTAGATAGAATAACCATAGGATAAGAGAAAATATTGTATTCAACTAATTATCATATTCAATTAGTCATCATATTGAGCTGAATCGTCAAGTATGGGGAAATAATATTGGGATTTCCATATTAAAGAATAATTTTTCCATAATTGTCTTAATCATATTCTAACAGACATATATTTTTTTCATATTTAGAAATTGGACCAGAAAAATCAGACTGGGAAATATAACTATGTTTTATTACAAATTCCAAAAGAAGTTCATATCAACTTATGGGTTAGAAAATGAAGAATTATTTTGAAATATTTTATTTATAAAATTTGATCAATAAGAACCATAAAATTTTTATTACAAAAACATTATTATATCATTTCATTCTACTTGAAGCACATGTTTTGTTTTATTTATCATAAGGCTACATGAGGGTAAAGTCATATCCTACTCATTTTATTCCACACAAAACTATCTCTTCTAGTGGATTGTGTGGTATTGAATCACTTCAAAACCATACCAAATATGTAGCTACTATTAATGAGTGGTGATCCTTATAAAGTATTATTTTCCAATGGATCTATGTTTGAATTTTTTTCATCTGGGAAATAAATCTTTAACCGGAGGCGTAGGTTGTTTCATATGCAAGGAAACATAAAAGAAAAAGATTTCACTAATTCAACCCCTTCCCCTCTCAGTGATACAACTTTCTTGACTAGGAACTTATAGACTTTTTTATTAGTTATAATATAATTTAAAATATAATATTTTATATAAAAAATTATGAATTGTTTATAATTACATAATTTTAATTATTCAAATTAAAGGCCTTATTTGAGAAATAATTCCAACCATATCAAAATGATATTAGATATTTAACATGATCATGGTTTAAGTAATAATAAATTTATGATATTTAGATTATGTAAACTATTTTTGTAATAGATTTTAAATTTAAAATGTATATGCTTCATATAATAACATATTTTTAAAGTAAATTTCATATAATAAACAATATGAGAGGGTTCATATTGAAAATAAGTATAAAATTTTTATATTTATTTAATAATGGAATTTTCATAATTTATGGTTAAATTTTTATGTTATTATAATTAACTTTATTTATGAATTTCTCATAAATTGTGTATTCTCATGTTTAAATATTTGAATTGTCCAAATAAATGAATTTTTCATTTAATTGTTTCCTTATTTATTATTCATGATCATAATTTTTATACTATAAATATGTGTATACTTTACATTACTATTTTAAACTATTTATAATGTATCACACATGAATATCAAGAGTTCAATGAGAGGTATGATAATTGATTTATTCTTCTTCTTCCTTAAATCTAATTTTTTCAGATGTTTTATAAAGGGTTACAAATTAATATTATTTTAATAGATTTAAATGATAGGAGGAATAAGATTATAAACTAAATCATTAGAAGCATGCATATATGTAAAATTAATAACATATGATAAGATGGTGAAATTAAATTCCCTTTAAAAATACTAAGTTTAATATTCCTTCCAAAGAAAACACATGTCAATTCCTCAATCATTCAACCAGGTAGCTTCACGGTAAAGATGGGTGACCATGGACTATCTTATGTAATACAAGAAGGATATGGATAAATTTAATATTTAGGTAACCAAATATTGTTGTCATATTTGGGTTATACATAGCTAGGAAACCCCTTGGAAGGATACCTTAAAAATATCATATAGATTATATCCATATGGGGGATTTGGGAAAAGGGTTTTCCACTTAACTATACAAGATTCATATATGATATAATTGTCATGATGAACTGCCTAAATATAAAAGATATAATAAGAACACTAAAGGGGACTCATTTATTATTGAAATATGTATCTTGAACCACTAATGGATAAGATATATACAAAAGTAGTCATCATTGTAACGCCCTGATCCCAGTTACCCAGAGTCGGTGCATTATTACATAACAGTGGCATGATCACGAAAGATCAAGTCTCAAAAGACTGATTAGTTTAGTAGCTTTGGAATGACTAGATACATTCATACAGTTTACATTACATCATAAAATGAAAACTACAACAACATAGTCTCCATATTCCACACTCATATCCCCTCATACTATCCTTGAAGGTTATTCTTAAAATACTTCTTCACATACTGGGAAAAATAAAACATTGAAAGGGGTGAGCTCAAATGCCCAGTAAGGATAACAATATAGCAGAAACTTTCATAAATAAGCATAAACATTTAAGGCAATGTATACCTAAAAAAAATAATTTTAAACATGGACTTCAACATAATATGGAAAAGATAAAATTAAATAATTTCATTTACTTATTAACATGGATATTCTATTAGTCGAATAATAACATACAATATCAATAACCATTTTCATAATGAAGGAATGCATAATTCCAGACTATCATAACCACGTAGCGAAGGCCTCGTGCCAAGACTACAAATAAGATTTTTTCAAGGCCTCATTCCAAGACACTAGTTTGTCTCATGAGACCTACCGATGCATCAAGGAGCTATAGTGGGCTCCACCCGTCACTTATTAAGTCCAATGCATTCCTCATATGAACTGGTTCAAACATAGCAGAAACATTAGTATTAAAACTAGAATACGAAATGTAAATAATTTCTCCATAAACCATGAATGGTATAAAAATAACACATCCACAGTTGAAAATATCACAAAACCTTCAATACAATATGGAAGTTTTGTATCATAATAAATCAACTTCAAATAAGTTTAAAATCCTTCAAAGGATGTTGACATAGATGAAATCTAAAATATTTGAGAGAAATATCTGTTTTTTTAAATCATTTAAAAGTAACCTAATTATAAAAGAAAACATTTAAATTGAAAATATTCTTATAATCTTGTAAGGGAAGCTTCATCGATTTTATAACAGCGGAAAATAGTTGCACCTTCCGTATAAGTTAAAAAGACATTCTTACCTTAATTCTGACGAAAATGTTAAAAAGGACCTTGTTTGGAAAATGACAGAAAGATTCCTTTATAAACTTATTATAAAAATTCAATAAGGGTATAACTGAATTTAAACCATAGTCTGTAAAATAGTAAAAATGATTTGAAATACAGTTTTAAGAAACATGGATGTGGCTGATAAAGAGGTCCCAGTAGATAATTACGTATAAACAACCTCGGATAATGAACAGATTGTGAAATAAACCATTACCTTGTACTTTTCCTTGGTTGAGGGTAGGTTAACCTCCTATATAATGGTGAAATAATAGTTATTAAACTATATAAGAATCATATACATTAATATGATATCATATATGATCTTTTAACATTGATTTGTCAATAATATCTTACTATTATCATTGTTTCGAGTGTTAACAAATTCGTTTTCCTTTATATTATTTGTTATGTGAGCCATATTTGTTATGTATGAGATGTATATTATTCATATCCAGAATTATATCATGTCTCTAAAAATTATTTTTAATAATCAAATGAAATTTAGTCTTGAATGGATACGATGGGGAATGGATCTTATCGCGTTCGTGGAGACAGTAATCTGTACGTACGCAAGTGTGACCATATCTTTATTTTGATATTAAAATAATATATAATTGGATAGTATATAATATATTCAGAATCATTATCATGTTATATTTATTATTTATATGAATTACACATCATTATTATACCCATCAAAATATTAATGATTTGAATAACAATTACACCACGATGTGGAGACGGTAAGTCGTACGTACGCGCGTATGGTGACATTTCCGTCAAAGGATGGATAGAATACTGAATATGGTTGTACCATATTTATAATAACATCACAGTATATATAATATACTGGATTTAATATTTTAGAATGGTAATAACAACGAAATAAGATGTTTAAGAAGAAAGGAACTTGAAAGAGGGTGGTGAAAACATTACCTCTTAATCGGGTTCTTCCTTTTGATTTGATCAAAAGGGCTCCATAGGTTTGATTAATGATAAAAATAAGGCCTCTCGGTTTAAGTGATGGATGTTGAGAGAATATTTGGGTAGGTTTTGGTCGATCCAAAAGGCTTTGAAGGTGTGAATAATTGGTTAGAAGTTGTGTCCTTTTATAAGGGGAGGAGGGGCTCTTTAGGAAAAACTTAATGTATTAATTTATATTAAATTCATATTAGGTTTCTAAAGGCTCCAAAGTAAATTATTAAAAGTTTAAGGTGGGTATGGGTCTAAATCCTTTCATAAAATATATTTTATATAGGTTTGGTTCACTATATTAACCTTATCATTTATATTTAACTCTTAGTTAAATAGTTTGACATTTACCATGTCTCTTTGTATTTTTATATTATATAGTTAATAAACTAAATCAATACATTCAAGCGACCCCCAAGTGGTCAATTAATGATAAAAATATCATGATATAAGTCCTTTGGAAGAACCTTAGATTATTAGGAATAGAATATCAATTAATAATATAATATTTTTTTTTAAAACAAATTTATTTTAATTTTGACACTGTTGGGTATTTTGTTTTGAGAAATTCATAACATCATTATTACTTCAAAAAAATTTATATAACCAATCCTAATATGTCATATTAACCTATAAAATTAGTGTAATTCATAAAGAGTCTCAAATTAGATTTATTTTGATATTTATAATATCAATTATTTTAATATTTCATTAATTAGGTAATTACTGCATCACCATTGTGTCATAAATAAATTAAATTATTTAATGTCTAAAAATTATAAATAAAATACAATTATGTATGAAATCGTTTTATATTTCTAATGAATATTTACAATCAAATTTATCTTATGTATAACCCTATATTAAAAATGTTTTCGTAATTAAACCTTGATTTTAACTCTTTTAACTCTTCTTGGAATTAAATAATAATAAATGTCCTAATCTAATCTAGGTGAACCTAAATGATAATGATTTTATTCCTAAGGTTGTTTTTGGTCGAGATACACCTTTCCAATAGAGTTAGGACATGTGTTAGGGTAATATTAATAACATTTTTACCTTTAATTACCCTATTTACTTTTAACCGTGGTAAATAAAAGTAAAAAGTTATTGTTCACCAAAAATTATTTTTATCTTATTAAACCACATTTTACTCCTTGATATTAACTGTGTCTCTCGGATTTTTGGAATTCCACTCATAGAAGCGGTAAAATTAAGTATTATGTGATTTTTCAAATTCTCCTAGGAGATGGGTAAAAGACGGTGAAGATTTCAATAAAATTTTTATATATCTAAAATTATTCTAAACTAAATCCATTTAATTACATTGAAATTATAAGATATTATGTACCTATTTTTGCCTTATTTAAATAAAATAAATAATTATTTAAATAAAAATTTGGTTTTAAACTATAACTCAGTGTTTATTCACTATTCATCAAAAACTGAATGTTTTTAGAAAAATACCAAAAATTCACCCTAAGCTAATTACAATATTCTGAATCCAAAAATCAAGTCCATTTTGATAGATAAAATTTATAAAATTTCAAAAAGTGGGTATTACTATTCATAATGGCTAGTTTGATTTGTTGTGGTGTGTGTTAGAACTCAAAATTGCGTACAACACAAGCTACTCTATTATTCAAAGGGAAGCGTACTGTGGAAGTTTGGGGTGTTACATTCTCCCCTCCTTAAAATAATTTCATCCTAGAAATTTCTTTAATACTACTGCATGAAAAGACTTTGGTGGTTCTTCATAATAAGTTCCTCAGGTTCCCACGTTGCCTCTTCCATCTTATGGTTTCCCCATAAAACTCTTACCAGACGAGTCGTCTAGTTTCTCAACACTTGTTCTCTGGTATCAAGAATCCTAATGGGATCTTCGCAATAAGACAGATCGGGTTTCGGTTCTAATTCCTCATAAGTAATTACATGCATTGGGTCAGGCATGTATTTTCTCAATAGTGATACGTGGAACACATCATGAACTTTGGAGAGACTTGGCGGCATTTCCAAATGGTAAGATATAACACCTATTCATTCTAGAATTTCGAAAGGTCCGATGTACCTGGGACTCCATTTACCTTTCTTACTGAAATGTATAACTCCCTTCCATGGGGATACCTTCAAGAAAACATGATCTCCACCTAAAATTCCAAATCCTTCCTTTGGTTATCGACATAGATCTTTTGCCTACTTTGAGCTGCTTTGATGTGGTTTTGGATTACCTTTACCTTTTCCATCATTTCCTCAACCATTTCAGGGCCTAAAATATAACGAAACATACTTTACATACATGGTTATTACTTCAAAAATTGAAGCATACTTATTACAACATATAACAAAACCATGAAAGGACCGTACAGGTATAGTGTCTTTAGAAACTGGGAAACATAAACAACTGGTTCATAAATCATCTACATTATCTCCCGTTTATTTCATCATATCTATAGTCCCTTTTTGGAATATCCTACTTAGTATCCTTCTTCCTGACCTGGGTAACGGAAACATACTAAAGGGTGAGCTCAAATGCTCAGTAAGGGTAAACAAAAGAAAAATCAATCATATCATATTCATAAGAACATAACATTTTGAATATCTTAACCTGCAAAAGAGATCATGATATCATAACATGGGATAAATCATAGTGGTGAAATGTAAACCCAATAATCATAAATTAAAACATGATACTTTGTGTCATACACACATAATCATATAAAATCATTTCATTTTATTCAAGACTCATTGCCAAGACTATCATAGCGGACAAAGTCCATTACTGAACCGAGTTCACTCTTCGTTACAGTCTTGTATCATTGAACTATATTAACTTTTCATTCCAACCATGTCTATCTCATGAGATATACATCTTTACCCAATGCATTGGAGGGAGATATAGGTCCCACACATCTCATAATGAAACCATTCTTATGTGTGCCACTCAATCATAAATCATACATCGTAGCATAACCCATGTAATAAAAATGGGATTCTTAAACATTTTGACATCATAAAACAATTCATATAAGATAAAGAACTTTATAAAAATAATTCCATCACAACATAATCAAATCAATGTAATAATAGGTATATAAACATAACCTTATATTATCAAGATGGAAAATAATTTTGATAAAACACTTGAACTCCATTCTTGAGGAAAATATCATTTCTACTTCAAAAACATTTTTCATTTCTTAACATGTCATACAATTTTAAACTAAAAGAAGTTGATTTAAAAATAAACTTGAAAACATGTAAATGAAGATTCATGGAAATAATGTTCTATTAAATCATAAAAATCCATTCATTCCGTATAAGTTAAAAAAAACATTATTCTCATACTTTGGCAGGAAAAGTCAAAAAGTACATCGTACTAAAAATGACAAAATATTCCTTTCATATATTATACAAAAAACTCACCAATGGGTAAAATTGGATTTAAAAAATTGTATTAGGATAGAAATAATATTACATATTGAGGGAACATGGATGTGGATGATAAATACTCCCCAGTAAATTCTGATGTATTAACAATCTCGGATAAAAATTGAGATTGTGAGATTTTCTCTTACCTTAGGTTCGATATGATTTGTTCGTGTACAAACCTCATGTATAATGATTTAAATAATGTAATTTACTTATTCCAGAATCATAAACCTTTTTATTATATCATACATGGTCATATTCTTAGCTTCTTAGTTGTAATATTTCATTGCTACTTGTTATTCGGGTGTTTATTGCTTTATGTTCTTATGCGTGTTTTGTCGAATAAATTATTCTTCTTCTTTTTAGGTTATAGATACCTCATTTACAGAATGGTATTAGTGTAATATATATCATATTTACTCATTAAATTCATTTATATAATCATTATTCAATGACGATCATGTAGAACGAGTCGCATCACATCGTGGAGACGGTAGGTCGTACGTACGCACGAGCGATGATATCATTCCCATGATTGTGGAATTGTATTGAAGTGTATGTATAATATTTCAGAATAAATATCACTTTACAATAATAATATATAGTTATTATTTACACAATTATACCCATCCGAGTAAGGTGGTGGTGGAAAACAGATTACACCACGGCGTGGAGACGGTATTTTGTACGTACGCACGCGCGGTGATTTCGTTTTCCGTTGGATGGATATAAGGTGAAATATGGTTGTTTCATATTTATAATAACATATTAGTATATTAGTGATACTGATTTTATTACTTCATAATGAAAATACTAAAGAAGAAGTAGTATAAGAATAAATAAATTTGAAATAATCGGTAACAGATATTACCTCTTCTTCGACACGCCTCTTTGAAACCTCCTCTTAGGGCACTGAAATTGGTCTTTGAAGAAGACCAGGACCTCTAGGATGTTTCTAGGGAATTGGAGAAGATAAATTTTCAGGGTTTGGCCGAGCTTGAAGTCTCTAAATTGTGTAAATAGGAGAGGGAGTAGGTTCCCTTTTATAAGGGAGGAGAGGGACACCTGTGAAATTATAAGAAATATTAATTTATAATAAATTCCAACCCCACATAAAAACCTCAAAAATGACTCAAATATGAATATTACATGATATATAGTTGAAATATAATCAAGAAATAAAATATAGGCAAGTTGGAAATTTATTTTAAACATTATCAACTTGATTTATCCTTATATAATCTATTTAATTTTATTTATGGTAATAAAATTCTAAATTTTAAATCATTACAAATAATTACTTATATGTATTTAATTGTCCATAATTGTATTATTTATTACATTTTAGACCATATAAATTTTAATTTATAATTTTTAAATATTTTTTTGATTTTTAAACAATTTTATAATATGTAAATTTTATAAAATAACAAGTGTCAATTTTTACACTATTCATTTATTTGAAAATAAATAAAATATATACATAAGGTATGTTCAAACTATAAGATTTAATAGATTCATAAAATTTAATTTTTATCTAGATAATTAGTGTATCACATTAAATAGTTCATATAATATTTATTTTAATACTTTTAAAATAATTTATTTGATAATTCAATCAATAAAATAATTTCAACATCACTATTGTGTCATAATTAATGATAATTATTTAATCCCTAAAAATTATAAATAAATTCAAATGATGTATATAATTTTATTATCTTTCTTTAGACTATTCATGTAAGAAGTTTCATGAAGTTTATCACTAAATTAAAATTATTATACTTATAAGATTCAAGAGAGTGACATGTTGTCACTTTCTTTGGTTTTAATAATAATTATATTATTTCATGGTAAAAAGTCCATGAAATGGATCAAGTCCAACCCTTAGGTGATATGGGTCTACTTTTATTCATCCAATAGGATTTTAGAAAGTTTTAGGGTAATTTTATAATCTTATATTTACCATTAATTACCTGATTTACCTTTAACTGCAGTAAATAAAAATTATTGTAGTTACTATTCATAATCTAAAAAAAATAAAAGTAACCTATTAACATAATTTGGACCCACTTAATCCAAATATGTAATCCATTTTTAAAAATTCAAAACATAGAAGTTGCAGTAATTAATTTAATATTAATCCCGTTGTTAAGAAAACGGGCTTTAAAAGTTAAAACATTGCCAAAGATGGAAATGTTTTACCTATGAATTCAATTTAAAATTAATGATAATGAAATAAATTATATTAAATGGTAAAAATATATTCTATTTATACTTTAAAACCATTCAATATTATAATTTAACCATATAAATTATTACGATGAAAAAAGTTGGTTTTAATTAAAATATAGCGTGTTTTTACTATTAATTAAAATATGAAAGTTATCAGAATAATATGAAAAATTTATCCAAAGTAAATTTTTATATCCTGATTCCAAATAAGAATTATATTTTGTCAATTTTAACTTATAAACATGTCAAAAACTATATTTAATTTGGGTATGCCATCAAAAGGAGGAAAACTGCATTTTTTTAAAAATACTAATTTTACCCGAAAAATTTATTTTATTCACATACCATGTTTTAGAAAATATGTAAGATGAATAATAATGTTATAAATTTCAAAATTAAGTTAATAATATTCATAACGGCTAGTTTATAATATTATAATAATATATCGTTGTTTAGTGAAACTCGGTATTGCGTACTACACAAGCTATCGAGGAAGGTCACGATTGCGTGTAACGCAAGCCAAGCTAATGTTTTGTGTACTGAAAGATTCCTTTGATGTTGCGTATAAGACATAAAAAAATATACTTCTCATAAAATATGAGGTTGTTACATTCTACCCCCCTTAAAATGAATTTCTCCCTCAAAATTCGTCACTTCGTAACAAACAGATGAGGATACCTCTCTCTCTTCATATCCTCAAGCTCCCATGTAGATTCTTCTAATTGGTGGTTCCTCCATAAAACTTTCACCAAGAGAGTGGTCTTGTTCTGTAGAAATTTTTCACTACAATCCAGAATCTCTATCGGTTGTTCTTCATAAGAAAGATCTTGCTCTAGTGGTATAACTTCTGAACTTAGTACATGTGAAGGATCGGGTTTGTACTTTCTTAGGAGAGATACATGGAACACATCGTGAACTTGAGAGAGATTCAGTGGAAGCACCAATAGGTAAGCTACCTTCCCAACACGATCCAGTATTTCAAAAAGACTGATATACCTAGGGCTCAACTTTGCCTTCTTTACAAATCTCATTACTCTCTTCCAAGGAGATATTCGTAAGAACACTTTATCACCAACTTCAAACACTAGGTATTTTCTTCAGTTATCAGCATAACTTTTTTTTCGACTCTGACCTACTCTTATGTGTTGTTGAATAGATCGGACATTTTTTTCCATCTCATCAACAAGATCAGGTCCTAATAGCTTTCTTTCCCTAACTTCATCCCAGAAAGTTGGAGTTCGGAATTTCTTTCCATAGAGAGCTTCATAAGGATCCATTTGAATACTGGATTGAAAGCTATTATTTTAAGAAAATTCCAACAAAGGTAGGTTTTGATCCCAACCACCTTTGAAATCCAAAGAGAAAGCTCTCAACATGTCTTCTAGAGTTTTAATTTCCCTCTCAGACTGAACGTCTATCTGAGGATGATAAGCAGTGCTGAAACTCAACTCTATATCTAGAGTATGCTGAAGACTTCACCATAACTTCGAGGTAAACCTCAGATCCCGATCAGATTTAATGGAAAGTGGTACCCCATGCAATCTTACCAGTTCCTTTACATATATCCTGGTAAGCTGATCTAGAGATAAATCTTCTATAATAGCAATGAAGTGTGTCGACTTCGTAAGAGAATCAACTATGACCTAGATATCATTATTTCCTTTAGATGTTTTAGGAAGTCCAGTGACAAAGTCTATAGTGATGTTTTCCCATTTCCATTTAGGTATGGGTAATGGTTGTAAAATCCCCTTAGACTTCTGTCTCTCAGCATTAACTTTCTGAAAAACCAAGCATCGAGAGACATATTCAACAACTTATCTTTTCATGTCATCCCACCAGAAATACTCTTTCAGGTCCCTATACATCTTCGTGCTTCCAGGATGAATAGAGAATTAAGAACTATGAGCCTCATCCAGTAGCTCCTTCTTTAATTCTGGGATGAGAGGAACACAAACCTGATTCCTAAACCTTATTATCCCATCAGAATCAAGGTTGAATTCTGGAACATTTCTCACCTTCTTTTGTAACTCTACATCTTATTTTTGTCCCTCTTTAATCTTCACATCCATAGATGGTTGAACATTCATTTGAGAAAGATAAGATTTTTCCCCTTTCATTATAATTCCAAGATCCATCCTTTATAAATCCATAAATATTGGATCTTTTGAGATCCTCATCATGGATAAGGTAGCATGGTCTTGTCAAATTAATGCGTCTGCCACCTTGTTTGCTTTCCCAGGGTGGTAATGAATTGAGTATTAATAATCCTTAATCAGCTCCAACCATCTTCTTTGGCGCATATTCATCTCCTTTTGTGTGAAAATATACTTTAAACTTTTATGATCAGTATAAATATCACACCTTTCACCATAAAGATAATTCCTCCAAGTATTTAATGCAAAGATTACTGTAGCTAACTCCAAATCATGAGTTGGGTAATTTTACTCATGGATTTTCAACTATCATGAGGCATAAGCTATCACCATATCATTTTTCATGAGAACACACCCCAATCCCTTCTTGGATGCATCACTGTATATCACAAAACTTTATCCACTACAAGGCAGTGTGAGCACAGGTGCACTGGATAACCTTCTTTTCAACTCCTTGAAATTCTCTTCACACTCCTCCGTCCACACAAAAAAAACTCCTTTTTGATTCAACCTGGTGAGTGGATTAGATTATCATGAAAAATATTTCAAAAAACGTTGATAATATCTAGCCAAACCAAGAAAACTTCATATTGTAGTTACTGTTGTTGGTCTCAACCATCATTCGATAACCTCTGTCTTTGCTGGATCCACATATATCCCCTCTTTTGAGATTATGTGACCCAAAAATGAAACTTTTTGAAGCCAAAATTCACACTTGGTAAATTTTTCATAAAGATTCTCCTTTCTTAGGGTCTTTAATACAATTCTCAAGTGATATTCATGTTCTTCCTTACTCTTTCAATAGACAAGAATGTCGTCTATAAAGACTACCACAAACTGATCAAGATAGTCTCTAAAGACTCTATTCATTAGATCCATAAAGATAGCAGGGGAATTTGTAAGACCAAATGGCATCACTATAAATTCATAGTGTCCATAACTTGTATAGAAATATGTATTTGGTATATCCTCTTTTTTGACCCTTAATTGATGATACCCTGAATGAAGATCAATCTTGGAAAAGTATTAGGCTCCACGTAGTTGGTCAAATAAGTCATCAGTGCATGGGAGAGGATATTTGTTCTTGATAGTGATCTTGTAAGTTATCGATAATAAATGCAGAGTCTCATTGATCCATATTTCTTCGTAACAAACAGAACTACTGTTCCCCAAGGTGACGCACTAGGGCGTATTAATCCTTTATCAAGATTCTCTTGGAGTTGCTTCATCAATCCCTGCAACTTAATTGGGGTCATTCTATAAGGTGTCTTTGAAATGGGTATAATACCTGGTATGAGTTCTTTTGAAAACACAACTTCATGATTTGGTGGAAGACCTGGAAATTCCTCCAGAAAGACATCCTCAAACTCTTGTACAATGGGTGTATTCTTAATCAGGAGTTTCTCTCCAACCATTTGAGATAAATAACCTTCATTTATTGTAATCAAGACCCATATGATGGAAAAAAATTTCCACTAGAAGGTTATATTCATCGTTGAATCGATAGATGATAGTAGATTGATTGGAAATATTAAATGTGATTTCCCTTCTTTGGAAATTGATATGAGCTCCATATAAAGAAAGTCAATCCATGCCATGAATCACATCAAATTTCACTATAGGAAGGATCACAAGATTTCCATGAAGCACTTTCCCACAAATGTCAATTGGAGCAGAATTATAAACTTTTGATGCGACCGTTGTTCCATTAGGAGTTGTCACAGCTAACTCAACATCTCATTGTTTTGGTAATACGATGATACCCTTAGAAAATTCTTCAGAAATAAAAGAATGGGTGGATCCAGAATCAAATAAAACATTTGATTATTTAGAGTGGATGGTAAGTTCAACTTTAACCACTTCGTTATCATACTCCACATCATTGATAGTAATTGCATGTGACTTTCCTTTGTCTTTGGTCTTAAGAGTTTTTTGACATATATCATCAACAACAACCCCTAGACTAGGGCATTGATTGGAATAATGACCCATCTTCTTGCACTTGAAACATTGAAGTGTAGGAGGTGAATTATGTGTATCCCTTTCTTTTTCACATCATTAGACATATTCTTCCCATTATTTCGACATTCAACTGCCTGATGTCCTTCTTTTCCACACTTAAAACATTTTATTGTCCCTTTAAGACAATTCCCTCCATGTTTCATTCCACAATTTGATCATAAAGGAACACTCATCTTCTTTTCAGTGTAGTCTTTAGATTTTCCTTTGAATTCCATTTTCCTCTTCTTATCAAACCCATATGACCGATTGCTTACTCCAGTCTCCATCTCAACCTTGAGAGCACATCGAAAAATTTCCTCATAGCTATTGAAGTACCTTATGGCTAATGCCCTTCTAAGACTTGGTTTTAAGCCACTAAATAATCAATCGATCTTACTATCAGGTTGGATAATAATTCTGGAAGCGTACCTTTCAAGTCTTGTAAAATTTTCTTTGTAGGTACCAACAGATTCATAATCCTTTTGCTTCAGTTCAAGAAACTCCTTCTCCATCTTTGTTCGAAGAATATGAGGGAAGTACATATTGAAAAATAAGTTGTTGAACTCATCCCATTCCATGGACTCAATTTCATCCCTTTGCCTCGTATTCTTGATAAGATTCCACCATTGATCAGCATCACCTTCCAAACGATACACTACTAAGATGAATTTTTCATGTTTAGAACAATGAAGGACTGAAAATATCTTTTCAGTGGTACTGATCCATTGTTCAGCCACTAATGGATCAGAAGACCTGCTGAATGAAGGTAGACACTGCCTCATGAAGGATTCAACAGAATGTTTCTCCTTCCTTTTCTCATTTGGAAGTCTTGCATGATTCATATCTTGAGAAAGTTGTGTGAGCATGGATACAAGATTTTGTATTCTAGCTCCCATAACATTTGGTTGCTCAGGCATACAATCATTGCATTGTCCGTCACATTTAGCATTAACATGGTTCCTTCGAGTTCCAGCCATTGACTAAAACCAAGAAGCATAGTGTGATAAACACTAATTACAATAGGAAAACCACATAATTAGCAATAAAATTTCACACATTAGGTCTTATCATAGGTTATTCATGGCCATTTCTAAAACACAAAGATTGTGCTCTATTCTTAGACAAATCAGGGTTCTTACTAAGGATTTCACATCGTAGTTTCCAAAGGTTGACTATACCTTTCTTCTGATACCAACTATAACGACCCATACTTTACATACATGGTTATTACATCAAAAATTGAAGCATACTTATTACAACATATTACAAAACCATGAAAGGACCATATAGGTATAGTGTCTTTAGAAACTGAGAAACACAAACAACTAGTTCGTAAATCATCTACATTGTCTCCCGTTTATTTCATCATATCTAGACTCCCTTTTTGGCATATACTACTTAATACCCTTCTTCCTGACCTGGGGAAAGGAAAACATACAAAAGGGTGAGCTCAAATGCTCATTAAGGGTAAACAAAAGAAATATCAATCATATCATATTCATAAGAACATAACATTTTTAATATCTTAACCCGCAAAAGAGATCATAATATCATAACATGGGATAAATCATAGTGGTGAAATGTAAACCCAATAATCATAACTTAAAACATGATAATTTGTGTCATACACAAATAATCATATAAAATCATTTCATTTTAGTTAAGACTCATTTCTAAGACTATCATAGCGGACAAAGTCCATTACTGAACCAAGTTCAATCCTCATTCCAGTCCTGTATCACTGAACCAGATTAACTTGTTGTTACAACCATGTCTATCTCTTGAGATATAAATCTTTACCCAATCCATTGGAGGGATATATATGTCCCACCAATCTCATAATGAAACCATTCTTATTTGTGGCACAAAAATCATAAATCATACATCATATCATAACCTATGTAATAAAAATGGGATTCTTAAACATTGTGACATCATAAAACAATTCATATAAGATAAAGGACTTTATAAAAATATTTCCATTACAAAATAATAAAATCAATGTAATAATAGGGATAGAAACAGAACCCTATATTATCTTATATGGAAAATAATTTTGATAAAACACTTGAACTCCATTCTTAAGGAAAATATCATTTCTACTTCAAAAACATTTTTCCTTTCTTAACATGTCATACAACTTTAAAATAAAAGAAGTTGATTAAAAATAAACTTGAAAACATATAAAGGAAGCTTCATGGAAATAATGTTCTATGAAATCATAAAAATCCATTCATTCGTTATAAGTTAAAAAAACATTCTTCTCGTACTTTGGCTGGAAAAGTCAAAAAGTACCTCGTACTAAAAATGACAAACGATTCCTTTCATATATTTTACTAAAAACTCACCAATGGGTAAAATTGGATTTAAAAAATTGTAGGAGGATAGAAATAATATTACATATTGAGGGAACATGTATGTGGATGATAAATATTCCCCAGTAAATTCTGAAGTATAAACAATCTCGGATAAAAATTTAGATTGCGATATTTTCCATTACCTTAGGTCTGATATGCTTTGTACGTGTCTGAACCTCCTATATAATGATTTAAATAATGTCATTGAATTATTCCAGAATCATAATTTTTGTTATGATATCATATATGGTCATATTCTTAACTTCTTATTTGTAATATTTCATTGCTACTTGTTATTCGGGTGTTTATTGCTTTATGTTCTTATGCGTGTTTTGTCGAATAAATTCTCATTATTCATTTTAGGTTATAGATACCTCATTTACAGAATGGTATTAGTGTAATATAAATCATATTTACTCATTAAATTAATTTATATAATCATTATTCAATGAAGATCATGTATAATTAGTCGCATCACATCGTGGATACGGTAGGCCGTACATACGCATGAGCGATGATATCATTCCCATGATCGTGGAATTGTATTGAAGTCTATGTATACTATTTCAGAATAAACATCACATTAAAATAATCATATATAGTTATTCTTTACACAATTATACACATCCAAGTAAGGTGGTGGTGGAAACCAGATTACACCACCGCGTGGAGACGGTATTCCGCACGTACGCACGCCTAGTGATTTCTTTTTCTGTAGGATGGATATAAGGTGAAATAGGGTTGTTTCATATTTATAATAAAATATAAGTATATGAGTTATATTGAGGTTATTAGTTCATAATTAAACAACTAAATAATAATAAGTAGAAGAAGATATAAATTTGAACGAATCGGTGACGGATATTACCTCTTCTTCAACACGCCTCTTTGAAACTTCCTCTTAGGGCACTGAAATTGGTCTTCAAAGAAGACCAGGACCTCTAGAATGTTTCTAGGGAATTTTAGAAGAGAAATGGGTAGGGGTTGGCCGAGATTGAAGGCTCCAAATTGTGTAAAGAGGAGAGGGAGGAGGTGCCCTTTTATAAGGGAGGAGAGGGGCACCTTTAGAATTATAAGAAATATTAATTTATAATAAATTCCAACCCCACATAAAAACCTACAAAATGACTCAAATACGAATATTAGATGATATATGGTTGCAATATAATCAACCAATAAAAATTAGACAAGTTGGGAATTTATTTTAAACATTATCAACTTGATTTATCCTTATATAATATATTTAATTTTATTTGTGTTAATAAAATTCTAAATTTTAAATCATTATATATAATTACTTATATGTTGTGAATTGTCCATAATTGTATTATTTATTACATTTTCGACCATATAAATTTTAATTTATAATTTTTAAATATTTTTGTTATTTTTAAACAATTTTATAATATGTAATGTTTATAAAATAACAATAGTGTCAAATTTGACACTATTTATTTATTTGAATTTAAATAAAATATATACAGAAGATATGTTCGAAATAAAAGATTTAATAGATTCATAACATGTCATTTGTAGCTAGAAAATTAGTTTAGAACATTAAATAGTTCATATAATATTTATTTTGATACTTTTAATATCATTTATTTGATAATTCTACCGATACAATAATTTCAACATCACTATTGTGTCATAATTAAGGATAACTATTTAATCCCTAAAAATTATAAATAAATTCAAATGAGATATATAATTTTATTATCATTCTGTATACTATTCATGTTCGAAGTTTCATGAAGTTTATCATTAAATTAAAATTATTATACTTATAAGATTCAAGAGAGTGACATGTTGTCAGTTTCTTTGGTTTTAATAATAATTATATTATTTCATGGTCAAAAGTCCATGAAATGAATCTATTCAGACCCTTAGGTTGTATGGGTCGACTTTTATTCATCCAATAGTATTTTTTCAAGTGTTAGGATAATTTTATAATCTTATATTTACCCTTAATTTCCCGATTTACCTTTAACTGCAGTAAATAAAAATTACTGTAGTTACTATTCATAATCTCAAAAAAATAAAAGTAAAATATTAACATATTTTGGACCTACTGAATCCAAATATGGAGTCCATTTTTCAAAATTAAAAACACATAAGTTGCAGTAATTATTTTAAAATTAATCCCATTGTTAAGAAAATGGGTTTTAAAAGTTATAACTTTGCCAAAGATTGAAATGTTTTTACCTATGAATTCAATGTAAAATTAATGCTAATGACATACATTATATTAAATGGTAAAAATATATTCTATTTATACTTTAAAACCATTCAATATTATAATTAAACAATATAAATTATTACGATGAAAAAAGTTGTTTTTATTTAAAATATAGCGTGTTTTAACTATTTATTAAAATATGAAAGTTATCAGAATAATATGAAAAATTTATCCAAAGTAAATTTTTATATCCCGATTCAAAAGAAGAATTTTATTTTTTCAAATTGAACTTATAAACATGTCAAAAACTATATTTAAAGTGGGTGCGCCATCAAAAGGCGGCAAAACTGCATTTTTTGATAAATACTTATTTTACCCAAAAAACTTATTTTGTTCACATACCATGTTTTAGAAAATATGTAAGATGAATAATAATGTTATAAAATTCAAAATTCATTTAATACTATTCATAACAGCTAGTTTATAATATTATAATAATATATCGTTGTTTAGTGAAACTCGGTATTGCGTACTACACACTATCGAGGAAGGTCGTGATTGCGTGTAACGCAAGCCGAGATAGTGTTGTGTGTAGTGAAATATTTTTTTGATGTCGCGTATATGAGATAAAAAATATACTTATCATAAAATATCAGGGTGTTACATTCAAGTTTTCCTTCACCAATGTCATCCCAACAGGTTGGTGTGCGACATCTCTTTCCGTATAACGCTTCATATGGTGCCATCTGAATACTCGAAAGGAAGATATTGTTATAGAAAAATTCAACCATAGGTTAATATTGATATTACATACCCTGAAAGTCATGTGAGCATGATCTCAACATGTCTTATAAGGTTTGAATAGTCCGTTCTGATTGTCCATATGTTTGAGGGTGGTAGGTAGTGCTCAAACGAAGTTCAGTATCCAAGGCCTTCTGAATACTTTTCCCGAATCCTGATGTGAAACGTGGATCGCGGTCAGAAACAATCAATATGGGTACTCTATGAAGTCTCACAACTTCATTAATATATAGTCTTTCAAGACGTTTAAGTGGTAAATCCTCCCTTATATCAAGAAAATATGCTGACTTGGTAAGACGATCAACAATGACCCATATTTCATCATTCCTTATAGCAGTCTTTGGTAGTCCGATGACAAAGTCCATCGTGATATTATCCCATTTCCACTCATGTATGGGAAGAGGTTGCATGACTCCTCCAGGCTGTTGCCTTCCAGCTTTCACTTGTTGACAAACCATACATCTTGACACAAAATTAGCAATATCTCTCTTCATGTTGTCCCACCAAAAATGTTCCTTCAAATCTCTATACATTTTGGCGCTCCTAGGGTGTATCAAGAAATTTAAACTATGAGCATCATCCAAAAATTCCCTTTTTATATCAGGTATATCGAGAACACAAAGTCTCTTCCTGAATTTCAAAATTCCATCTTCATACACAAAGTCACTCAATATCCCATCATTCACAACTTTAATATTCTTTTGAAATTCTTCATCATTGGTCTGAGAACTCTTAATAATTTCTAGTAAAGATGGTTTGGCAACAATTTGAAAAAGCATTGATGTTTCACCTTCCATGGTTATTCTCATGTCCATATTCACTAGATCCATGAAAATTGGATCCCTTTAAATTCTCATATGGTTCAAAACTCCATGCTCTTTTCTGCTCAAATAATTTTCCACCTTATTTTCCTTCCCCAGGTGGTAGTGTATCGTGCAATCATAATCCTTGAGTAATTCAAGCCATCTCCTTTGCATCATGTTGAGTTATTTTTGTGAGAAAATATACTTCAAACTCTTATGATCAGTATAAATCTCACATTTTTCACCATAGAGGTAGTGTCTCTATATCTTCCAATCAAAGATCATAGCTACTAACTCAAGATCATGAGTAGGATAGTTTTTCTCATGAATTTTCAACTGTCATGATGCATAGGCAATAACCTTATCATTCTGTATAAGGACACAACCAAGTCCTTTCTTTGATGCATTACTATAAATAATGAACCCATCATTTTCCGATGGTAGATTCAATGTAGGATCATTGACTAATATTCTCTTCAATTATTCGAAACATTCTTCACACTCTTTTTTCCAAACAAATTTAACCCCTTTACAAGTGAACTTTGTTAATGGGTTAGCCAACCAGGAAAAATTCTGGATGAAACGCCTATAATAACCTACTAACCCAATAAAACTGCGTACCTCAGTTATACTCTTCGCTTCACGCCATTCTTGGATTGCCTTGGTCTTATAAGGATCAAAAAAGATTCCATATTTAGAGACAATATGGCTAAGAAAATAAATCTCTTGAAACCAGAATTCACACTTGCTAAACTTCCCATATAATTCATGTCTTTTCAGAGTCTTCAGGATAATGCGCCAGTGATTTTCATGATCTTTGAAGATTTTGCAGTATACCAAGATATCATCGATAAATACCACCAAAAAATCATCATGATATTCCTGGAAAACTCTATTCATTAGATCCATGAATATAGAGGGTGCATTATTCAATCCAAAAGGCATTACTGTAAACTCATAATGCACGTAACTGGTTCGAAATTTGGTCTTCAGAATGTCTTCCTTCTTCACACACAACTGATGATATCCATATCGAAGGTCAATCTTTGAAAATTATTGAGCTCCATGAAGTTGGTCAAATAAATCATCAATGCGAGGTAGGGGATACTTGTTCTTAATTGTTATATCATTGATTTCCCTGTAGTCGATACATAACCTCATAGATCCATCTTTCTTCTCAACAAAAAGGACAGGGGCTCCCCATGGATAAACACTAGGGTGAATAGATCACTTTTTATTAAATTCATCTAGTTGTTTCTTTAGTTAAACTAATTCCACAGTGGCTATTCTATAAGGGGTCTTCGATATAGGCCTTGAACCAGAAATTAAATCAATGAAAAACTCAATTTCTCGTTCTGGAGGATGTCCAGGTAAATCTTCTGGAAACACATCAATATATTCTCTCACAATTAGTACATCCTCTATTTGAACATTCATTTCCTCACCCATAGTCATTTCATTCTCTTCCTCCCTAATAATTGAATTTAGTTGAGCTATTGGGGGTGGATCAATGTAAGAATTAGGTGGTGGTGATTCCGCTCTAAAGATAAGGTGTTCTTTATCAACATCATCAAATATAGTAACCTTCTTCTTCTTACAATAAATTTTTTCATCATGGTCCAAAATCCAATCCATACCAAGGATTATATCATATTCAATCATAGGTATGATGATGAGATCTGCAGATAAAGAACATTTATGTGCTTTAATGGGGACTGATTCACAAAACATTGTTGCAATGATACTTCCCTTAGGAGTTTTGAATGACAACTCCCTTGTTAAATAAAATTGGAAATATCTAATTCTCTTAGCAAACTGGGAAGATATGAAACAATGCGATGATCCAGATTCAAATAAATCATTTTCTAAACATGAGGAAACCATTAAATTACCTGCCACTACATCTTTCGGTGATTCTACCTCAGCAGTAGTGATAGAATAAGCTTTCCCTTGATCCCTTAGCCTTTTCCGAGGTAAGTTCCGCTGACGCTTTGGACATTCATTTTCATAATGTCCCATCTCCCTATAGTTTTAGCATTGAACCTCGGTAGCTTCTTTCTTCCCCTTGCAATCATGAGCTTGGTGGCCTTTTTCACCACACTTGTAACAGACTCCCATTCCTTTAAAACAAGTACCGGGGTGTTTCTTCCCACATTTAATGCAGGATAGATATTCATCTTTTCACTTATTCCCCTTATTTCCATTCATAGAGTGTTCAACAGATCTCTTCTTCTCTTTCTTTTCCTTAAAGTCGTAAGACTTTGAGAATTCCTATTCTGTCTTGATAGCACAGGAGACAATATCTTCGTACGAAGAGAAAGATTGTGAGACTAATGCTTGATGGAGAAATGATTTTAACCCATCAAAGAAACGATAAATCTTACTTCTTGGGTTACATATATAATCTGTTGCATGCCTCACTAACCTTGTAAAGTTAGCCTCATACTTTGCAACATTCTCATCCTCCTTTTATCTCAAACTCAGAAATTGTCTTTCCATATCTACTTGATGGTCATGAGGAAAGTATTTTTCTAAGAAAATCTCTTTGAACTCCCACCATTCCATATTTGAAACTTCATCATCTTCCTTTGTGTTTTGTATTAATGACCACCATTGATAAGCATCTCCAGTGAGGTGATAAACTGCCATTACAACATTTTCCCTTTCACTACTCCCCAAAGCCTAAAATATTTTCTCTAAAGAACTTATCCATTTCTCAGATACTAATGGATTTTTACTCTGGTTGACTTTTTGTTGTTTTTTTCTCATGAAAATATATAAAATAGATCCTCCACGCTGTGGATCAGTGTGCTCCATATGGGTAAGGTTGTTATTCATAAAATGAGTGAGTTGTCCCAATATGGTGATTAGATTATCAGCACCAGTTATATCACCAGCTCCACTATAATTATCTTGAGCAGTAGGGAAATCACTACATGGAGTGCGTGCATTGATACGATTTCCATTTCTTCCACTAGGTGCCATTTCTAAACAATGGAATACACTAGATTAGTTTATGAATCTCAATACATAAATCCAAACTTGTAAAACACTTAACATAAATTGAACAGTTTAAGGATATAATCCATAGTCATAAAAATGTTTTCATTGAGGAAGTATATACTCATAAACCCTTCATAATGGTTTGTAAATAAAATGAGAATTATCCTAAGCATATCCCCCAGGAGTTCCGTAACCAAGAGTGCAGCAAGTCTCATTGTCGTGCACCAGTTCTCGTTCAATTCTAGCTCAAAGCGGTGTTTTTGGGTTTTTCCCTAGGTACATCTGTGTAGAGATACCTCTACCTGCTCAAATCCAGACAGGGATGTATTTCTCAGAAAATTCACAAAATATCTACAATACCAAAATTCTAGGAAGTTCTTCTATACTAATCCCGAAAGTCTATCTTAGGGCTATGTGCTATAATCTGAGTTTATCTAAATATAGTTTCTAAGGATTGTATTAAACTTCCTATGATACCAACTATAACGCCCCGACCCCAATTACCCAGAGTTAGTGCATTATTTCATAAAATTTTCATGATCACAAAAGATCAAGTCTCGAAAGACTAATTAGTTTTGTAGCCTTGGAATCACTATATATATTCCTAAAGTTTACATTACATAATAAAATGAAAACTAAAACAACATAGTCTCCATATTCCACACTCATATCCCCTCATACTATCCCTGTAGGTCATTCATAAAATACTTCTTCACATCCAGGGAAAAATAAAACATTTAAAGGGGTGAGCTCAAATGCCCAGTAAGGATAACAATATAGTGGAAACTTTAATAAATAATCATGAACATTTAAGGCAATGTATACCTAAAACAAAAGCCTTTTAAACTTGAACTTAAGCATAATATGATAGAGATAAAATTAAATAATTGCATTTACTTATTCACATGGATATTCTACTAGTTGAATAATCACATGCAATATCAATAACCACTTTCATAATGAAGGAATGCATAATTCCAGATTATCATAACCACATAGCCAAGGCCTCGTGCCAAGACTACAAATAAGATTTTATTAAGTCTTCATGCCAATACACTAGTTTGTCTCATGAGACCTACCAATGCATCGAGGAGCTATAGCGGGTCCACCCGTCACTTATTAAGTCCAATGCATTCCTCATATGAACATGTTAAAACATAACATAAACATTCGTATTAAAACTAGCATACGAAATGTAAATACTTTCTCCATATACCATGAATGGTATAAAAATAACACATCCACAGTCAAACATATCACAAAACCTTCAATAAAATATGGAAGTTTTGTATCATAATAAATCAACTTCAAATAAGCTTAAAATCCATCAAAGGATGTTGACATAGAAGAAATCAAAACTATTTGAGAGAAATATCTCTTTTTTGAAATCATTTAAAATTCACCTAATTATAAAAGAAAACATTTACTTTTAAAATATTCCTATAATCTTGTAAGGGAAGATTCAGCAATTTTATAATGGAAGAAAATAGCTGCACCCACCGTATAAGTTAAAAATACATTCTTACCTTAATTCTGTCGAAAAGGTTAAAAAGGACCTTGTTTGGAAAATGAAAGAAATATTCCTTTATAAAATTCTTATAAAAAGTCAACAAGGTTATAAATGACTTTAACCCATAGTCTGTAAAATATTAAGAATGATTTGAAATGCATTTTTAAGAAACATGGATGTGGATGATAAAGAGGTCCCAATATATAATTACGTATAAACAACCTCGGATAATGAAGAGATTGAGAAATAAACCCTTACCTTGTACTTTTCCTTGGTTGAGGGTAGTTTATCCTCCTGTATAATGGTTAAATAATTGTTATTAAATTATACAAGAATCATATACATTAATATGATATCATATATGGTCTTTCAACATTGATTTGTTAATAATATCGTAGTATTATCATTGTTTCGAGTGTTAACTGATTCGTTTTCCTTTATATTATTTGTTATGTGAGCCATATTTGTTATGGATGGGATCTATATTATTCATATTCATAATGATATCATGTCTCTAGAAATTTTTTTTAATCATCAAATGAAATTTAGTCTTGAATAGATACGATGAAGAATGAATCTCATCACGTTCGTGGTGACGGTAATCCGTACGTACGCACGGGTGAAAATATCATTATTTTGATATTAAAATAATATATAATTGGATATTATATCATATATAAAGAATAATTATCAGGTTATATTTATTATTTACATGAATTACACATCATTATTATACCCATCGAAATATTAATGTTTTGAATAACAATTACACCACGACGTGGAGACGCTAAGTCGTACGTACGCACGTATGGTGACATGTCATTCAAAGGATGGATAGAATACTGAATATGGTTGTACCATATTTATAATAACATAATAGTGTATATAAGATACTGGATTTATTATTTTATAAAGGTAATAACAAAGAAATAGGAAGTTGAAGAAGAAAGGAACTTGAAAGAGGGTGGTGAAAACATTACCTCTTAATCGGGTTCTTCCTTTTGATTTGATCAAAAGGGCTCCTTTGGTTTGCTCTATGATCCAAATAAGGCCTCTAGTTTGAAGTTATGTAAGTTGATCTAATATTTGGGCAGGGTTTGGCCGATCCAAAAGGCTTTTAAGGTTTGAAAAATTGGTTAGAAGTTGTGTCCTTTTATAAGGGGGAGGAGGGGCTCTTTAGAAAAAACATAAAGTATTAATTTATAATAAATTCATATTCGGTTTATAAAGGCTCCAAAGTGGATTATTTAAAGGTTAAGGTGGGGATGGGTCTAAATACTTTCAACCAATAGATTATAGATAGGTTTGGGTCACTATATTTACCTTATCATTTATATTTAACTCTTAGTTAAATAGTTTGACATTTAACATTTCTCTTTGTATTTTTATATTATATAGTTAATAATCTTACTATATACATCCAATAGACCCCCCAAGTGTTCCATTAGTGATACAAATATCATGATATAAGTCCTTTTTACGAACCTTAGATTTTTTGGAATAGAATATCAATTAATAATATAATATTTTTTTTAAAAACACATTTATTTCAATTTTGACACTATTGGGTATTTTGTTTTTGATAAATTCATAACAGCATTATTACTTCCAAAATAATTTATATAACCAATAATAATATGTCATATTAACCTATAAAATTAGTGTAATGCATAAAAAGTCTCAAATTACATTTATTTTTATATTTATAATATCAATTATTTTAATATTTCCTTAATTAGTTAATTACTGCATCACCATTATGTCATAAATAAATTAAATTATTTAATATATAAAAATTATAAATAAACTACCATTATGTAGTAAATCTTTTTATCTTTCTAATTAATATTTATAATAGAATTTATCTTTTTTATAACCCTATATTAAAAATGGTTTAGTAATTAAACCTTGATTTTAACTCTTTTAACTCTTCTTTGAATTAAATAATAATAAATGTTCTAATCTAATCCAAGTGCACCTAAATGATAATTCTTTTATTCATAAGGTTGTTTTTGGTCGACATACACTTGTCCAATAGAATTAGTACATGTGTTAGGATAATATTAATATCATTTTTACCTTTAATTACCTTATTTACTTTTAACCGTGGTAAATAAAAGTAAAAACGTTAATGTTCATAAAAAATTATTTTTATCTTATTGAACCACATTTTACTCCTTGATATTAACCATGTCTCTCGTATTTTTGAAATTACACTCACAGAAGCTGTAAAATTAAGTTTTATGTGAATTTGCAAATTCTCTTAGGAGGTGGGTAAAAGAGGGTGAAAATTTCAATAAAATTTTTTTATATCTAAAATTATTCTAAACTAACTCCATTGAATTAAATTGAACTTATATAGATATTATGTATCTATTTTTACCTTATTTAAATAAAATAAATAATTATTTAAATAAAAATTTATTTTTAAACTATAACTCAGTGTTTTTTCACTATTCATCAAAAACTAAATTTTTTCAGAAAAATACCAAAAATTCACCCTAAGATAATTTCGATATTCCGAATCCAAAAATGAAGTCCATTTTGAAAGATAAAATTTATAAAATTTCAAAAATGGGGTATTACTATTCATAACAGATAGTTTTATTGGTTGTGGTGTTTATTAGAACTCGAAGTTGTGTACAACACACGCTATTATATTATTCAAAGGGAATCGTACTGTGGATTCTTGGGGTGTTAAAATCATTTTAGTGGAAGAAAATTTAAGAAAAATACATATTAAATGTTTGTAAAACAAAATAATCATATAATAAAATCTTATGTTGTATCTAAATGACACCATCATCATCAAACTAAACATTTAGATCACACCTTAAATAGATGAAACATAATGTAAGAAATTTCTTTGACTATTACAATACCTAAAATTTATTCTTAATAAGGTAAATCTTTATGTATTAGGGATAGTACATACCTAGGTAACCATTTTTTTAATTAGTTAAACAAGTGCCTTAAATAGATACTCATGAAAATCATAGAATAACTCACATAAGGTTTCAGAGACTTTATATATAAAATAATGAATTTAAGTTTATTCCCATATAATATATATGATAGGGTATATTAATGACTTGTAGAGGTTGGATATTTTCTTTAGGATTATCCTTGTATAGTAATTCATTTTATTTTATCCTGGGAATTGTTTTGATAATATTAATGTATTACAACTATGTTTACCTTATTTTATCAAATTGTTGAGAAAATTGGAGTTTGGAATTTTTTCACAACCCCCCCCCCCCCCCACTAGTACCCCTTCAGGTCCAGATATGAAGCAGGAAAGAGAGAGAGGGAGGGAGAACAACCCTGAAGACCCTCTCAAATAGGTCATGGGTTGGCGACTAGAATTAAGGATATATTATACATAAAAATAGGAGTCGTTACTAATAATATATAAATTACAGTTATAATAAATAAGACAAAATCCACCTATAAAAACAATTAATAAATAAATAATCATGACTAATACATGAAGGTAGTGTAATAAATAATAGAAATGACTAAAAATACAAAAAAAATCTAGGTAGTTACCACAAACTCTGATAGATCCTAAATAAATCCAAGATCTATTAATGTCCACGCCAATCACTAACTGTCGCCTATGGAACTAAACACATTTATATATATGTGGTGAGTATATAAGTATACTCTAAGGGATCCTACCTAGAAACACTCATGAAAATGTGAAGGAAGCATACAAAATCCCAGTTAATAAACAAATGAAACAAAATAATTACCTAAATAGATAAAACTATATCTCATCCCCATCATGTATCACTAACCAAGTAACTCATATAAGTATATTCATATCAAAACATATATGTAAAAAAGGTACCCTATATCCACTTCCCTGCCAGCTTATCACTCTCACATCCTATTTCTTAATATCTAGTGTTATAATCACTACTATAAGTCATCCAACACCCCACACATACATGTCTATACCACATCATCGTATCATGTTTTACCTAATGTGCACATATCTCACCACATCCATAACTAGGTAGTATACCAAAATCTACTACACCACATGTATCATGAATTACACCATAATCCATCAGAGTTCATGAAAGTATACTATTAGGAAACCATATTCACTATAGTCAAGATACAATTATAAGTTATAACCTTAAGTCTCTATATCCCGCACATACAAGTATAGAAAAACCACAATTCATAATAACTCATATAGACATGAACCCTGCACCTTAACTCATTATCGTTTGGATACAGATACACATCATACAA
Organism: Viscum album; assembly: GCA_963277665.1. NCBI lineage: Eukaryota > Viridiplantae > Streptophyta > Magnoliopsida > Santalales > Viscaceae > Viscum > Viscum album. Next base: position 1,723,236,754 of record OY728126.1, on the reverse strand, counting down.
TATAGGAGGGTGGTGGGAAAGAGCGAAAAGTCAATCATATGTTTTTCTTACCAACATGGATGTTGAGGAAAACACTCATGCCCAAAACATTTGGGCATCAACTACCCACCTGACTTGTGACAGCCTGACTCCATAATACCCGGATTTGATTCCTTGAAGCATGATGTGTAAATTTTTAACAAAACATGCACTGATATTTTACACACCATCTCCCATACAAAGGATTGATTTAGTTCATGTTCTGGTAAACCAGCTACTTCTAACATGCTTCTTCTTTTAAAACTGATACTTGAAAAAAAAACTTATTTCAAAAACATAGAGTGAGAAAATGAATGCCCAGTAAGGGGTTTTAAAATAACATAATATACTAATATAACATTTGAAAAATATTCTCTTAAAACTTTCTATAAAAAAATTTCCTAAGAAATGTTGTAACACATGTAACGTATCATAACAATTGTCCAAGAAATAAATGTGCACAATTAAAAGCATACTAATAGAATTAAAAGGGATCATGATTCAATTATAATCATTCTCATTCAGAGTAACAAGTAAAGAACATTATAAATTAGTATGAATTATGAATATGTGAGTACAAGTTTAATAACTAAGAGTAATACATAATCAAAGTTGTGAATAATGGTAATAACGTTGATTTCATACACTACTACTGTAAAACATACACTGGTTACTAAAATCACTAAGTTCCAAATAAACATCATGCCAGAAGAATTTACTTTTTTTAGTACTCATAAGTATTGTCTCTTAACCATGAATATTATAGTAGTAAAATATCCACTTGGTTAATTTATTATCATAATCATTATGAGGAAACATATAATATCAGACCATGTCAAGACCTTGTATCAAGACTCTAAAATGTCAATGGCCTCCTACCATGACCTGATTGTCTCATGATAACTATTGATGCATCGAGGGGTTTTCATTAATCGGTCCCCAACCCATTATACCGAGTCTACACATTCCTCATATTACAAATAGGGTCGTATATTCAAAATGTCTCACACTAGTTTGAATATTTAATTTCACATTTTATATTATTCAAGGTGTCGCATACCACTTTGTATAATTGAATTCATAATTCCATAAAAGCTCATTAGAGTTTTAATCACAATCATTAGAATTTTCATATATATAGTGAATTAGGTATAAAATTATTTATTATAGAACTATCAAATGTTAAACTATGTCATTGACTAGTGAGTATGATAAGAAGATTATGGCATATGTGATGACAACTAATGCACGAAAAGAACTACAAGTTTTCTTACATAAAATAATATCCCTAAAATTCTAAGACTTCATTAATCAATACATATTGTAATTTCACCTGGATGCATAATCAATTAAAACGATAAAGAAAATATTATAGGTGGGGTATTAAACTGATAGATGTTCATACATTTATTACTGAAATGCTTTGGTATAACACATCACATGGGTATACATAATGCTAAAAATGGAAAACATGAAATTCAACCATAACTAACACCATTTAATATATATATATATAATTAATTCATACATATGAATATAAAAGTTTCAAACCCCAAATATTATACTCATAAACTCCCCACAATTACTAAACACATCATAATTATATTATTTGGAATATCCACACTTTGTGTTTCGTGTTGTGTAAATTGTTCATACAACAAGGTTTATATAAAAAAGTAATGTTTAAACTGAAACGTATTTTGAAAACACATGTTTTATTATTTATTATTAATATTTGTAAAATTCTATGTAAAATTGAGGATCAACGTTTATTTGCATACACATATATTCACATATCTGAATACAGATTATGTATTAAAGGGTTTAAACCAAAAATCCATTGACATCCATGTGAGTTTAATATTTTAGTCACATTAATTAACGAAAGTACCTAAATTTTAAATCATAATATACAATCAAAAGTTTTATTTATTTAAAAAATTCATAAAGATGTCACCCTCGATCACACATATAGGTTATATGAATAATCGGGTATACCTAAGGGTCTTACACAAAAATCAATCGACACATACATGTTTATAAAAATGTCAATAAATTATTAAAGTCCAATGTTGAGAGACTTAAAACTGGTCCTGAAGGTGAGTTATACATACTATATAATCATAAATTCCCATGAATACTCTATATATATATATGAAAATATAATTCTTTATGTTTAAAACAAAAATCTACCTCTTCCTTGAAACTCAATGTTTTGAGATCCTGTAACTGAACATAATAGAGGTTATCTTAAAACCGTAGGGATATATATATATATATATATATATATATGAGTACATATATAATCGGATATATGTGGTATATATATATCATGAGGAAAAAAATAATCCTTCATGTTTAAAAAGATTACATAACCCAAAATCCATAAGAACTGGGGTCAGGTATTTTTGGGTTTTCATTCAAACCACAAGGATGTATATATATATATATAAGATTATACATATTTATATAAGTATATAAACTTCCAACACAACATACAAGGAAATATAAGTTCCCCTACATTCACAATGCTATTTGAACTCAAAATCCCAGATGCCTTGGATCGGTATAAAAGAAAATATTAACTAAATCATAAGGTTGTATACACATTTTTATGAGAATATATATATGTGTGTGTGTTTATACTATCAATGTAATAAATAAACACAACTATTTACCTTAAATTGGTTTGAGGAGAAGGAGGGGCTCAGGAAAAGCTGGAGGATCTTGAAGAAGACTTGCGAAGAGGGAGGACCGTGAGGTTAGAGTGAAAACAGATAGTTTATATAAACTAAATTATACATAGATTATACAGAATAATTTATTGTCACTTGAAATGAATCTGAAAACTATTCGGCTTAAAATTAGACCAGGGTGTCAGCCTTGTGGAAAAATCATGAAAGGATGGGCCTCATATGGTGATGGGAGAAACCACGGGTGTGGAAAAAATGGTGAAAGTAGGAAGAAAACTTACAGGTGTGGAAAATGAAGGAGAGGACGAAGGAAATATAGGATAGGAAATCAAGAAAACAAATAGAAGGTGGAGATTAAATGGAAATTGATCCAGTGGTGGAGGAGACATTGCAGATTTTAAAGAGGATGGATGGCTTCGATTAGATCAAGATTCGATTGGATGGCTGAGATAAACGCAGTGTTCTAAAAATCGCAGATGGCCAAGATTAGATCTATGTTGGATCAGATGACACATAGAAATTTCCGAGTATACCATGGCTACTAGGAGTCGAGCACCTGATTGAAATAAACGGCTCAGATCACATGTGATGAGATCCAATAACCTGGATTCAATCCATGCCATTTTCCCTCATCCCACATTGAATTAGAGGGAGGTTTCATGAACCTTTATAATCCCAGAGCTCTCAACCTTATGCCATATTACGCACCCCCCACCCAGTACTGCCCTGTATTGGGTTCTACGGGTGTTCTCTTGTGCCCACCCACTCCTCTATGCCACCATGCACGATGATGCCTCTGGTTCTCTTTTGTGCTCCTGTGTGTCGTTCAAGGTAGTTATTCCCCCCGCTCGGGCCAGCCTGTGGTAAGGCCGAGGGATAGGCTCCGCTACCTAGCACGTGCTACCTCCCTCGGCCGGGCTAGAGGGTTGTCCCCTGGTGGGTGTATATTTTTTATAAACAACCAACTCACAAAATTAACCATAAATCATAAAAAAATAAATATATTCATTTTAACTATAAAGAAAATATCTTACCTTTTATAAAACCTGATTTTCATTTTAAACATTAAAAGATTAAGGTACACCAATTAAATTATAATTTTCCTTGACTAATAGTATTACTAAAATTATTTACAAACATGTTTCAAAATTCAGAGATAAATAATCATACCTCCCTTTAAACACAAAGTTATAACTTAAAATTTAATATTTCTTTTTGAAAACTATTATAGTATTATCAGAGAACTTGTTTAAGCATTAAGATTGAAAACATTTTCAAGATATTTTAAATATTTGAATGGTTTTTGAAATCCTAACCTCATTTTAAAATCACACAAAGTGTAGTTAAAAATATTAAACCATTATCCTTTTAAAGCTCATAATAAGAGGTTTTATTATAATTTCCACCCATAACTTAAATTTTTTGGAAAATAAAATTATACTTAGATATTTTTAATTAATCCAGAAAAATACTGACGACTATAATTATAGTTGTTAAAACTCAACGGTCACCTAAGTCAATAGTCGAATTAAGACTCTTATAAAACAATGCTTTAAGGTGTTTCATAAATCAAAAAAAAAATGATAAAGATGGTGCACATCACTCCATTGATTCTTAGTGTTGCTGCAGTGGCTCTAGCCATTCAAATTGTTTTTGTGACATATCTAATTGACCCATATTATCTACTTGGGGTTCTTGTTGTTTTGGGTGGTCTCCCTATAATTATAATAGAACTTTTAATATGTATTTTTGATTAGTATGGTTTTCCTTTTACTTTGTTGTAATGTTAACACTTCGGTTTTTTATTTAAATAAAATTTCCGGTATTTATAGATTGCAAATTTTTTCAGATAACATCAAAATAAAACTATAATATTACTATTACATGAGAGATTAGTATTGGGGCATCACATTATTCCCCCTATAATGAATTTCATCCTCACAATTCATTTTATAAAACCATGCTAAAAGAGACTCTCAGACGTTCTTCACCACATCCTCCATTGTGGGGGATCCTCAGTTGTGGCTAGATGAATACCCAAATTGGTGTTAAACTCTTCTGCTTCTTTGGACCAAACACACCTTGGGCAGTATGGGTTAAACTCATGTAGTGTACACTCGGGCTTCCAGAGGGAGGCTCGAATGGTAGAGAGGTAGGATATGTTCGAATGGACAAAATCTCTAAGGAATCTTCAGACCGACTCTTGTCTGAGGATGTCAAGGCTGTAGACGTGGTCATATAAACTGAATCTCATGATTTGGTGCATATTGGCTATGTGAAGCCTCCCCTCCAAAGAATCCTCCTAAAACCTTACCCTATCTGTGATGTTTTGGGAACGTGTGAAGCATAGGAAAAGACCTTCACGGTACTTTCCCCTCTGTTTATACTCAGGATGTTGAGCATTGGCTATAAAGTGGTAGATGTAGGCATTCCCTTAGTAGTAACGAAGAATGTGAGGATTTTTCGATATCTCATATAGATGTTTGCATGTTATTCTCAAGTTTTCAATGGGAAGGTATTCCTCGGAGCGTGTCTGGACAATTATGATTTCTAGAAGTTCGGTAGGAAGTGATAAAAGAGTGGTTAGTGAACTCATGTATTCTATATGAAATTTCAAGAGGTATGTTTTTTTCAGTCAAGACATAACCATAAAAATACTTTATTTGTAAAATCATGTTAAAGTAACAAAACACATAACATTATTCAGTTACAAAAAGTTCAAAAACCCAAAGTATTACATAACTACTCAATCACTCTAACAGTACGCGTACAGATTTCCTAATGTCCATTGTGATGGAACTTCACTGGATTCACCGTTGTTGGAGATTTCCCCAATTCCCAGTCAAACGGATTCCCAAAGTGGTTCCAAACTCTTCAATCTCCATGCTCAAGATGCAGCATGGGTAGTCCAGATTAATTAGGTGTGGGAACCTAAAGTTCCAACAAAGTAAATCATAGAGGGTATAGAGTTGGGAGACGTCTACTTGAACATTCTATATATTGTAAACTGGTAGATTCAACCTTGAAGATTTCGAAGTCCATGACTTTCCTCGAATACCATAGGTTATGATTCGACAGAGGTATGATGCCCAGAGGTCACACTCTTGTGCAGCTTCCTAGAATTTCATTAGTGAAAAGAAGTTGTCAGCCAAGGTGACATATTGAGGTAGACCTTCATGATAACTTCCCTAACGTGCATATAAGGGAAGTTGGGCATGCATCATTGTAAATTAATCAAAGCCTGATACTCGATGAAGTTGGAGTACACTAGGAAAATTGGACACATGATAGAGATGTTGACATGATAAATGGAGGTTTTCAAAAGTTTCATATCCTTTTAAACATGCCCTGGCCACTATGGTTTCTAATATTTATGTCAAAAGGAATAAAAATATTGATTCTTCATCCATTAGAAAATTAAGAAAACATCATACTTAGTAATTCTTAAGTACATTTTTCTTTTTTCAGTTCTGGTTTTCCAGAATTATCTAAATTGAATCCTCTGATACCAACTATGACAGACTGACTACAAATTACTCAGAGCTAGTTCCTTGAAACATGATGTGTAATTTTTTAACAAAACATGCACTGATATTTTACACACCATGTCCCATATAGAGGATCGATTCTGTTAGGGTTCTGGTAAACCAGCTACTTCTAACATACTTCTTCTACTAAAACTGATAACTGAAAAAAAATTCCAAAACGTAGGGTGAGAATAAAAATTCCCAGTAAGGGGTTTTAAAATAACATTATATACTAATATAACATTTGAAATCATTTATTTAAAACATTCCATAAAATATTTTTCTTAAGAAATGTTGTAACACATGTAACGTATCATAATAATTCTCTAAGAAATAAAAGTGAACAATAAAAAGCATACTAAAAGAATTACAAGGGAACATGATTCAATTATAAGAATTCTCATTCAGAGTAACAATTATAAGACATTCTAAATAAGTTTGACTTATGAATATGAGATTATAAGTTTAATAAATAATCGTAATACATAATCATAGTTCTGCATAAAGGTAATAGATTTGATGCCATACACTACTACTGTGAAACATAAACTGGTTACTAAAATCATTGACTGCCAAATAAATTTCATGCCATAAGCATTTACTTCTTCAGATACTCATAAGTAATGGCTCTTAACCATAGATATTCTACTAGTTTAATATCCGCTTGGTTAATTAATTATCATAAACATAATGAGGAAATGTATAATATCAGACCTTGTCAAGACCTCGTGTCAAGACTCTAAAATGTCAATGGCCTCGGGCCATGACTTGTCGGTCTCATGAGAACTATCGATGCATCGAGGGGATTTCATTAACCACTTCCCAACCTTTTATACCAATTCTACACATTCCGCATATGTAAAATAGGGTCGTATATTCAAAATGTCCCATACCACTTTGAATATTTAATTTCACATTTCATATTATTCAAGGTGTCTCATTCCTCTTTGAATAATTTAATTAATAATTCCATAAAAGGTCATAAGAGTTTTAATTACTTTCAATAGAATTTAAATATATATAGTGAATCAGGTATATAAGTATTAATTTCATAAGTATCAACTGTAAAACTATTTCCTTGACTGGTGTGATTGATAAGAATATTATGGAATATGTGAGGACAACTAATGCACTAAAAGAACTACAAGTTTTTTTACATAAAATAATCACCCTAAAATTATAAGTCTTTATTAATCAATACATATTGGAATTTCACCGGGATGCATAGTCAATTAAAAAGATAAAGAAAATATTTCAGGTGGGGTATTAAACTGAGAGATGCTAATACATTTTTTACTGAAATGATTTGGTAAAAAACCTCACAAGGGTATACATAATGCTAAAAATGGAAAACATTAGATTCAACCATAACTAACACCATTTAATATATATATATATATAATAAATTCATAAATATGAATATAAAAGTTGAAAACCCCAAATATTATACTCATAAACTCCACACAATTACTGAACACATCATAAGTATAATATTTGGAATATCCACAGTTAGGGTTCCATGTTGTGTCAATTATTCATACAATAAGGTGTATACAAAGAGTAGTGTTTTAAACAAAAAAATATTTTTAAAACACATTTTTTTTCTTTCCTAGTAATCCTTGGAAAATTCTCTGTAAAATTGACGATCAATGTTTATTTGAATACACATATATTCACATATCTGAATAAAGATTTTGTATAAAATGGTTTAAACCAAATATCCATTGACACCCATGTGACTTTAATATTTTAGTCACATTAATTAATAAAAAGTCCCTACATTTTAAGTCATAATGTAAAATAAAAATGTTTTATTTTTTAAAAAAATTATAAATATTTTAACCTTGATCACACATATAACTTATATAAATAATCGAGTATACCTAAGGGTCTTACACCAAAATCAATCGACACATACATGTTTATAAAAATGTCAATAAATCATTGAAGTCCAATGTTGACGGACGTAAAACTGGTCCAGAAGGTGAGTTATACAAACTATATAATTATACATGCCTGTGTATAATATATATATATATATATATATATTTGAAAATAAAATTCCTTATGTTTAAAACAAAAATCTACCTCTTCCTTGAAACTCAAAGTTTAGAGATCTTATAACCGAACAAAATAGAGGTTATTTTAAAACCATATATATATATATATATGAGTACATATATAATCAGATATATAAGGTATATATATATTGCATGAGGAAAAGAAAATAATCCTTCATGTTTAAAAAGATTACATAACCCAAAATCCATAAGACTTGTGTCAGGTATTTGCGGTTTTTCACCCAAACCGCATGGATGTGTGTATATATATATATATGAGTATACTTATTTATATAAGTATATAAACTTCCTACACAACATGAAAGGAAATATAATTTCCCATTCTTTCACAGTACTTTTTGAACTCAAAATCCAGGAGACCTAGGATCAGTATAAAGGAAAATATTAACTAAACCATAAGGTTGTATACACATTTTTATGAGAATATATATGTGTGTGTTTATACATTCAATTCAACAAATCAAGACAAAACATTCCCTTACATTGGTTTGAGGCTGAGGAGGGGCTCAAGAAGATCTCGGAGGATCTTGAAGGAGACTTGCGAAGAGGGAGGACCAAGAGGTTAGAGTGAAAATGGATAGTTTATAGAAACTAAATTATACATAGATTATACAAGATATTTTAATTTCACTTGTAAGTAATCTAAAACCTATTAAGTTTAAAATAATACTGGGGTGTCAGACTTGTGGAAAATTCATGAATGGAGGGGCCTCATTAGGTGATGGGAGAAACCACAGGCGTGGAAAAAATTGTGAAAGTGTGAAGAAAAACTACTAGTGCGGCGCATGCAAGATAGGAAGAAGGTGTTGTGGGAAAGAAAATCCGGAAAATGAACGGAAGACATAGATTACATGGAAATTGATCCAGGGGTAGAGGAGAAACAGAAGATTTTAAAAAGGATGGATGACTTTGATTAAATCCATATTTGATAGGATGGCTTAGATCAAAGTGGTGTCTTAAAAATCATGGATGGCCGAGATTAGATCTATGTTGGATCAGACAGCTCACATAAAATGAGAAGGATACTGCAACTACTAGGAGTTGAGCGTCAGATCAAAATAGACGGCCTAGATTGCACGCAACGTGATCCAACGGCCTAGATTCGATCCTGGCCATATTCCCTCATCCCACATCAAATTAGAGGGAGGTTTTGTGGCCCTTTATAAGCCCAAATCTCTTATCATTATGCCAGATTACTCCTCCCCCCCTCCCAGTATAGCCCTGTACCAGGTTCTACGGGAGCACTCTTACTCCCACCTATGCCTCTCTATCGCCTCTCACGGTAGTGCCTCTGGTACCCTTGGGCCCTCATGTGTGCCTTTCGAGTTAGCTATGCCCCCTGCTTGGGCTGGCCTGTGCTGAGGCTGAGGGCTAGGCTCATCCACCTAGCGTGTGCTGCCTCCCTCAACCTGGCTAGAGGGCTGGCCCCTGGTGGGTATATATTTTTTATAAAGATCAAACTCACCAAATTAACCATAGAATCATATAAAAATAAATATATTCATTTTAACTATAAAGAGAATGTCTTACCTTTTATAAAACCTGATTTTTATTTTATACATTAAAATATTAAGGTACACAAATTAAATTATTCTTTGCCTTGAATAAGAGTATTACTTAAATTATTTATAAACATGTTTCCAAATTTAGAGATAAAAAATAATACCTCCCTTTAAACAAAAATTTATAACTTAAAATTTAATATTTCTATATTAATAATATTTTAGTATTATCAGAGACCTTGTTTAAGAATTAAGAATGAAAAAAATTACAAGATATTTGAAATATTTGAAAGTTGTTTGAAATCCTCACCTCATTTTAAAATCACACTAAGTGTAGTTCAAAATATTAAACCATTTCACTTTTAAAGCTCATTATAAGAGGTTTTATTATAATTTCAATCAAGAACATAAATATTTTGGAAAACTAAATTATACTTAGATATTTTTAATTAATCCACCAAAAGACCAATGACAGTAATTATAGCCGTTAGAACTCAACGATCACCCAAGGAAACGGTCAAATTAAGACTCTTATAAAACCATGCTTTGATATGTTTCCAAAATCAAAACAAATTGATGATGATTGTGCACATCATCCCAATAGTGGTTATAATGATATACATATAAACCTTATCTCATTTAGTTTATTCTTCCAATCCTCAACCCATAGGTTCCTTCTTGGTAGTTTTTGGAGTCTCTTCCTCTTATAGATCACTACATTTAGGGCTCAATCTCTGGTTTGGTTGAGTTTCTTCCCTCTCGGTAAGTATCCATTCTACTTATTCATCTCTCTTATTGTGGTTTCAGTGTTGGGATGAATTTATCGAGTCAGTTGATCATATTATGATTCTTTTTTTATCCTTCTAGATATGTTATGTGATCTTCTTCCAAATATTGTTCTTCGCATTGGTTGTTACTCAACGTGCATGGTTCTCAATGTATATAGAATCGAACATATCCCCCAACCACTTTTATTGTGTAATAAAATTATATGATGTATAAATCAGTTATAGGGCCTCTATTTTTTAATCTATATTCCTTTCATTGGTTGTAGAACCTGTCACTTTTGGGGTGCACTCTGAGTTTGTGGTAGGTGGTTTCATCTCAAACTAATGTAGGGTGAACCTTGAATGATATGGTTTTAAAAATTATTTTATAAATGAATAGGAATTATTTATTAATTTGGGTGAGTAAAGAAGTTTTTGGGAGAGTATTGTTTCACCCTTATTTTGGTAAAGGAGAAGTTATTTTTAATGCATCATAAAATAGATTTATGAAATGGATTTAAAATAATGGTTTGATGAAATGATTTGGGAATTGTGTCACTTGGAAAATCTTGAGTAGTTTCGTAGAAGGTGTAGAAATAGGCCTCATCCATTATTACTTTGGGGGTTCAATTCATTGTATGTTCCTCTACTATCTAGGAAAATTATCTTAGCGACTTCATATACACTATTGGGGTGGGTTCACAAACAAGTGTCTTCCTCTACTCCCAAGATTTGATGCATATGTTTGGGGACCTGATGTGCGGATTTGTCTATGTTTTTGTACGATTTACCTAGAAATCCTAACCTGTACTGATCCTTGTCAGGATTTACCTATGATTCAATTTTTTTTTCTTTGATTACTTTCTTTGATAAATTTGATATTCTTTAATTTTTTTTACATGGATGGTTTTCGAAATTGGGGAGAAGGTGGGATTTATTTACCATTATATTGATATAAAGACTATTAAATTTATCATCATGACTTGTTTTTCTGTAAATTTGATCATGTTATAATTTTTCACATAGACTTGATATGGAAAATCTAGGTGGGATCCTACTAAGCCTACTTATCTTGCATCGATCACACCCCTTTAGCGGTGGATTGACCTTGTATTGCTTTTTGATGTAGGAAAAGAAAAAAAGTGGTGGTGAGGCGATGAGGTTCATGCTAGTTGGTTGTGGGTGGCTTGTGGTTATATAGTGGGAGGGTGACCACACATCACATGGATTAATAGTTTTTTGTTTTAGTTTTCCTATCTTGGTTTTTTTGGACACATACCTTATGGTTTTATCTTTGGATTTCAGGTTTTATTAATACCATTAGTTTCCTTTATTATTTCATATGTCTTTTTTTGTTTCTTTCCACTATATATATATATTACTAGTATCTTGTTTTATTTTGGGTTAAATAATTCAATTTGGTCTATTTTTGATGCTCAGGTGCAAGTTTCCAACCCGTGGGGATTGGGAACACCCTTCAGGTCTTGTTGTATTTCATTTTGGAGCTAAGATGGATGGTTTATATAGGTTAGGATGTGATAATTTGGTATTAGAGAATGTTTATTCTTAGTCATGGTATGTTGTTAGATGAGAGATAAGATTTATATACATAAGAGGTAGGTTTATTTGAGTTTATGGATGGTTCTTATCATGATGAGCCTCAAGTTACTAGTGGATGTTGTAATGTGTTCCTTAGGTATTGATTTTTGGTCTTGATCTTAGTTTATGCTTATTTTTTTCTATTTTGAACTAATATTGTATTATTTTATGATTATTTACTTTCATTTATACTGTGTAGTAACATGAATATGAGACATCTTACATGGGTTCCATAGAAGGGTGTTTCAAATGCTTCTATAAGGATAAGAATGATCCCCAAAATGTAATATGAGTTCAAGACACAGTTGTTAACTTGCGTACAGGATCTAGAAGAGACAGAGACATATCTCATGAGTTCTTATAAGAGATGTTACCATACATAAATGGTATAAATGATCCCCATGATTTAGAGGACTGTAATGATAGGATTAATCAGGTCTTTGACTTCTTGGATACACCTGAGGTATCAAGGTGAAGTGTATGATGTTAAAACATGAGGGTCTTAGAAAGAGGTGGTGGGATTCCATGGTAAAAATGAACTAGTATGTGGGATTGGATTGGAAGGGTTTAAATATTCTATTTATTCAGTATCTCTTCCTAGAATATCTAATGATTTGAAATCCTCTATAGTTCCTCACTATACAGTAAGAAGAGCGATCAATGTCTGATTACACAAATCATTTTATAGAGCTAGAACGTTTTTCTCTAGAGGTAGTGAATAATGATAAGTTGAATGATCATATATACCTATAATATTTACAACCAAATATATTATCACATGTGTACATGTTGAAGGTTTTACATTTTATGAAATTTTTGACATGGATATAATGGAATATATGGGTATGTTTGGAATGATTGGTTATACATGCACTTCTCTTCCAACTAGTGTTAGTTTCAATAGATCTCGAGGGATGAAGAGAAAGTAGCATGATAATTTTAGGAGTGGTGGAGGTATTTCTCAGTAGAGAACCCCCTCTGAACTATCAGTTATAGAAATAAATGATCTTCTAACCTACAATTAGTGTATAAATATAGGTCACACCAAGTGTAGTTATCCTACACCCCTAAAGATATGAAATACATGTGGCTGTTATGGTCATCTATAAATGTTCTTTTAGGATATGACTATGTCTCATTATGGTCAGATAAATTTGGTTCCAAAGGAAACTATGGTGTATTCAAATACATCAGGGTGTACAAGGATCCACTCACAGGCCCCAGGAGTGAATCACCTTCACACAATGGATGAGTTTCTAAAAGATGTTAATGTGGGCCTAGTGAAAGTGAGAGGTACCATTTTTATTGCATCTTCCATACAAACATCTTAATTCAATACTATCTCCTACCCCTTAATTATATATTTTCCATTTTTTATGTGATAAAACAACAAATAGAGCTTATTTTTATTATCATCGAGTTAGTGACACCTCTTGGAAAGAGGAACAAACAAGGGTTTAATGTTCATATTTTTCTGTATCGATGGATTATGTAGTGTTGGTCTGGGACTTCTTGGTTCTTAATATAGGTATTATTGAATTCATAATCCTGATAGATTAGATATTTATTCACAATTATAGGATTGATTTTTGACTTCTACATGTTTTAATCCTTTCTGCCAATGTGATCTCTTGGGTGTTTCTGGGAGTGTGGGATCTGAGTTCCGGTCTTGCAAGACCTCTCTTACTAGAACTTAAGAGTTTTTGGTCTACCATTATATTTGATACTAATGGTGTTTCCAATTATTGTGTTCTACTAGTGTTTTTCCAAGGATTTTCTTATGTATTCCTATATGATTTCTCAGGTCCTCATCCATATAGGGACCTAGACTTTCTAATTGATCTAGTTCTAGGTAAGAAACAGATATTGGTACCCTCTTATTGTATGGAACCTTATGATATAAAAGATCATAAGATCTAGTTAGAAGATTTAATATAGATTTTTTTTTCACAATAGTGTTTTTCATGTGTATTCATGGTTATCTTTGGTAAGAAGTAAAAAATGTCAATTCATTTGTGTGTGGACTACCAGATGTTGAATTGAGTGATAGTTAAGAACGAGTTACTTTTACCCCATATGGATGTCATATTTGATCAATTAAAGGGTAAATAGGTTTTTGAAAATTTAACTTTAGTTGGGTTATCATATGATAGATTTTTGGGATTTTGATATTTTGAAGATCACCTTTAGAAGACACTATGTCCATTATGAATATCTTGTAATTAATTTTGGTGTAAATAAAACTCTATTAGTTTTTATGTACATGATAAAATAGATATTATATCAGTAACTAGAGACATTTTTTATTATGTTTTTGGACAACATCATGGTATATTTGAGATTATATCATGAGCATATTCACAACATTAATATGGTATTTTAAATCTTAAGGAATCACTGGCATTATTGAAAGATTTTGAAATTAGGTTTCTGGATCCAAGAAGTGAAGTTCATGGGGAATGTGATTTTTGTGCATATACTTTAAATTGATCCAGATAAGGTGAATTTTTTTCTTATCATGGGAGGAAGCATTGAACTTCTTTGAGATGTAGAGATTACTAGTTCTTTTCAAGATACTATGGGAGTTTCTTAAAGGATTTCATGAGGTTAGTTTCACCTATGATAGCTCTTACCATGAAATGGGTAAAATTCATAATGGATTTAAATTTTAAGACTTCTTTTGTTGAATTGAAACAGATTATGACATTAAATCCTATTTCAATATTACTTGATCCTAGTAAGGGTTATTTTGTGTACTATTATGATTTCGGTTCTGTTATGGATTGCATGCTTATATAGGATGATTATATTGTTTCCTATGATTATCCTTAACTTTAGACACATAGTAAAAATTACCTCACTCATGATTTGGAGCTATCCACAATTATAAATGTTCTTAAATGTTCATGGAACTAACTTTTTGGGTGAGGTTAATAGTGTTTTTTATCATAATATATTGAGTTATATCTTATCGTAAAATTAATTTAATCTTAGATAGAGATATTGGGTGTAATACCTTCAGTTGTTTTATTTTTACATTTCCAACACCCTGATAAGGGGAATGTTATCATGTATGCTCTTAGTAGAAAAGTTCAACCATATACCATCTTAAAATTGGTGTAATAGTGGAAAATTATTGGAATCTTCACTTATATGTATCTATATTATTAAATGCATGATTCTGGTTTTTGGATATTTTCATCACTCCTTAATTATATTTTATAGTTTTAGTAGCATGAAAATGAATTCAATGGAATTAAGGAAACCCTAAATAATGGGGTGACCATTTCTTATTGGTCTCTCCCTTATAATAGTATTCTTTGTTTTGGTGATTATTTTTTCATCCCAACATCTGTGATGGATTCAATCATTCATGACTATTATAACTGTTAATGGGATATTCACTCTAGCATGATGAAGATATATTATTAAATTAGATGGAGTTTCTATTGGTTGGGTATGAATCACGACATTACTGATTTATTGAATCACTTTTACACGTTACAGTAAATAATTTTCAAGAATCACAATATTTTGGTACACTCTATCCTCTTCTAATTTTATATTTGAAATGGGTCTAGGAGTCTATGGAATTTTTTCTTTATTTCCATGGACTCCCTATAGGAAGAAATATATTTTGGTGGTGGTTGATTGGATTATTAAATCATCCCATTTTATTCTAATCAGAGACACAAATTTGGTTTAAGATCTATTGAATTTTTATGTGTTAAATATTTTTGAGTTATATGTGGTTCCTTCTACCAATGTTTTAGATAAGTATCCCATGTTTACTTCCATATATTGGAATATTCTCCATAATTTTTTGGGGACTTAGGTTCAGTTGAGTACAACTTACCATAGAGAGAAAAAATTTCAAACAAACTGTGATATTTAAATCCTATAGGATATTCTTCATGTCTATATCATGTATTTTGGTGGATTTTGTGATAATCATCTGAGATAGGTTGAGATTTAAAAAAAATGAGTTACCTATATTTGATCAGAATGGATCTATTTGAGGGTTAGTATGGTAACACGTATAGGTCACATATTAGTTTCGAAGATATGGAAAAGGCATCTCTTGTGGGAATAATTCTTGTTCAAGATACATTGATCATTTTTTATGATATATGTCGATTCTTGGTTATGTCATAGTTGGAAAAAGTTGTATATGAATCTTCAATATCTTCCATTGAAGGTTTCCATTAGTGACCAAGTCGTTTAGAAGGTTTCTACTCAATTGGTTCATCATCGTCTTGGAAAATAGGGAAATATAACTCTGAGATGTTTTAAAACATTTAAAGTCACCGATTAGATGATCCATAAAATATCATGCATGTGATATCATACTCAGAATTTATTATTTCACAAATAGGGGATAAATAGAAATAGATTCTTATAAAAGAAACATGTAACCTGCACACATAATAAAAAACCATAATAACATATCATGTACAAGTCATGTAACTCCCCCTTTTATCGTATTTTTATAACCAACACCCCCCCCCCCTTAACAATTTCATTTAATACAATCCTAAAAAATGGTTTGTAAGTGGGATTATAATACCTTAACCTTCATATGTGAAATATATACATAATTTCAAGATTCAATGAAATTAACTATAATGACACATTATTCTCAAATTATCTCCCCCTAAAAGGATTAACTCATCTTTTTATGATTTCATGGTAGTCAGTAGACTCCATGAGGAACAATCACTTCATAATATCCAGTTGTGAGATCCTTAATCTTATCCTTTAATTACCTACATGTTAGATTAAACACATTGAATAGTAGGGAATAAGGAGAAACCTATTGGTTTCTAAGAAATAACATTCAGATTGATAGAATCCTCTAAATCTCTGCCATTATTTTCTTCCAATCACATTATGAGGATATTTATTTTGAATCTTCTTTATATTTTGAGTATCATATATTTAAATTCCTTCTTTCATCCCTTGAACATCCTTTTTATATAGAATATATTTTTCCACTTAATTCTTCTGAATATTTATGTTTTTAATTATGAAAAACTTCTCATAAATTCTTACCTCACCTTATAAAGATTTTTTTTATTTAGCCTCACCATGGTTTTTAGATTCTAAAAAAAATCAATTTTAATTTTCTTTTATAAATAACTAGGAATTATTTTTTAACATGCACAGTCTTCTCAAAATATTCACATGACTTTCCACTAGTTTTCTTTGGAAACCTCTTCAATTTCACAGTATAGGAAGATTATCCTACAAATATTTTCAAGCATACCTCAGTATCATAACCATTAAAACTACATTGGTGATAAACTTATTCTATAATCTAAAATTTATTTTGTGTAGATAGTTTTGTTATAGATCTTTTAATAGTTTTTTTCTTAACATTTTATTCTTAGATTCTTATTGAGACTCTCCATATGTTCTTTCCTCTTTCCTGGTAAAGACATATTGAACCATAAATAATAGTATTTTGTCCAATATTACAAAAAAATGATCAAAATCCTTTAAACCTTGTTCTTGTAGGTTGGTTTGATATTTATCTAGATTTTTGTTGTAGTGGTATTGTTTCCAGCCAAACATCAACTTGCTTAGGGGGGTATGTAATCCTTGGAATATTCTTCCCTGCCTTCATTTGGATAACTTCCCCTCAGTCTTCTTGGTTCACATGTCCTCAGTTTTTTTATAACTACATTTTTAGATAAAATTTTGAAACTGATTTATTATATATTTTACTTGTTCATGTGAAATTATCTTCTTGTTGTTATGATAAGATTCTCTATTTACCTAATCATTCTTATTGAATTATTCTATAGCCTTGTTCAACTTATGTTGAATAGTAATACATATCACTTGAGTTTTAAAAAATTATTATTCCTTTTCATCCACCTTTTCTTCAAGATCACTCACCATCATTTCAAGCTCGTTAAACATTAATTTATACTACCTCATCTCATCAATATAATTTTCTTTCATCTTTTTTAGTTCTTCTTTCTTAATAACCACAACATCATTTTCTTTCTTAATCTTATTATTTTATTTTTTGAGATATTGTATCTGACCCATAAAGAATTCTAATTTTTCTTTGAACTCCCACTGAATATTTTTCCTTTCTTCCCCATCATTACTACTAATTTATGAATATGATCCTTTATTTATAGGATGAAGGAACTAAAATTCCTTATATGAATAACAACATGATGATGAATATTTATTCTTATTTCTCATCAAATTAATATTATTATCATTGATATGATTATTCTCCTTCTTACTGCATTTATGTTTCTAAGGCCTCTTATCATCTTCATTAGATTCAAGTCCTTATGCCCACTTCATTAGATAATAATAGGGAAAGGGTCCAAAGTTATCACAATTCCTACACTTAGGTGATTTTTTTGTTGTCCCCTCTAATTTTCCTTTTCTAAAATTTTTTGAAATAAATTAAAAAAATCTTATTAAATTTATCTCTTCCAAACTCATCTTAAGAATAAATGGATTCAAAAAAAGTCTTCTCTAATTTTTCCTTTTCTCATTACTTCAAAGCCAATCTCAAATTTTTCTTTCTTCTTGAAAACTATAATTTTTTTATCTCATAAGATAAGAGTATATTGTCTAATTTATCAAGGTAAAAATCATCTCCTTCTTCTAAGGTTGAAATTTATGAATCAAAATGATCAAGAAAATTACTCATTAATTTTTTAATAATAATGGAATCTTCAAGATTCTCACCAAATTCACAGATATTTCTTAGGATCTTCTTGAACCTTGTAATGTAGTCATCAATAGTCTTATCATCATCCATCTTTATATCTTCAAATTGGATCCTCTAGTCATGTACCTTGGATTATTTGAATTACATATTACCTTCAAATCCATTTCTAATTTTTTCCTAGACATCATGTGTAGTACAAAGATCAATGAATATAGTATATTCCATATTTTAGAAGGACATGAAGATATAATTTTATGATTTCTCATCAACCGAAAAATTCCTCTTGTTAGCATAAGTCATTTTATCTCATTCGTCAATGGGTGTAAACCCCATAGTAGAACTATATCTCACTTCTAGTCCAAGTGATAGGAGATATGGTAGCATCATGTTACTCTAGTTATGATAATCTTTCACATATAATTTTGGAACCCTTCATTTCTTAAAAGAGTTAATATTGTATATCTCTCATAATACTTTTTGGATATTTGTAGGAAAACTCTATGCAATACAATTTATAGATCCAGTAGTCTGATGAACCACTAAGAGGGTGTGAATCAGTGGTTTCTTTTTATGAATTATCTTTATTTCAAATTCAACCTCTCCAAATTTTTAATGTTTGTGATCCACTCAATATTATAAATAATTTTAATTCATGTGAAAATATAAAAATGAGAGGGAATTATATAGAGATTTATCATGTTTGGCCTAAAATTTTACTCCTTTCTACATTGGTTAGACACCATAATGTAGATTCTTCACTATACCCACAAGAGAATAAAAATAGTTAGATAACTCAGTTTTGATTTATAAACAATTGGTTAGACACTCCAATTGATTCTATTATATTATTGGTTAGACACCTAAATCACAAGCTTGAAGTATCTGGTTAGAAACCCTAGCTCTAAGATTCTTCTTCAGTGATGATACAAATTGTAAAGACCCGGAAATTTCAAGGAAAATTTTTTCTTAATTTTCTTTGGAATTTTACAAGAACGCAGTTTCTGACAGCGCCTGATTCTGAGGCCCAGTGTGCCCAGAATCATTTTCTGAAGTTTGGCTCGGGTACGTTCAGTGAACGAACAAGCGGAAATTTCTATCTTTTTAACCGGTGATCGGAATCGAATTCTGAGGGCACCAATGGAACCGTAGTGCCGGTAATTACTTACGAACTCCATTTCCAGAGTTGTGTTTACCCGAGAGAAGATGATAAAAATTGTGGAAGTTTAATTTATAATTTATCTACAATTTTTATTTTCTTGTTAAGTAGATTAATTTTTGTGTTACAACACTTGACCCTCTCTTAAGTGGTTTTAATCTATGTAAGGGAGTTAGGGGTGGGACCCACTTAGAGTTAACCACCCATGGGAGGATTTAAGGTGAGGTGGGGCCCACACAAACCCCGCCCCCTTCACATTCCTCTTAAACTCCCTAACTCCCTCTGAAATTTTGAGTAACCTTTCTTTTCATCACCCTCTCCCTCATTAACTCTAGACAACACACACATTAATTAAGTCAATTAAACTTTTGAATTATTTTTGTAAATGTTGGCTTGGGTTGATTAAATAATGTGGAACCATTAATTGTTATTGGTTGGATTTTGTGGTGTTGAGGGTAAGGGTAGAGAGCTTGGAAGTTTTAAAAGAACTTCTTCTTCTTCTTCCATCTTCTTCTTCCTCGGAAAAGGAGGAGGCACCGACGTGGGAACTCGCCATCGACAATATTCCTTTCAATTTTCTCTCAACGTGAAAGGAAGGGAGACGCTGCATCCTCCTCAGACGATCTCTGACGGCATATACGAAACCTCACCCTACGATGACATTTTCCGCGACACCGTCGTTCATTAACTTTTGTCAAGGTAGGGAACTTATTTGTAAACCCTTGTTTACTCCCTTATAAATCTAAGAACACGGATCAACAAAATATTAAGTTGATCCATGAAGATTATCTTACGGGTTGGGAAATCTTGATTACGGGGAGAACAGAAGGGGTTTATTTTTGTTTCGTTCGTGATTAGTACCGTCACTGTTCTCCGTTTAAATATTTGGACCGCTTGCTATCGATTAACGGGAGGGGGCCAGACCACACAAACACGACTGACCCTCCTCCCTTATCTTGTTGTTGTTCCTATTGTTGTTTGGAATGGAGATGGCACGGAACCATCGCACCGCGCAAGACCGTGCGGGAATTTAGAAAATCACGACGAAGGAGCGCGACACCGTTGCACCGCACCTTTGGGGCCGAATGAATCCGCGGTCGGAGTCGGGCCGCGACGAAGGGGCGCGGTGCCGACGCTCTGTGGTGGGAAAACCACGAATATGGAATTATTTGTGTTTGACGTGCGTATTGACGGGTGACGACAAACGAGGCCGCAAGGTAATTTTGAGGCCTCCGCAGTGAAGGTCAGGTCCCGGGAGGACCGTTGGTGAAGACGGCAGGAGAAACGAACCACTGGAGCATGTACGGTGGTCCGTGGAAAGCGGGTGGCGGCGGCGGTGCGCCGCCAGAAGGTTGGCGGCGGCGGTAGCCGCCGTCTCCAATTAGCGGCGAGGGGGGGACCGCGCACCCCCGCACCGCGGCTTCCGCTCTGCGGCGCTGGCCGAGCCGCGGCTGGCCAGTCGAGCCGGACCGAGCCGGCCGGGCCGAGTCGGTCCGGGCCCAGACCCCCCGTTTTCAGACCCTCTTTGGTCTTTTGCCCATATCTTGGGATACGAACCTCTGATCGACACACCGTCAGTTGCGTAGCGATCCTTGGAATGAGGCGGTCGTTTCGGTATATTGCACTCAAGGTTTGGGAATACTTTGGGTTCAGCCATGTTGGTTCGGATACGAAACCAACCGGGCCCTCGGAGCGGAAACGCTTATATCTTGAGCTCTGGACGTCCGATTGATGTGTCGTCAACATTGATGGATTCCTATAAGTGATACGGATCTTTTGTCTTACTCCGCTTGAGGTTTGGATGTCTTTGGAGTGCGGTTGGGTTGGTTCGCTCACGAAATCCAACCGGGCCCCTTGAACGAAAATGCAAATAACTCACAGACCGGGCGTCCGACTGACGCGCCGTCTGTCTCGTTGTTTTCCTCTTGTTGAGATGGAACTTTTGGAATAATTTGCCCGAGTATTGGTTGTAGTTGGACAGTGGCCGGGTTGGATTGCACCTGAAATCCAACCGGGACCTTGGAACGGAAAATCTGTTATCATTCAGACAAGACGTCCGTTTGACGAATCGTCAGCGGCGTTGGTGATCTCATTGAGAAACGGTCCCTATGAGTATAACCTATGAGAGTTCGGGGTATAGTTGAGATACGGCCGGGCTGGTTCGCTCACGAAACCAACCGGACCCCTGAGACGAAAAGGCTAATAACCCACAGACCGGGCGTCCGATTGACACGTCGTCTGTTGCGTTGAGACCCCTATGACAAGGCGGACCTTTGAGATACTTGGAGTATTGAACTGTAGCTCGTGGAGCAGACTCTCCCGGAGATGAGCGTGCGGAGTACGGAGACCGTGTAGCCGACTGAGACCTGACGACTGCTTGACCGACTCGACTTGGAGTGAGTCGACTAGACCAGTGGTTGGAGCACTACTTTGTGAGGTGCAGACCCATGGCGGACAGAGCACTACCTGTGTGATAGTGCAGACCTGTGCTACTCATCCGGAGAGTACCTCAGTAGGCTACTAGGGGCTGTGAACTACATTTTTTGGGTGACATACCCCGGCAGGAAGCACTACTGTGTTTGGGTGGCTGAACCGTGGTACTCGACAGTAGGAGTACCTCAGCAGTCTTAGGTTAGTGAGCAGTACCTCAGAGTCATGACAGGACCACTGTACACTCCAGAGACGGGGCTCTTCAGCAGTTACGGTTTCGATAATGAAAATCGTGGTTTGAGCTGAGACTTTTGACCTTTGTGTTTACCTCATGATTGAGATGGGTCACTTGATAACTTAGGTATATGTATGGGAATATACCTGGGTAGTGGTTATCCGTTGATTTCATGATCTTGATGTTTTCCTCATGATTGAGATGGGTTACTTGATAACTTAGGTATATGCATGGGCATATACCTAAGTAGAGGTTATCTGTTGAGATCTTCTTTGTGGTTAACCTTGTTGGTTTTTAGTGAGACCTTGAGGGTCTCGGGATCCCTACTGAGTATCGTTATACTCACCCTTGCACGGGCTATGCCCGCACCTTGTTGTGTTGGTTGCAGACGACGGGCAGTGCTGACGGAGGCCGAGTGTTCGAGGACTGGACGGTACCCGGAGGTGGACTACACGACGAGTCAGTATCCAGAGGTGGACATCACGGCGAGACGACACTCGAAGGAGGTTGACGGGCGAGAGCGTTGTGGAGGCTATCTGTACCTACCCTTCAGGTAGGATCCGTGGTGGACGATCCAGGAGCTGCGCCATCTGTACCTACCCTTCAGGTAGGATCCGAGGAGGACGACCCAGGAGCCGCTTCCGTCCCTCCAGCTATTGTCTTTTTCTCTTGTTCTTTGTTCAGTTGTATTTGTACTTTCTTTTGGGTTTGTATTCTGGCCCATTTACATTTCATCACTTCTCTTTGTACTTACTGTTTTACTTTTTCTTTTACTCTATGGTGTTTTGTTTACTTTTATAAAGGCAATGCCTTCCCAGTTATCGGGATTTACGCCTTTGGTGCTAGTCGCCAGCCCCTGGCCTATGGAAGGCGGGCTTGGGGTAGTCACGGCACGGGCCCCGAGGACAGGTCGTGACAAATTGGTATCAGAGGAGTCGGTTCTACCGCAGAACTTATAACTCTGATATTTTCTTTCTGTGAAGAAATAGTGTTAAGAGTACTAAGTGTGGTTTTCAGTTCAGGGAGTCCAGTGTTGGTGCGGGCGGCCGACGTATCCATACACCATGACCCTGACAACTGATTTACAACTTTGTGCACGAAAACACTGATTGCGTGTGTATTTTCAAAGGTTTTACCATAAAACAACTCAAACCAGGTCAGCTCACCAGGTATAATCGTTTGACCGTGTTACGTTGTTTCTTTCAGGATGCCTTTTCTCGGACGACCAGCTACAGCCCAGAGGGATGTGCGTACTGACAGCCTGCCGAGCGACGAGGCTTCGGTACAGGGCCCTCTTGTAATTGATGCACCAGCGGAGGCACCAGCGGTACTACCATTCGTTGGGCCACCGATGCAACCAGCCCCAGTAGTAGGCGATGCACGCCACTTGAGTGCGCTGCACGAGTTCCAACACCAGAGTCCACCTAGGTTCCGGGGAGAGACGAACCCGCAGGTGGCTGAGATTTGGCTGGAGGCTGTGGTGAGAGTCTTCAGGTTAGTAGGGACGCCTGCATACTTCATGGTGATCTTTGCTGCCAGCCTTCTTTAGGCAGCAGCAGGAAGGTGGTGGATCCACTTGTTCTAGTTTTGCGATGGGATGACCTTCGCATGGGAAGACTTCGAGACCTTCTTCAGGGTGGAGTTTGTGCCAGTAGCTCTACACCCCGAGCGTGTACAGGAGCTTCTTCCTTTGCCGCATGTTTTTCGATTAGTAGTCGAGTCATCTGTGGGAAGTAGATAGATGATGCAGAGGTCCAGGAGGACCAGACCAGCAGTTGGACAATCTCGGGTTTTAGGACCGGTGGTGCGGAGCACCCAGGGTGGGGTCAAAGCCAGGCGTGCCAGAAACCGACAGTGTAACTCATGCGGTGGGAAGGGTCACCTGGCACGTGACTGTCCGACTCCTCGTACTGTTGATCCGCAGGCTTTGGAGGAGCCACCTAGGTAGAAGCAGCGGCGGGTGCTTGAGCAACAGCCAAGCAGTGGACAAGGCAGTAGAGCTCCGAAAGCAGGTGGACAGGAGAGGAACTAGTGGATACGTCCCTTGTACTTTTAGTTCCATGTTGCTGTTGTTTTCGTGTCTTTGTACTATAAGCTGCAATAATAAAAGTGACACTTATCTTTATTTTCTTTCCTATCCTTTTGTTTGGTTGATACTGAATGGTCCTGGTTAAAACTGTTGACTTGACCCTAACTTTCGAGATTTCTACTGGAGGATACCCAGTGACCTCACACTGATGCCGACAGTGTGACTCGACCCTTGGAGGTGAGAGTGACAGTTGGATCTCTTGGTAGTTACGTCGAGGCCTTACGACGTCATCCAAGGAATGAATACATCATTCATGTCAGGATTGACAGTATTAGTCAATGGGCGTGGTTCATCTAGGGGATGAGACCGAGTTTCTCTTTTCGGCAAAGGAGGAATTTTAGCACCTCTTCAGATCGTAGGCAAAGAAGGTGCTGATCATCCAGGAGCGGATGAAGACTACACGGTGCAGTAAGAAACAAGAAACTGGCTCCAGTCTTAGAGAATCAAGCGTGTTAAATGTTTAAAGAAGAGGGAGCTTTAAGGAGAGAGAAGTCTGCGAAGCGGCAGACGTGGAGGCAGAGCTAGGAGAGCAGCATGAGGTGGTGTACATCTTAGCATGCTACAACCACCCGCCTTAGTTATCCCCGCCAGGCTCACGGAGCTGGAGGGCGGAGGAAGAGTGCGGCTGCATGCAGTCAAGGAGTGTGACCCAATGGCTCTAAAAATGATTCAAGGGACAGTCTATGTCCACTACTAGCTGTTGTAGTAACAGACGTCGATATGAACCATTCCTTGCTTTCGCAAATCTTGTTCCAGATCTAGATTTTCCGGAAGCCGTGGACTTGACCCTCACGTCTGAAGATACCTTGGGAGGAGACTCGATAATCACAATTACGCCGATGGTGTGGTCAGACCCTCGAGGCGAGAGTTTCAGTTGGAATCTCTTGGTGGCAGCGTCGAGGCCTTACAATGTTAGTTTGAGTATGGAATGGGCAATAACTGTTCATACTCAAATTGACTGTTTTAGGCAAACGTCGGGATGGGTTTTCCTTGGTCGGCGAAAAGGAAACCCCATGCAGCACAGGATAAACTCTTTCACAGGAGGGTGCGACCAATCACTCTTGAGTCGGTCAACCATACCCTTGTGGCAGCAGTCATTTGAGTTTCATTTCTAATAGAAAATGGAGACCTCTGGAGTTCGAGGATGACGATCATGTCCTTATATGGGTCTCACCTCGACGAGGTTTACGGAGATGTGGCCAAGGCGGAAAGTTATCTCTGAGGTTCAACGGACCTTTCTAGGTCCTCACCTGGGTAGGCGGGGTGGTTTACCGCTTGACCCATCCACCTCAGTTGCACCAGGTACACGACGTCTTCCAGGTATCTCAACTGAGAAGATACACGCTCGACCCTTCGCATATCATCGACAATGAGGAGCTGGACGATGGAGATGGGGTTACTTTTACGGAGGTTCTAGTGGGGATCGAGGATCGACATGAGAGGATCCTATGAGGACGGTCGTTTCCTAGGGTGCGCTTTCTTTGGAAGTACGAGAGCCTCTAGGGGAGCACATGGGAGCGGAAGGCTCAGGTGCGTGTTCAATACCGCTTTTGTTACCCTAGTTTGTGTTGAAGCTTTACGGGGACATAAATCCCTGAGGTGGGAGTAATGTAAAGACTCGGAAATTTCAAGGAAAAGTTTCTCTTAATTTTATTTGGAATTTTACAACAATGCAGTTTCTGACGGTGCCTGATTCCGAGGCCCGGTGTGCCCGGAATCATTTTCTGAAGTTTGGCTCAGGTACGTTCAGCGAACGAACGAGCGTGAATTTCTATCTTTGGAACCGGTGCTCGGAATCGAATTCCGAGGGCACCGATGGAACCGTAGCACCAGTAATTGCTTAGGAACGCCATTTACGGAGTTACTTTTACCCGAGAGAAGATGATAAAAATTGTGGATGTTTAATTTATAATTTATCTACAATTTTTATTTTCTTGTTAAGTAGATTAAGTGTTGTGTTACAACACTTGACCCTCTCTTAAGTGGTTTTAATCTATGTAAGGGAGTTATGGGTGGGACCAACTTGGATTTAACCACCCATGGGAGGATTTAAGGTGAGGTGGGGCCCACACAAACCCCACCCCCTTCACATTCCTCTTAAACTCCCTAACTCCCTCTTAAATTTTGAGTAACCTTTCTTTTCCTCACCCTCTCCCTCATTAACTCTAGACAACACACACATTAATTAAGTGAATTCAACTTTTGAATTCATTTTGTAAAAGTTGGCTTGGTCTGATTAAATAATGTGGAACCATTATTTGTTATGGGTTGGCTTTTGTGGTGTTGAGGGTAAGGGTAGAGAGCTTGTAAGATTTAAAAGAACTTCTTCTTCTTCTTCCATCTTCTTATTCCTCGGCAAAGGAGGAGGCACCGACGTGGGAAATCGCCATCGAAAATCTGCCTTTCAATTTTCTCTCCACATGAAAGGAAGGGTGACGCTGCATCCTCCTCGGACGTTCTCTGACAGCATATACGAAACCTCACCCTGCGACGCCGTTTTCCGCGACACCGTCGTTCATCAACTTTTGTCGAGGTAGAGGACTTATTTGTAAACCCTCATTTACTCCCTTCTAAATCTAAGATGCGGATCAACAAAATATTAAGTTTATCCGCGGAGATTATCTTATGGGTTGGGAAATATTTATTACGGGGAGAACTGCAGGGGTTTATTTTTGCTTCGTTCGTGATTAGTACCGTCTCCGTTCACCGTTTAAAACTTTGGACCGCTTGCTATCGATTAACGGGAGGGGGCCAGACCGCACAAACACGACCGACCCTCCTCCCTTATCTTGTTGTTGTTCCTGTTGTTGTTTGGAACGGAGATGGCGTGGAACCATCGCACCGCGCAAGACCGTGCGGAAATTTAGAAAATCACGACGAAGGAGCGCGGCGCCGCTGCGCCGCTCCTTTGGGGCCGAACGAATCCGCGGTCGGAATCGGGACGCCGCGAAGGGGCACGGTGCCGACACGCCACGCTGGGAAAACCATGAAGATGGCACGATTTGTGTTTGATGTGCGGATTGACGGCCGATGAAAAACGAGGCCGCAAGGTAATTTTGAGGCCTCCGCAGTGAAGGTCGGGTCCTGGGAGGACCGTTGGCGAAGACGGCAGGAGAAACGGACCACTGGAGTGCGTCCGGTGGTCCGCGGAAAGCGGTGGTGGCGCGCCACGCCGGTGCGAAGGCACCGGCGACCGGCGGCGGCGGTGCGCCGCCGGAAGGTTGGCGGCGGCGGTAGCCGCCGTCTTCAATTAGCGGCAGGGGGGACCGCGCACCCTCGCACCGCGGCTTCCGCTCGGCCGCGCTGGCCGAGCCGCGGCTGGCCGGTCATGCCGGGCTGGGCCGAGCCGGGTCGACCCGGTTCGGGTCGCCCCGGATCGGGCCGACCCAGGGGGGGTCGGGCCGGGTCGGTCCGGGCCCAGACCCCCCGTTTTCGGACCCTCTTTGGTCGTTTTACCATATCTTGGGCTACAGACCTCCGATCGACGCACCTTCAGTTGAGTAGCGATCCTTGGAACGATACGGTCGTTTCGGTATATTGCACTCAAGGTTTCGGAAAACTTTGGTTTCGTCCGGGTTGGTTCGGATACGAAACCAACTGGGCCCTCGGAGCGGAAACGCTTATATCATGAGCTCCGGATGTCTGATTAACGTGCCGTCGACTTTGATGGATTCCTCTAAGTGAGACGGATCTTTTGGCTTACTCTGCTCAAGGTTTGGATTCCGTCTGAATGCGGTCGGGTTGGTTCGCTCACGAAATCCAACCGGGCCCCTGGAACGAAAAAGCAAATAACTCACAGACCGGGCGTCCGATTGACGCGACGTCTGTCTCGTTATTTTCCTCTTGTTGAGACGGAACTTTTGTCATACTTCGCCCGAGTTTTGGTTGCAGTTGGATAGTGGCCGGGTTGGATTGCACCCGAAATCCAACCGGGCCCTTGGAACGGAAAAGCTGTTATCTTTCAAACCAAATGTCTGTTTGACAAACCGTCAGCGGCATTGGTGATCTCGTTGAGAAACGGTCCCTATGAGTATACCCTATGAGAGTTCGGGGTACAGTTGAGATACGGCCGGGTTGGTTCGCTCACGAATCCTACCGGGCCCCTGAGACGAAAAGGCTAATAACCCACAGACTGGGCGTCCGATTGACGAGCCGTCTGTTGCATTGAGACCCCTATGACGAGGCGGCCCTTTGAGATACTTGGAGTATTGACCTGTAGCTCATGGAGCGGACCCTCCCGGAGATGAGCGTGCAGAGTACAGAGACCGTGTAGCCAACTGAGACCTGACGACTGCTTGACCGACTGGACTTGGAGTGAGTCAACTAACCCAGTGGACGGAGCACTACTTTGTGAGGTGCAGACCCATGGCAGATGGAGCACTACATGTGTGACAGTGCAGACCCGCGGTACTCATCTGGAGAGTACCTCAGCAGGATACTAGGGGGTGTGCACTACTATGTTTGGGTGACATACCATGGCGGGAAGCACTATTGTGTTTGGGTGGCTGACCTGCGGTACTCGACACGAGGAGTACCTCAGCAGTCTTAGGTTAGTGAGCAGTACCTCAGAGTCGTAACAGGACCACTGTACACTCCAGAGACGGGGCTCTTCAGCAGTTACGGTTTCGATAATGAAAATCCTGGTTTGAGCTGAGACTTTTGACCTTTGTGTTTACCTCATGATTGAGATGGGTCACTTGCTAACTTAGTTATATGTATGGGAATATACCTGGGTAGTGGTTATCCGTTGATTTCATGATCTTGGTGTTTTCCTCATGATTGAGATGGGTTACTTGATAACTTAGGTATATGCATGGGCATATACCTAAGTAGAGGTTATCTGTTGAGATCTTCTTTGTGGTTATCTTTGTTGGTTTTTAGTGAGACCTTGAGGGTCTCGGGGTGCCTACTGAGTATCGTTATACTCACCCTTTCACGGGATATGCTCGCACCTCGTTGTGTTGGTTGAAAATGACGGGAAGTGATGACGGAGGCCGAGTGTTCGAGGACTGGATTGTACCCGGAGGTGGACTACACGATGAGTCAGTATCCGGAGGTGGACTTCAAGGCGAGACGACACTCGGAGGAGGTTGACGGGCAAGAGAATTGTGGAGGCTATCTGTACCTACCCTTCAGGTAAGATCCGTGGTGGAGGATCTAGGAGCTGCACCATCTATACCTACCCTTGAGGTAGGATCCGAGGAGGATGACCCAGGAGCTGCTTCCGTCCCTCCAGCTGTTGTCTTTTTCTGTTGTACTTTGTTCAGTTGTAGTTGTACTTTCTTTTGGGTTTTTATTCTGGCCCATTTACCTTTCAGCACTTCTCTTTGTACTTAGTGTTTTACTTCCTCTTTTACTCTGTGGTGTTTTTTTTACTTTTATAAAGGCAATGCCTTCCCAGTTATCGGGATTTATGCCTTTGGTGCTAGTCGACAAACCCTGGCCTATGGAAGGCGGGCTTTGGGTAGTCACGACACGGGCCCCGAGGACGGGTCATGACACAAATATAGAAATATCTTCAACCAACTAGATGAAGTTCATTCTCCAAGAGCCTATAGGATTAGGTATTCTTGTATATAATTTTATAAGGTCTTAAATAACTTCATGAATCAGGTATATTGGCCTCAAAACTATTCTTAGAAATTGAATATTTCGATTCTCTTAAAAATCAAAAACAAACATTATTCACTTGAATATATCATTTATATTGAAAATAATAATTATAAGAATATGATCCTCATTATTATCATAGTAATTTTATGTGAATATAAGAACACCATGATGATATACAACATATAATTTATTCACATTAATTTGGTAACTAGATCCAAAATTATATCCCTATTTATTCTAGACATAATTTCATGTTAAATTTCCTAGAATAATTCCTCATTTATATACCTAACAACTTTGGATCTTATTCTCAATATTTGCATGGTTAATAAATAATACAATTCTCATTATTCCTTCAAATTAGGAAATAAATCATGCATGTGTCAAACCAATCAATGTGCATTTATTTATTATTCAAAAAAGATTCAGGCCAACCAATTTCGTTATAAAGAATCTTCATTCTTGAATACTTACGGCTTCATATTTCATCATGTGGCCTCATTATTATTAGACACAATTAAATTTTACGTGGAATATCTCTTAAAATTATCTTTCATGGAACACATGAAGCACGGTATTCTAGTGTAATCAGTATGTAGATTCAATGTTAAATGAAATTATTAAGATGAACCTAGAAATCACTACCTTTCATTTTTCATTTGATCTATATGCATGTATGTGTAACTATATGAATGTACAGTTATATAGTATCTACATCATACATTTTTTGATAATTTAAAAATAATAATTACATCCATCAAGAAATAATGGATACTCCAATTTCCATCACATAGAGTCTTCATCTACTCAATTCATCATTTGGAAAGTTATCTCGGGATTATCTCCGGATCACAACAGGAACACCTTATGACAACCCATATATTTTATACACTCAATTTCATGATTTATTACATAAAAATAAACTTAATACGACCCAAATTTTATTTTATTCATATTGTATTTAGTTAATTAGGTGCACAATATAAAAACATGAAATATAAATATAAATACAAAATTTAAAACTCTATAACATGCCCTTAAATTTCCTTGATCTTTTAAAATGATTGAGGTTAACCTGGGGACGTACATAATAAAGGGTTAAGATATAAATACAAGTAATGGAATAATCAAAGAATAACATGATAATGTTAATACATGTGATTCAATGGGAAATTAAAGGTAACATATGTGGGGTGAGAATCATAAAATTCAATATCAAATCATGATAAAAGATGATAGCTTAAATGAAACATGGGAATGTGGAAACAATATGAAACATGACATCATTAGAATAAGTTAGGTATAAATTCCAATAAATCATTACATATATTACTTAGGATAACCTCATGTGAACCATACATGGAATCTCATGAGATAAAAAATTATTGAATGCATTGGATGGATATATAATTCCAGGCCCACCGATCACATTAATGTCAT
This sequence comes from Viscum album, assembly GCA_963277665.1. Classification (NCBI taxonomy): domain Eukaryota; kingdom Viridiplantae; phylum Streptophyta; class Magnoliopsida; order Santalales; family Viscaceae; genus Viscum; species Viscum album. The sequence continues at coordinate 1,723,204,901 of OY728126.1, read as the reverse complement.
GTACATGAATAAGTGTTACACATAGATCATACAATATAAAGATGTATTTCATAAATTTTTAATACCAATATTAAGGAGTTTGGGTTAAAAGAATCAAATCACCAAATAAAATAAGGATAGGTACAACTAGGTGAGTACTCATGAGTGAAAATGGGGATGGGTATTCACTACACAAATGTTTTGCATGAAAAATTATAGGATAATTTCGATAGCATAAAAGTTGTATATGAAGTTTTATATAAGGGTTAAATAAGTTTAAAAATAGGTATATAATTACATATAAATAATAAGGATAATTAATTTATTTGTTAAAACACATTACAATATGGAAAATTGGAAATAAAAAGGAGCTTAGTATAAGGAAGGTACTGAAAATAGAAAGGAAGGGGAGAGAGTCTTGTACCTTGAGAGGGTGCTTCTAAAATCGTTAGAAGAGATTATCAAGATCTTTTAAACACATAAGGTGGTATCTAGAGTGGGAAGATAAGATAAAATTAGTTCTATATGTGTTTTTAGTAAGTAGAAATGGGATCAGGGTGATTTTTTATAGCAAAAGATAGGAAAATTCTTTATTAATTTCTAAACATAGGTTTTGAAATATATAGGATAAATTAATTGTAAACCCAAACGATGCCATGTTTTTTCCCCACATTTTCTTTCAAATAGGAGTTTATTTCAATATTTTATAAGTATAAGAACCTAAATACTTAAAATAATACCCTTGATGATGTAGAAGTGATTCATGTTTATAAATAATTTATTTTAAAACCTTATAATATAATATTGGTTTTGGGTGATTAATTAAGGGTTTATAAAATTAATAAAATAACTTCAATAGAACATTATTTTAAAGGGGAAATATAATTTTTTTCATTTATACTCTTTATAGTATTTATTACATCACTCTTTAGAATTTAGTTTCTCATAATACATACCGTATAATTATACTATGTTTAATTTTTACCCAAAAATTCATTATCTCTGAAAATTATAAAAAAAATCACCATAGGATAATTTTTATGTGATGATTTAAAAAATAATATTTATTTTATCAAAAGAATTCAATAAATACGATAATGTAAAATTATACATCAAAAATCCCCATTTATTGAAAAATACTGATTTTTTCAAAATAAAAGTTTTGAACCTCTATAAAAATTACATTTGAATTGATAAAATTAAATTATCATGTATATTTAATAAGTATTATTTAATAATAAAATTTTATTAAAATATAAATTATTTCAAAAATTCATGAATTCAACAAAAATTGTGTCCTAGTGGAAAATATATATTTCTCAAAAATATAATTTTGGCTTCATCGTATAAAAATATAATTTTTATCAAACTTTATCATTTAACCATTATAAAGTAATAAAAGAAAAATATAATCATTAATTTATTGAAAATAAAAAAAATCATACTATTAGGGTCATATACATATCCCCTTATTACAACTTTAAATTACTTAAGTGTAAGGTGAGTGATGATGAGATTTTCTTATAGTGGTTTGACGAAAATGGTTTGATCTATGATCATGATATGAATGAAATTATTGCATAAATGGTTTCTATTATGCTTTCATTTATGAATCTTGGCTTGTTCTTGGTCAAGGTAAAATCTCAGTGATATTGTCTACGTTAAAATCTTTGATAAACGAGCTTCATAGGGTACGGTCTTACTGGTAGAGGTGATCACTACCTTTTTCTATGTCAATTAGATTTATCATAACCCTATATATATACTAAACATATGATCTCTGTATAATGTATATACTATCAAGTGTTATAATTATAAATGGTGTTTTTAATATGATGGTATATAACTTATAACATTCCAAAATAACCAAATTATTGCCTGTGTTTTATATCATTTCATTTCATAATAATTAATTTACTCATTTAAAAAGGGAATTTCATTTATAAATGTTTAGTTCATTAAATTATTCCACCATTGAGAAAATTTTCCCTCAAAATTTCATTCATACACTAAAACAGATGAGGTTACTTCAGTTTCTTCACCTCTTCTGGTTCCCAAGTCACTTCTAAAAACATGTGGTTCTGTCATAGAAATTTTACCAGGTGAGTTGTCTAGTTTCATAGAACCTTGTCCCTATGATCTAAAATATTCCCCAGCTACTACTCTTATGAAATATCATATTCAAATGGTTCCACCACTTGATTTAGTAAATGTTAGGGGTCTAGTATATACTTCCTCAAGAATGATACATAGATCACATCATGTAATCAACATAGGTTAAGTGTGAGTTATTAGTGATAGGCCACTATACTGATGTGATCAAGGATCTTGAAGGGGGTGATATATATTGGACTAATCTCTCCCTTATTAACAAAACTCATTAATTTCTTCCATGGTCATATACAAAGGATTGATTTATCACTGAACTAAAAATCTATGCCTCCTAGACAATTTTCTATATAGATTTTCTATCAACTTTGGTCGGATTTCATATAATGATGAATAGTTTGAACCTTCTCTATAATCTCTTGGATAATATCAAGTCCCATCAATTTCCTCTCTCTGACTTCATCCCAACATGTTTGAGTATAAAACCTCTTCCCATAAAATCCATCATAAGGATCCATTTGAATTCTATAATATAAAATGTTGTCTTATGAGAACTCCATTAAGGGAAGGTATTGATCCCGACATCTTTATAAATTTATTTAACAAGATATCATCATGTCCTAAAAAGTTTTATTGGTTCTCTCAAAATAATCATCTATATAATGGTTATAATAAGTAATAAAAATAATCTCTATATCCAATGCTAACTAATGGATCTTCCATAACCTCACGGTAAACCTCATATCTTGATCAGATACAATAGAGAGTGGAACTCTTTGTATCCTTAACACTTCCCATATGTATATCATGTTGGATTGGTAAAGAGATATATATTAATTGATATAAATGAAATAAAATAAATTGGTAAGCTGAAAAACTACCATCTAGATGGGGTTATTTTCTTAAGGGGTTGTAGGGAGACCTATAATGAAATCCATGGTTCTGTTTTCCCATTTCTATATTAGTATGGTAAATGGTTGCATTATACACTTAGATGTCTATAATTCAACCTCGACATATTGGCATACCATTAATCATGAGAAAAATTATGAAATATCCCTCTTTATGTTATCTTATAAGAAGTTTTGATTCAAATCTCTATACATATTAGTACTTCTTAGATGTATATAGAAGGATGAGATATGTGCATCATCCAGAAGTTACCTCTTCAGTTATGGTTTTGATAGGAAACATATATTGGTTCTAAACCTTATAACTTTATATTTATAGAAGTTAAACTCTAAAATATTTGCTACCATTTACTTTATCACCTAATTATCCTAATAATCCTCCTTGATCCTCTGAAGAATAGATGTTCGGTTGTTCATTTGAAAAATATAGGATGAATTTCCTTTTATTATTATCATATTTATTATCTGTATGTCCAAGAATATTGGATCTCTTTAAATTACCATCATATATAGGGTTTTATGATTGTATCTACTCAAGTAATCTTCCACTTTGTTCACCTTCCTAGGATAGTAATTGACTGAACAATCACAATTCATCATCATCTCTAACACCTTCATTGGTGCTTATTGATATCCTTATATAAGAATATATACTTGAGGATTTTATTATTCTTATATATTTCACACTTATCCCCATAAAGAAATTTTTTCCAAATAATCAATGTGAAGATCACTGTAGAAAATTTTATATTATGTGTTGGGTAGTTCTACTCATGGATCATTAATTAAAAGAAGTCATAGACAGTCACTTTTTCATTTTTCATGAGTATACAAACCAATCCATTTTTTGGATGCATCATTTTAGATCAAAACTCATTCCCCAATGATGGGTAATATGATCATAGGTGAATTTATTAGCCTCTACTTTGAATATTTGAATATTTATTCACATTCATCATTCTTGAAAAAACTCCTCCATTTCAAGTTAGCTTCATTAGTGGGCTTGAAAATAATGAGAAATTTATCACCAATTTATGGTAGTACCCATATAAAATAAGGAAACTATGAACCTCCATCACATAGGTTGGTCTGGTCCATCCTTCAATTGACTCTATTTTTTAAGGATCCACATATATCCATTTCTTTATGATAGAATTCCATGGGAATGTTACTTTCTCCTAGTTTAAGTTCAATTGATCTCAATCTCTTGTTTAGGATGATGTCCATGAAATTATTTAAGGAACATATTTTATTACAAGGGGCATGTAATAAAGGATGATATTTCCCTCAATATCAATCATTTTATCTATGCATTCATTCTCTTAAGGCTATAATATATATTCTCAATATGACAATTCCAAAGTATATCCATCCTCTTCCTTACACTTGTATAGAATAATATGGTGATTCATGGTACGGAGGGTTAATTCCTTCTCCTAGAAATTTATGTGGGCTCTATACAAAGAAAATAAATCTATAACTTAGCTAAAAACAAATTACACTCATGGTGGAATGATAATATTTTCAAGAAGAAAATTATCACATACTTAAAATTGTGATACAATAATCATATAATTTTTCCTGATGATATAAAATCAATTTGGGTTGTGAATCGATGTTCATAGAATACATACCTGATATTCTAGTGTATTGTGAATTGAAATACAATAATACATACACAACTCTAGAGTGAAGGTTATGTGTAATTTAATTATCATGATCCATATCAATATATGGACTTCCTTTTACCTTTATCTTAGATATTTTTAGTGATCATTATCCTTGTTACCCCTTAGAATAGAGCATTGTCCTAGAAAATACCCAAGTTCTCCATATTTATAACAATGAATTGTTAATGGTACCTTGTATTTAAATTTATTTATGTAAATTATGTTAACTAAATTCATAATTTTTTCATGGAAATTAACTACTCTATAACTTATTTTCCATGGATAAATCATCTTCTAGTTCCTTTCTGATATTCCCCTTAGTGACCCTTTCAACATTTTTGACACATAAGAAATTTGTTCTTCTTTCCATTATCAACTTTATTATAGGAACTTCCATGCGACGCTATCCTCATCCTCATTGATGTGTTTGGTGATTCAACTATGTTCCAGTTGTTAATCATAATTTTTTATATCTAATTTTATATAATCAAAATAAATATTACTTTAGCTCCCATCATGTTAGGCATCTCATTTGAGAAGTCATCACATTTCCCATCACATTGGTTGTTGGATTGGTTCCTCCTATTTCTAGTAAATGGATAAAATAAATGGAAACTTAGAGATGATAATTTTCAAACTATTAAACATCTAAATAGGAAACCATTAATATTAAATGTATAGCTCATAAGTGACATTTATTTGCTAACTGTGAATTTATATGTTTCAAACTAAGTTATATAGGTTATATTTTATATCATAAAGTCTTGTGGTTATTTTTATCCCCTTAATGAAAGTTCTTAATGAAATTTTGAATTTACCAAAGAATATCCTCCATGATTCTCAAACTAGGTGTGCAGAAAGGCATCCTTGTCTTGAACTAGGTGATGATCAAGTCCAGCTAAATAAAACATTTTCATGGTTATTATACCTAGGAATAACTATTCCATAACCACATCCACTTATATTATCTATAAATGGATGCATATGCTGGGAAACCACTGAATCTATACTATACAAAATTACGGAACATTTACTATGTTTAGAATTATCCCTAATTATTTCACTATATTTTTCTAATCCTAACCCCCAAAATTTACAATAGATTTCTCTCTAATACCAACTATGACAACCCATATATTTCATACACCTTTTTTCATGATTTATTTTAAAGATATAAACTTAATACAACCCCAAAAGATCATGAGGCATGGTTTAGGTGGGTAATTTGTAATGTATAATAACAACTTGAAATTAAAATGAAAATAAATAAAGTAAAAATCCATAACATTTCCATAAATTTCCTTGACATTCTGAAACTGTATGGGACAACCTGGGGACGTACATAAGAAAGGGGAGAGATATAAATCCCAGTAAGGGAACAATTAGAGAATAACATGATAAAAGTAATACATGTGATCCAATATGCAATTCAAGGTTACATAATAGGGGTGAGAATCCTAAACTTGAATATTGATGCCTGATAAAAGAATATAACAGAAAATAAAACTTGGGGATGTGGAACCAACATAAAACATGACATTATAAGCGTAAGTAAATGATAACCACCAAGAGATCATAACATATTATTCTTAGGATAACCTCAAATGCATTATGAATGTAATTTAATGAGATAAAAACATTTCCCAATGCATTATAGGGCTATATAATTCTAGGTCCATCCATCACATTCGTATAATTTACATACATATAGATCATACAATATAAAATAAATATTTAATAAATATTTAATAAAATAATTAAGGAGAGTGGGTTAAATAAATATAAGTATTCAAAAAATTAAATATATGTACAACTAGGTTAATACCCTTGAGTGTAAATGGGGACGGGTTTTCACTATAAAAATGTTTTGTATGAAAAATAGAAGGATAATTTTAGAAGCATACCACGTGTATATAATGTTTTATGGAAGGGGTAAATGAGAGTGAAAGGTGGTATATCATTACATGGACAGAATAAGGAAAATAAATAGATGTATTAAAACACATTATAATTTATAAAATGGGAAATAAAAAGGGTCTTAGTATAATAAAATTACTTGAAATAAAAAGTAAGATGTATTAGTTTATAGCCAAAAAATGGAGCTTCTAAAATCTTTGGAAGAGCTTCTTAAGGTCTTGGGAAAACCTTGGGAGGGATCTATAGTAGAAACAGAATAGTAAATTTTTTCTATAAGGGTTTTTTTAGTAGGAATGGGAAGATGGGTGGATTTTTATAGAAAAGGGAGGATAATTATTTATAAATTTCTAAATATAGGTTTTGGCCTCTATATGATAAATTAATACAAACAAAAAAACCATCCCATGGATTCTACCAAAGAGTACTGGATTTAACTATTTTATAAGGCTAAGAACCAAAATCCTTAAAATAATTCCATTGGCAATGTATAAGTGAGTTATGTTTATAAATAATTGATTTTAAAACCATAAAATATAGTATAGGATTCAAATGATTCGTTAAGGGATTATATAATTAATAAAAAAACTAAAAAACGTGTTATTTTAAAGGGTAAACATATTTTTGGTCATGGATACTCTTTAAACTGTTTATTACATCACTTTTAGGATTATATGATGTCATAATTCATAAAATATAATTACATCATATTTATTTTTTACTAAAAATTTTGATTATATTGGAAAATTAGGAAAAATTAGCCATTGGATAAATTAAATATAATAATTTAAAAAATAATATTTAATTTTAAAAAATAAGCCTTTAAATATGATAATTTAAACATTTAAATCAAAAATCCCCATTATTGAATTTTTTTTTTGATAACAACAGTTTTCACACCCTTATAAAAATTACATTTGAGTTCATAAATTATATTATCATTTGTATTAAATAAATATTATTTAATAATAATTTTATTTAAAATATAATTTCATTAAAAAATTATTGAATTCATTTAAAATATTTTCTTGATCAGAACTATATATTTCCTAAAAATACAATTTTTATTTCATCATGTCAATCTCTAATTTTTGTCAAAATTTATTATGTAACCATTGTAAAGTAATAAAATATTAATATAATCATTATTTTATTATATATAAAAAATCATACTATTAGGGACTAGATACATAGACATTTATGAAACTAGTGAATTCCATAAGGGTAAGGTGTGAAATGGTGTGATTTTCTTGGGTTGATTCAACATATATGGTTTGGGTCATGATCTCGATGAGATTAAGCTTCTCCCATAAATTGTTTCTATCATGATTTTATTGTTGAATCTAATCTTGGTATTGGTCAAGGTAAAATCTTAGTGATGTTGTCACCCTCACAAGATCCAATAAATGGGCTTCTTAGGGTATGGTTCTACCGGTAGAGGCCACCACTTTGTTTGTTTGTGTCAATTAAATTTATCATAACCCTATATATATACTAATCATATAAACACTGTATAATAGTTATAATATCAATTTTTATGATTCATAATAGAATTTTCAATTTGATAGGATAAGTAAATAATGTTCTATAATAACCAAATTAGTGCATGTTTTTTCTATAATTTCATTTCCTAAAAAATAATTTGATCATTTAAAAGTGAATTTCATTTATAAATGGATTGATCATTAAACACCTAATTCATCAAGATAGCATGCGATTCCTTGTGGTAGCACATTAGGTCTGGTGGTAGCACCTGATTCTTAGCAGTAGTATAATTCTCATCATCTCAACATTTTACCCTTATGTAGACTCGCACCTTTATGTTGGAGTATCATTACATTAGTCAAATTACCCTTATGCATTGCAGTATCAACTTTTTTTCCCTTACATAGTTACCATTTACCTTTACGCGGGTCTTGGAAATATCAGAATAAATTTATGTAATGTATCTTATCTTTGTGAAGTACATAATAAAACATTTATTCAATGAATTGGTTACCTTTTCACAGCACTTGGTCTAACCTTACACAGATCCAGCTATCCTTATACAGCATGATAAATACCCTTATGTAGCCTCACAGTTACCCTTATACATCTTGGGTTACCCTTACGTACATAAGGACATAACTTTATAGATATCGAGTTACCATTATGCAGTGACCTAAGTACCTTTACATTGCACCAATGGGTACCTTTATGCAACAACCTTGAGTACCTTTGTGTAGTTCATTACCTTTACGCAAGTAGATCTGAGTACCTTTTCATAACACCTTATAAAATAATTTTACCCTTATGTAGTTAATTAAATTATCGATTTTCCTTTACATAGGTTGGATTTAACCTTATACAGGTAATTGTTTTATCAATTTACCATTAAATAGGTCTAAAATTTAAATTAAAATCATTTTGGGCCTTCTCAAACACCTCAACATCAATTCCCATGGCCTTACAACATTAATCGCATAAAGGAAATAAGGTTACTTCATCCACCAATACTTTTCATGTATTTATTGGAATATCATCACAAAATAATCATATATATAAGGACAATTTCTCATGAATGACACCCAATGTCATTAAATGAATCCATAACAATACTCTAAGCATCACCACTTCATCTTAACTCACCAAAAACATATTGACACATCATTAAAAAAAATACAATAGTTGGAATCAGTAATTATGATAATAGTGATTCATACTCACAGATCAAGAGTGTTATCTAGCAATACATCAGGACCCTTAGGGAAATAAAATAATTCATAACTATTAATACCTCTTATGAACACATTGTGTAATATAAATTCTTTGTCTTGTGATATCTCATAAAGTGGAATTCACACTTTGTAGAATAAACCTTACATGATTTATTATTTTGTGACCTTACTAGATGTACTTAACTTCTTATGTCATGGAAATGGATTACGGAAAGGAACTAACATCTTGTTCAACTGGGCCTAAAATATCTCTTGATTTTGAGAGAAGAAAAATAGGTCTTGATCATTCAATCACTTCCATACCACTAATGATGTGTCCAACACAAACTATCATTATATAACATAAATGTCGTGGTTTTCATATTTCATCAAGGTACATGACAGAATAAACATATTGATAATTATCACCATTAGAGAGAACAATACACATGTTCATATATAAAGATAACCAATGACACACAAACCATGTGGAGTTCCTATTGGATGATCATCCCTCATGATCTTCTCTATTTGAGTTCACTAAGTATAAGATTTGAGATAATGATTCTTGATTATTATGAGACCCCATCACTTGATAATAATAAATCATCTTTGTCCCACCAGTATGATGTATCTAGACTATAGGAAATATGTTTAATATTACTATCATAGTATCTCGAGTTTCTCATTATATCTAGGAACTTCTATAAAATGTCGATGTGAAAATAAAACTTTGTAAATCACTAGGTAAATAGTGAATGTAGATACATTAACTCTATTTATGTAAGAATTTATCATACATAACTCTCTATTTACAAGATATGATAATCAAAAAATATTTATAAAGTTTGTTCTAGAGAACCCACTTTTAAAACACTCCCATGTACACTAGAGACAACTTGTAAACCATCACCTTTTAGATCTCACATGATTAGTTCATCCTTATACCGAGTTATTGATTTATTAATAGGGTCTTCCATGTTTTATTTAATGGATAATCTATTATCTATGACTTCACCTCCTTTTTATGATTCCCTCAAGATATTTTATCACCAATTATATACTTTGTATCCTCTATCATGAACTTACCTTCTCCCATTCTACAATTTTCTTAAGATTATCATAATTTTATTATGATAATTCTTTTCTTATTAGGTATGATTTCAGGAACTAGAATAAATCAATTTTTATTTTATACTACTTTTTTAGATATATTAAAACCCATAACATAATTGATAATTATAGATATGGATACCACTGGCTTTAATGGGTTTCTCTTGCTCAATTCCTTATAAAAAAGTTGTATAATATCATTTTATCCATAAGGATACTAGATTTATATCACCTTTATAACCAGTTTTCCTTCCTCTCCAAATAATAGGTACATATCCCATGTACATTATCAAGTACTATTGGATATATATGACTACTTACTATGTAGTTCTATAAGATTTATCTGACATTTTCCCACCATAATATATGGGTTAGAAATATAATATCTAGTACATAGCATGGAATGGGTGACATATACATTGCTAAAGCATATGGAATTTTTCTCACTATATTAATCCCTTCCTATGTAATATATATGCCATCTTGGAGAGATGTATTCCATTTTAATTAGAAATAATTTTATCTTGAATTGTTCCAACTTGTATTTTTTAATACCTTATCAATATATATACGTTGACTTGGTGATGTAACCAATCATATATACCTCTATAGATATGATTCCCTAGAACTTGGGTAACTACTTTAATTCAATAATTTTAGAGTTACTTAATAAACAAACATAACTAACTATACTAATAATAAATGTTTTCCATATTTAATTGAAAAAATTTACCTAGAAAATTCTAGAGCTCTCACTAACCTCTCAAAGACATAAGGAAAACTATAATTTCAAACAAATATTTTATAAACATGATGCTTATAACTTTTATTCATTATTTTAATTATATGAAGTCATAATCTCTTTTTGGTTGTGTTGTATAGAAATAATCTATAAGTTTTCCTTCAATAAATATGGTACTGACATCCTATAACCAATATTATGATAATACACAGTTTCTATAAAAAGAAGAATTATAATATATTTAAGTATGATGACTTGGTATAACCAATTAATCCTTATTGGAATTATGTTTATACCACCCATATATATTTTATGTTGAATAAACACAAATAACTACACATAAATAAGAGAATATACCCAAATATATAATTTATTTTTGTACATATTTAGAACCCAGATATAATGTGCTGGGAAACTGAGAGGGAGTGAATCATTATACCCAAATTTTACCAAGTTTTACATTTTTTCAATTATCCCCACTTACTCTCAAACATCTAACCATTTAATTGGAATGGATCTGATATTCACTATCAATAATCATATGCATATGTAATGTAGATAATGAACACACTAGAATCACATAAATATTTTTACATGTTTTGGCCTTGATATGAGAACCTACTCCTTGACGTGATAAAACTTTGGTTGATTCATGTATTTTTCTAATCACTATAACTTTATAGTGATTAAAAATTATTAGAATTGGCACAAAACTTCACATAGGAAATAATCAATCATCTCGAGTTATTGGAATTATTTATACCAGTACCACCAGTTCTTCAACGGTGTTATTTATACTTGCACCACCCGTTCTTCAAATATTTTCTTTCAACAAATTTATGAACAAGATCTCTCAACTACACTTGATATCTTTGAATCTAATAAATAAACTTTTTCCTAAACTATGGGTATTTTACTAAAATTGTATCAAAAATACTATATGTACGTCATCGTAGTACTCTTCAATAAGTGGAATATGAAACTTTTACTCCAACTCGCTAATTTCTAATAATTACCAACTAAATAATACCTCAACACACAACAAGTTTTCTTAATCTTCAATTATCAAATTCTTGGGAAGATACTGCTTATATCGACAATGTTCACAAACTTAATCACTTTATTTATTTAATATAAAAATTTATCATTATATTAGACAATAATCGTGTAATTCTATTAGGTTTTATATTCCAATTATGTGAATATTATATTCCATTTTTGAATTCCCTTTTATTCTCCCTATTTAATTTGTTTATTACTAAAATTTGAATATATAGTGGATCGTTTTTCTTTTATATCATCATAATTGTTCTCTGAACCTATCTTTTTATTTTTAGTATTTGATCTACATTTTAAAGTGTGTTAAAGACTCAATCAAATATCCACATATCTCAATTGCAACTCATTAATTAAAAATGTGGTATTTTTAAATACCCAAACACTTGGATGTTTAATCTTCACCCGAAATCTCATACCCATTTCCATATTAGAACATTAAATAATCTACATAGTAAAATTTATATTCTTGTAGCATATAAATAAGCCTCACATCAAAACAACTTTCAACTCACTATGTCATGGAATACTCATCTATGGAACAGTTGTTTATCCCTGAGTTCTTGAGGTGCATTGATATCTACTGAGACACAGAAAATATTTTAAACTACATATTTTTTCATTGTGATTCTTCCATGGTGCCTCAAGAACTTATTTTCTATACCTGCAAAAAAAACCTTGAATATTTCCTCATAGCTCAAGATCATTTATGGTAGCATAACACCCTTTAGAATAATATTTTCTCAAAATCCTTTCCTCTTTCTATTTCAAACCAACCAAAACATAGGTAGAAGCTACGAAATTGAAATTTTGATCATATTGGAGCTTATGTGGTGAAGGTAAAAACCCTAAAATGTATTTGATGAGAAGATCAAACTCATGCAATGCATGCATATCATATTGTAAAGAAATTCCCAATGAATCTAGATTCCCTATTCATCACATGAAATAAAAAATACTGCTCCTCATGAAAAATGAGAAAATAGTATTTAAAATACCTAAAATACTTGGGATTCAACATCTTATCTATGTGTATATTCAATAATCACACAAAATTATCATTTCAAACATAATTCATTAATCTCGCATGCACGAGTATCTCAGTCGCGTCTCACTAGAGGTGTAATTATTCATTCTCCTTGTTCAATTTATATATATTCAATTGAAAATACATGTATATCACATTTTGAAATTTCTTTTGTATTAATCAACCATTAACATCATCCAAATTTACATGTTCATCAGGTAATGACATCACTCAGTATCCTTCTATTCGTTCATGGAAGTACATGAGAATAAAAAGTAATGTGTTCTTTGATCTTTCTTGGATATCATGTGTTCAATACGGTATTCCTAAATGTGTATATGTATTAGTATTGATAATGGTGTGTGTGCGCTATAAAAATACCCACATATAGAATCCTATGAGTCCCAAAGGTTAATTTTTGTCAATATAAAAGATATAATGGCCTAGATGAAACAGATCCAACGATTTCACTTATATACATAACATTTTTAGTATAGGAACAATGGTATTATTTACTTCTATCCCACATCATATTTGAGAAATATTGATTTCTTATTAATGAAAATTTTTGTATTACATTTCACTCAAACTTTAAATGGTGTTTGGTCCCCACAACACACTCACATACCACCTAGGACAATCTGACCTACTTTCCCCCTATGGGTACTACGGAATCCTATATACCCTTACACCTCAATACACACCTCTTCCAACAAATGAAGTCACTTTGAAGCATACTATATCCATAGATTCTCATGTGTTGGATGGATCCCATGTGGTTGAGTTGGCCTCCTTAGGTGGCTATGGTTGGCCCAAATTTTTTCTCACACTTAGAAATATAACTAAGTGAAATATACAATGACAAACCAAAGTCTCCAAAAATAAATTCCTCATTCCAAAAATAGGAATATATTTTCTATGGCCTTATTTAAATATAATATTCACCCAAATAAGGATGGATTCACTTGTTATAAACATGGTTTAAATCATCGAATTTCTTCTCCACATGTCCTTATCATTAAATATCAGTTCAAAAAATCATCACAATTAAATATAGAGAATATATTTTCTAATTTAAAATAATTAAATCAATAAAAATTCTTTAAGAACCATCACAATGTGAATAATTTTATTCTAAATGTAATTTAATGAATCCTTAAAAATTATCCAAGAATCATCACCAACATGGAGAATTATCTTACCAACAAAATTTTTAGTATTTTTTTAAAACAATTGATTTTTTTTGTGAATAGTAAAAAAATATTGATTTTACTTATAAAATATCTTTCATGACATTATTATAATAAAATAATGACTTAAATTTTTTTGAAACCTTTTTATTTATAAATAAATATTTATAATGTCAAATAATTCATTTAAACACTTTTTAAATTTATAAAACTCATGTTTAATGTTTTGGGATCTTAAGTAATATTTTACTCTAATGTTTTTATTTTCTTATATTAAAAAATATTTTTCATAAAATATAAAAAATAAACCCAAAGCAATTGATTTCATATTATATGTCAACATTTTTATATTATTAAATAATTTCAATTTCATTTTAGTTATAAAATTTTGATTATTAAGATTATAGTTAATGGTCATGATAATAGTTAATGGATTATTTTCAAATAATTATTTTATTAATGTTCTGCAATTTTTATCAAATAAATTAAAATTATATATATTATATAAAGACACTATTGATAGGATTTAATATGTATACAAATATTTTATCACTTAATTTATTTTTAGTTAATTTTATAAATGGTTGGGAACACTTAATGGTAAAAATTACATTTAAAAAAAATATTATTTTTATATATTAAATTATTTCATTTAAATTTAAATGTTAATTTTATATAATATTTAAATTGGATTAGATTATATGGATAATAAATTTAGGTTCATAATTCCAAAAATTTCTAACATGGGTTATTTAATATTTTTAAAAAACACAAATCACATAGTTAAAAACTAGCTACCAAGGTAAGAAAAAGGTAAAAACAAAAACCATATAATAAATGAAATGAAAAATGTTTAAAATATGTTTTAAAATGAGGGTTGGAGAATTTATAGATCATATATCACCCATAAAATCATTTTTTTCTCACTTTGGGAACTATTGGACCATGAATAGTGTCATTCCATTTTTGAAATATAATGGGTTTTCAGAAAAGTGTCATTTTCTTCACTTATAAAATGGGGGTCACTCCCAACCTATCAAAGTTACACATACCCTTAAAATTTTCAATAAAACCCTACCCAATATTCCAATACTATAATTCTCTATAATTTAAGAATCCCTCGATTATTATAAGTTAGTCTAATACCTTTATTCTTATGGAGTCTTTTATGAGAATGTTTAAGGTCCCAAAGTGAGTATTATATAATCCTTATCCTTTTATTCTAAATAATTATCTTCAAAATATGTCAAACTCATAGTAATATAAATAACATGGTATAATTTTTATATTTATGTGTTATTATATTAATTTAACAACCATTATTTATTTCTTCCCATCCACATAGAAAAAAAAGAACGGTTATCATGTGTTTGTGCAAACTACCCCCTCCATGAAGTGATGTATTTTGTTTATCACCACTACCTATATTTAATGATTAGAAAGATGGAATTGAATAATAAATGTGAAATATAATATCTAATAATTATTATTAATATATAAATAAAAAATCATATTCTTTTCCTCGCATATATTGATAAATAAAAACGTTAATCATGCATTGTATAGATTAGTGCATCCATGAAGTAACATATCTCATATTTCATATAGTTTCATTATTATTTATTAAAATATATAAAAATATGTTTCATTTCATTAAAATATCTAAATAATATCATTATTATTCTATAATAATTATATTATTCTAAAAGAGACCACTTTCATAACCATAATCATCAATTAATTATGGAATGTCCATGTTCGGGTTGATCTAACCACCCACATGAAAAAATCTATAGAAATATATCATGGATGACTATGGGAACTTAAATACTAATATTAATATAATATTGTAATAAAATTATTATTTTTTATGGTTTTAATTTTTTTTATTAAGTAATTAAATTATTATGTAAATATCACCTTACATCGTTAAAAGTACTAAAATAAGTCGACACTCATTCCATTTTCATGAAACAAAGCTAATACACTTATAAAATGGTATAAGATATTTATAAATAAATATAGGTTAATAGTTATAGTACCTTAAATTTTATAGTGACTATGAACTTGGTATCAAATAATGGGTTCTGATATCAATATTATAAAACATGTTTGAAAAAATTAAAGTTATTAACATCCAATGATGGAAATAAGTTATAAAAACCTAATATATTCTTAATAAATTATTATAAAGGAAGTAAAAAATATTATTAATACATCCTTTTTCATTATATAGTTTTCATTGGTTTGGTAATGGTTTTATAAAATTTATTAGTGTTTTTAAATGTTTTTATAATATATAAAGTGGTTTAAATGGTTTTATAAATTACTGATGTAATTTAAAAGTTTTAAAATGTATATTTTGGAAATTAATTTGAAAATTTATAAAAGTGAAATTTTTTTGAAGTTTTTTTAGATTTGATAAGTGATAATAAAGTCTTATTTTAATTATTTATGAGTTTTTTTAAGTTTAAATCAATAATTTTAAAAGTTAATTCCATCCTTGCGCAAGTCCTTACTTTTGTGAAAGGGTGATGTTTGTTTTCTAAAGGATTTTTAAAGGTAAAATAATTTTTAAACTAGTTTTATAAGGGTATAGTATGGTGTTATGAACTATGTAAAGGGTCCCCCTATGTAAAGGTATCAAAAAAATCATTAAGGCTAAGTAAGGATATTTTCATGAGGTTGAAGTCGTATAAGGGTAACCCATGAATTATTTTGTTCGCATAAGGGTAGTTCGAGCACTAAGTAAAGGTAGTACCGGATTTTTGAAGGCTTCATAAAGGTAACTTAGTCTACTTTATTCTTTTATAAGGGAACTATAAGGTTTTTTAAGCTCATGTAAGGGTATTTATCCATGTAACTGTAAAACTGCATTGCCCTTATGCAGCACATACTCCATGAATGAGGGTAATCATTTTTACCACCATATTCAATATCTTTAAATGCTTTAAATTAAGATTTAAATTTCCTTGGAATCATCTAAAATTATATATAACATTTTAAAAAGTTTTAAATGGATTGAAATTATTATTTTACTTAAATATGAATTAAACGGAAACATTGTTAACATTAAATTTAATATGAATTAAATTTTCACATGGAGACAATATCTACATATTTTAAAATACCATAACTACCTCAGTAAAGTATTTAGAAATTTATTTCAAGTATTAGTGATCAAGACTCCAATATTTTAGATTTAAAATCCTTCTATGAAATCATTAAAGGCTTATCATATGTTTATAGGTGAAATAAATTTTCTCTCTCTCCTCTATTTTTTTATTGTGTGTGAAAGATTTTTTCTTCTAGGTATGGGATTTTTTAATCTATCCACTTTTAATTTATGTGTAAATTCTAGAATAATCATGCTTAAGTGATTCTGTGGAATATTGTTTTTAACCATAAAAACATAATAAAATAAAAATTATAGAAGAATAATAATTTGTATCACATGACATATTATTATATTATTATTTAAGTAAAGGGATAATTATATCATACTGAAACCATATTGATTTTTCAAGTGAGATAATTTTAAATTTCATTTTTTAGATAAATAGTTATTTTTAAAAATATAATCGTTCTTCTGGGAAGGATTATTCCTACTTTAATAAATTATAATTTCATGTAAAAATTTATTCTTCCTTTAATATTATTTTCACTTGTTGTAGATTTTTTTATTTCTTATAAAATATAAATGCATGTGGTTCATTAATATTATTTCACTTGAACTTTTCATTTCATGTCATAAAGGTTATTATTTCCGAATGTAAGATTCATATTTCATGCTATGATAAATGAATAATAATAATTATTATTATTATTATTATTATTATATAGGAAAGAGAAATTTTTTATCATATGTTGTTTAAATTATAAAATTCGAATTAATATTTTTCTTCGTGAATGAATTTTTCATTAGATGATTTGTTAATTTTGATTATCCGGATAATATCTGGGAACAGGTGAGTGTTTAATATTCATTTTTTTAATTTAATATTTGTTCATTATATTATAAATTGATGACCTAGAAATTAATGGAATTAATTTCAATTAATATTGAATGTTTAAGGGGTAGTCATCATATAATTAGATAATTTATTTTTCTATTATATGAAAATAAGGAACTTCAAATAAATTTTTCTTTTCATCTCTTAAAGTTAACCTTATTGTTTTGAAATTACAATAACATGCTAATTTATTGTATTATTTTAGATATATAGATAACATCACACGTTATAAATATTATGACTCTCTAGAAGATCATCTTTTTTGGTTGGAATTACATTTATTCCTCATGAATGAAATAGTTGGTGCATGTTATGGATTGTTATGATAATTTGAATGATTATCCATGAGAAATAAATTATTAATCCATGTTTTATAATTATTAACCATTTTTTAAAATAATATTATCATGTGAATAGAACTTTATTCATGCTTAAATATTATTATTGAGTGATTTAATTAAATTATTTAAAATGGATATTTTATCACATGTGGATATTTGATATTCCAGATTGAAATATTTGAGATGTGTGATCACATACCTTTGATATAAGTATTTATTATCTCATTATATTTACTAGATAGTTTGAAATCTATTGTTATTGTTTCTAATCATAGTTGATATGATTAGAAATTATGTAAAAACATAAAGTAGTTAATTTTTTTATAATAATATAATCATGTTAAAATAATTACCATTGAATATGTATATATGAAAAAGAAACTTAGTATTGAAAGATAAATTAAATAAATAATATTTAACATTGTTAATCTATATCAATACCGTTGTTGGAATTCATTCATTAAATATGGTAATGAAAATTCAATGATTCCTTAAATAATTACTATTTGGTTAAGTAAGCCTATTACTGTTTGATAATGTTTAGAATTATCTAATTTATTTGACCATTGTTTCCTTTAAAATTATGTGTGAAAAAAATGTTTAATATGAATTTATAATCTGTGGATTTTAATCCTTTATGGGATTTATTTTTAACCTTGTATAACCAGAATACTTGATGAGTAATGGGAGGGAATTTTCTAGGGTATGATGGAGGCATGGGGTCATGGTTATGATAATGAAAGTGACATGGGGTGCTAGTTTTGTGATGATATTGGCATGGAATTATAGATGTTATATTATGAAGAATGGTGTGGTACACCATAGTGGTTGGGATGAGTTTAGAGTAGGACTTGGTCACTATGGCATACTTCTATCATGATTATTACTTGAGTAATGATGGAAAAATGTTATTTTTATGACCAATTTAAAACTATGAGATATAGTTTAATGATTTACACTATTATTGCATCTTTTAAGAAGTAACATAGGATAATACCTAGAGTACCAGATGTTTGTTAAATAACAAATGAATTAATGAAAGATTGGGGTCAGTTATTGATGACCACTTATAATGATGAAATACATGAGAATACAAGCAAGGAATAAATATTTTCATCAATACATGGATTAAGAGACTGAATTGAAAATGGAATAACATTAATTAATGGATAATTAATTAATTAATATTTAAAATGATTCCTGTTTTATTATTTGATAGATAGACCTTAGGAGTGAAAACTGGGGATCTTGTGTGATGATAATGGTGGATGATTCTAAGGCTATGTAGTTTCCCATAATGAGGTTTTGAGATATATCTACTTTGCATGTTTTTTATTATATATTCATGACACCCATGTCAAAATGGAATCTAAAACTAGAGGTTCTAGGGGTTCTTTTCTAAACATCCAAGTTGGTAATGATACATATGGATGAATATCCCATCTCCCCCACTTTCTATTTGATTTTAGTATTACATGTGTCCATGAATGGAGATGATTTACTATACATGTGTGTTGTATTATGTGATGGATTGAGTTTATGGTGTATACATGAACCTATTCATGGTGGCCCTAGGTTCCCATGGTCGTATTTTTATGACTGTGATGACTTGAGGTATAAGGAATTTACACATGCTATCATCACTTGAAAACATAAACTTGGTTACATATTGGATGATGACGATGGTGATAGATTTGATATGTGGACGAATGCTAATATGAGATATTGGGCCATGAATGGGACTGAGATATGTAAATTCAATTCTAAACTCACATTATGGATGAAATGATTATTATATAAGGGATGGTATCTTAGTATGTATGATGTTTATGTGTTATAGTGGATAACTAGTGGGAAAGTGGTTTTTGTAATGATCCAAACTATGTTTTTCCAAACAATAGCCAAGTAGAGACACCATAAGACCTCATGTGAATATCCCCATATGCCAGATTTTTTTACTTGCAGTGGGGGTATATGGGTGAACTGGGGAGACTATACGCTCGATAATCATAGTTATAAACCATAAACATAAATAAAATATAACAACCCATGGTAAAATGGTGGAAAACAAAATAAACATAATGTAGTAACAAATGTCACATATGTCAAACATGCAATAGCCTAGGATCCCAGTGTGGAAAGTCAAAACATAGTATAAAAGGTACAATAATACAAAGAAGAAACACCAAATAATCCTCCAAAGACCCTAATTTTTCTTCTACCAATTCTACTCTCCATAGATCAACTATCTATTACAAGCATATCTTCCTTACCGGGATCCCTAACCATGAAGTCTATATGTGCATCGAGATTCCCATGCAGGGTGTGAGTAGTATAACCCAGTAGGACACGACCAATGTGTCATTAAAATGAGTTCACATATATAAAAGTTCTATTTCATGGTAATAAATAAATATTAAATAAATTATTAACAATCATATGTCGAGCGTTAGTGTGAAAACCAATCTACCATGATCCCTGGATGTACTTATTTCAACTCCCTATCATAAGGTTTCTCATAAGGATGTTGGATGTTACCAAGAGCTATCCATAAGTATAGTGAACATGTATCATAGTATCCTCAAGGAATAAATTTGGATTTAACCACAATATTATAACAACACACCTCTATGAAGTGTAAAGACTCAAGACCATCAAACCTCATTCTAATAAAAAGTTAGACCTCAAGGTAAACATTTTTCTTATGCCTTGGGTCGGGCCACAAGGTCTTCTTACCCTCAACTTCACTTCCATGGTTTTGGCCACATGGTTTTCATTCATATGCCTTGTTTTCAGGTCCAGCACATTCATCTTCGCATGTTTTCCACACTCCCCCTCTAAGGGATAACAATATCATGATGGTCCACTTGTTCTGAGTACCAAAGAGATACCTCCAAAGTCTTGATAATTACACATAACAGAGTGTAGCATAAAAATAAAAAATATGTCATGTCATCATGAGATTAAATAGAAACATAAAAGTATATATGAATATTATTAAACATGGTCTACAAATCATCATAATCATACTCGTGGAAATAGCCATCATATATGGGTCTCATGAGCTACTCACATACACATGTGATTGCTATCAAGAATGGTCAAAAAAACTATTCCAAAAAAGTATCACATCATGGAAACAATAGTATAAAAGGTAAAACGGTAAGGAACTCCCTACCTCAATCTCAGTGATGAAAAACTTTGAAACCCATCGAGAGACAATACCATATTTGTACTTGAGGTATAACTGGATCAATCTCTCACACTGAGAATCCCAAGAAATGACTCCAATTAAAACACATAAATGTTATAGAATTATATTAAATAAGATTCTTAGTCCAAGGGATTAGATCAAAACCAGCATACCTCTCAAGATCCTCTAATATTTATAAATTTAGGATTGATCAAAGGAAGGCCTCAAACATTCTATTTTCATCACTGGTCTATAAATGATCCAATAATTCATTTTTATGTGGAATATGAATCTATATATCTTGACATGGAATGTTGGATATATTATTTGTATCAAGGTAATAAGGGTTGATCTAAAAGAAACCTAAATAATTGTGATTTTTTGGATCACATTCCTTAATTCTTGATTATCAATACCATTTTATCCATCATAATTTAGCTTAGAAGGAGAGGAAAATTTCGAGGGGAGGCTATGGAGTCTCTAGGATTGAGAGGGATACATATAGGAAGAAGAAAAGGTTAAAATGGGAAATTAATATCCATTAAATGTGTTTTTTGGATCATTAATTCACACAAACTCAGTTTTATAACAAGGGTTTCAAAACTGTGTGCTAACCATGTAAGGCTTTATACTTATTCTAGGCACCCAAACATTTGGATACACAGTTTGATAAATCGTGAACCGATCATGTTTTTTAAACTATAATATCCTCAATTTTTTAATGTTCTTAAATCACTATTTTGTTTTTAAATTTTATTTATTTTTAGGTGAAAAAATAATTTCATAATAAAGACAACATAACTATGCTTTGTGACCCTGTGTATGGATACCTAAGCTTGCGTGTAAGGGTAATACTATTTGTGTAAGTGTCATTTAAAGGTAAAAAAACCTAAATAAGGGTAAACATTTTTTCTTAAATATTGCATAATGGTAAGTAATTATGTAATTTTAAAACAAATTACCCTTACATAATAGTCATGAGTTGTGTAAGGGTAAATCATGTTACCCTCATGCAATTACTATTTTGAAAAAATTATGTTTTTAAGTCCATTTACACATTTCTTCTTCAATATATCACCCTATAATTGCCTTTAAATAATTTTTAATGCCAAAAAAATCATGTGATAAAATAACTTTGATTCATTTCCCTTCAGCCAAATGTTATGAAGGCTTAAACACTCAACTACCAAGAAACTATTAAGAGATAGATAAAATCACAAACATAGTTAGTGGATTTAATGTTACACAAATGTACACATATGATTTCATAAAAATATCCAAAACCTTGTGACCAATATTTTTTTGTTAATCATTTGGTATCTGAGCTTCCTATAATTCCCTTCACACAATATCTATGATTCCTTTTAAAGAAATTGATCCTTTATTCTAGTTTCCAAGTGTACTTGTTTTTCTCTCTCCCTCTTCAACTATTGGTATTGAGTTTAGAGGGGTAAATTTCAAGGTATTCATTTTATTTACTTTTTCAATTTGAGTTCTCTCAATTCCTTCTACAAAGATAAGGAAAAATATTTACTAAAATGTTATAATCTGGAAATTATTCAAAGAATGATAAAATAATTATTATACTTTATTATAAAAGCTGATAAAAAATTTATTTCCTTGGAATATCATAGGATAATAATAAAGGATTATCACATTCTTATTATTCTTGAGATATAATGTATAATCCCATGTGGGTTTTGTTATTATTATTTGAGGAGGAAATTTTTAGCATGTGCATTAGAATATTTTGATAATTCAAAATATTTACATGAGATAGAAAACGTTACTACATGTGATATTTTATTTCTTTGAGAAATAAAATAGTTTTATTTGGTTCTAGGAATCATTGATGAACCTTGAACATTGATGTGTTTAAAAGTGAAATAATAAGACCCATGTGAAGGTTTTATTAACTGTAGAGTTTTCCACTATAGCTTTCAAACCACATAGAGAGGTTTATCCTTTTCATTGACAACATACTCTAAGGTAGGAAGTTAATTAAATTTTTATGGATCTTGTTCACAGATATTTACTATATATAGTTTCTGTGTTGGCATACTTGATTCAATGTTCTTGACTATGATCACATGTGGTTGTGTGTGTACCCTGTGAGACCCATTATGATACTTGATGCCATGATTTTTTCTTGTAGACTATTTTAATGTTTTATGTTGATAACATGTATTAATATTTCTACTTTATTCTCATTATGGAATTCTTTCCTTGTATGATCTACCTTGTATGTATGTTACCTTTCTTGGAGGTATCATTCATAGTGCTCACAATAGGTAGACCTTCATGACATGATTATCTCTTAGAGGGAGGCACGCTTGACTTTCGATGATAGACCAACGAAAATAGTGGATATATGGTGATACCATGTTATTTCAATTTGGGGATGAACTTGATACATTTTAAATCAGACTTCTCAATTCCTAGTTGATTTGTGAGTTGCATGCCATGTTGAGGATGCACTCGATGCATAGTTGATTTTCAAGAAACATGCCATAATTAATTATTAGAAACATTGTGTCACATTTATGCACAATTACATGAGGTTATTGAGAAAAATACTCAATATCCTCAAGTCTTGTTTTTGGTTACTTCAAACTCTATACCTATTATCCTTCTGAATTGAAGATGAAGCAGGTACAATCGGGGGTTTGTGGAGGTTTGGTTAGTGCATGAATGCTCAATTTTGGATTTTTTTTGTTATAAATGTTACAAATTTATTATTATAATGGAATACACTTTTCACTCTTTAATAACCTTGTAGGGATGAATTAGTGGAATGCAACTAAATCTTGTGCTCACAACCTACTTGATAATTTCATTGTGCTTGTAGATTTCATGCATAGGGATCCCAGCGAGGGAATGGGGGCTATGAAAGATTTTCAATCCATGGAGAAAATAGATTGAGGTGGGTATAACGACCCGGCCTTAAAAAATTATATAATCATGAATTAAATGAATAATTCACATAGAGGATCATTTCAGGTTTAGAGTTTTATAGAATCTGGACATAACTATTACATCTCAAAATATTACAAAGTAGAAACTTCTAATATGTTTTCATAAAATAAAAACTCTTAAAAGGAAACATTTCTAGTTCCATGTTTTATATAGCATGTATTTCCTTGATCCCATCCTTGACCCTATTCATCTTTAAGTCCTGTGGAAAACATTTCAAAAACATGGGATGAGCATAAAAATCCCAGTAAAGGATACACAAAGAAGGAAAACTGTTAGTTTTTCAAAACAACAAGTAAACCATGAATACTTTTTCAAAGTAATACTTTTCACCTTTATGAAGTAGTAAATAATCTTCACTGAATAAAAGATCACCATTTATCCTTTATAACCAAAAGATTACCATAAACCCATATAAATAACACATAACATATAAAGGTAACTTGGGACATAAACATACTTAAATGGAATAACCATACAGTCAACTTCCATACATATCACTAAATGGAATAGCCATACGGCCGACTTCCATAATCAATGCATTGGAGGTTATAACGTAACCACCCATCCTGGTATTCACGACACCACCCTTCTTATGGTTTATCACGTAACCACCCGTCAAATGTCCAAGTACCATTATAAAATCATAAGACATAAAACAAATATAATGGAAGGAATACATTTCCAAATTTTGATCACAATATATCACTTAAATATATTGGCCTAAAAAATCAATTATAAAAACCATTTTATATACCAAAATATATAAAAGTGTATATGTTATTTATTTCATTTTAAAAACATTACGGGTTGTTGAGGAATCCAAAGACCAAATAATACTCACGGCGGCAGAAAAGGTCATTGTCACTACGTACGTTAAAAGAAACATTCCTTTTTGTCGTTTAGTAAAAATCTTGGTAGAAAAAGATTCCCTCTGAATGAAATGAAAATTAAAAGGTATTTTATACAGCATATAAAATAAAGTCTTGTATTAGAACAAAATATGCCTCAATGAAATGAGATTGAGACGAATTCCCCTGCAATGTCGGTATCCTTAGATTAAGGATAAATCAATTACATAATTATGTGTGAAAAATATAAATACACCCAATATAAGAGGATATTTAGTGTAAAACAATAAAAGTTCATCCACACATATTAATAGTATGAAATAATCCAGAAGTATAGGTTTAACTCAAAGAATTGAAATTGGGTTAAGAAGTTCCCTTACAGAAATTCGACAGCCTAACGGTGTCATTTTAAAATTCATAAAATGAGACGATGATAGATAAAAAGGGTATATCATCACTTGGACATATAATTTATAGAAATGAGGATATATAAGAACATATCCCAACATAAAAAGATGTAAATTAAAAGACCTAACAAAAAAGGTCTTTTAAAAAGAGGAGGGTTAAATGTTCTCTTACCGACTTGGGTATCTTTCGAAACGTACACCCCATGAAAGAAGGACAATACAACATTGGTGTAAATACTCACAAACGAAATTATATTACACAAAGAGTAGAATAATGGGCAGTACATATACCAATCAAAGGAAATGGGGGAAAATGTATCATAAATCTCACGGGAAAAAAAGTGAGATGAAAAACCCCTTACGAAAACTCAGCAGCCTAACGACACCACTTAAAACATCCAAACATGGATTTATGAGATCAAATAGGGTCTCTCATAATATGAACATAAAATTTACAGAATGAGGAATATAAAATAACATCCCCAAACATAAGAAATATGATCTTAAAATAAATGACATAAAAGAGAGTACTTAAAAAGAAAGAGAGAGGTAGGATCCCTTACCTCAAGTCTGACTTGTCTTGTTCGTTTCTTTATATTAGTGAATAATAAACTTTGGTAAATTTATAATTTCTTAAGGAACTTAATTAAATTTTATTATTCAATTCATATCACATATTATAATGTTATAATAATTAGTTAATAATGTGAGTACATATCAGATTCTTTTGTCGATGTTCGGTACACGAGTCAAAAATGAACTTGTTTGAAAAGAATTGCCCATGTAGTTATAATTACCCAATATAAAGAATAGTAAAAATGATTTAAATATCATATATATTTAGTATATTTATTATATACTATTCCATAACATTCTGAGATAAGAAAATTAAATGCACCGTTCATGGAGACGGTAGGTCGTACGTACGCATGAACGATACTTTCATTTCTTTGTCACATTAATTGAATTAAAACTAAATGAGATATATATATATATATTATAATTCCATTATAATATATATTTTATATAGGTCACATAAGTTTGTTAATTTCATTCTTTAAACATTCCAGGTATTTCATGAAAGAGTCACATCACTTGAGGGGGCGGTAATCCACACCTCCTCAAATGAAATTATTGCATTTTCACAACATGAAAAGCATAAAGTTATGTTTTAAATATAAAATACATAATAATAGAGAGGAAATAAATATATTATATATCATAAATAAATATAGTTCCATCATAATGGACACCATGAGAGGTGGTAGGAGAAGATAGAACAATCATCGTTTTGTGAGGCAGAAATGCGCCATCCACGGAAAGAGTATGTTCTTTAACCATTAGACGGAGGTGTGTGTAAGTTTAGGTTGAATCCATCTCATAAAACATCCTAGTATATTGAAGATACTGGTTTTTTACAAAATAAAGTAATAAAAATAGTTTAGGGGGTTGGAAAATCAAAATAAAACAAAAGAACATAAGAGAGGACATTACCTTTAAATCTGGTATCTCCCTTTGGTTTGATCCAAAAGGGTTTTCTTGAAGAGCCTTCTGCCTAAGGTAAGGCTTCTTGGATGAAGAGAGGGATGTGGAGAGATAAAATGAGCATATTTTGGTCGAGGCAATGTCTTGAGAGGTGTGGGTAAGGGGGTAGAGTTGGGGGCTTTTTATAAGAGGGAGGAGGGGCACTCTTGGAATGTCTTGAAAAGTTACTTTATTATAAAATGATTTTCGGATTTTAAAGGTCTCATAATTATATATTTATAGTATAAGGTGATAAGTGTTCGAAATACAACCATACAATGGGTTTTCTATAAGCGTAAGTCTTAGATTTTACCTTATCTTCTCCTTTTATATAAATCGTTCATTAATGAGGTAATCGCTGCATCATCGTGGTGTCATAAATAAATAAATTTATTTAATGTCTAAAATTATAAAAAAAATACAATGATATAGGAAATCGTTTTAGCTTTCCAATTAATATTTATAGTAAAAAATATGACTTTTATAACCCCATATAAAAAATGTTTTATTAAAACAATACATGTTTGTGACATTTTTATTTTAACTTTAAATAAAAAGTTATTAATGTCATTTTATTACCCAAGTGGCTCCATGGGGTCCCCAAGTTGACCCATGGATTGTCTTGGTCGTCCATAACTGATCCAATAGTGTTAGGACATGTTTCAAGGTCATTTAATATTATTATAACATTATCTTTACCTTAAATTACACTAATTAACTTTAATCGCGATTAATAAAACTTAAAATTTACTATTCACCAAAAAATTATTTTAATCTCATTGAGCCATGTTTTAAATCCTAATGAAAACCATGTATGTCAGATTTTTGAAATTCAAATCATAGAAGTGGTAAAGTTTCATTTAAATGAAAAATCAGTTTTTTAACTACCACTTAGCGGTTTCACTATTCATCAAAAATTGAAGTTTTTCAGAAAAATACCAAAACTTCACCCTAAGCTATATTTGATATTATGAATTCAAAAATGATGTCTATTTTACAAAATTAAAAACATATAATTTTCAAAAATAAATTTAATAATTAATTCCCATTGTCAAAACAAATAACGTGTTTTTAAGAAACAAAATATATCAAAAGATTGACACTAGTTTAATTCCAATTTCAAAGTGAAATTAATTCCAATGACCACCATTGGATTAAATGGTAAAAATATAATCTAACTACACTTTAAAACCAATTATGAAGATAATATATCCATACAAATAAATCATATTAAAAGGAGGTTTTGAATTAAAATACAACATTTTCACTAAAAATGATCTTTATCGAAAAAATAACAAAAATTTACACAAAGTAAATTTTGATGTCCAGATTATAAGGAAGGATTTTATTTGGTCCAATGTAACATATAAAATTGTCAAAAAGTGGATTTAAAAAGGATTCGCCATCAAAAGGTGATTAATCAACCTTTTAAAGAATATTAGAATATTTACGCATAAAATTGGATTCATTTGCATTTTAAGCCTCTAACATTTATTTGGATAAAAGAAAAAATATTTGACAAGAATATATAATCATTTGGTAGTTAGTTCTGTTCATTCCTTCCATAATAATGGCTAGGCCTTAGCAACCATTTAAAATAATATTATTATATTATTAGTGTGCAACGTAAGATTTCAAAGAAACTCATTGTTGTGTACTGGGTACGCTATTGAACATAGAATTCCCATTAAAGTAATATTAATATTTTATTCACAATTATTAATAAATATGAGAATGTCATATTCTTTATTTACTTGGTATGTTACATCCATCCCCCCTTTTGGGAATTGCGTCCTCACAATTTTAAAATTGGGTTGGAAACTTCATTAAAAGCCCCACATCGGAAAAAGAGTCAGCGAAACTATTACTTTAAAAGAAATAAAGAGAAGTACAAAGGTCACCCTAGTTAACCCATACTAGGATTCCATGTAGGAAAACATGGATATGGAAGAAAAAACAAAGGGTCAAGTTCTGATGGGGAGTGATCGAAAACATGATTAGGAGAAAGTTAACCACCAGAAAATCACAAACTTGTGATGGGTTAAACGGTATTTGATTCCCCAGTATGAAAAGTTAACATAAATTTTTTTTTGTTTTAAGTCACATTTAATTGAGGAATTTATTTATGAGCTTTACTAAATCACAAGGAAACAAACTTTCTTGTCATTTAGACTTTCATCTCTTACTAGATTTCTTACAAATACTCCTTTTTTCCTCCAAAAGATGAGTATTTAGGATGACTTGTTCACATTAAGAACGCTATAATCAACATCTAAAGAATCACCTAATCCAAAAAATAGAACTATATATTTCCCATGTCTTTAGACAAAAACCAAAACCAAAATTGTTAGTACGAGATCAGATAATACCCCATAAGGATAATCCTTTATAAAAAAATATATTCTTAATCTCCAAAATTTGTCAAACAATACCCAATGTTCAACAAATACCATTAAATAAATATCAATCCATAAAATTCATCAAAGTAATCAATACTAAGATTGAAACCCAAATATCTGAAGGATTTAATAACATAGTCTTCCATGATAAACCTTAACATTTATCTACAATCATCAGTTACTATTAAAGTCTCATACTGAAAAGTAATTAACCTAATCACATATTCTCCATGACAGGTTAATAATTTTCGTAGATAACCCAAAATAAACTTATTCTAGATTCATAAGATCATAAAAAAGAATTTTTCATACTAACTAGGGACTTCACGTAGTCTAGTGGTAGGCGATAAATACCAGTTGCACTTTGGTTGTGGGTTCGATTCCCACAGCTTTGTCCGACGTGACGGTTTGTCACACAGTCTGCGTGTTGTCCTTTTTCCAAAACTATATAATTCTCAAAACATTACCCAAAAAGAGATAAAATCATCAAAAATAACCATAACATAATTTAACCTCAATTTTATCTCATGCCTTTCATTTTCCATCATAACATATAGTAACCCATAATGACCTCAAAAGTAAGGATCATATAAACCCAAATGGTTCTTTTTAACTATGTCTACAAATGAAGATATAACTATTCCTTGAATAAAATTTTCATATATCAAACATTAGGGTTACACATACTATAAAAATTCTTCTAATGTAATCCCATCATCAAAAGAGACTTAACACTTTTAAGAATTTCACCATCATAAAATCTACCATAACTCTTGAATCCCTTATATGTTGACTTCTTACTCATTCAACATTCCTCATGATCCATTAACCATTCCTTTCCAACTTATTCTGAAATACTTCTTTCCTACAAACAAAATCATGAATAATATCCTAAAATTCCAAAATAGGAAAACATATATTAAGAAATAATCCATACCTTTGATTGGTCATTGTCAGTTTCTTCATCCTCAATCGGAATGGAATTAGGTATTGGAATATGTGTACGATCATGGTGATACCATTCCTGAAACTTCTTCGTAGGAAAAGTGTTTGTATAATGACCATGCACACTACATTTAAAACATTCAATTGATCCCTCAGAAAGAACTTATTTCCCTTTCCTTGAGTCAACTGGATGCTTCCTTTTTCCATGGAAGGTTCTTGCTTTATGAACTTCATTTACACATCTATAGAATCTTTTTGTCCCTTTGAAACATTTTCCTAGGTGTTTCTTTCCACATCTTTGACAAATAGGATTTTTAACACAGTTACCTTTATGATTATTACCTAAACTTCTGTAGGGATTTGTTTCTCGCATATATGATTCCTTATAAAAACCACCAAGGTTTAGGCGGTCAATCAGGACTCTAGATAGTTGGTTGAGGATATACACAAGAGTTCTCATTACAGCTCCCATATCATTCAGTTTCTCGCTCAGAAAACTATCACAGTTTCCTTCACATCCACTGTTACTTTGGTGCCTGCTAATTCCATCCATTTACTAAAACCAAAAAGGTCAGTGTAAGCATATCAGTAAAATCATTATATAATAATGGGGAAGATAAACACTAAGATATAGTTATCAAAGTTATCTCAAACTCATTCTAACTTTCAAAAAAAAGGACTCCATATAATATACTACCCATTGTGGTTATACACAACTTGTCACTTATACTTAAAGAACACTCTAACCTCTAAAGTTATCTAAACCGACCTTTGATACCAACTATAAGGACCTGGCCATAAAACATTACATAATCATGAATTAAATTAATAATTCACATAGAGGATCTTTTCAGGTTTAGAGTTTTAGAGAATTAGGACATAACTATTACATCTCAAAATATTACAAAGTAGACACTTCTACTATGTTTCCATAAAATAAAAACTCTTAAAAAGAAACATGACTAGTTTCATGTTTTAGATAGCATGTCTTTACTTGATCCCATCCTTGAACCTATTCATCTTTAAGTCCAGTGGAAAACATTTCAGAAACTTGGGATGAGTATAAAAATCCCATTAAAGTATACACAAAGAAGGAAAACTGTTAGTTTTTCAAAACAACAAGTAAACCATGAATACTTTATCAAAGTAATACTTTTCAATTTTATGAAGTAGTAAATACTCTTCACTGAATAAAATATCACCACTTATCCTTTGTAACCAAAAGATTACCATAAACCCATATAAAGAATAAATAACATATAAAGGTAAATTGGGACATAAACATACTTAAATGTAATAACCATACGGTTAATATCCACACATATCACTAAATAGAATAGACATACAGACAAATTCCATACCCAATGGATTTGAGGTTATATCATAACCACCCATCCTGGTATTCATGACACCACCCGTCATATGGTTTATCACGTAACCACCCGTCAAATGTCCATGTACCATTATAAAATCATAATACATAAAACAAATATAATGGAAAGAATACATTTCCACATTTTGATCACAATATATCACTTAAATATATTGGAATAAGAAATAAATTATAAAAACAATTTTCAATACCAAAATACATAAAAGAGTATATGGTATTTTTTCATTTTAAAAAATTACGGCTTGTTGAGGAAGCCAAAGAACAAATAATACTCGTGGTGGTGGAAAAGGTTGTTGTCACCATGTACGTTAAAAGAAACATTCCTTTTTTTCATTTAGTAAAACACTTCCTAGAAAAATATTCCCTTTGAATGAAATGAAATGTCAAAGGTATTTTATACAGCGTATGAAATAAAGTCTTTTATTATAACAAAATATGCTTCAGTGAAAGGAGATTTAGATGAAGTCCCTCACAAAGTAGGTATCCTTAGATTAAGGATAAATCAATTACATAATTATGTGTGACAAATATAAATACACCCAATATAAGAGGATATTAAGTGTAAAACAATCAAAGGTCATCCATACATATTAATAGTATGAAATAATCAAGAAGTAGAGGTTTAACTCAAAGAATTGAAATTGGGTTAAGAAGTTCCCTTACAGAAATTCGACAGCCTAATGACGTCATTTTAAAATTCAGAAAATGAGATTATGAGAGATAAAAAGGGTATCTCGTCACTTGTACATATCATTTATAGAAATAAGGATATATAAGAACATATCCCAATATAAAAATATGTAAATTAAAAGACCTAACAAAAAGAAGTCTTTTAAAAAGATGAAGGTGAAAGGTTTCTCTTACCGACATGGGTATCATTCGAAACGTACACCCCATGAAAGAAGGACAATACAACATTGATGTAAATGCTCATAAACGAAATTATATTACACAAATATTAGAATAATTGGTAGTACATATACCAATCAAAGGAAATGGTGGAAAATGTAGCATAAATATCACGGGAATAAAAGTGAGATGAAAAACCCCTTACGAAAACTCGACAGCCTAACGACACCACTTAAAACTTCCAAAAATGGATTTATGAGATCAAAAAGGTTCTCTCATAATATGAACATAAATTTTACATAATTAGGAATATAAAATAACATCCCCAAACATAATAAATATGAGCTTAAAAGAAATGACATAAAAGAGAGTACTTAAAAAGAAAGAGAGAGGTAGGATCCCTTACCTCAAATCCAACTTGTCTTGTTCGTTTCTTTATATTCATAAATAATAAACTTTGTTCAATTTATTATTTCTTGAGGACCTCCTTTAAAGTCTATTATTCAATTCATGTCACATATTATAATGTTATAATAATTAGTTAATAATGTGAGTTCATATTAGTCATTTTTATCGATGTTCGGTACATGAGTCAAAAATGAACTTGTTTGAAAAGAATTGCTCATGTAGTTATAATTACCCCATCTAAAAAATAGTATAAATTATTTAAATATCATATATATCCATTATATATTCATTTTATGATATTCCATAACATTCGGTGATAAGAAAATGAAATGCACCGTTCATGAAGACGGTAGGCCGTACGTACGCATGAACGCTACTTTCATTTCTTTGTCACATTGATGGAATTAAAACAAAATGAGATATATATATATATATATATATATTAAAATTACTATATAATATATATGTTATATAGGTCACATAAGTTCATTAATTTCATTCTTTATACATTCCATTTATTGTATGAACGAGTCACATCACTTGAGGGGGCGGTAGTCCACACTTCCTCAAATGAAATTATCGCATTTTCACAACATTCAAAGCCTAATGGTATGTTTTAAATGTAAAATTCAGAAGAATAGAGAGGAAATAAATATAATATATATCATAAATAAATATAGTTCCATAATAATGGCCACCATTAGAAGTGATAGGAGAAGATAGAACAATCATCATTTCATGAGGTAGTAATTAACCATCCACCGAAACACTATGTTCTTTAACCATTAGACGGAGGTGTGTGTAAGTGTAGCTCGAATCCATCTCATAAAAAAATCCTATTATATTAAAGATACTGGTGTTTTTACAAAATAAAGTAATAAAAAGAGTTTAGGGGGTTGGAAAAGAAAAATAAAACAAAAGAACATAAGAGAGGACATTACCTTTAAATCGGGTATCTCCCTATGGTTTTACCCAAAAGGGTTTTCTTGAAGATCCTTCTTCCTAAGGTAAGGCTTATAATATGAATAGATGGATTTGGAGAGATAAAATGAGCAGAGTTTGGTAAAAAAAAGGCTTGAGAGGTGTCGGTAAGGGGGTAGAGGTGGGGGCCTTTTATAAGAGGGAGGAGGGGTACTCTTGGAAAGTCTTGAAAAGTTACTTCATTATAAAATGATTTTCAGATATTAAAGGTCCCACAATTATATATTTCTAGGATAAGGTGATAAGTGATCTAAATACACCCATAAAATAGGTTTTTTACAAGTTTAAGTCTTAGATTTTACCTTATCTTCTCATTTTATTTAAATCGTTCATTAATGAGGTAATCGTTGCATCATCGTGGTGTCATAAATAAATTAGTTTATTTAATGTCTAAAATTTATAAAAAAAAATACTATGATGTATGAAATATTTTTATATTTACAATGAATATTTATAGTAAAAAATATGACTTGTATAACCCCATGTAAAAATTCTTTTAGTAAAACAATACATGTTTATGACATTTTTATTTTAACTTTAAATATAAAGTTATTAATGTCATTTTCATACCCAAGTGGCTCCATGGGGTCCCCAAGTTTACCCATGGATTGTCTTGGTCTTCCATGACTCATCCAATAAGGGTAGTACATGTTTGAAGGTCATTTCATATTATTATAAAATTATCTTTACCTTAAATTACACTAATTACCTTTAATCACGATTAATAAAACTTAAAAGTTACTATTCACCAAAAAATTATTTTATTCCCATTGAACCAAATTTTACATCCTAATGATAACAATGTATGTCATATTTTTGAAATTCAAACCACAGAAGTGGTAAATATTCATTTAAATGAAGAATCGGTTTTTTAACTACCACTTAGTGGTTTCACTATTCATCAAAAATTGAAGTTCTTCAGAAAAATACCAAAATTTCACCATAAAGAATATTTGATATTCCGAATTCAAAAATGATGTATATTTTAAAAAATTAAAAACATATAAGTTTCATTAATCAATTTAATAATTAATTCCTATTGTCAAAACAAATAGTGAGTTTTTAAGAAACAAAATATATCAAAAGATTAACTCTAGTTTAAGTCCAATTTCAAAGTGAAATTAATTCCAATGACCACCATTGGATTAAATGGTAAAAATATATTCTAAATAAACTTTAAACCCAATTAAAAAGATAATATATCCATACAAATAAATAATATTAAAATGAGGTTTTGAATTAAAATACAACATTTTCACCAAAAATGAACTTTATCGGAAAAATAACAAAACTTTACACTGAGTAAATTTTGATGTCCAGATTCTAAAGAAAGATTTTATTTGGTCCAATATAACATATAAAATTTTCAAAAAGTGGATTTAAAAAGGGTTCTCCATCAAAAGGCGGTTAATCGACCTTTTAAAGAATATTAGAATATTTATGCTTAAAATTGGATTCATTTGCATTTTAAGCCTCTAACAATTATTTGGATAAAAGCAAAAATATATGACAATAATATATAATCATTTGGTAGTTATTTCTGTTCATTCCTTCCATAACAATGGCTAGGCGTTAGCAACCATTTAAAATAATATTATTATATTATTAGTGCGCAACATAAGATTTCAAAGAAACTCATTGTTGCGTACTGGGTACGCTATTGAACATAGAATTCCCTTTAAAGTAATATTAATATTTTATTCACAAATATTAAAAAATATGAGAATGTCATATTCTTTATTTACTTGGGATGTTACATCCTTCCCCAATTTTGGGAATTGCGTCCTCACAATTTTAAAATTGGGATGGATACTTATTTGAAAGCCCGACATCAGAAAAAGAGTCAGCAAAACTATTACATTAAAATAAAGAAAAAGAAGTACAAAGGTCACCCGAGTTAACCCATTCTAGGATTCCATGTAGGAAAACATGGATATGTAAGAAAAACAAAGGGTCAAGTTCTGATGGGGAGTGATAGAAAACATGATTAGGAGAAATTTAACCACCAGAAAATCACAAACTTGTGATGGGTTAAACGGTATTTGATTACCCAGAAGGAAAAGTTAACATACAACATTTTTGTTTTAAGTTACTTTTCATTGAGGAACTTATTTATGAGATTAACTAAATCACAAGGAAAAATAATTTCTTGTCATTTATACTTTTATCTCTTACTATATTTCTTACACAAACTCCTTTTTTCCTTCCAAAAGACAAGTATTTAGGATGACTTGTTCACATTAAGAGCGCTATAATCAACACCTAGAGAATAACCTAATCCAAAGAAGGGCACTATATATTTCTCATGTCTTTAGACAAAAACCAAAACAAAAATTGTTAGTATGAGATCAGATAATACCCCAAAAGGATAATCCTTTTTAAAAAAATCTATTCTTAATCTCCAAAATTTGTCAAACAATACCCAAAGTTCAACAAAGACCATTCAATAAACATCTATACATAAAATTAATAAAAGTAATCAAAACTAATATTGAAACCCAAATCTCTGAAGGATTTAATCACATAGTCTTCCAAGATAAAACTTAACATTTATCTCCAATCATCAGTTACTCTTAAAGTCTCATACTGAAAAGTAATTAACCTAATCACATATCCTTCATGATAGGTTAATAATTTTCATAGATAACCCAAAATAAACTTATTTTAGATTCATAAGATCATCTAAAAATAATTTTTCATACTAACAAGGGACTTCACATAGTCTAGTGGTAGGCGATAAATACCAGTTGCACTTTGGTTGTGGGTTCGATTCCCACAGCTTTGTCTGATGCGACAGGTTGTCACACAGTCTACGTGTTGTCCTTTTTCAAAAACTATATAATTCTCAAAACATTCCCCAAAAAGAGATAAAATCATCAAAAATAACCATAACATAATTTAACCTCAATTTTATCTCATGCCTTTCATTTTCCATCATAACATATAGTAACCCATAATGACCTCAAAACTAAGGATCATATAAACCCAAATGGTTCTTTTTAACTATGTCTACAAATGAAGAGATAACTATTCCTTGAATAAAATTTTCATATATGAAACATCAGGGTTACACATACTATAAAAATTCTTCTAATGTAACCCCATCATCAAAATAGACTTAACAATTTTAAGAATTTCACCATCCTAAAATCTACCATAACTCTTGAATCCCTTATATGTTGACTTCTTACTCATTAAACATTCATCATGATCCATTAACCATTCCTTTACAACTTATTATGAAATACTTCTTTCCTACAAACAAAATCATGAATCATATCCTAAGATTCCAAAATAGGAAAACATATGTTAAGAAATAATACATACCTTTGATTGGTCATTTTCAGTTTCTTCATCCTTAATTGGAGTGGCATTAGGTATTGGTAAATGAATATTTGTATGATCTTGGTGATCCCATTCCCAAAAATTATTTGTAGGACAAGTTTTTTCATAATGACCATGCACACCACATTTAAAACATTCAATTGATCCCTTAGAAATAACTTCTTTCCCTTTCCTCGAGTCAACTAGATGCTTCCTTTTTCCATGGCAGGTTCTTGATTTATGACCTTCATTTCCACATCTATAGAATCTTTCTGTCCCTTTGAAACATTTTCCTAGGTGTTTCTTTCCATATCTTTGACACATAGGTTTTTGAACACACTTACCTTTATTATTATTACCTGAACTTCCGTAGGGATTTGTTTCTCGCATATATGATTCCTTATAAAAATAACCAAGGTTTAGGTGGTCAATCATGACTCTAGATTGTTGGTTGAGGATAAACATAAGAGTTATCATTGTAGCTCCCATATCATTCAGTTGCTCGCTCAGAAAACTGTCACAGTTTCCTTCACATCCACTGTTACTTTGGTACCTGCTAGTTCCAGCCATTTACTAAAACAAAAAAGGTCAGTGTGAGCATATCAGTAAAATCATCATATAATATTGAGGAAGAAAAAAACTAAGATATAGTTATCCAAGTTATCTCAAACTAATTATAACTTTCAAAAAAAGGACTCCATCTAATATACTACCCATTGTGGTTATACACAACTTGTCACTTATGTTTAAACAACACTCTAACCTATAAAGTTATCTAAACCGACCTTTGATACCAAATATAAGGACCCGACCTTAAAAATTTACATAATCATGAATTAAATGAATAATTCACATAGAGGATCTTTTCAGGTTTAGAGTTTTAGAGAATTAGGACATAACTATTACATCTCAAAAGATTACAAAGTAGACACTTCTACTATGTTTCCATAAAATAAAAACTCTTAAAGGAAACATGTCTTGTTTCATGTTTTAGATAGCATGTCTTTCCTTATTCCCATACTTGACCCTATTCATCATTAAGTCCTATGTAAAACATTTCAAAAACTTGGGATGAGCATAAAAAGCCTAGTAAAAGATACACAAATAAGGAAAACTTTTAGTTTTTCAAAACAACAAGTAAACCATGAATAATTTATAAAAGTAATAATTTTGACCTTTATGAAGTAGTAAATACTCTTCACTGAATAAAAGATCACCACTTATCCTTTGTAACCAAAAGATTACCATAAACCCATATAAAGAACACATAACATATAAAGATAATGTAGAACATAAACATACTTAAATAGAATAACCATACGGTTAACTTCCGCACATATCACTAAATGGAATAGCCATACTTATGACTTCCATACCCAATGCATTGGAGGTCATAACATAACCACCAGTCCTGGTATTCACAGCACCACCCTTCATATGGTTTATCACATAACCACCCATCAAATGTCCAAGAACCATTATAAAATCATAAGACATAAAACAAATATAATGGAAAGAATACATTTCCACATTTTGATCACAATATTTCACTTAAATATATTGGCATAACAAATCCATTATAAAAACCATTTTCAATACCAAAATACATAAAAGTGTATGTGTTATTTATTTCATTTTGAAAACATTATGGCTTGTTGAGGAAGCCAAAGACCAAATAATTCTCGCGGCGGTGGAAAAGGTCGTTGTCACCACGTACGTTAAAAGAAAAATTCTTTTTGTCATTTAGTAAAATGCTTCGTAGAAAAAGAAACCATTTGAATGAAATGAAAAGTCAAATGTATTTTATACAGTGTATAAAATAAAGTCTTGTATTAGAACAAAATATGTCTCAATGAATGGAGATTGAGATGAAGTCCCTTACAAAGTTGGTATCCTTGGATTAAGGCTAAATCAATTACATAATTATGTGTGAAAAATATAAATACACCCAATATAAGAGGATATTAAGTGTAAAAAAATCAATGTTCATCCACACATATTCATTGTATGACATAATCAAGAAGTAGAGGTTTAACTCAAAGAATTGAAATTGGGTTAAGAAGTTCCCTTACAGAAATTCGACAGCCTAACGACATCATTTTAAAATTCAGAAAATGAGACGATGAGAGATAAAAAGGGTATCTCATCACTTGGACATATCATTTACAGAAATAAGGATATATAAGAACATATCCCAACATAAAAATATGTAAATTAAAAAACCTAACAAAAATATGTCTTTTAAAAAGAGGAGGGTGAAAGGTTCCCTTACCGACTAGGGTATCTTTTGAAACGTACACCCCATGAAAGAAGGACAATAAAACATTGATGTAAATACTCATAAACAAAATTATATTACACAAAGAGTAGAATAATTGGCAGTACATATACCAATCAAAGGAAATGGTGTAAAATGTAGCATAAATCTCACGGGAATAAAAGTGAGTTGAAAAACCCCTTATGAAAACATGGCAGCCTAACGACGCCACTTAAAACATCCAAAAATGGATTTATGAGATAAAATAGGGTCTCTCATAATATGAAAATAATATTTACAGAATTAGGAATACAAAATAACATCCCCAAACATAAGAAAAATGAGCTTAAAATAAATGACATAAAAGAGAGTACTTAAAAAGAAAGAGAGAGGTAGGATCCCTTACATCAAGTCCGACTTGTCTTGTTCGTTTCTTTATATTCATGAATAATAAACTTTGGTCAACTTATAATTTCTTAAGGACCTCCTTTAAATTTTATTATTCAATTAAGGACACATATTATAATGTTATAATAATTAGTTAATAATGTGAGTTCATATCAGACGTTTTTGTCGATGTTCGGTACATTAGTCAAAAATGAACTTATTTGAAAAGAATTTCCCATGTAATTATAATTACCCCATATAAAGAATAGTATAAATGATTTAAATATCATATATATCCTGTATATATTCAATTTATAATATTCCATAACATTTGAAGATAAGAAAATGAAATGCACCATTCATGGAGACGGTAGGTCGTACGTACGCATGAACGATACTTTCATTTCTTTTTCACATTAATGGAATTAAAACTAAATGAGAAATATATATATATATATATATATATATATATATATATATTAATTCCAGTATAATATATATGTTATATAGGTCACTTAAGTTCATTAATTTAATTCTTTATACATTCCATGTATTGCATGAACGAGTCACATCACTTGAGGGGGAGGTAGTCCACACTTCCTCAAATGAAATTATCGCATTTGCACAACATGCAAAGCATAAAGGTATGTTTTAAATGAAAAATACAGAAGCATAGATAGGAAATAAATATAATATATATCGTAGATAAATATAGTTCCATAATAATTGCCACCATGAGAGGTGGTAGGAGAAGATAGAACAATCATCGTTTCGTGAGGCAGTAATTCACCATCCACGGAAACAGTATGTTCTTTAACCATTAGACGGATGTGTGTGTAATTTTAGCTCAAATAAATCTCATAAAAACATCCTATTATATTGAATATACTTGTGTTGTTAAAAAATAAATTAATAAAAAGAGTTTAGGAGGTTGGAAAAGCAAAATAAAACAAAAGAACATAAGAGAGGACATTACCTTTAAATCGGGTAACTCCCTTTGGTTTGAACCAAAAGTGTTTTCTTGAAGAGCTTTCTGAATAAGGTATGGATTCTAGGATTAATATAGGGATGTGTACAGATAAAATAAGTAGAGTTCGGTCAAGAAAAATGCTTTAGTGGTGTGGGTAAGGGGGTAGAGGTGGGGGCCATTTATAAGAAGGAGGAAGGGCACTCTTGGAAAGTCTTGAAATGATACTTTATTATAAAATTCTTTTCGGATATTAAAGGTCCCACAATTATATATTTCGAGGATAAGGTGATAGGGGTTCTAAATCCACCCATACAATAGGTTTTTGACAAGTTTAAGTCTTATATTTTACCTTATCTTCTCATTTTATTTAAATCGTTCATTAATGAGGTAATCGCTGCATCATCGTGGTGTCATAAATAAATTAATTTAGTTTATGTATAAAAATTATAAAAAAATTACTATGATGTAGGAAATATTTTTATCTTTCCAATTTACATTTATAGTAAAAAATATGACTTGTATAACCTCATGTAAAAATTGTTTTATTAAAACAATACATGTTTGTGACATTTTTATTTTAACTTTAAATAAAAAGTTATTAATGTCATTTTCTTACCCAAGTGGCTCCATGGGGTCCCCATGTTGACCCATGGATTTTCTTGGTCGTCCATGACTCATCCAATAAGGTTAGTACATGTGTCAAGGTCATTTCATATTATTATAAAATTATCTTTACCTTAAATTACACTAATTACATTTAATCACGATTAATAAAACTTAAAAGTTACTATTCACCAAAAAATTATTTTAATCCCATTGAACCACATTTTACATCCTAATGACAGCCATGTATGTCGGATTTTTGAAATTAAAATCCCAGAAGTGGTAAAGTTTCATTTAAACGAAAAATCAGTTTTTTAACTACCACTTAGTGGTTTCACTATTCATCAAAAATTGAAGTTTTTCAGAAAAAAAACCAAAATTTCACCCTATGATATATTTGTTATTCCGAATTTAAAAATTATGCCTATTTTAAAAAATTCCAAACATATAAGTTTCATTAATCAATTTAATAATTAATTCTTGTTGTCAAAACAAATAGTGTGTTTTTAAGAAACAAAATATATCAAAAGATTGA
This sequence comes from Viscum album, assembly GCA_963277665.1. Lineage (NCBI taxonomy): Eukaryota > Viridiplantae > Streptophyta > Magnoliopsida > Santalales > Viscaceae > Viscum > Viscum album. The sequence continues at coordinate 1,723,162,141 of OY728126.1, read as the reverse complement.
CACTATTTTAAGTCCAATTTCAAAGTGAAATTAATTCCAATGACCACCATTGGACTAAACGGTAAAAATATATTCTTAATACACTTTAAACCAAATTGAAAATATAATCTATAAATATAAATAAATCATATTAAAAGGAGGTTTTGAATTAAAATATAACATTTTCACTAAAAATGATCTTTATCGGAAAAATAACAAAAATTTACACAAAGTAAATTTTGATGTCCAGATTCTAGAGAAAGATTTTATTTAGTCCAATATAACATATAAAATTTTCCAAAAGTGGATTTAAAAAGGGTTCACCATCAAAAGGTGGTTAATCAACCTTTTAAAGAACATTAGAATATTTACGCTTAAAATTGGATTCATTTTCATTTTAAGCCTCTAACATTTATTTGGATAAAAGAAAATATATTTGACAAGGATATATAATCATTTGGTAGTTGGTTCTATTCATTCTTTCCATAACAATGGCTAGGCATTAGCAACCATTTAAAATAATATTATTATATTATTAGTGTGCAACGTAAGATTTCAAAGAAACTCATTGTTGTGTACTGGGTATGCTATTGAACATTTCATTCCCTTTAAAGTAATATTAATATTTTATTCAAAAATATTAATAAATATGAGAATTTCATATTATTTATTTACTTGGGATGTTACAGTGGGACTGGGAGAGACTCTATGGATTTCCATATTGTTATTTTTTTATTCACCTATCACACTTATAATCAGGTTTGGCATTCCACATAGGATCTCATTGATTATTTTTATGACATGTATTTTCTTTTTAGTTTTCGAAAGATACTCTGATCATTATATTTTTTTATTATTATATTTATTTGTTATTCCATAATATAACACAAAGGGTATTGTATCCTCATTGATAATTTTATACCCTCACTACATGTCAGAAACCTCATATGTATGGGGAGGCATGCATGAGGACATGTGACTCTCCAACTAAGACCTGGTGATTCGAGTTGGAGAATTAAAAAATGGTATCAAAGTACAATTTTCTCTTTTCATTTTGGACTAACCTATGACATGGTAAAAAGGTGATAGTTGTGTGGGACAAAAGTAGGGGAGTTTCCATGTACCTGGATAAAACATATGTAACGGACCTATGGGTTACCATTGATGGTATTTTTGTTACAATTGTAATGACATTTTGAGTGAATACATGAATCATTTTTAGGAATGTAGGTTCACATTCCATATATATACATGTTTTTGTGTTTTATATTATTTATTTACTTTAAATGAATTGAATTTTTCTATCTATTCAGGATAGATTCTCTATTTTGTGATATATCTATTTTCTTTACTATTATAATATATCGTTGTTGTAATTACATATTTGAACTAATAATTTTGATTTGTTTTAGTATATATATGATGATGGTTACTAACATGTTGGGATGAGACTTGGGTTATTACTATTTGGGTTAAACATTGGGTTATGGGTAAACTCCTAGGGAAACATTTTTGTGAACCCATTGACTGGTTAGAACTTGTTTAGGTTCCTAATGTTCCATATTGTTTCATATATTCTTCCTTGTATACATTTTGTGGGACCTTACGTTGAGTAGGAGGGTGCACTAGATCATGTTCCTGCACCTACTCTAGTAGTGAAAGCAGTGGGTTCACTCTAACTAAGATTCCTTCCCCTATGATCCATGGTCGATGGAACTAGGGATGTATAAATCCAATATCTTGCATCCTTTTAGGGAACAAGAAATACATAGGATGAAAATGATTGGGTGAACATTGTTGAGGGTATATTTAACTTTGTTGATATTATAGTGGATGAGAATTTCAGAACAGCAGTATTCATGATATAGGGACCCTCCAAGAATTAGTGGAGATTTATGGGATAGGATGGTCTATGTGATAGACTCACTTGGGAGGCCTTCAAGGACCAATTAATTGGGGAGTCCTTTCTAAATATGTTAAATCTTGACCAATCATGGGAGTTTATAGAGTTGTACTAGGGATTCATGATAGTGTTTCCATACTCTATTTATTTTACTAATCTTCTATAATTTTCACCACTTCTGGCCATAAATGTGGCTCATAAGGCCAGGTGGTTTGAGATTAAACTTTCTCCTAACATCAAATAGAAGATATGAAGCCTCAAACTAGAATTATAATTTGAGGTTTTATAAAAGTACTTGATTGGGATGGTCAATTAGTTGGAATTCATTTACCCTTCACTACACAGGTTGATGGACCTCCTAATACTAAAGTGAGTACCTTTTCTCATAGTAGAAAGGGGAAGATAAGGGAAATATAGTAGAGTAGTATCATGCAATTGGAGAAGAGTTCAGTTTCTTGATTTACCTTAGGAGGTGACCCATAGTGATTCAACAGTGGGAAGTTTGGAAACTATAAAACGATGTGCACAACATCTCGAATCTCATTCTAGTAATGAAGCAATAAATAACATCTCAAATACTTCTATGCTAGAGCATTGAGGTTGAGTCCACACAACGGTGCTATATAGATTTGATCCTCAACCCATGGATCAATTTGAGTTACTCAGCAGTAGGTCTAGATGATGAGGGCTTATGAGAGTAATGGAAAGGGTCTCAAATTAGTTGTATGTTGTTTTTATGCATTGGAACAGACTTTATATGATGATAATGAGGGTCCATCTATTGTATTATGTATGGAATTTATCATGTCCACTTTATCTGAAGGTACTTCGGATGAAACAAAAGATGGTGGATGGGGTATTTTAAAACATTCATAACTAGAGTAATGGAACTTCATCTTATCTAGTGATCCAAGACCCAATAGATGTACGATGATCTCCTGTGAATTAAATAAGCACAAAAATAAATAAATAAACTTGTAACTTGTTTAATTTGTAGCACATTTGTTGTAGGCCATTAATTGAAGTATCTGACACATAAACGATGTATATCATCTCCACATTCTTCAATAATATAAAAAAATGCTGATAATCAAATTCCAAGTCCTAGTGTGAAGCTCTGATGATTCCTTCAACGTCATGATGATCACATCGACTCTATTCCTATGATCTGTGAAGACATCCTTGGATCAATTTCATGGATGGATTATTTCTCTCTAAAGGATGTGGGAGGAGTGATGAGCACTCAATTCATTATAATTAATTTATTACCATTCACATTGGAAATTAGACCCTCATCTCATAATATAGTGGTTACAAAAAATGCATGGTTAGGGTTCATGACCCTTGTGTATCTGTCATCCACTAAATAAATAATTATTATGAACTAATTATTATGTATATATTATTTATATTTCATCAAATACATGTAATATACATCAAATATATTATGTGATAAACCCGAGTCATTAATATGACTCGTAATTTTTTGAAAATATTAAATGAACATCAAATATTACATATAATATTTGTTTATATAATATTATTCCATTTATTTACTTAAACACTTGTAAATAATTTTATTAAATAAATTAAATCAAATTATTCTATACTAGAATAATATTGAATTTATTTATTTATTTATGATTGATAAATCTTAGACAACTCTCAGACCCCATGGTGGGTCCACCATGTCCTATATACCTATTCCACAGAATAGGAAAGAATCTTGAATGCATTATTGTGCGTGAACCTCTAGGACCTTATCTCAATAGTAGTGAATAATATTTACAAAACAAGAGTAAAATCTTACAGCCCATCATGGACACTAAAGAGATAAGTAGTAGTCCTATAAAAAAAACATGTGTACATACACTATGTAATACAATCTCTTTATCATTCGATATATCATAAAGTAGGGCACACAATTTTTTAATTTATTTTTCTTAATTTTTTATTTGTTGATCTAATTGGATGGACTATCCTTTGACTACCATGGCCATTGATTTAATAAAGGTACTACCATTATAATCAACCAGTCTAGATATATCACTTCCTCAACTTGAAATAAACAAATTATATCATGATCATTCAACCAATGTCATGCCCCCAATGATTCACCCAACACAATCTAGCTCTCCATGACTTCATTGTCATGGTTTTCTCATTGCATCAAAGTAAATGTTCAAATAGAACACATTTATAATGATAACAAGTTAGTAGAATAATACACATATTTATAGATAGGATCAACCAATGACACTCAAAACATGCGGTGTTCCTATTAGTGGATTTGTACTCATGATTTCACTACTATAGATCACCATGTTTAAACATCACGAGAGGAAATCTCAAGGCTTATGAGCCCCAAAAACCTGATAATATGAAATCAAATGTGTCCAATTAATATGATTTTTCATGACCATAGGACATATATTTAGAATTAATGTCATAGTATCTTGAGTTTCTCATTATATCCTGGGTCTGCCATAACATTTTTATATGGAAAATTATCTATATACTATATCATCAAATAGTGGACGTAGAAATATCTACATTAAAATGGTATGTGTGTATCCTGCATAACTCATTATAGAAAGGGCACAATAATCTAATGTACTGATAAAGTTGGGTCTAGGTCAACCACTTTAACAACACTCCCACTTGAACTACATTAAACTTGATAACCATCCTTTTTATCTCTCACATGATTAAGATCATGTTTCTGCTAAGTCACATCTTAAGTTATTAGTTCTTCCATGTCTCTGCTGCATGGAAGTTCTACTATGTGTGACCTCACCTCCTTGAGTCAAACTCCTCAAGAGATATTTTCCCTGAGTATATGTATTTTCTTCCAATGTAAAAACTCAACATCATGGCTAGTACTTGTAAAAGAATTTTTAAAATTTATATTATGAGAATACTTTACTCACTGGGTACATTGTCAAGAACTAGAAAAAATAATTTCAAATTATATACTATTTATATACCTTCCACTGATGTTTAAAAATTCTTGGTATTTGTATATTTCACTACTATTGGTTTGTATGAGCCTGTATCACTTATCATATTTTTCTAATTGTGATATTATATCATGTTGATCCAAGGAATACTAGTTTTATCCCATTAAAACTACTATCCCTTATTCTCCACATACTAGGTATATATCATTTCTACTTTCTCTTTTACAATTAGATAGTTTTGACTACATACCATATATTTCTTCTGGATACAACTAATAGTTTCCTATGATAAAGTATAAGTTGGGAATATCATTTTCAATATATAGCACAAAATATTTGATTGATCCATCAGATAAGCATATGGAATTAAACATACCGCATTAATCGTTCATATGTGCTTCACATGTCTTCCTAGAGAGATTTATTCTATGTGACAGTGGTAATAATTCTCTCTCAAATTATCCCATATTTTATTTTTAATACATTGTTAGTATATGTAAAATTGACTAGGTCCTAGAAACTGACAGTTAAACATCAGTGGATCATTTTCCCAAGAACTTAGGTTGCTACATTACGTAAATATCTCAAGAAATAGTTTAATCTAGGTCTTAACTAATTGTAATATGAATAGTTTTTTCCATATGTTACCAAACATATTTTCTTGGAAAATAATGGTGCTCCCACTAACTATTAGTATACACATGGTAAATATTCCTTCCAAATCAATATTCTATTATCTATTTTCTTTAATAAAAAAACTAGATTTCAGTAACATTCACTCTTATTGGCATTCTATGATGTCACCAACCCTTTATAGTTTCATTTTATAGACACCCTCCATAAAATTTAGTCTTGACATCCAATTAAAAATAATATGATCATATAAATTATCTTTGAAAAGTATAATTCTAATCTATTTAGGCATAACGACTTGGTATTACCAAACACACCTTATGAATACGAGTCTTGAAGCATCCATGTATAGTTTTACATAAATAACCTCTGTAGTATTCAAAATAACAATCCCCATGTAATTTGATATATAGAATATATTATTGAATTTTAATTTATCTAGTAAATTCTATATAATTTTCAATTAATGGTTATTTATAGGAATTATAATTATGAAGGAACAATGTATCACCAGCCATGGTGAATATAAAACCATCACCACAGTTTTATACTTTTTATACAACATGTGTCTCCAAAACATCATGTTCCACAATATCTTATGAAACTTGTTCCTATGTCAACTATTCATGCATCTCTAGAATCCACTAAATCTAAGTCGATCTTTATCCCACTATCTCAAATAGAGATGTTCACCCTTTTACAAAAATATAGGCTAACACTTGATTGTAACTATCCTATGATTGATTTAAATAATATCTAATATTAAATTTTGGATATTAACTAAGAAGAAAATTCTATTTTTCTTGATGTAAGTTCATTTATTTTGTTAATGAACTCTTTACATAAAAACACATGTTCTTATAATAATGGATTTATTTTATACTAAAAATCATATGATATCCTTTCTTCATTATAGTTGTAATATGGTTTTGGGGTAACACTATTATTTTAAATGCATGTATTGAAAATAATGGAAGTATTTTCAATGCATGAGTTTTAACATTGATTCTTCTTTTACTTATATCCAGACTTTGATGTGTATAAATAAATGTGTGTCTAATAATTTCTACACACTAAATTTTATTGATCAATGTTAACATGTAAGACATGACATTAATCCTCCTTAATATCGATGTCATGATTTGGATAAGGTAATGTGTGTTTTGGAATTAATCCATGCTCCATTATATTGATCCATGTTAACATGTAAGACTTATCATTGATCCTCCATATTTTCATCAATATCATGATGTAGAAAATGTAATGTGAATTTGGAAATTACTCCACACTACATTATATTGATTAATGTTAACATGTGAGTCTTATCATCTATCCTCCTTATTTTCATCAATGTCGTGATATGGATAAGGTAATGTGTGATTAGGAATTACTTCATGCTATATTATATTTATCGATGAATGCTTGGTGAAGATATTCTTTGAAAAGCTATCCTGATGTAACGTATATATTCTTACCATTTATAGATCATACTTCACTTTGATATTACTTAAAACACGTAAAGGAATATTATGAAGTATACTTACCACTAGCTTTCCCTTGTAATAGTTCATTCTCTCTAACTGAACTAATTCAGAAATATTTATGGATTACCTTTATTTATAAGGGTTTATTTATCCAAAACTAATTGCATAAGTATGTTGATAATACCTATAGTATTTGAATCTAAATATTCTATAACAATAATGGGTATATCTTTGAAAACTACTTCATTTTTTATTGACAAAGTATTATCTTTCCATAACTATGTATATAAGACTTACATTTTTATATTCATTAGGTATTTCCTATGACTCAAGAATTAATGAACTATTTATTGATTATTAAACACACAAAAAAATTCATTCCAGATCTTGGAATAATCTCTCATTATGTCCAAAAAAACATGAGACAAATGTTTTGGAAATACTTAACAATAGTTCATCTGGAATCATTAAACTTTGTAATTTGAAGTTGTGTACTTCTCACTGCTAACTTAGAAACCACCCTTTTCATATGCTTGGATAAAACACCTTACCTTTTGTAATATTTCTATTATTACATGGTTACTTTATTTTAATATGCACATGTTAAACTCATAATGTATTTAATACCCAAGAATTAAAACAAAAACTTTACTTGCAATTGATGAATATACCTAAAGAAGAAGCGATTACTTTCTTTATTAATTCAGTTCATTTCATTTAAACTAATATAGATTTATTTCATGGTATGAGAAGAAAATAAACTACTATTTAATACCTCTTTATATAAAAGATTTTATGAAGGTTCCTTTGGTGTAGATCTAACCATTGTCCTTTTTCCTTGTCTTTAAACTTGTTCACCATAACAACTAAAACTTTCTGTAAGTTCTTATTGCTTGAAAAAACGTACCTAAAAGTTAAGGAATATTTTTCTCCATGCTATTTGTATTTTAATATTAAATTAAACTAGAGTGAATGGGTGAATATTATAGGAGAAATGGATCTCTTTAAATATCATGATGTACCTTTCAATTTAAAGATAGCCATTATAATCATCACTCATTCATATCTCTCTTCACTTTCTCCTCACAAGCTTCTAAGATATGAGACTACATGAAATATAATTCAAGTAATAATGTAGTCTCCACAACTTATATAGGATATTGATGATATAAGTATGACATAATCATTTTTAACACCCTTGATTTATTAAGTGACTTAACTAGAATTGAGGACACCAACACCTTCAATTTCCAATATCATACTAATTCATGCAAGATCATATTATAATTGTTGGAGACTCATGCTTGTTTTGAAATTTTTCTTTCTACAATAATTATCATAGTGTATCTTGTGGTATTATTTTACATTTTTTCTCAAAATTAAAATCTAGTAGACTAATACTTTTATCTTGATTATTGATTTAGACATTAGTTAATTAAATCATTAAATGTCTATGAATATTTTATCGAATTATAGGAACCCTGTATACTAGAATAGGAATACTCCATCGCTTGAGTATTCTAGTGGCAAGGATCCTTGATCCTCCCCTCATTTTCTAGAATCTATGGCCATTCCACAACTCGGAGATTTCAAGGTAAGAATTTTTTTGGCCAACTGCATTGACTTGTAGCTCCTTGATCTGTTTGAGTGAAGTATCAACTTCTAAAATAAAAAAATTATTTACTCAAAACTTTCCTATAATGTTTCATCAAGATAACTATGGATACTATTTTCCTATCAACTTTAGTTATGTCGACCCATCATTCTCATAAGAACTCCCCAATAATATGATGTTCTCTCAACTATGGTTGATCAAACACTTCATACACCTTGTTTTATTTAAATTGAAATGATGGAAGGAATTTTATAATTAATATTTCTTTGTGGTTTTTATATTTTTTAACGAATGTAATCCATTTATATTAATATGTTTGTGTTATGTTTTCATTCCATTAACTAAAAATTAATAGATAAACATTCTTCTCTTTTTTCTACATTTTTTTATTATTCTATGTGTTCTCATAGAAAAATGAACATGAAGGAAATATTAAACAAATGTAAAGGAAATAATTACCTGACTGCTCTTGAGCATCTAATAATGGTTGATGCATTTAAACTCAATGGATTAATCATGGCCTAGGGGTATCATACCTGAGTTGAAGCTTGACTCTTGATTTAGCTATTCCCCTGGTCCAGTGTGCCCTCATCTCATCTGAGGTAGTGCCTCATCTTGACATGGTCCATGTATCATATGGATATTTCCTCGACATTCCTAGCTTTGAACCATACATTTTCATCTTCAAATGTAAAATAATAGTCCCACGCAGGCGAGGGGGTCTCAAGAGTGCAATATATAATTGATAAATTGTACGCACATTACCCTATACAAATTGAATTAAAAAATGATTATGTGAAACCCACCTTAAATTGACTACATATTACAAACATCACACACTATAATAAATAATTAAATTAAATTAAATTGATAGACATGAGTTCGGTCATTTTCTCAAGACCAGTCGGTATATAAAGTAATTGCGTGAAAAAATTAAATTGTAATAAAATTAAATTTGAGAGATTAAGTAAAAATGAGTTCAATTAAACAACTCAGATAATTTATTTTCTATGGTTTAACCATTAATTTAATTTTAAACTCCGAAAATTAATTTAATAAATTAATTTAATTTAATAACAAAATTAATTTAATTTGTCTAAGTTATAAAATTGTTATTATTTTAAATAAATTAATAAATTTTCAATTAATTTAATTTAATGATAAAATTAAATTAATTATCTAGATTAATTTTGATAAAAATTCACTAAGCCTAAAATTACCTCTCATACCCAGTTTGGGTCAGGTTAAACCTATAAAGACCCATTCAGGGCATGTTAGAGTCCTCCCAAGGACTTTGTGGGTTAAGATAACCCCATGAAACAATTTTTTGGGTTGGGAAAATGTTTTTACCCATTTTGGATCGTATCTTAAAGGCTTGGATCTAATCTAGGTGCTGGATCAGCCACATAAAGTCATGCAGCCTCGAGAAGAGCACCACATGTTAGTCTATGGGGCTTCATCCAAAAAAAATGTCATACTAGGAAGAGAAAGGATTACTAGAGTTAAACTAGAGGCAGTTTGGACAAGTCAGATGGGGAATGGTTAGGGTGGTGCTTCTAGTGGTCTGGATAACAGTGGGTATGGACGGTGCGGTGGTACCTCAAAGTTTAGATTCTTGACATATTTGAAAGAGGGTGTGGAGAGAACTTGTGGGGTTTACACCATGACTGACTATGTGGATTAGCGGGCGATAATGGTTGTGGCTATATGGGGGGTGGATACCGGTGGCAGGCTGAGTCCAGACGTTGGTTTCTAGGGATCCTCCATGAGCAGTGTGTGTCCTACAATTTAAGTGGGGCGACGATCAGCATGCATTCCCAAGAGGAATTTGGGACCTCATGGTGGTAAAATGGAGTGATTTCCTGTGCGGGGGAAACTAACCAACCTATTAAACAACCAATGAACGGGAGGATAATAGTGGGGAGTTGGTCCATAGGTCTCAATGGGGTGATGAACTGTTGTGAGTTGGCGGCCTCTTTGGCCAAAGATCATCCACTATAGTGATACCACAAGGAGGGTGGCCACAAAATAAGAGACCCTGAGGGAGGGAACTAGAGAACCCGTGGGGTTTCAGAATCCTATGGGAATGAGGTTTGATTGAGAAAATCTTTCATTACAATATTTGTTCTTTCCTTTTTCTAAATTCATGCTTCACTTGGAAGCAATGTAAGCTAGATGATTTGTCAATTTTTTTGTGTCCCTTATGGATGCACCCTTTTAAAAAAAATTATCCATAGACATTATTATTTTTTAATTATTAATATTATTTTTATATTTTTAATTACATTGGAAGAAATCATTTTTTTCACTCCTTTATTTTTATTATTCATGATTCCAGGGGAAGAAAACCCTTATTGGGGCAAAATAATGTTCCTACCTGTGTGGTGTCCGTCATCGGATTTCAACTAGAACTTGGTCGAAAATTAAATATTCATAGTTACCTGCCTCAAAATTATAACATGAAAAAAAAATTTATTTTTATTTAATTTTAAACTGAAACATCCACATTTTGATACATAAAAAAACATCAAATCACCATAACATAGTCATCCAGAATCAGATCAACATGCGGCTTGTTATTTTGGGACTGATTTAAAAATCTCTACTTAATGTAATGAAAATTATTTTTTTCTGGTCTTAGAAAATTCACACTATCAATGTAATTCTAATTGAAGGTACTATAGAATGTATCGGAAGCTAGTGGGCTATGGATTTTAAAATTTTCATCACATTAATGAAATAACTTCATCATCTCCATCAATTAGAACCCTGGTAGTAGTATGAGGATCTCATGTGAATTATGAAATCTAAAAATTAGATAAATAAACATGTACCTTGTTTAATTATTGGTTTGTTCTACTGCAAAATTTCTTCGAGGATCATTTATTGAAGGATCTGACATTGAACCCATGTAGATCATTCACACATGCTACAAGAATCTTCACGAACATTGATCATTGAATTTTGAGTGGTAGTATAGAGCTCATACAATTCCTTCAATGTCACGACAATCTCCTCATCTATATTCCTACGATTCATAATGATATCCTTGGATTGATTGCTTAGAAAAAGTGTTTATATTTTAGGAATCAAGAATAGAGATGAGATCTCAACTCATTAGAATGAATTTCTTACCTTTCACACTGGAAATGATCTCATAAGATACTTATATAGTTGATACAAAAAACACCTAATTAGGTTTACTGAATCCTGATTATCTGTCATCCCCTAAATAAATAATAAATAAATAAATGTGATGAACTAAATATATCATAAATATTTTTTATATTTCATAAAATACTTTTAATATGTATTAAATATATTATGTGATAAACCAAATTCATTAACTCAACTCGTAATTCTCACAAGTATTAAATAAACCTTTAATATTTTATATAATATTCATTCATACAATATTATTCCATGTATTTACTTAAATAATTATAAATAATTTTATTAAATAAATCCAATCCAATTATTTTTTACTGACATAGTAATGAATTTATTTATTTATCAGTTATCGATAAATATTATACAATTCTTGTACCTCATGGCAGGACCCACCATTCCCTATATACCTATTCTATAGAATAGGGAATAATCTTAAATGCGCTATTGTGCATGATGTTTTAGGACCTGATCTCAATAGCAGTGAAGAATATTCACTAATGAATAGTGGAATCTAGAAACTCATCATGGCCCCTAAAGTGATAAGTAGTATTCATAACAATGAAAATTAACCTATATACATGCACGGTGTAATACAATATCTTTTTCATTCTATATCTCATAAAGAAGGATGCACACTTGTGTCATCATCCTTTTCTTTATTTATTATTTTTTTATCTAACTGGATGAAATTACCTTCAACTGACATAGTCATGGATTTAATACAGTTACTACCATCCTGATCAACTAGGCTAGAGATATCACTTTCTCAAAAAGGAATTGAAAATTATATATTGATCATTCAACCAATGTCATACCACGAATGATTCATCCAACACAAAATAAATAACCAAAAACATCATTTTCATGGTTTTTTCCTTGAATAAAATTATTTTATCAAATGGAAAACATTGATAACGATATCATGTCAGGAGACCAATAAATATGTCTGAATATAGGAACAACCAATGACACTCAAACCCATGATAATGATCTCAAGTTATGATCTCACTACTAGAGATCACCAAGTCATAACTTCATGAGAAGAAGTCTTAATACTTATGATCCCAAAGCACCTAATAGATTGAAATCAACTATGTCTAGTCACTATGATGTGTCTAGACCATACAACATACATTTAAGAGTAAAGTCATAGTATCTTGAGGATATCATTATACCATGGGATCTATAATAAAATTTTGATATGACAAATAATCTACGGACATTACCATCAAATATTGGATGTAGAAATATCTAAACTACAATGGTAAGTGTGAATCATGTATAACTCACTATAAACATGGTTTGGTAATCTAAAGTAATGATAAAGTTGGGTCAAGGGAACCCACATTTACTACATTATCTACTACATTTTTCTACACTAGTACTTATCATTCTTTCATATATTTTTAAGTAATTTCTAGACATGACATACCAATCAATTTATCCTTTGATTTAGATTCCCTTGGTACACCATTGGGAATGAAATTAGAATATTTCCAATTATACACAAAGTGTCTTATAGTCAACATTGGTTATAGATATCTGTGGGATTTCATGATCCTAGAGAAGATGACCTTCGATGTGATTCTTATCAAGCACTGGTCGACCATATTTTGTGATCACATTAATTTCTATCAAAGAAGTAGGTAATTCACTTCACTGATGGGATAGAAGTTCATGATTGTCAAATAGTGGGAACTAGGTTCAGGAAATGTTGGTGTAGACATGATTCTGATTGGGATGATCAAAGCATATATGTTAGGCATGGATCTTTTGTCAAGATTAGTGGCATCCCCCTTATACTTTCCTCCATTTAGGGATCTCTATCAGGATGTCTTTTTGGAAAACATTATAGTACTTACTCATGATATTGAAGTTGACTTTGAGATAGGTCTCTTACGAGGTGTGAAGCCCATTTTTATATCCCATTATCATATAGTACTAGCTAATCTAACAGAGCTCATTTTTCGTCTTGATGAATTTGAGTATAAGTGATTTATCTTGTTGAGTAATTCACTATTGGGTGTACCTCTATTGTTCTCTAAGAAGGTGGATGATATCCTTCCACTCTAAATAGATTAATTAAAGCTAAACTAAGTTATGGTGATGAATAGATATCCTTTGGTTTGGATCGATGATATTTTCAATCAGTTATGGGGTGATTGAAAGATCTCTAAGATTGATCTTCAATTGAGATACTTCTAGTTGTGTGTTAGAGAAGAGGACATTTCAAATATGGTGTTTTAGTTTAGTTATGGGATGTATTAGTATCTAGTGATGAGTTTTGGTTTGACCAATGGGCTGAAAGTGTTCATAAACCTCATGAATAATATCTTTCACCCTTACCTTGGATATTTAATCATGGTGTTCATTGATGAAATCCTCATATACTCACTGACACTGGAGTAGCATGTCATACATCTTGTGATACTCTAGAGTATTCTTTCAGTGCATTAAATTTATTCCAAGTAGTTGAAGTGTAATTTCTAAATTTAAGAGGTAAAATTTTTGGAGCTAGTGGTGTATGAGATATGTATATCCATTGAACCATAGAAATTATAGGTAGTGATGTCATAGATGCATCCCTATAACATGTTTGAGATCAAGAGATTCATGGGTTTATCTGGATACTACCGACAATTTATTCAGGAATTCTCCCATTTATCAGCACATATGATTACAATGAAAAATAATGGAGTGATGTTCTTGTGGTTGGACCCATGTAAATAGGTGTTTCTTGATCTCAAGAAGAGGTTAACTATAGATCTGGTGTTGATACTTCCTTAGCCAAAATATGGATATGTCTCATATTGTGATGCATGAGGTGTTTTCCTAGTAGTGGTGCTAATGTAGAGGGAGTATGTATTGTATTATAGATAATTTTAGTTTTACACCATGAGCATAAATACCCTACTTGTGAATTGAAGTTAGAAACCATGGTTAAGGATCTAAATTATTGGTGACACTATCTCTTTAGTGAGGGATTTATAGTCTATAGTGACCAAAATAGCCTATAGTATATCTTAAAATAGTGGTACATGAAGATGAGGTAGAGAAACTGGGTAGAGTATATTTATATCTTTTACATCAAGATGGATTATGCACCAGGGAACACTAATATCATTGTGGATTCTCTTAATCGTAAGATGCAAGTTGAGTAGTATATTGTTGAACAACCTTAATTGGAGTAGTGGCACTTGATGGGATTTTTGCGTGAGTGGGGGATGGATGATTCTGATGGCAACGAATCGATGATTTAGGCTCCATTATTAGTTACGTATTCTCTAATAGACAATGTAAAAGATGGAAAAGAGTTAGACCTAAAGTGTGATTTTATGTGGGAACAGTTAGCTGGAGGTGACCCAATACCCATATGGTCATCGGATGATGATGATATGATCCTGGTTCATGTGATATTAGTAGTGCATTATTTTATTACATATTATTTCATGACTTATTTACGTACCTCTATGTTGGTGGTACATCCTAGTGTAATAAAGATGAATAATGACTTCAGATGATAGTTATGGTGGTCATGGATGAAGAGAGACATAGCTATATATGTTCCTTGATGCCTTACCTACCAAAGGGGGAAGGCTAAGCACCGGTGTCCAGGTGTCTACTCCACTCACTTCCTATTAACATGTGAAAGTGGGAGGACATCAACATAGAATTTTCAATGGGGTTACCCACGACATCGAGGAGTTTTGATGTTGTCTTGGTGATTTCAAATTGGTTAATTAATGTTTCTCAATTTTTATTGATCCAATAGACTAACCTAGTAGATGATCTAGGAAATATATATATTTTTTATATCATACACTTCCATGGAGTTCCCTTGATAATCATATCTAAAAGAGATGAAAGTTTCATTCCATTATTTTGGAAGGGCTTGTAGAAATCCCTAGATCCTCAATAGAGATTGATCACAATGAACCATTCTCTAAATGATGGATATCCTGAGAAAATGATACACACATTGCAGGATATGTTTCAATATTATTTTCATAGATTTAGTAAATCATGTGATAATCATCTATATTTGGTTGATTTCATATACAAAAATAATTACCAAGATTACATTCATTTGGAACCTTATAAGGTTATTTATAAGTGGATATTTCATTCACTTCTTTGTTGGTATGAGGTGGGTGAGGGAGTGGTTGTGGGACTTGGTTTGGTTTAGGAGACCCTTGAGAGAGTGAAATTGGTTTATAAGAGGTTTATACCACTCATAGTAGGTAGATATTATACTTTAACCATAGTATGATACCTTTTAAATTTGTTGTGGGTGATTGGTTTTTCTTGAGAGTGACTGTTTGGTTTGGCCACCGAAGTCCGAGGAAGAAAGGGAATCTATACCTCCATTATTTTAGACCCTTTGAGATAATTTGGGACTTGGGAAAATGGTATAACTTCTATATCTTCCTTCTTAATACCGAGGAATGTATGATATGTTTCAAGTGTCTCATCTCTGGAGGTATGTTCCTGATACCACACATGTCATTGACTGTGAGGATGTTGATCTACAACTTGATGCATGATGTAAAGAGTTTTCAGTATAGGTTATAGACTATAAGGATAAGGTATTTTAGGGAAAGGTGGTACCACATATCCTGATTTGGTGGGGGTATGAATAGATCTACGAGGAAACATGGGAGTGGGAGTCTGATGTTTTATCTTAGTGGACTGCATTGTTCAAGAAATACCACTAGAGATATTTCTTAGGGATGATAAATCATTAGATGGAGAGAATTGTAATATACTCAATTTATTAAATTTTCTTTAAAACCTCTTTAATTTTTAATTATTTTTTGGTGAAAGAAATAAATTTTCAATAAAAAACACTCTTATACATGGTTATGTGGAATTATATAAGGGTTAAGTAGGTTTTAGAGACCCTTTGTAAGGTTAAAACCCTTTCTTCAATGGTTAATGTATGGTTAAAGTCTCTTCCCATGTGATGCATATGGGTATGAGTGCACTATGTAAGGGTAATAAAGACTCTATATAAAGGTAAATCCATTAAATATGACTTCAGTAAGGGTAAATAGGACACTCCATAAGGGTAACCCCCTTGTCCAAGAGATGTGTATGGGTAAAACATACTCTTCGTAAGGGTAAATATCTGATTATATGTTTTGTGTAAGGGTCATTTTAGCACTACATAAGGGCACCATAGGCTATATAAGGGTACCTAGTCTCATGTGTAATGGTATCTCAGAGTTTCAAAATGTTACATAAAGATAACCTTGGAATTGAGTAAGGATTCCTAGAAACATGGTAAGGGTACATAAGCCTGTTCATTAGGGTAAGTTGATCCACATAAGGGTCTACGTAATGGTAATAAAACCTTTATGAGGGTATCCTTGTGTTCTTAAACACTGCATAGGGATAAGGACCCACATAAGGGTAAAACACCTTACCCTTTCATGACAGCCACGATCTATGTAAGGTTAAACCATGTTTCCCTTACATAGTGCCCATGTTGGAAAAATTTTGTTATTAAATCCCTTTATATGTTTCTTCTTCCCTATATTTTCCTATAAATCACTTTTAATTATTTAAAATGAAAACTAAATCATGGGATTAAATAAATTTTACATTTCCCCCTTTAGTCAAATGTTGCAAAGGATTAAACTCTCATCTACCGAGGAATGGTTGGGAGATAGATTAGACCACTAACTTATTTTTTGGCTTTAATTCTATGACTCTATATGGTGTCATTCTTAAAAATATCCAAAACCATTGTGGACTTCAATTTTTGGTTAATCTTTTGCAATCCAAGAAACCCCAAATTCCCTTTACACCAGATTTGTGAAGTCCTTCTTTGACTTAACCAAACCTTTATTATGGTTTCCATGTGTACTAGTTTCTCTCTCTATCCCTCTTCCATTGTTGGTGTTATGTTTATAGTGAAAATTTTATAAGTATTATTTTTATGTTCCTTTTCAAATTGGGTTCTCCTAATTCCTTCTAGAAGGTTAGGGATAAATAATTTCTCAATGATGATAATTTGGAAATTATTCAAATAAAGATAAAATAATTATTATCCATTATTATAAAAGATGAAGAATGATTTATTACCTTAGAATATCCAAGTATAATAATAAATGATTATCACGTCAATATTATTCTAAATAGATTATTTATTATTTCATGTGATTTTGTTATTATTCTTTGAGGAGGAAATTTATAGCACATGTGTTGGAATATTTTTATAAATCAAATACTATTGGATTTATTGAAGGGATGTAGATTTAATGTTAGATATAGAAGATATAAGTTTCATTAATTGTTTTTCCAATCATTGATAGGTAGGTGGATTCTCTCTCATCTACACCATTATAGAACATGAAGGTTTAGTTTTGATTGAATTTTTGGTTTGAATTTTTTGGTTAATACTTATAAGATTCATGATGGAAATCCCTTTTTTTGGATTTAGAAATTATGAGAATTTGGATTGATTTTGGGAAACCCCTTTTTTTATAATTTTAAAATTTTGGATTTAAAATTATGGAATGGTTTGGATAAACAAAATGTGTTTGATAAACTTTTTTCAATAAATATTATGTTTTATGTGAAATTTTTTGTCACAGAGTTTTTCATACATTGTTATCATGTGTTCATTTATTTCGACATGTCCCCATAGAAGGGCCATTTACCATTGGGGTAAGGGGACATAACCCCAGACATAGGGTGAGTTCCATTATGGTACAAGGAGATTGGACACCTAGTGAGGACTTGGTGGATTAATGAGAGACCACTCTTGATTATGGAACTATCACTTGGCATACATGTGTATGTGGGTGTGGGGGGGGGTGTTTGTGTGGAAGCATGGTATTGGGTATTCAAAATTATGAGAAGTGGTTCAAAATATTTATTTTTTGTTTTCTATGGATATTCTTATGGATTTTTTATAAACTTATTAAACATTTTTCCTTAAATTGTTTTTATAAAATGTGCTAACATTCTTTGTCTTAGTTGCGTGAGTTGGTATGTCTTTCCATAAATCCTACAAAGTTTATTCTCACCCCCATTATTTTCCACCACAATGAATTTTCATATGTCACCTATCAAGACATAGTAAAGGTAAATTAACATACTTATATAGTGATGAATCTGGATAACTTAGGCATGGTAGGTGGAGTAAGATCTTGGAGCTGGTTGGATGGGGTATTTTTTGGTTTTGGTTTTATTTTCCCTTCGGTTTGTTTAGTTGTTTTTTTAATATCCCTTTTTACTCTGATATTGTCATTTTTTTGTTTTTATTAGACATTACATACATTTTTTCATGAATCATATATATTTTCTTGTATGATTATTGGTTATGTTTGTATGGGTGTTTTATCTTTTAAAAGTACAAATAGTCCCCCAACATTTCCTAATCCCTTGGAATCTATTTCAAGCCTTTGGTGTCTTAGGATGTAACATAAGTCTAGTAGAACCACTATATCTTCCCAAACCAGTGGGTTAGGGTTATGATGTTAAAAATGGTATCAGTTTTGTTCAGTACTTGAGTTTGAAATGGTACTAGTTTCGTTCGTTCCTTGAGTTTAAAATGGTATCTATATTATATGATCCTTTAGTTGAGTTGGTAGAAAGGATATACGATAATCAGAACATGAAATGTATATCCTAAAAATACATATCAAAAATTTTTATTCAAAACTTCAAGTTACCCGGGTGGCTTTGGTATAAAATATTTTTAAGACACTTCTAGGTGTTTCGTCACCTCATCATCATGGGTGTAGAATATGAGTGTATCATATCATGCGTTGGTAAAAAGAATTAAAACTAGAACTACATTAATCATATTTTGTTTTATGATTTATGATAAAGTTTTAAAATGATTACAATGATTTAATTTTTAAATAGTTGGTTTTAGAAATTATTGATATAGTAAATTTAAATTTCAAAGCCTTTAGTTTCTAGTAAGTGAGACTAAATATTATTTTCATCTTCTCAGAGATAATGTGACATGTTAGACATAAAGAGAATAAATTAGAATATGAATCATAAAATTAGGTTTTTCTTGAGCTATATATGAACTAACATTTTTTCTAAAGCATAATTTGAGATTTTCAGCTATGGATCAAGGTAGTATGAACAATTAAACTCAACTAGTGGACCACTCAATTCTATTTCAAAAGTATAATCCACCCATCTTGTGATGGTATTCAGAACATGAAAAATTGGAGGTATGGTTGAATAAGATTAATTTAATCTTTGATTTCTTAGTAACACCAGCTAAGATAATGTTTAATTTGGTAATGTACATGCTTGAGGATCTGACATGCTAATGGTGGGATTTAGTTTTCGAAGCTAAACATGATTGAGACATTTCATCAGAGTATTTTTAAGAATTGTTTAATAACCAATTCTATCCTCACACATTTCATATTACTATTCTTAAAAATTTATTCAACTTCAATCAAGATAATATATCATTGACAATGTAGACATCTAATTTTATGAACTTGGTCCACTTTTCCCTAGTAGTAGCAGAAAGTGCATCCTTAATGGCATGAAATTTTTTAGTCATGTTTACAATTAGAAATTCACTCAAATATTATTCTCTTTTATATCACAAACTACAAAAATATAGTTAGAAGAGTGACTATAGAAGAAAATTATATCTCTAAAAATATGGTTAGAGGGAGCATGTTTATCCCCATAGGAATAGGTTGGAACTCCAATTCTAGAAATAATTGAAAGAGGGGAACCCACTTCCAAAGTGGTGATATGTCTCAAAATCAGAGCATGGGATTAGTAAATATCCATTTTTTTACCTCAATGTAAGAAGGGTTGTTTCCAATTTGGATCCTTTGAGTATATTAGGTGTGATTTCAGGGAACCACCAAGAGAATGTCACAACTGTAATAAGATGGGACATTTTTAGCGTTATTTTCATAGCACTCCAACGTTTGGTAATGGAGATACATATTATGTATCTAAAATATCATAAGATTAAATGTTATTATATAATTATAATAATCCATGTCCTCATAACCAAGAAATTCTAGGTGATTCTAGGAACACCACGTCTCCTCAGTAAAGGAAATCTCAACAGGGAAACAATGAACAAGGGACAACAACAAAGAAATTTTATAGTGATGAGTAGGTAATTATTGATGATAAATCTAGACCTTTAATGGTGTGAGGTACAATTATTTTTAATTTTACCCTCATGAAATTTTCTTTTATATGGGTGAGTCCCACGCTTCTTTTTTTTTTACTCAGGTTTTTTATCTTATAGGTTATCATGTCGAGATAATTCCATCTATTTAAAAACTAAAAACTCATCTTGGACAATGTGAGTGTTGAGGTTCTAATTTTTTAGTATATAAAATGAATATATATGGGTAAGAATTTTTATTGGACTTATCCATCCTTTATATAGACATATATGACTTTATTTTGGGAAAATATTGGTCAAAAACATCAAAAACTCATATCAATTGTTATGCTCGACAAGTGATTGTCATATATTTGGATGTTGTTAAAAATATCTTTAAAGGTGTTTGGGGATTGGATGAAAACATAGAAGTACATTTGGTAATTATGTTTAGAACCATATATTATCATTTTTAGTGGTGATGTTAGCATCTATGGATGAAATAGGAAAAAGATATTTTCGAACCATAGTTGACCAATTTCTTGATATGTTTCCTAATAATTTATTAGGATTCCCACTAAAAAGAGAAGTTAATTTTACGATTGATATCCTATATAGTAAAAATACTATTTACCTTACATTTTATAGAATGGAACCAATTTAATTGTGTAAATTAAAAGTTTAGTTAGAAGATTTAAAAAGTAAAGGGTTCATTCAACTGAGCATGTTCCAGTGGAAATCACCCATTCTTTTTTTAAATAATACTGATGGAAATATTAGACTTTGTGGGGATTATCATAAGTTTAACCAAGATATTCTAAATAATAATTATCCTCTTCCACACATTGATGTATTTTTTGATTAATTGAGGGGACCCAATGGTTCTCTAAAATTTACCTATAATTAGGTCATCACCAACTACTATATCAGAAGGAGGATATTACGAAGATAGCTTTTTAAAGTTCATATGTCCATTATTAGTATATAGTTATTACCTTTTGTATTATTAATGTAATATACATATTTATGGAATTGATGAATCGTATATTTCATAGGTATCTTGACTCTTTTATGGTAGTGTTCATTGATGATATTCGGGTGTATTCTAGGACTAAAGTGTGTCATTAGAAACAATTATATATAGTTTTGGGAATTTTGTAGGAGCATCACATTTATGATAATCTTTAAAATTGTGATTTTAGGCTACAAAAAGTATTCTTCTATGGTCATTTCATCATCGTAAAATGATTTTTATAGATCCTGAAAAGTTATAATTTATTATCTCTTGGAAACCACCAAATAATGTATTTAGGATACATAGTTTCTTTGGCTTAGCAGGATACTATAGAAGCTTTGTTCAATATTATTCACATATTTCCTCACCTATGATAGATTTGACAAAGAAAGTTGTTCCATTATAAAGAAATGATAAATTATATAAGTATTTCCAAGATCATAAGTTTCAGATTACAACAGAACTTATCCTTATGTTTTCTGGGTTTAGATAGGTTTATGTGGTTTATTATGATGCATCGAGATCTAGTTTGGGTTTTGTTATCCTGGAGGGAGATCATTTAAAATCTTATGACTCATGAATTTTATGGTACATGAGAAGAAATACCCAATGAATGATTTGGAATTGTCTACTTTTGTACATTCTTTGAAGACTTGGTTTTATTATATTTTTTGTGAGAAATTTATAATGCCATGGGTAAAACAATTTGCAACATATTTTCTCACAAATGGACTTAAACTATAGGAAATTAATATGGAAGGAATATCTAAAAAAAATTCTTTGACTAGATGTATACAGTAGGTAAATTGAACTATTTGGATGATGTATTGAGTATTAATTCATGTAATCAATTAGTTAAGAAGATTTGGATCAATGGAAACTGATGTTAGTTATAAAAGATATGCATTTAGAGTGTGTTGGTAAAGGTGATGTTGTAACTTTCCTTCCAGTTTAAGTTATTATTGATTTGGTTGAGCTTGTGAAAGAGGATAAGGAATCTGATCCTAAATGTGTTGTTATAATAAACAAAAAATTTACCAATGGAATTTTCCTTCTTATAATTAATTCATATATTATAAACCACATAAAATCAATTTTTTATAACAATAAAAACATTATAAATGAATAATGAATGGAATAAAAGGCATTTATAGAAGTTAGGGAATCTATATCTATGGAATAATAACTTGACCTTTGGAATAGTAATGTGACCATTTAGAATAATAATTCAGCCAATAGAATATTAACCTCATCTATGAGAGTAAAAATAAAATTTATGCATCATAAAAATGATAATATGATATTATTATATCATGTTATAAGTAAATAAATATTTTAAAATTTTTTAATTAACTATTGATATTTTTATAAAACATAAATGTATATTTATAATTTTATAATTAATATAATTATATAAAATAAAATATTTTTAAAAAATATATTTATAAATTAAATTTTTTTGTCCTATAATTATATGATAATTTAATGAGACCTTAATTAATTTTTTAATGTATTATAAAATTAATTTTAATTTTAAAATCAGTATTTTCCAAGTAAATGATTATTGTAATTAAAGATTTATTTTATCATCTTTATAAAATTATTTTCATAAAATGAAGTAAATTTTTGAATAATACATGTTAAAAATTGGTTATGGTTAATTTTTTGTATTTTCTGAAATATTTGAATTTTTGGTTAATAACGAAATACGGTAATTTACAATATTAAACAAATACATGAATTATTGAGTCATAGATGATGTATAAATGATGTAAGATCATAATCCCAAACCCACCTTCATTATTTTAATATATTTATTGATAATTTTCCAACTAATTTTAGTATTAATCCAAAATAATAAACTACTGAATAAAATAATCAAAAATGACCTCTCTCTTATCCACTATAAATACCACCTCTCGCCACCTCTTCTCCTCAAAACTACAACTCCTTGAAGCATGTCCAATTTATTCCCAATACAAATCCAAATACCCTACATCCCTTCTGTAATCCTTGGGTCTCAACAAAATACAAAAACCTATATCCCTAAGGAAGTTCTCAAGGAGGATAAGATCAAGAGGTAAAATCCTCTCTCTTTTTCTTTTAATTTCTTTTCAATTTCATTTATTTTCTTATCCTATATTCAAATCCACTAATCCAAGTGGAATGATAAATCTAGTATAATTTATATAATATAATTTTATTATGTTAATGTAATAATTCATCTTCCAAAATCTCTTTTATTTTCATTTTATTTTAAAAATGAAAATATCATCTGTGGTGTGTCGATTTGCTGCCACCGTGGATGATGCATTTTCATTTTTCACTACAACCTTAGAGGTTGGTCATAAATATATTATAATTCTTGAAAAAGATTTTAAAATATGTTTTATAACTTTTTATGTTATGGAACTAACATATTTAAAAATATTAAATAAAAAAACAAAACGATTTCATCATGATTGAAAACCACCAAAATTAATCTAAATGGTTATCATGAACATTATATCTAATTATTCATCCTCATGTCTTGAAAAAATTATATAAAACAAAACTTAATAATATTGAATTTTATTAATAACATATAATCTCAATTCTGTAAATGTATCCTCATTTTAAATGAACTTTCATACATGTATACAAATGAACTGATCAAGAAAATCAAGAAAACAAACACTCCTAAATGAAGAAATTGAACATTATAACTCATCCAAATAGCCATAAATGAACTTAATAAAATTATAATGAATCAAATAAATGTATAAGAGATTTTTTATTTTTTAATTAATGAACCAAATTTGATTTTCTAGGATATTAAAGTGAAAAAATCATTCAGACATAAGGTAAGTATATTCTCGAACCCAATTTCCTTTCTTCGGGTTATTACTCTTCCATGCCAAATTTCAGTGTGGATGTTCTTTTAATATTCCTAAAATATAATTTATCTATTCTTAAATTTTGTTTTTTAGTATATACATGCTTCCATTTTTATTTGGTGAAAAATCCAAATAATTTTTCAAAATAACTCTTCTTTTTATAAAAAACACATATTTTAATTCTCTTGAGATTATTTATTCTTCACTCAAGATTGATGATTTTTATAATAATTATTTTAATCATTTTTTAAATTATTGGAACCCCAATGTTTATTTCTAAAATTATTCTTTATGAAATTCTTATGAAAACCATATCCTTTCCATGATATATTTTATATCTAAGATTGATATACATTCTTTATGACATGAATAATTATGTAAATGTTATGATGTGATGGGTGTGACCAGAATTATATTTCACTAAAAAGCATTGGTTATTGTGATGTATCTCATGAGATAAATTGAAATATTATTTAACATGATGATATCGTTTTTCACAATTATGATTTTACGTTTATTCACATATATTATGCATGAACATGATGATAGCTTTGTTCACAACTATGTGTGGTAGTCGACCACTAAGACCTGATGTTTTATTTTTTATAAATTTTCAAATTCCATTCATTTATGTAATGCTTCATTTCATGATTATGATGGTGATCCTTTTATTATTTTATGATAATTATATTTATTCTAACCCATGTTACATGTCTCTTATTCATCCTATTACTTGAATTTTTGCTCACCCCTTATTTTGTTGTATATTCTTAGGTGAATATTTGTAATAAGTAGAAAACAAGAGCCAATAAGAAGATAGAGAATAATAAATTAAATAATTTTTATGTTTTGTTGGAATTTTATGTTTGGTCCTAATTTTCCAAATACACTAATCCTTTGGATCTTGGTTGTGTAATGATTTTATGTTTTTTATCTTCAAAATTATGTATTAATAATATAAGAAAATAGGGTTGCTATAGTTGGAATCAGATCACGATTTAGTTAGTTTGGGAATTATGATTAGATAGAATTATTAATACCCTTAATATGATACTAAGTATATGAAATCACCCAATAAGATTTGTTTTGGAAAAATTCTAAACATATGGATCCTATAAAATATTCCTTTAGAGTTAATTGCACAAAGGAATAATTTATTTTTTATGGTTTGTTGACATATGTTTTGTTCAAACATTTAATATTTCATAAAATGGTGGGAAACAAGAGAAATTGGGCCAACAATCCATAAAAGGGGAAATGCATCAATTTTCCGAATGGCATCCTAAATGTATTGGGAGGTGAAGTTCAAACTTTCATAACAATTCTTACCATGCAATCTTAATCAAAAAAATAAATTGAATAATGTGGAACATCCTTCTTAACATAAAAGGGAGAATCTAGCTATCATGTCTTTTATGGAACAATGACCACCGTCATTTAGTGGATCTTCAGATCCACTAGTCACAAAAAGTTGGTCAACTCAATAGAGAAGATCTTTTTTGTGATTCATTGTCCTGAGATAGAGAAGGTGACTCTAGCCATTTACTATTTGTATGTAGAGGCCGATGAATAGAGGTTTTCAATTAAGAACCCCAAGATGAAGGATAAAATTGAATATATGGGGTGGAAATACTTTAAGAAGATATTTCTTAACAAGTATTTCTCTCAAACTCTTTATAAAATGGTGAAGAGAGAATTCTTAGAGCTGAAGAAAATGGAAGGTGAATATTTCATGGCCTGTAAAGTAAATTTCAAAAGTCTTTCAAAGTATTCCTTGATTTTTTTATCAACAATGATAGATAAATAGACAGATTCTTTACTGGTTTAAAACAACATGTTCCAAAGGCTCTAGAAATTCGATACTTTGAGAGTTATGAATAATTTTTTTGATATGATCTCAAAGTAGAGATGGATTGTGGGGAGTGGTCCCATGATATGGATATATGAAATGAAATATGGGGTTTCAAAATGGAGAACCTAATAAAAATGGGTAAAGAAAACTCAACCACTCACTTGTAAAAAATGTGGGAAGAAGCATTATGTGAATTTCCTTAAAGGGATAGGGAAATTATTTATGTGTGGGAGAGAATGACTCTAAGAACATTAATTTCAAAGAGACAAGAGGAAGTTAGAAAATGTAGTGAATGAAAGGAGAGAACAACCTATAGTTAAATAGTTCAATTGTAGGGAGCAAGTAGAATATGCAATCTAGTATACTAAACCTTGAGTCCTAAAGGGTAATTAGCATCAGCAACAACCAAAGTTGAAGGAGAAAGTGAAATATTATTCCATCAATACTAATGAGTTGGAGCCCAAAAATGATTTGGTGATAGGTATACTAGTTATTCATTCAAGAATAGAGAATTTATTATTTTATTCTAGTTCTATGTATTCTTTCATGTATTGTATGTTTACAAGAACTATTCAAACACCACCTAAAATATGAAGGTTGAGTTATCTATGAGAATAGTGAATGAGGAAATTATTATATCCAAAGTATATAACTCCTCTATAGTTTTTTTTGGATATAACCACTCAGAAAATATGGTCTTACTTCATTTGGTGGAGTTTGATTCTATATTGGACATGGGTTGGATGTCTTCATACAAATACAAAATAAACTATCAGGAAATGGAGATCACTCTTAACATCCTAAGGCATCCTCTAATTATGTACAAGTGAAAGGAGGAGGATGAATATCCCTCATAATCATTATCTCAATTTTTGATATTATTACTTTATGAGAAAGAATATATAGCTTAAATGATTGAGACAAAGGAAAAAATCATGGTCTAATACATTCCCATTAAGTGGGGATACAAATATGTGTTCCCTAAAGAATGGTCCGGTCCTCCTCCTAACTGAGAGTTTGAGTTCTCAATTTAACATATTCTTTGATCTATGAATATATCAAATAAACCTTATAGAATGGCCACCATTGATTTGGTGGAACTAAAAAATAAATTACAATAGAATATATATAAGGGTTTCATATTCCTGAGTGATTCACCATGGGGTGCTTCAGTTATCTTCATCAAGAAGAAGGGTGGATCAATGTGCCTCTACATTGATTATCATGATCTTAACAAAATCATGATAAAAGAAGGTATCCTCTTTTATAGATAGATGTATTTTTTGATAAACTATGTTGGGCCATGTATTTTTCTAAGGTGGACCATCATTTAGGGTATCAATAATTAAAGGTGAGGAAGTAAGATGTACCCAATAATTCCTTTAGAATGATTTATGGACACAATGAGTTCATATTGATGCCTTTAGAAATCACTAATGATAAATAAATATTCATGCATTTAATGAATAGAGTCTTTATGGATCACCTTGAGATTTTTTTTGGTAGTCTTTATTGATGATATTCTGATATACTTCAAGAGAAAGGAGGAACATGATGAGAATTTGAATACTATTTTGAAGACATTGGGAAAGAAGAACAGTTATATGAATTATAGTAAATGTGAGATTTGTAGGAGGAAGTATCATTGTTGGGGAATTTTATCACCAGAAAAGGAATATATGTGGACCTGTCTAATACAAAGGAAATCAAAGAGTGGACCAATACTACATATCTCATAGATATATATATTTTCCTTATTCTATCTAGGTATTTCTAGAAATTTGTGATGAAATTTCCATGATGGTAAACCCACTAACCAAGCTGACTTAGAAGGGATAATTTTTTTCTGGACTAGTGAATGTGAATAATCCTTTAAACAGTTAAAAATAAGGCTTATCACCATGCTAGTAATCAAAATTTGGAAAAGTAGAGAACTATATTTGGTATACAGTGATGATTGAAAGAATGTATTAGGCTATGTACTAATATGAAATTATAAATTGATATCATACGCCTCAAGGCAGTTGAAAATTCCTGAGAAATATAATCCCATGCATTATTTGGAGTTTTATACTATGATCATCACATTGAAAATCTGGAAGAATTATATCTATGGGGAGATGTGTAAAATATATACAGATCATAAGATCCTTAAATATAAATTCACCTAAATGGAGCTTAATATGCACCAGTGAAGATGGTTAGATTTCATCAAGAATTATAACTGTTCAATCTACTATTATCCTGGAAAAGTGAATAAAGTAGAAGATGCTCTAAGTAGAAAGGATCCTACAACATTATCAATGATGATAATTTAGAAGGATTCAATCTTATTATATTTACAAAGGATAGAAATGTGAATCATTAAGGAATAAATATCACCAATCCTTTCTCAAATGATTTCTCAATCATACCTTATAGAGAAAATAAAGTATTCTCAATTTAATGATGTGGGAATTCATAATAAGGTGGAAGCTATGAGAAAGGGGAAATATTTATAGTTTAAAATTGATGAGGAAGGAATTGTAATATTTGGGTCATAACTATGTATACCTTCCAATCCAATGATAAATAAGGAGCTTTGGAATTACACACATAACACAACCTTCTCTATTCACCCAGGGATCACAAATATGTATCGAGATCTCCCAGAAAACTATTGGTGGGACAATATGAATAAGGTGACCATTGATTATACATTAAAGTATCTAGTATGTCATCATGTTAAAGTTGAAATAAAAAATTATAATGGGCCGATGTGACCATTACCCATACTAACATAGAAATGGGAAAACATCACCATAGACTTTATCACTGGACTTATAAAGACATACAGAGGAAAAAATGGTATATGGTTTTTTCAGATCATCTTATAAAGATAGCTCACTTTATCACAATTCAATAGTAATTATCACTAGATCAACTTTCATAGATATACAATAGAGAGAAGTGGTAAGGATGCATGGAGTACCGCTATCGATTGTATCCAGTGAAGATTATAGATTTAGCTCCAAGTTCTGGAAAAGTATCCAACATGTTCTAAAAACTGTTCTGAACTTCATTATAGCTTATCATCCTCAAAATAATGTCCAATTAGATAAAACTATTCAGAAACTAGAAGATATATTGATATCATGTTCTATAGACTTCAAAGTATGGTGGAACCAACATCTATCTCTAACTGAGTTCTCTTACAATAATAGTTTCTACTCGAGCATCCAAATGGCTCTATATGAATCCCTTTATGGGAAATATACAGCACACTATAATTTTGGGATGAATTCGGTGAACATAAGTAACTAGGACCTGAAATGGTCGAATAAATGGTGGAAAAGGTGAAAACCATCTAGTAGAATATCAATGCAGCACAAAGTCAACAAAAGATCTATGCAGACAATTATTGATGGTAACTAGAGTTTTAGGTTGGAGACATGGTATTCCTCCATATATTTCAATGGAAGATAATCATGAGATTTGGGAAGAAAAGAAAGATGAGTTCTAGGTATATTAGCCCCTTAGAGATTCTTCATCGTGTCAGAGTTATAGCCTATCGACTAGAACTTCCACCTACCATGTCTCAAGTACATAACCCTATTGAGAAAGTACATACTAGATACAAAACATGTACTAAATCCATAGGTGGTACAATTGGAAAAAGGTATGTCTTACGAGGAGAAACCAGTGAAGATCTTGGACAGTAAAGATAATGTTTTATGCAACAAGACTACTCACCTGGTGAAAGTACTATGGTGGAATCATAAGTATAAAGAGGCAACATAGGAATCAGAGGAAGAGAAGAAGTAGAAGCACCCTTGTAACACCCTAGGTTTTTATAAATAAATTTAATATAGAATAAAATGCATGCAACATTGAGTCTCTATGAAAAAATAATTTGTTATTTGATGGAGATAGTTATAACCTAGTCGTTAAACATAAGTTTTCTACTTCTATTAATTGAATTTCAAAAACCACACATACACAGTTGTGATCAATAAGATATTTCAATTTTTTTGGGATCAACATAATTTTTGGTGAATAGTAACTTGACCCTTTGGAATAGTAATGTTACCCTTATAAATAGTAATATGAATCTTATAAATAATAAATCATCCAAATGAATTGTAACCTCACCCATGAATGTATAAATAAAATTTAGGCATATTTGATAATATGATCATAGTATAAGTAAATAAATATTTCTAAAATTATTAATTAATTAATAAATATTTAATTAAAATTTTACGAAAAAATTATTAATTTAAATAAAAATGTATTTTCATAAAATGAAATCATAAATTATTTTTATGGTTATAATATAATTTTTGTAGGCCTTGATTGATTTTTTAAGGTGTTATAAAATCAGTTATAGTTTAAAATTGTTATTTTTTCAATGAATTATGAATTTATTTAAAAATTAAATTTCTAAAATTTGGAAATTTATTTTGATAAAATGGATTTAATTTTTGAATTCTAAATGTTGAAAAAATGTTGGGGTGAAATTTTTATATTTTTCTAAAATACTTGAATTCTTAGTAAATAGTGAAATACGGTAATTTACGAAATAAGATAAATACATGAATTATTGAGTCATGGATGATGTTATGATAAGATAATAACACTTTGTTAAAACTCACATGAAATAAATATTGTATTTATTTATAATAAACAACACTATTTCATGTCTTGAGACAAATAATAAAATAATGATTAAAATAATTGAACCCCCCTCTCCTCCACTATAAATACCACCAATCACCACCTCTTCTAATCACACCTCTCAAGCTTTGAGAATTATCCAAATTCTTCCCGATAATCTACCCAAGACTATTCCCCACTTTTAAGACCTACTGGTATCACCAAAATTCCAAAACCAATGGCCTTAAGGAGGATCTCGCGGAGAATAGATCAAGAGGTAAAATTCCTCTTTCATTTTCTTTTTGGTATTTTTATTTTTTTATAATCTATCCACCTCCCATTATCTAATAGGAATGAAACATAAATTATCATATATATGTGATGGAATTTTATCTTGTTTAAGAAAAAATCCACCATCATAATTCTAATCCTCTCTCTCTTATTCTAAAAATAAAAATATCATCCATGATGTGTTGATTTACCAACATCATGGACGATGTGTTTTCAATTTACATTATCGCCTTCATGGATATTCATAAAACCATTTTAATGGTTGAAAAATATTTTAATGTTTATTATATAATCTCTATTATTTTCTCTAATCAAAATATATACGTAATATTAAATTATATAGAGAAACTAGTTTGTGATTATCAAAGAACAGCCAAAATAATATAAATGAATATCATTAATGTTATTTCTAATGACAGATCATAATATCTGAAAAAAAGATTTATGGTTTCTTTTAATATTCTATAAACATATTAATACCATTTTATTATAGTTATGGAGTGTCATTTTCATTTGACAAGAAAATCTGATACGAACCGATCATGGAAACTATGTAAAGAACGCACCTGAAACAATAGAAATAACAAAATATTTGTAATAAATGGGTGGAATGATGTTATAAAATTATCCTATAAAGTGTTATAAACATGAATATGTTTCTTTAATATATAAATAACACTCTTTCAACCATTATTCAATAGGTTTGAATATGTTTTAAGTAATATGAACCCGATGTAAAATAATTCTTAACCCAATTTTCATTTATTGGGTTAACCTTATAGTTCATTGATTTTGTTCTACTAAGATTATTTTTTAAATTAATGCTTTATCAATTATGTTTTTTATGAGGATTTATAGTTATTATACATATTAATTTAATTTTATTAATTCTCTCTTCAATGATATAGTATATATAAGGGACTATTCTTTTAAAATCATCTTTTAAATTTCTATTTTTCCAAAATTTAAAAGGAATGTTTTTATGCAAGTGTTCATGTTTTATGATTATGTTATGGTTATTGGGATTTGTTTATGATGAATTGTGTGACCTATATCTCCCTCCAATGAATTGGGTATATGTAATTTGGAGGTCGGTCGTATGGTTACTCTAAGCATAATTGTGATCGTTACACCTGAAAGTATTCGTGAGGCTTACAAATAATAAGGTAGACACGAGGGTTAAAATGTTAAGTAATTAATAACCCAAGATACCTTTATGTATTTATTTATGTTTTCTATGGAAATATCATGTTTCAAAAACTAATAATATGATTCTTTATGGGTGATAATTATATCTTTGTAAAAATGATTTCATATATTTATAAGTATTCATAGACTAATGGTTTCTCTCTTTATTTTAATATCCCTTACTGAGATTTTTGTTCTCATACCTAGTTTTAAAATGTTTTTTCATAGGGTGTAAGGATAGGTAAGATAAATAGAGAATCCAATATGAATGTATTGAATACTTTTCATAAAAAAATTCATGTTTTTATTTTAAATTTTTTTATAATTAAGTAAATGGATACTATTTTAGTAGTAACCATTTTGTATGCTTGTGTGTTTATATGTATTAATTATGTACTAAATTTATAAAACTCTAAAACTAAATCATCTTTTGTAATGTAAATAAGGTAATTTTAAATTAATTTACTAGATTATGTAATGTTTAAGGTCCAGTTATTTATAGTTGGTATCAATGCACAATTTAGATAAGTTTGTAGTTAGAATGATGTTAATAGAATACCACAAATGATTTTTACCTTATGTTTATATAATTTTAAGATTTACCATGTCATTTTATATAAGATATGTCTGCTCAAAATAGTTCTACTATAGAATAAATAGGGAATATGAAGTATGAGGGCACCGAGAGGATGATATCTTTCTAAATCTGCAACCTAGAATAGTGGGAATTGGAACCTAATAATTTTTAAAAATAACGGATCAGCTAAAATAAGAAATAAATGGTGGTAGAATACATGAAAGATAATAACTAAAGTTATTACAAAGGAAGATGAAGATATTGGAACATTTTATTAGGAAACACCCCTCATATTTTAGTGGATATTTTGACCTAGTGGTATCTCAAGGGTGAATTAAATCCCTTGAAAATATATTAAATGTCATGGGGTGTTCAGACAATCAAAAGGTTTGCTTGGCCATTTATTGTTTTGAAGGTGAAGCTAACCAGTGGTGGTCAATGGTTAGGAATGTCAGTGATATCAAGGATATTGCTGCCATGGAATCGGATGAATTTAAGAATATGTTCCTTGAGAAATATTTTACTATGTTGGTTTGACATAGGATGGAAAAGAAATTACACGAATTGAATCAAAAGGGGGAGTATTCGGTGGCTGTGTATGATGGAAAACTCACCTTACTGGAAAGTTTTGTCCCAAATCTTATTCATGATCTTGGTAGAACAATCAACCATTTTTACTCAAGATTGAAGTAAATATATAGAAGGGAATTGGATTCGCATGAATTAAAATTTTATGAGAAACTTGTTTGATGTGTTTAGAGGGTAGAAATGGAGTTTTATAATGATCATGTGTACTTTAATAAGAATAAGAATAAGTGGTACTGATGGAAAGATATGGGAAAGAATCAATTAATGAAACCTAAATGTAGGAAATTTTAGTTTCCAGTTTATGAAAAATGTGGTAAAAAGCACCATGGGGAATGTCCTACTAAAATTGGGAATTGATTTCTATGTAGTAAGTTTTGACATATGGCCTAAGATTGTAATGAAAATTATCCTAAGATTAATCCTCTTAAGAAAATTGTAATGTTTTTTAAATGTGGTGAGATGGGTCATTATGCAACTAATTACAGTAATAATGATCTGAATGATGGAAAGAAGCTATATTAAAAGAAGAAAGATGTCATGAGATCCTTAACAACAATGTCAGTAAATGTTGGTCCATCCAATGTAGTGGTATTATGTACTTTATTTTTTTAGTCAAATTTTTCTAATGTCTTGTTTGATACAGGATCAACACATTCTTTTATTTCTAAGAAAATCACTGGTAAATTGGGAATTTTACCTCAAGAAATGAGATCCGAACTTATGGTTAAAACTTCAGGGGGAAATATTATAGAAAAAATGTAATATAAGAATCTTTCTATTGTTATCTATGTAATTAAATTTCCTTCAAATGTTTTTTTTTCTTTTTTATAGTTTGGTGTTATTCTGGGAATTGATTGACTTTCTGTTTATCAATTTAAAATTAATTGTAGAGTTAAAGATGTTATTTTTCAGAAAAATTTTCCATTTGTATGTAATAATGAACCCATAAAATTGATAAAATATCAGGAAGCCAAGAAACAATTAAAATTTGGAAATGAGAGTTTTCTTTCTAATATTATTTAAAATAAGAGAACTATTCAGATTAATAATGTGTCGGTGATAAATGAATTCCTAGATGTTTTTGCTGATGAGTTTCCCAGTTTTATACCTGATCAATAACTTTAAATTACAATTGAATTTGTTCCTAATGGTAATCCAATTTGAAAACCCCCTTATCGAATGGCATAAGTGGAACTTATTGAATTGGAAAATCAGTTACCAGAGTTTCTTGACAAAGGATTCATTCATCCAAGAACTTCACAATGGGGTTCTCATATTTTTTGCATTAAAATGAAAGATGGTTCCATGAGACTTTTCATTGATTATATCTCTTTGAATAAAATTAATTTTAAGAATAAGTATCATTTTCCTCATATAGATTACTTATTTGATCATCTCCAAGGAGCTTAGTATTTTTCCAAGATTGACTTGAGTTCTAGGTACCATCAGCTGAAGGTGAAGGAGGATGACATTCAAAAAAATCTTTTCATACTAGATATGGGCACTATGAGTTTGTTGTTATGGCCTTTGGTTTAACATATTCCCTTACTGTATTCATGGATCTTTGGAATATAATATTCCATGAATATTTGGATAAATTTGTTGCTATTTTTATTGATGATATATTGTTCCATTAAAAAAGTCATGAGGATCATTAAAAACATTAAAGATCGTCTTATATACTATCAAAGAAAATAAGTTATACATAAAATTTTTAAAATGTTATTTTTGGTTGCAATAGATGTATTTTCTTGGGAACATTGTAATTAAGGATGGCATAATTGTTGATCCTTCCTAAAAAAGTTGTTTATGAATGAAAAATACCTAAAAATGTTATAGAGATTCATTTTTTTCTTAGATTAGTAGGTTATTACCAATGGATTGTTAAAAACTTTTCAAGGTTATCTAGCCGACTAACTATATTAACACAAAAGGGGGTTAAATTTATTTGGCTAGAATAATGTGATGTTTGATTTTTGGAACAGAATAAGAGATTGGTTAATGCTCTAATGTTGGCCCAACCTTCCATAAATGGTGAGTTTTTCATCTATATTGATGCTTCATTGAAGGGACATGGTTGTGTTCTGATGCATAATGATCAGGTAATTTCTTATGCTTCAAGAAAATTGAAACATCATGAGTTAAATTACCCCACATATGATTTGGAACTACCAGCTATGGTTTTCTGTTTTAAATTTTGGAGTCACCATTTATACAGATCCAAATGTGAAATATATATTGACCATAAAAATCTTAAGTATATATTCAATCAGAATAAATTAAAAATAAGTAATAGAAGATGGATTAAACTAATAAGGATTATGATTGCATGATCAATTACCATAATAGAAAATCAAAAAAAGTGGATGATTCCTTACTCCAGAAACATCATGCATCATTAACTATGTCACATTTATAACATTACCCCTTGATTAATGATTTGATGAATTTTATCTTGTAATTTTTTGGTGTAAGAAATTTCTCTTCTTTTTTCTAGGTCTCAGTGTTGTCATCTCTATTAGACAGAATTAAAAAATAACTGAAAGATGATCATGAGTTATAGGAAAAGGTATAATTGTTGAAAATGGTAAGTTTCTATAATTTAGTGTTGATAAAGATTGTATTATATGATTTGGGAAGAGATTATGTGTGCCTTCTGATTACTATATGAAGAAATAATTGTTATGTTAAGCACATATTTCTTTATTTTTAGTTCATCCTAGAAGCCCAAAGATGTAAAGAGACCTTCAGATGTATTATAGGTGGGATAGAATTAAAAGTGATATTTCTGATTTTACCATGAAATATGTAACATGTAAATAGGTTAAAGTAGAGACACAACTACTAAAGGGGATGCTTAATCTTTTTCCAATTCCAAAGTGGAAATGGGAAAATATATCCATGTACTTCATGATGGGACTACCAAATACATATTAAGGTAACAATTTGATCTAGGTTATTATTGGTCGAATGACTAAATCTACACATTTACTTCTTATTTGAGATATTCTGTCTTTGGATCAACTTTATCGAATGTACCTAAAAGATATTGTCAGGTTATATGGAGTTCCTCTCTCCATTGTATCTAACCATGATCCCAGGTTTACTTCTAACTTCTGGTAAGGCCTTCAAAAGTCATTGGGCATAGAATTAAACTTCAAAGCTACTTTTCATCATCAATCAGATGGCAAAACTAAGTGAACAACTCATGCATTAGAGGATATGCCTCGATCTTTTTCAATGGATTACCAGAGAAGTTAGGATAAACATCTTCTTTAGTTGAGTTTTCTTATAATAAAAGTTTTCATTCCAATTTACATATGGAACCTTTTGAGGAATTATATGGAAAGAAGTGTCAAACTCTATTTTTTTGAATGAAGTTGGGGAAAGGATGTTTATGGAGCCCAAATAAGTAAAGGAAGTGGATGAGAAAGTTAAGATGATCCAGCGACACATGATGATAGCTTAAGGAAGGTAGAAAATTTATGTAGATAATATGAGGAAAGACTTTTCTTTTGAGGTGGGTGATCATATTTTTCTTATAATCTCACCATGGAAATGTGTTATGTGTTTTGGTAAGAAAGGAAAGCCAATTCCACGGTTCATTAGACCATAGGGGATTCTGTAGAATGATAGATTGTTTTCTTACTGAGAAGCTTTGCCTCTGAGTTTATATCAGGTACACAATGTTTTTCATGTTTCGATTTTGAGAAAGTATGTTCCAAATTCATCTCATGTTTTTAGACCAGAATTAGTTCAATAGAAATAGAACCTTTCTTATGAAGATAAACCTATTGAAATTCTTGATTATATAGAGGAAGTATTTTGTAATAAGGTAATTCACCAGGTTAAGGTTTTATAGAGAAACTATATGGTTAAAGAAGCAACATGGGAATCTAAAAATGTTATGAGTTAGAGGTACCCTCAATTGTTTAATAAGTAAATAAAAAAATGACAAGGATGAAATTTCCAAAAGTTGGGGAGAATATAGCACCCCAAGTATTTACAAAGAAATTTAATATAGAATGAAATGCATGAAACACTGAGTCTCTATAAAACAACACTTTTTTATTTGAAGGATGTTGTTATAACATAGCCATTAAACATAATTTTTCCACATTATGAATTCAATTTCAGAAAAATTACATACACAGTTGTGATCAGTAAGATATTTAAAGTATAATAGGATCAACTTAATTTTTGGTGAATAGTAACTTGACCCTTTCGAATAGTAATGTAAACCTTATAAATAATAATATGACCCTTATAAAATGTAAATTAGTAAAATTAAAAGTAAACACATCCATGAATGTATAAATAAAAGATAGGCATCTTATAACTGACAATATGATCATAGTATAAGTGAATAAATATTTTTAAAATTGTTAATTGAGTCATAAATATTTAATTAAAATTTTATGATAAATATAATAATTTAAATGGAACTGTATTTTTATAAAATGTAATCATAAATTATTATATTATTTTTTTATGGTTATAATATAATTTTACAAGATGCTGATTAATCTTTATAGTGTTATAAAATCAGTTATAGTTTTAAAATTGTTATTTTTCAAATGATTTAGGATTTTAATTAAAAATTAAATTTCTCTTATTTATAAAATTATTATGATAAAATGGAGTTCATTTTTTTAATTATACAAATTAAAAAATGGTTGGGGTGAATTTTTTGTATTTTATGGAATACATGAATTTTTTGGTAAATAGTGAAATACATTAATTATGAAATAAGCTAAATACCTAAATTATTAAGTCATAGATAATGTCCTACTAAATTAATAACCTATGGTTATAAATCACATGCATTAATTACTATATTTTCTCAAAAAAACCAACACTATTTCTTGTCTTGAGAAAAATAATAAAATAATGATTAAAATAATGGAAAACCCCCCTCTCCTCCACTATAATTACCACCTCTCACCCCTCTTCACCTCACACCCCTCAACCTTTGAGAATTTTCAAAATTCTCCCAAATCATATACCCAAGAATATTACACACGTCCAATAATTTATGGTCTCACTAAAAAGCCAAAACCAAGGGCATTAAGAAGGATCTCAAGGAGAAGAGATCAAGAGGTAAAAATCTTCTTTCATTTGTTTTATTTTCTTTAAAATTATTTTTTATTTTATTATACTTATTCACCTACCCTTATCCGAAAGTAATTAAAACTATAGTATAATAAATATACTGGAATGTTATCATATTTATGGAATAATTCTTCATCATACTTCTTCTCTCCCTCTTATTCTAAAAATAAAAATATTGTCTGCAATGTGTCGATTTACCGACATTGTGGATGATGTGTTTTCAATTTCCATTACCACCTTCATGGATGTTCATGAAAACATTTTAATGGTTTAAATATATTTTAATGTATATTAAATAACCGCTTTTATGTTCTGTAATGAACATATATAAATAATATTAAATTATATAATGATACAAGATCATGATTATCAAAGAACAACGAAAATAATCTAAATGAATATCATTAATGTTTTATCTAATGATTGATCATCATATCTGGAAAAAAAAATGGTTTATGGAATCATTTAATATTTTTTAAACACATTAATACCGTTTAATTATACCTCATTAGTTTCATTTCGATACAATAAGAAAATCCAATACGAACTGGCCATTGAAGCCATGCAAAGCACGCACCTGAAACAATGGAAATAACAAAATATTATTAATAAATGAGTGGAATGATGTTATAAAATGATCATATAAAATGATATAAAAATGAATAGGTTTCTTTCAAATATTAATAACACTCTTTTAGGAATTATACATGAGGTTTAAACACATTTTAAGTAAAACAACCTCAGGGTAAGGGAATTATTAACCCAATTTTCATTCTTTGGGTTAACCTTCAACTTCATTGATTTTCTTGTACTAAGATTATTTGTGAAATTAATGTTTAATATATTATGTTTTATTATGTCTATTTATAGTAAGTATATATATTATTTTCATTTTATTAATTCTTTCTTCAATTATATGATATATGCAAGGGAATCTTCTTTTAAAACCCTCGTTCAGATTTCTATTTTTACAAAATTCGAAAGGAACGTTTTTATGAAAGTTTTCATGTTTTATGATTATGCTATGGTTATTTGGAATTTTTTATGATTAATGTTGGGACCTATATATACCTCTAATTCATTAGGTATGTGTATGTTGGAGTTCAGTCGAATGGTCACTCCAAGAGTAACTGTGATGGTTACACCATAAGGTAGTTGTGAGGATTACAAATCATAAGTCATCCATGAGGGTTACAATATTATGTTAGAAATTCCCAAAGATACATTTATGATTTTATTTATGTTTTATAGGGAAATATCATGTTTATAAATGTAATTATATGGTACTTTATTGTTCAAAATTATGTGTTTGTAAAAATTATTTCATATGTTTATAAGTATTCATGGACTAATGGTTTCTCTCATTCTTTTTATATCCCTTATTAAGATTTTTATGCTCATCCCAAGTTTTAAAATGTTTTTCTTAGGGTGTAAGGATGGGTAAGAGAAAAGGATAATCTAATATGAATGTTGTGAAGACTTTTCATGAAAATATTTCATGGTTTTATTTTAAATGTTTTATATTATGAAAGAAATAAATATAGTTTTTGTAATACCCACTTTCTGGGTTGATATGTATAAATTATGTCCTGAAATTATAAAACTATAAACCTAAAAGATATTTGGAAATTTAAATAACTGAATTCTAAATGAATTTACTAGATTATGTAATGTTTAAGGGCCAGGTCCTTATAACCCTCACTTGTTTTCACCGTAGTATATAAAATGAAATTTTGATGACAAAATTTCATAAGGTGGGAAGAATGTAACGACCCAAAATTTTATCAATGGAAATTATCTTCTTATAATTATTTCATATAGTATAAAATATATAAATAAATTTGAAAACACAATACAAAAATTATAAAGGAACAATTAAAGGAATAATAGGTATTTTTAGAAGTTAGAAAATTATACCTATGGAATAGTAACTTGACCATTGGAATAGTAATGTGACCATTAAGAATAGTAATTCAGCCAATAGAATAGTAACATCATCTATGAAAGTATAAATAAAATTTATTCATCTAATAGATGATTATGTGGTATAATTATATCATTGTATAAGTAAATAAATATTTTAAAAATTATTAATTAAGTGTTGGTATTTTTATAAAAAAATATATGTTTATTTATTATTTTATAATAATATAATTATGTAAAAGAAGTTTTATCTTTATAAAATATATTCATTTTTTTTCTTATGATTATATGATAATTTTACGAGACCTTAATTAATTTTTCAAAAGTATTAGGAAATCAATTATAATTTCGGAATTGGTATTTTCCCAGAAACTAACGATTTTAATTAAAAATTAAATTTATAATATTTAAAAATTATTTTCATAAAATTCCATCCATTTTTAAATTCTAAATGTTGAAAAATTGTCATGGTGAATTTTTGGGATTTTTATAAAATAATTGATTTTTTTGGTGAATAGTGAAATACAGTAATTTTTGGTATTTGTCAAATACAAGAATTATTGAGTCATAGATGATGTATGGATGATGTAATACCATAGTCTCGAAATCTAGTTCATTATTTTAATATAATTAGTGCTAATATCTAAACAATTCATTGTCGTAAGCCAAAATAATAAACTAATTAACAAATAATATAAAAAATTCATTGATGAGAGATAGTTTATTAGCGGCGGTTATACTAACTGTTGCTAAATAAATTCAGTTTAAACAAATAATATAGTGATGGTATTATCAAAAAACCACTATATTATTTTTATTTTAATAAATGGTGTTGGTTTCCATTAAACTGTCGTAAAATGTTTTAACAAACCCCTATTTTCTTCTCCTCCCCCACTCCCTTTGCACGACCGACCATGACCCATCTCCTCCCCCACTCCCCATGCGACCCCGACCCCCCCTCCCCTCTCCAACCCCCTATCCCAATTGATGATGTGCACCCCACCTCCACCCCAACCTCCATCTCCCAAGCTCGGTTCTCCTCCTCCTAGCCTCTTAAGGCTTCTTTG
The DNA here is from genome assembly GCA_963277665.1 of Viscum album. Taxonomy (NCBI): domain Eukaryota; kingdom Viridiplantae; phylum Streptophyta; class Magnoliopsida; order Santalales; family Viscaceae; genus Viscum; species Viscum album. Next base: position 1,723,120,154 of record OY728126.1, on the reverse strand, counting down.
GCCTTTTGTGGTGATATAATGTCCCATGTTGTAAAATTGGCAGATCATAGGTTGGTTTGCTCTATTGCATAGTTCATTAAATTAATAAACACTGATTTATTACCTCTTTATACTGAGTTTTATATTCCTAATGAAATTATTATATGTGTATATAAATTTATTTTAAAGGTAAACCATGTTTCTCTTGCTTTCCATTGAATTCAATGGTTTTTTATATGAAAACATGTATTTAAAATTTATTTTTCAACTACCATGAACACCTAACATTTGATAAAATAGTATAATTTATTTTATTACATTATTTTAAGACATTAAAAAAAATTTGTTTCATAAAATAATTTTTAATGGAAACTTAATACTTCTAAGGTTGTGCATGGATTTCTAAGAACCAATGATGGGTTACCATAAAAATACTGACTTTATGATGATTGGGTGTTTGGGTTTTCTAATGAAATTTTATAAATAGGTTTCTCAAAGTGTATTCTCTTATGGCCTATATCCCTAAATATTCTTTTATAGGTTATAATATACATAATTAGAATCTATTGATTTATCTTGAATTTTTTCACAATAATTAGTGGCACAATGACACTTGGTTATACCCCTATAATTTTATGTGAATCAAACACCTAGAGTGTTCTTTAACTCAGTTTTCCTATTTTCACTACTTATTCTACTCCATGAGATTGATTAAATTCATTCATTTATTATTCCTTCATTTTTCTTCCACAAAAAATTCTTAATCTTGGGTTTATGTTTGAAATTTATTTATTGATTTAATAACTTTCTCCTAAGTAGAATACTTATGGATCAACATTGTATAATAGAAATTACCATTATGAAAACAAAAATCCTAAAGAGTAAAAAATGTAAAAAAGTAAATGGGGTGAGAAAAGACATGTATTAATCTATCATACATAACCTTCCTCTATGTTTACTAAATACCTGGTAACAGTTCCAAAAACATGACTAAAATTCAAGAATAATTACCTATCGCATTGGAGAAATTTTATAATTTTAAATATTTTTATATTAAATCACTAACTTATAAGGTTTAGTACGTGTCTAGTAAAAGGTTCCCCACCTAGTCTAGTTTTGTAGGAAATTTAGGTGCATATATAAAATGAACTTAAATGGTAGAATGAATTATAAGCACATATAAAATCCTAAAACTTTTGGGTTTATCAGTTTTATCCATAAAATAGTGTGTGATATCCAAATAAATTATACTTTTCATTCATATTTTTAAATTGGTTCTCTTGTTCTTAGTTATACCATGGGAAATGGTTTGGACATTGATCATTGTAGCTATTTTTTAATGGAATGAACCCTCCTTAGTTACAACACTAAGGGAGAATACACCATTATCTTTTTCTCTAATAAAAATAATATTATCTACATATAAAATATCAAAAATTGATAAATCCTTATCATATTTAATATATAGGTTTTTTTCCATACATGCATCATTAAATATTAATTGTTTCAAGCATGAATCTTACTTCAGATACCATGCTCTTGAGTTTTATTATAACCATAATAATTGTTTTTCATTTTTATTGTAAATGTATGATTATAAATGTATTTTTTTATATTTTAATGTGCATGTTGAATACAATACAATACCTATGGGTAAAGTTTTTATTAATTTACCTCTAAATACATGTTGACATTACAGGGGATTTTAATAATTTTTAGATTATGCAATTGAAAACCGATCAGTGGATGGTAGAATAAAATGTCCATATCCTGATTGTAAATTAAAGTGATGGTTGAATAGAAATAAAGTATATGAGCATCTGATATTGAAAAAATTTGCTACATGATATGTATGTTTGATTTTGAATTGTGAATCAAATGTTATGGAAAGTCAAAAAAAATGATAATACTATCAACGAAATACAAAGTGACTGAGCAGGGGATAATTCAATTTGAAATTTATTAAATGAATCATTTGGTTTTTCATAATGGAACGTCCAATATTTCAATAGATCAACAGAACCTTCAGTTAATCATGGTCAGGTTAATCTTTCTCAGAACATTAGTGACTAAAAATGATTTTTATGAATCATTTGAAGACGGGCAACAAGAATTGTATGAAGGGTGTTCCAAGTATTCAAAGTATTATTTTCTACTTAAGTTGAATCATATAATGTGTCTTTGTGGATTTACTAACAAATAAATGTACTTGATTTTAGAGTTTATTCATGACAAATTTAGTGAATCTAAGACCCCAACATCATTCTATATGATAAAAAAGTTATCAAAAAAAAAGTACCTGATTATATAAAGATACATGAATTCCCTAATTATTTGATGCTTTAATGGGGAGAAGAGTCTCATAAAGAAGAATGCACAAGATTTCATACAAGATGATGGAATTCAATGAACAATAGCGAGAGTATAAATCTATGTAACCCTAGGAAGAAATAGAAGAATTAAAATCTTGTAAAGTTATTTCATTTCTTTCCTCTGAAACAACACTTAAAAAGATTATTCATGTCATATAATACTATAGATGACATGAAGTGTAATTTCAAGCATATTAATTATGGCTTGATGATATGTCCAAATTATTCAACATCATGGAAGATATTTGATTCACTATTTCTAGAATTTTCTTTGGATCCTAGGAATGTATATTGGGGATTGGATTCTGATGGTTTTAACTCTTTTGTTACTTTAAGTACTAATTATTTCATTTGGATAGTTTTTTTGATCACTAATAATCTACCTCTATGGATAAATATGAAGAATACTTTTTTCATTATTTAGATGATTATTCATGGAAAGCAAATTCCTGGAAGTGACATTAATATATACCTTCAAACTCTAATCAAAGAATTGTAATAATTATGGGATGATGGCATGGAAAAATATGATTCTTAAATGAGATAACTATTTAAAATTCTTGTTGCTTTAATGTGGAAAATTAGTGACTTTCCTAGACTAGTAAATTTATCTTGTTGGAACACTCATATTATTTTGTCTTGCCCAATTTTTAATTTTAATTTTTAACATCAATGATTAAATCATAACATAAAATGGTGTTTTATGTGTCATTATCAATTTTGTGATGCTTTTGATAAATTTATGTTTAACAAGACATGATTCAATGGAGATATTGAAATGATAAAGTCACAAATGTGTTATCTAGTTCAGAAATATTAGGTGAATTAATGAGTGTCACTAAAGAATTTTGAAAATTTCATCAGTTTAAATAAGGGGTAAAGGTGTATGTGGTACATTATCTAAATAAGATGGAGCACAAAAATGGAAGAAAAGGAGTATATTTTTTGAACAAAAGTTTTTGTAGTTTAATTTGATATGTCATAATCTTGACATAATGCATATTTAGAATAACATTTGTGATAATGTAATTTTTATAGTGCTTAATGAGCAGGGTAAATCAAAGGATCACCTTAATGCTCATAAGGATTTGGATTAAATGAATATAAATTATGGTTTGTGGGAAAATCAGAATAAAAATCATTCTTCGGATAATTTCACAATGAAAAATCATGAGAAAGGCGTATTCCTTTGAACATTAAAGAATGTAAAAGTGCCAGATAGATATTCAAGTAACATATCAAGGTGCATTGACTTGAAACATCAAAACATACATGGATTGAAAAATTATGACTAAAATATTTTGAGAGATCATTTGTTTATATTGGATTTACGTAATACATTATCTAAAAAGTAATTGTGGTTATAGTTGAAATTTATACCTTTTTCAAACAGCATTGTGGAAAAAATTTAAATCCAAGTAATCTTGACTATAACACCCTAAAGATTTGAAAATAAATTTAATATTTAATGCCAAAAACACTGAGTCTCTACAAAACACCACTTTATTAAAACCTATCCAGCAAACATAATTTTTCCACCTTTGTGTTTTGAATTTTGAAAAAATGACACACACGGTTGCGTTCAGTAAAATATTTAGAGTCTGATAAGCCAAACATAATTTTTGGTGAATAGTAATACACCCTTATGAATAGTAATATAACCTTTATGAATAGTAAAGTATATTATTATTTTATTTTCTTAAGTTTATAAAATAATGAGATCTTGATTAATTTTTCAAGGTGATATAAAAAAAATTATAGTTTTAAAATTGTTATTTTTCGAATAAATTATGATTTTATTTAAAAAATAAATTAATAATATTTAGAAAATTATTTTCAAAAAATCGAGTTCAATTTTTAATTCTACATGTTTCAAAATAGTTAGAGTGAATTTTTGGTATTTCTCTGAAATACTTGAATTTTTAGTGAATAGTGAAATTTTATAATTTGCGAAATATGCTAAATAAATGAATTTTTCTATCATGATAGAGTCCTGGATGATGTAAATTAACATTGGTTCAAACTCACATGCACTTATTACTATTTTTGGTCACAATAATCCAAACTTTTTGTTGTCTTTGTAAAATTTATAAAATAATAATTAAAATAATTTGAAAATCATCCTCTCCTCCACTATAACCCCCCCGCACTCCCACTTCTCTTCACTCCTATAAAACCATGTGAATTGTCTAAATTCTACTCAAATATCATCCCAAGATCCTTCCCCATATCCAAAAGCCCTTTGTCTCATAAAAAGACCAAAAACTATCCCCTAAATAGGCTCTCAAGGAAGATTACTTCCAAAGGTAAATTCCTCTATTCATTTATTTTATTTCCAGTTCCATTATTTTATTTTTCTTTACTCACATCCTTTAATACAAATTTAATTATTACTTTAGTACCTTAATTGTACTAGAATGTTGTTTTTATAAAGTAATAATTCTTCATCATCAATCCTTTCCCCTTTTATTATACTAGAATTGAAAACACCATACAAGATGTGTTAATTTATCACATTCAAGGATGACTAGTTTTCAATTTCTATTATTGTCTTAAATTATGTTCATGAAACCATTTAGATGGTTGAAACATAAGATAATATATTTATTATAACTTATTTAAGGTTCTGGAATCCTTTTTTACACTTGATATTTGTCACGACCCGACCCTACCCGGGCTTGAGCCGCAACTACCTCATGCCCGCCTCCGTAGGCCAGGGGCTGGCGACTAGCGCTGAAGGCACAACAACTTGGGGAGGCCTTTGCCTAAGTACCTGTACACACACACATGCAGCCCACTCAATGCAAAAGTGCAGAGTAAAATAAAAGACAAGTAAAGAAAAGGGAAACTGCTATATAAATACCACAAATGTGCATCGACCTCTAAACAGTACAGGGTACAAGCTGAAAAGAAAAGGGGCAAAATACGCGCCCAACCAAAAAGTGCCACAACCCGGCAACAGGTAAACGAAAAGAAACAGCTGACTAGTCTTCCACCTGGAACCCAGCCATGACCATTTCACGTGGTCCAAGCACCCAAGCTCCTATGCTCCACTGAATTCACGCTCCACCTGTCCGTCGTCTGCAAGGGCACACCAAGTGTGGGCAAAGCCCAAGCAGGGGTGAGTACAAAAATACTCAGTAGGATACCCCGAAGGCTCGAGGGAGCAACAAAGGAGGTACCGAAGGGTGAGCAGTAGATCGAACAGGGAGTAGAACAGAATTACAATAGAGAGCAGTAAAGAGTCCAGCTCAACCCAACAAGAGGAAAGAAGGTAGACTCGTCCAGACACAAGGAGCTGGAAACGGTGAGAAGACGAACTTCCCGTCGAGTCCTTGCTACCTATAGCAGGAGAGTAGAATCATCCAACCACGAGAAGCTAGACACGGAAAGCACGTGGAATAGCCTGCGCGTCTTCACCTCTCCTGGAATGAGAGTAACCAAACCCAAGAAGTGGGTACTAGAACAAGGTATATACAAGTCCATATTCTCAAACAAGAAGCCCAAACAAGATCATAAGGGGATATCCATCCCATAGATCAGCCCAAGAAAAGAGCAGCCAATAGTCCCAGAAGTAAACCATCGATGCCCAGCATCCCGTACGTCTACCCCGAACCACAAGTCAAGGGCTCAATCACCGCACCTCGATACTATCCGCTTTGGGCGGCACTGACTCGCCTACACGGTTTTAGATCGCATCACAAGAATGCGTATCGGTGGGGAAAGTGACCCTCGAACTTGAGAGTTCTAGGGAAAGTCAAACCACACCTCGTCACTGCCCTACAGTCGAGAGGTCTCCTCAAAGTCAAAGTCATTCTATCACCAACCCGTACAACCAAGGGTCCTGCTCCGGTGGTCACAGAGGAAAGCCACAGAATAACTGAGTCTAGAGGGCCAAAAGGTATCCCATTGCCCAGTCCCGCTGGAGGGTAATTCATAATAAGATATCAAGTGACCCACTGCCCAGCCCTGCTGGAGGGTAAACCATAACCAGATATCGGGTGACCCACTACCCAGTCCTATTGGAGGGTAAACCCTGATACATCATCCTGCGACCCACTGCCCAGACCCGCTAGAGGGTAGACCATAATACTTCATCCGGCGACCCACTACCCAGCCCTGCTGGAGGGTAGACCTGGAATAAGTAGACAGGCAACCCACTGCCCAGCCTTGCTGGAGGGTAGACCTGGGACTAGACGACGGGCGACCCACTGCCCAGCCCTGCTGGAGGGTAGACCCTAAGAGGTCATCGGGTGACCCACTACCCAGTCTGTTGGAGGGTAGACCCTAAGTGCATCAGGTGACCCACTGTCCAGTCTCTTCTGGAGGGTAGACCCTAAGAGCACCGAGTGACCCACTGCCCAGTCACTACTGGAGGGTAAACCCTAGAAGTCAGTGAGAAACCCACTGCCCAGCCCTGCTGAAGGGTAAACCTGAAGAAGTCTATGAGTAACCCACTTCCCAGCCACGCTGGAGGGTAAAACTCAGAACTACTCTGGCCATCTCTACTTGAGGGTACAACACTGGCCAACCGAACACGGAGTGGGTATCGCGCAACCACCCAACTCCATAACAACTCTCCCAAAAGAGGTTCAGCACATGTTCCATCACGGGGTTCCACTAGCACCGCTACTGGTAGATCCATCGAGAATGAAACCAGGGAGAGACCACTCAACCCTAATGGTCAACAACCAAGCACAGAGCCAGGGGAAAAACTCCACCCTACTAGTCAAACAAACACACAGAGGGACCCTCTACATCGCAAGAAGTCAAAGTACGCAAAGCAGAACACGACACGCACATGGGGCCCACACAACATGTGGCCCCACGTCAACCCCAACTGAGTGCACAAACATTCTCAGGTAAAAACCACATGTACCTCCAAGACCTCTCGTAACTCCCAGAGTATACCTCGTTCTAACCCAAAGGCTATCGCGCACACGGCACCCAGCGTCAACGAGAAGGCGTGATGTAACAACTCCACCTCAAAGGCCCAGGCACGGCCAACCACATCTTGTGAATCATTTATATCACTTTCCCAAGAGTGTGTGACCACACGCCAAGGGTCCGCTACAAACAAGGTAGGGCAAACCACCACTAGAGCACCTTCCATGCTTCCACATTTAATAAGATCTCATATAAGGCTCCACACAACAAAAAGGATCGCACCGTTGTAATCCTCGCGAAAAAACACGCGAGATCAACTAGTTACTCGCCTCAAACGGATATCTGACGGAAAATTCACCAACACCGCCTCACGCCGGAATGGCGTCCCTTGATCCCGAGCCTCGGCCCTAAAAGCAGTCGGGCACATCGCATTAATGCGATCCCCTCAGGAAAACATGTCAAAAGCACTACTCACTTTAGTGCAACGGATATCCGGAGAAAAAGATGCATTCTGGTGCACCGCACACGAGCGACGCCACGTGGGACCCACATCCTAGTCCTGAAACTCAATGAATAGATCGCACCATTGCGATCCTCTTGAAAAAGCACACAAGATGGACTACTCACTTGTCCAAAACAGTCGCCCGGTGATAAAGATGGAAAATCACCGTCGACGCCCAAACGGCCCTCATGGGCCCCGCACCATCGTGCCGAATTAGAGCGGGCGGATTGCACCATTGCAATCTCCTTGTAAAAACATCCAGAAACGACTGCTCACTCGCCCCGAATGGGCGCCCGATGGAAAAGTTGCTATACACTGCGCACAGCTCAAAAGACGGGTCGTGGGGCCCACGCCTCAACTCTAACCTCAACATCCGAAACCACCCTGGAAACCTCCGCCTTAGTGCCAGAGTCACAACGCCGCTGACGGCGCTCAAAATGGATGTCGGATGCGTCTGTGCCGCCCAAAACAAGGACCTCGGGAAAAACGCTCGTCCACTTAAAGACATGTCGCGCCTCCACGGTTCCCTCATTTCAGGAATTTAAATCCTCGAAACCATCTCAGAAACATCGCCTCGACGCCATGAAGGCTCCACCGCAGACGACATGCAAATCGGACAACTTGTAGTAGAAGATACGGGTGTCCGAACACAAAGGGGACAATCCCCTTGGGCTGGACCGGCCGGTCCGCCCGTTCTGGGCCGGCCCGTGTGGACCGGCTGCGAGGTTCCAGTCTTGGTCGTGCGCGGAGACCTGCCGAGCGCGGGTCTTGGTCTCCCGCGTGAAGTCGCGGGCGTGACCTCGTCCACCCTAGCGCCGCCGACCAACCCGCCGCGTTTGCCCATCGTGAAGCCAGCTGCGCCGACGCCCAGGAGCCCGCCGCCGTCTGCTCGCCCTGCCGCGCCTTCCGCCGCCTGAGCCAAGGCCGCCACCGCCTCCCCCTGTTGCTGAACCACCGGAACCCCAATGAACCGGCCGGGAAACTCCAAACCACCGGGAAAAACCCGCAAACTTCGTTGGGCCGCTGCGAACTCCTCGTAACTCGGATTTTGATTCTGAAAGAAGCTATGGAAAAATAAAATGTGTACTACACGACCAGGGAATTTTCTCGAAGATAAATCAGAAAATCGAAACTAATATTGGGCCTCAAAGGGGGTTCGGGATTCAAAACTCAAACGAACACTTCCTACCTCTTGGGCGTTGCCCGGAGCTTCACGGAGGATCTGCCGCCGCGTCGTCGCCTTGCCAGAGCTTCCTCACCAGAGATGGAGGAGGAGAGTGGATGGGTTTCACCAGGGGGTTCAAAGGGAGGAGGAGGGGGTGATTAAGGGTTAAAAAAGAAAATGAAATTAATTAAATTTTAATTAATTTAATCCTCAGTTTTAACCCGCCTCCGAAACTTTTGGCGAGGTCTAAATTTAACCTCCCCTAGGGTAAACACCACCTCCCAAGCACAAAGGTGGTCTCAGAATTTGATTCTGAGCTTCCGTTCAAAAGATATTAAACTCAGCGCCCGAGCCCGCAAAATTATGAAAACGCCCCTGGGGTCATTTTTCACAAACGGCCCACGCCCGGGAAAATTATACCCATCCTAGGGTAAACGGAACGCTTCGAACTCAACGGTGCCCTCAATTTTTGAATCTGCGCCACTGTTTAAGAGATACCTGAGTTTCACCATTAAACAGATTAATTAATTAATTAATTCATTCATTTAACGTTCCAGAAGTGGGCGAGGGGTCCAAACGTCCCGCGCCGACATTTTTTATGTTTTTCCTAGGATAAAAACCCCATTCCAGACCCATCTGTACACTCGGATCTCTGATCCAGAACTCTGTTTAGGAGTTATCTTACTTATTTTGTGTTTCCAGTGTGAACGCACTGAAAATTTAATTCCGGCCACACCAGGGCTCAGAATAGCACGCCATCTGAAGGCGCTGATCTGGAATAACATCAAGAAATATTCCAAAGTCTTTCACGGAAAAAACTGGGTTCTTACAACATTCCCTCCTTCAAGCTTTTCATCCCTAAAAAGCAAAAACTAGGGAGAAACACAGGGTACTAAGCCCACACCTGACTTCTCACACCCAGAAGAACCCACGCACAGCTCTGCATCACCGCACACAGACCAAAGGATTGATCTGTTCACGCGAGGTCAGACCTTTCCAATGTCGTGAACCCACTCTAGACTTTGGGGTTAGGGCAAGGTGGTAGGGTACCTCACCATCTCTTTTCACGGTCTAAAACGGACCGAAGGCTCTCGGGGGTAGCTCACCTCTCTGAACAAACCACTGCGTCACACGCCGTGACTGGGATCACTGCTCGCACCTGGAACAAGGATCGGTGATTCCCTCCTTCAGAATATCAATATGGTGGAACACCCAAGGATATCTGGTCACGAAAGATTCCACAACCGAGGCTCTCTTACACGCTCGGTGAGCAATGGAGTCGACACCATCGACTAAAGGAAAAGGTCCCACACCTTTTATCATACCAAAACAGGGTTACACCGACGCCTCGCACCACCTTGGTATCAACTCAAGCAAGGAGAAGGGAGAAAAAGCTCCTCACACACAGAGTCTAACAATTCTAATGCAAGAAGTAGAAGAGTCACAAGGGGTACCTCTCATCATCCCCTGCTCTGCAGGATCGTAGACATCCAAAGCTCGCAGATGTCCATTGTCCCAACTGTCAGCTCCCGGAGCCTGACATGGACCACCTAGTTGTGATGGGAAGACCTCGAAAAGTCGTCCCTCACTACCAGCTCCTCCCGCTCCTCTGCTAGCACCACCTCTCTAGGTACTACTCTGATCACGGTGCTGCCTCTGCTGTGGTGGTGCGCCTGCTGCCTACCCGAAGCTCTCACCAACTCGGGTCGGGCAGTCTCGTGCCAAGTGACCTCACCCATCACAAGCATAGTACCGACCTTCTCTGGGATACACTAGTGCCCTCTGCCGCCACTATGGTGTACGACCACTCCACTGAGTCCAGTTTTCAGAAATCCACCTGCATCGATGTTCTACTTGCCGACGCCCACTAGCTACAGCAGACGTCTCGGCTCCAACATGCCTGCTGCCACCACCAACTCCAGAACGTGACAGGAAGCTCTCTATCACCAGTGCCTGCTCTAGCACCCCGGAATATGTGGAAATTCCCAAGGGTACTATGATAGCACGAATCTCTCGGTGGAGACCCTGCTCAAACTTCCGCGCTCGGATGTTGTCGTCATGGACCGAGTCCGGGTAAAAGCGTGCATGGTCTGCAAAACTAGCCGCGTACTCGGCCACCGTCATCCCTCCCTTCTGAAACTGCAGGAGCTCCTGAATCCAAATGGAGCACAAGAAGGATGGGAAAAACTCCTCAAAAAAAACAATTGAAAGTCGCCTCACGAAAGCGACGACTCTTCAAGAAACCGAGTCACCAGACTCCACCAACGCTAAGCTCATCCACGAAAAAGGCTGGATGCCAAAGCTGCACTTTGATCTGTCGGCGTCTGCACAAGCCTGAAAAGGCTAACCACCTCCTCTAGCCAAACCTCTGCTACCTGAGGCTCCAACTCACCACTGAACTTCAGCGGTCTCTGCCGTTGGAACTCACGGAGCGTGCTCAACTTGCGCTCAAGCTCAGCCTGCTCTACTGAAACTGCCTGCTGCTCAACAGGTGGGGGTGCTGCTGCAGGCCCACCCGGAGAGAGGGGCTCGCATGATGGGTCCTGGACTGTGGCCTCGTAGCTCACAGGGTCGTCATCACGAACCAAAGCTGGTATTCTGGCTAGCTATCCTCACAGAGATATCCTGAATATTATCAAGGAGTGTCATGGTCAGATGGGCATATATGTATATACCAATAAAGACAACGATGGGGAGCTGACTCAAGAAGGACAGTCAAAGACTCAATCCTATGTGATGCACAAACAAATTTTCCCTGCAACAAGTGTCTCAGTATGTTGAGTCTACAAGTGGGTTATCAAGGTCCTGGTGAATGGATACGTCGGCCACCGCACCATCACTGGACTCTTTGTCCTAAGAGCCGCTCTCGAGACACGTTAACACTATTGCCCTAAATCCCAACCAATTCCTTTTTAGGTGCGTCCGAACGATGCCCCAAGGAACGAACCACCTCTGATACCACTTTTTCACGACCCGAACCTACCCAGGCTCGAGCCACAACTACCCCAAGCCCGCCTCCATAGGCCAGGGGCTGGCGACTAGCGCCGAAGGCACAACAACTCGGGGAGGCCTTTTCCTAAGTACCTGTACACACACACATGCATCCCACTCAATGCAACAGTGTAGAGTAAAATAAAAGACAAGTAAAGAAAAGGGTAACTGCTATATAAATACCAAAAATGTGCATCGACCTCTAAACAGTACAGGGTACAAGATGAAAAGAAAAGGGGAAAAACACATGCCCAACCAAAAAGTGCCACAACCCGGCAATAGTTAAACAAAAAGAAACAGCTGACGGTTCTCCCACCTAGAACCCGACCACAACCACCGCACATGGTCCAAGATCCCAAGCTCCTATGATCCACTGAAGTCATGCTCCACCTGTCCGTCGTCTTCAAGGGCACACCAAGTGCGGGGAAAGCCCAAGTAGGTGTGAGTACAAAAATACTCAGTAGGATACACCGAAGGCTCGAGGGAGCTACAAAGGAGGTACCGAAGGGTGAGCAGTAGATCGAACAGGGAGTATAACAGAAGTACAACATAGAGTAGTAAAGAGTCCAGCTCAACCCAATGAGAGGAAAGAAGGTAGACTCCTCCATACAAAAGGAGCTGGAAGCGGTGAGAAAACGAACTTCTTACCGAGTCTTCGCTACCAATAGCAGGAGAGTAGACTCATCCAACCAGGAGAAGCTAGACACGGAAAGCACGTGGCATACCCCACACGTCTTCGCCTCTCCTGGAAGGAGAGTAACCAAACCCAAGAAGTGGGTACTAGAACAAGGTATATACAAGTCCATATGCTCAAACAAGAATCCCAAACAAGATCGTAGGGGGATCTCCATCCCGTAGCTCAGCCCAAGAAAAGAGTATCCAATAGTCCCAGAAGTAAACCATCGATGCCCAGAATCCCGTACATCTTCCCCGACCCACAAGTCAAGGGCTCAATCACCGCACCTCGATACTATCCGCTTTGGGCAGCATTGACTCGCCCGCACGGTTTTATATCATGTCACAAGAATGCCTCTTGGTGGGGAAAGTGCCCCTCGAACTTGAGAGTTCTAGGGAAAGTCAAACCACGCCTCCTCACTGCCCTGCAGTTGAGAGGTCTTCTCAAAGTAAAAGTCGTTCTATCACCAACCCGTACAACCAAGGGTCCCGCTCCGGTGGTCACGGAGGAAAGCCATAGACTAGCCTATTAGTAAGGAATGAGTCTAGAGTGCGAACTGGTATCCCACTGCCTAGCCCCGCTGGAGGGTAATTCATAATAAGATATCGGGTGACCCACTGCCCAGCCCTGCTAGAGGGTAAACCATAACCAGATATCGGGTGACCCACTGCCCAGCCCTGTTGGAGGGTAAACCCTAATACATCATCCTACGACCCACTGTCCAGCCCCACTAGAGGGTATACCATACTTCATCAGGCGACCCACTACCCAGCCCCTCTGGAGGGTAGACCTGGAATAAGTCGACAGGCGACCCACTGCCCAGCCTTGCTGGAGGGTAGACCTGGGACTAAACGATGGGAGACCCACTGCCCAGCCCTGCTGGAGGGTAGACCCTAAGAGGTCATCAGGTGACCCACTTCCCAGTCTGCTGTAGGGTAGACCCTAAGTGCATCGGGTGACCCACTGCTCAATCTTTGATGGAGGGTAGACCCTAAGAGCGTCGGGTGACCCACTGCCCGGTCTCTGCTGGAGGGTAAACCCTAGAAGTCAGTGAGCAACCCACTGCCCAACCCAGCTGGAGGGTAAACCTGATGAAGTTGATGACTAACCCACTGCCCAGCCCCGCTGGAGGGTAAAACTTAGAACTGCTCTGGCCATCTCTACTGGAGGGTAAAACACTGGCCAACCGAACACGGAGTGGGTATCGCACAACCACCCAACTCCATAACAACTCTCCCAAAAGTGGTTCAATGCCTGTTCCATCATGGGGTTCCACTAGCACCGCTACTGGCCGATCCATCGAGAACGAAACCAGGGGGAGACCACTCAACAGTGGTAGTCAACAACCGAGCACAGAGCCGGGGGAAAAACTCCACCCTTCTAGTTAAACAAACACACAGAGGGACGCTCTACGTCGCAAGAGGTCAAAGTACGCCAAGCAGAACACAACACGCACATGGGGCCCACACAACATGTGGGCCCACAACAACCCCAACTGAGCGAACAAACGTTCTCAGGTACAAACCACACGTACCTCCAAGCGCTCATGTATACTCCCAGAGTATACCTCGTTCTATCCCAAAGGCTATCGCGCACACGGCACCCGGCGTCAACGCAAAGGCATGATGTAACAAATCCACCTAAAAGGCCCAGGCACGGCCAACCCCATCTTGTGAATCATTTATATCACTTTCCCAAGAGTGCGCGACCACACGCCAAGGGTCCGCTACAAACAAGGTAGGGCAAACCACCACTAGAGCACCTTCCATGCTTCCACATTTAATAAGATCGCGTATAAGGCTCTACAAAACCAAACGGATCGCACTATTGTAATCCTCACGGAAAAACATGCGAGATCAACTACTTACTCGCCTCAAACGGATATCCGATGGAAAAGTCACCAACATCGCCTCACGCCCGAATGGCGTCCCATGATCCCGAGCCTCGGCCTCGAAAACAGTCGGGCACATCGCACCAATGCGATCCCCTCGGGAAAACACGTCAAAAGCACTACTCACTTTAGTACAATGGATATCCGGAGAAGAAAGATGCATTCCGGCGCACCGCACACGAGCTGTGCCACGTGGGACCCACATCCCGGTCCTGAAACTCAACGAATGGATCACACCATTGTGATTCTCTAAAAAAAGAACACAAGATGGACTACTCACTTGTCCAAAACGGTCGCCCGGTGATAAAGATGGAAAATCACCATCGACGCCCAAATGACCCTCGTGGGCCCCGCACCATCGTGCCGAATTAGAGCGGGCAGATTGCACCATTGCAATCTCCTCAGAAAAACATCCAGAAATGATTGCTCACTCGCCCCTAATGGGCGCCAGATGGAAATGTTGTTATACGCTACACGCAGCTCAAAAGACGGGTCGTGGGGCCCATGCCTCAAATCCAACCTCAACATCCTAAAGCATCCTAGAAACCTCCGGCTCAGTGCCAGAGTCACAAAGCCACTGGCGGCGCTCAAAATAGATGTCGGATGCGTCCGCGCCGCCCAAAACAAGGATCTTGGGAAAAATGCTCGTCCACTTAAAGACACGTTTCTCCTCTGCGGCTCCCTCGTTTCGGGAATTTAAATTCCTGAAAGAATCTTAGAAACTTCTCCTCGACGCCAGGAAGGCTCCGCCATAGACGACATGCAAATCGGACACCCGTAGTGGAAGATACGGGTGTCCGAACACAAAGGGGACAATCCCCTTGGGCTGGACCGGCTTGGACCGGCCGGTCTGCCCGTTCTGGGCCGGCCCGCAGCTCATCCGCGCTGGCCGGATGAGGACCCACGGTCCTCCATTCGCCGACCGTCCGCAAGGGGCCGGTCTTGGTCATGCGCAGAGACCTGCTGAGCACGGGTCTTGGTCTCCCGCGTGAAGTCGCGGGCGCGACCTCGTCCACCCGAGCGCCGCCGACCAACCCGCTGCGCTCGCCCGCCGTGAAGCCAGCTGTGCCGACGCCCGGGAGCCAGCCACCGTCCTCTCACCCTGTTGTGCCTTCCTCCGCCTAATCCAAGGCGGCCACCGCCTCCCCCTACTGCCGAACCGCCGGAACCCCAAAAAACCGGCCGGGAAACTCCAAACCACCGAGAAAAACCCGCAAACTTCACCGGGCCGCTGCGAACTCCTCGTAACTCGGATTTCGATTCCTAAAGAAGCGATGGAAAGAATAAAATGTTTACTACATGACCAGGGAATTTTCTAGAGATAAATTAGAAAATAGATGCTAAAATTGGGGCTCAAAGTGGGGTTCGGGATTCAAAACTCAAACGAACACCGCCTACCTCTTGGGCATTGCCCGGAGCTTCATGGAGGATCTGCCACCACGCCGTCGCCTTGCCGAAGCTTCCTCACTGGAGATGGAGGAGGATAGGGGAGGGGTTTCACCAGGGGGTTCAAAGGGAGGAGGAGGGGGTGATTAAGGGTTTAAAAAGAAAATGAAATTAATTAAATTTTAATTAATTTAATCCTCAGTTTTAACCCGCCTCCGAAACTTTTGGTGAAGTCAAAATTTAACCTCCCCTAGGGTAAACACCACCTCTCGAGCACAACGGTGGTCTCAGAATTTGATTCCGAGCTTCCATTCAAAATTTATTAAACTCAGCACCCGAGGCCGCCAAATTACGAAAACACCCCTGGGGTCATTTTTCACAAATGGCCCGCGCCCGTGAAACTTATACCCCTCCTAGGGTAAAAGGCACA
The DNA here is from genome assembly GCA_963277665.1 of Viscum album. Classification (NCBI taxonomy): domain Eukaryota; kingdom Viridiplantae; phylum Streptophyta; class Magnoliopsida; order Santalales; family Viscaceae; genus Viscum; species Viscum album. The sequence goes on along the minus strand of OY728126.1, from coordinate 1,723,103,875 downwards.
ATAAGAACTCAACGGTGCCCTCAGTTTTCCAATCCGAGACACCTTTTAAGAGATACCTGAGTTTCACCATTAAACGAATTAATTAATTAATTAATTAATCCGTTTAATGTTCCAGAAGCGGGCGATGGGTCCAAACGTCTCGTGCCGACATGTTTTATGTCATTCCTAGGATAAACGCCCCATTACAGACCCATCCGTAAACTCGGATCTCTGATCCGGAACTCCGTTTAGGAGTTATCTCACTTATTTGGCGTTTCCAGTGTGAACGCACTGAAAATTTAATTCCGGCCACACCGGGGCTCGGAATCGCACGCCATCTGAAGGCGCTGCTCTGGAATAACATCAAGAAATATTCCAAATTATTTCGCGGAAAAAACTGGGTTCTTATAATATTAATTTATAAATCAAAATTAGTTTGTTACTATAAAAAACCTCCAATTTACCCAAAAAATTGTCATTACAGTTTTATATAATAATTCATCTTCACACATAATAATCAAATGAATTTTACAAACATGTAATCTACTGGATGTTCACAAATAACATATAACTTTAATTTTGGACAACCATTCTCACTCTACATGTTTATCCGTACATGAATATAATTAAACCAATCTTGAAAACCAAGGAAGAAAACTCTCCCAAACAATGAAATTTAATATTTTAACCCATCAAAAGGCCATCAAGAGAGGAATACCTTTAGACTTATGGTAGGGGTTTTCAACATGAACCTCTATATTAATTCGGGTTACTTTTATTGTCTACTTACATCAATAAAATTCTTATGTATTATTATATACTCCTCATAAAATATATTTGAGCGTTCTATATATGTTTACCAATGATAATACTTATTTATTTTATGGGTAGTTATGTTTTTTAAAAGGAGCTTTTAAAATTATTTCTGAAATAAAAGCCTGATTCAAGGGAATTTCTCAAATTCTTACCTATTTTCAAGGGAACTCTATAATCTATTTTTAGCAACCAATATCTTTCTAAAATCTCTAATTTTATTATGAAAATACTATCTTGATTCATTTTTAGTTTTATATAATGACTTTTCCAAAATAACTCTTCTTTTCAAAGTAAAAAGTAATTATCTCAAGAATAACTCGATGATTTTATAAGATTATATTCATTTATTTCAACACTCTTGTTGATTTTTATGCATTATTGGGGTTAATATTTTATGATATCACATACCATATTTAATTGAATTTTTATGATTATTTTGAATATGGATGTGCTATTATAAAATAATTCACCAATTTACTCTAAATTGTTAGTGTTTATGATTAATGTTCGGGAAAAGTTATTTACATTTTATATGTTAGTTTCAATATGAATGTATATGTTGTTTATGTTTATCCTTGTTCATATGAGAAATGAATTGGACTTATTATGTGACAAGTGGGGCCTCTATAGACCTTCTATGAATCAGTATGTATAATGAGACAAATATATATGCACTTGGTCGAGGCCTTGCTTGTGTTTATATATGGTTTTGGCTGAGGCCTTAATCATTTATATATATATTGGTTGAGGCATTGACAGTATGTTTCAGAATGTATGACATATGTATTTCCCTCATTATGAATCTTAAAATTCATTGTTCATGTGGTTATTATACTAGTATAATAACTATGTTTAAGTTTTATTATGGAAATGTTTACTCAGCTCATATTCATACCATAATGTGTATAAGTTTATTTTTTTTAAAGGAATGTATTTTCAATTATTAACCCTGACTAATGTTTATGTTTATGACATATTCAATTGTATTTATTACCATTACTGGGCATATGAGATCACCCCTTCTTATGTTCCATTTTTCCTAGGAAATGAATAGGTATATTATGATTGAATTGCAGTGATAATCTTAAAGTGTTGGATGCTTCAAATGGAACTTTCATATTGTTTTTCATTTCAAGTAGTAATTTTGAACTTACGTATGTATCTGGATTTTCAAATCTACTAAACTATTTATTCCTTCAAGGTATAACTTTATTATAATTATCAAAATGTAATGTAATAAGGCACCGGCTCCAATAAATTGGGGTTGGATCTTTATAGTTGGTATCATGGGAATTTTAGTAGAAAACATAGAAACTAGATTTAAAAAATGTAGATTAGATAACAAAACTCTAAGATAGTATTTGAGGATAAGTATATAAGAATGTCCTAGAATTTTGTTAAGGAACATATTATGTGGATATTTCTTGAAAATAAATCCTTGTCTAGATACTACAAGTGGACGTGGTTCTGGAATAGGTGTACCCTAAGAGTGAAAACTCTGATAAGGAGTTTTGGGCTTGACTCGGGGTATCCTCGAACACAATAATGGGTCTTACTGTACACTTGGTTTGACACTCCTAGGGGATATTCTTTGGATAATTAATATTTTCTTTACAAGCCATTATGAAGGATTTAAATGTAATTTTTTCTTCAAATAAACCATGTATATCATTATGGGATTATTCATACAGAGGATTTCATTTTATGTTATATATTTTTTTAAGTTGATATAGTTCATTTTGATTCATAATGTAATCGTGTGTATGCTGTTATTTTGAAATAGAGCCTAGTGGAATGAATGTAAACTGCATGAACACACATGTACCATGTAGGTATTTCACTCCAATGAAAGAGTATGATGTTGGTTCGGGAGATGTGACTGGTGCGGAGTAACATATAACTATACTGGGACAACTAACTCGAGTTATGAACATTAACCATACTTGTATGGAGCATCTAGATCCACAAAATGGAAATGATAGTTTATATTTATTTATGAGAAAACATCATCCATCATTTAATGGGACTAAAAACCCATTCATAGTGTAATAATGGATAAGTTCCTTAGAGAAGATATTTCTTGCCTTTGGAAGTAACGAATGGGAGAAGGTTGTTATGGTAGTTTATCGTCTATCGGGAGATGTTGATCAATGGTGGTCACTAATTGAAAACAAAAAGGAGGAGGAAGAAATAAAAAACATGCAATTGAGTGAATTTAAAGAACTTCTCTTAGATAAATGCTTTCCTCATGAATAATGAGAAGCTATGGAAAGGCAGTTTCTGAATTTGAGGAAAAAGGAAGATGAGAATGTTGCAACGTATGAATATAACTTCACAATGTTAGCAAGGAATGCTATGGAATATATATGTAATACAAGTAGAAATATTGATTGATTTCTTTATAGCCTAAAGCCATTATTTTGAAGAGCACTAGTCTGCCAAACTATCTCATCATATGAAGACATAGTCTCATGTGATATCAAGACATAAAACGAGTTATCTAAATTTTATAACTTTAATGGAAAGAAAGAGAAGAAGAGGTCTACTGAAAACTATGGAAAAGGAATTCAGGAAATGGGTAATAATGGAATAGTTGACTTTCTACCCTGTGATAATTGTGGAAGGAAACACTCTGGTGCCTTCTTAAAAGGATAAGGGGTGTGCTAAAAGTGTGGATAGAATAGACATAAAAATAGTGATTTCCTGGGGAAGAAATAAGCTATTAATGTTCAATTATATAATTATAGGGAGATGAGACACTAGGATAATAATTTTCCAAAACGTCGAGTAAATGTTCCACCAAAAATGCCAATGGAGCAGAGACGAGCTTATGTGATCGCAACCACTGATATTAAAGTTCCTAATGACATGGTGGAATGTAATTTAATCATTTCCTAAAACTTATAGAATGATTTATTTGATTCTAGATCATCACATTATTTCATATCTTCCTAGTTTTCCAATAAAATTATATATTTCCAATTTGATTTCATAAGGGAGTTTTCAATAAAAACTCGGAATGGAAGTATCATTGCAACAAAGATGTGTCAGGCAGTCCCCATTATAGAATATAAATGTGATTTATATGTTGATTTTATTATCATACCCATGATTGACTTTGATATAATCCTTGGTATGGAATGTATTTTGAATCATGATGTAAAAATAAATTTCAATAAGAAATAGGTTACAATTTTTTAGAATTATATAGAATCCATTATCTTTAGAGTAGAAACATCATAATATTGATCTTATCTAGATCCACCCCCAGTAGATCAACTTAATGAAATTCTTGTAGAGGAATAGAATGAAATATCTATGGGTTAGGAAAGAAATATTCAAATTGAGGATGTACCTATTGTGAAAGAATATATTGATGTTTTTCTAGAGGATTTACCTGGAAATTTTCCAGGGTGGGAAGTTTAATTCTTTATTGATTTAATTCTTGGTTCAAGACCTATATCAAAGAATCCTTATAGAATTTCCACTATGGAATTAGTAGAACTAAAGAAACAACTAGAGGAATTTATTTATAAATTATTTATCCATACTATTATTACTCCATGGGGAGCCCCTATTCTTTTTGTTTAGAATGAAGATAGATTTATGGGGTTTTGAATTTACTACAGGGAGATCAATACTATAACAATAAAGAACAAGTATCCACTACCTTGAATTGATGATTTTTTATCAACTTCATCAAGCCCAATATTTTTTGAAGATTGACCTTCGAGCTGGATATTAATAGTTGCGAGTTAGGAAGGAAGATATTCAAAAGACAACATTTTGAACTGTGTATGGGCATTATGAGTTTACAGTAATGCCTTTAGGACTGACTAATGCACCCTCTATTTTCATGGATCTAATAGAAAGAGTCTTCAAGTAATATCTTGATGACTTTTTTTTGGTATTTGTTAATGATATTTTGGTATACTCCAAAACCTATAAAGATCATGAAAATCAATTTCTCACTATTTTAAAGACTCTTAAAAGAAATGAATTATATGGGAAGTTTAGAAACTGTGAATTTTGGATTCAATTAGTTTCCTTTCTCAGCCATAATCTCTCTAAGGATGGACTATCAATTAATCCTATGAAGAAAAATGATTTGCAAGAATGGACTACTCCAATAAAAATAACTTAGGTACGTAGTATTACGGGATTTGTAGGTTATTATTAGTGTTTCGTTTAGAACTTTACCCATTTATCCAACCCAATGACCAAGATTATACATAAAGGGATTAAGTTCATATGGAAAAAAGAATGTGAGGAATTTTTTAAATAATTAAATAGGAGATTATTGAATACTCTAATCCGGACTCTACCATTAGGGAATGGTGGATTTGTGATCTATAGTGATGCATCAAATAGATTAATTGGTTATGTCCTTATAAAGAATGATAGAGTTATTGAATATCCATCAAGGTAGTTAAAAATTCATGAAAAAAACTATCCTAATCATGATATTGAGTTAGCAGTTGTAATCTTTGCTCTGAATATATGGAGACATTATCTCTATGGTGAAATATGTGAGATATATACGGATCATATGAGTTTAAAATATATATTCTCAGAGAAATAACTCAACATGGGGAAAAGAAGATGGCCTGAACTACTCAAGGATTATAATTATTCCATACAATACCACCCTGGAAAGGAAAATAAGGTGGTTAATGCCTTGAGAATAAAGGATCATGGAGTCATAAAAAAATGAGGATTGAAAGAGATCCTATGTTTATGGATATAGTAAAGATAGATATGCGAATTATCAAATAAGGTGAAACATCACTACTTTTTTATTTGGTTTCCCTATCATATCTATTGTAAAGGATTAAAACTTCTATGTCTAATGATGAGAATATCCAAAAGAAAATTAAAGGTGTGAATGTGTGAAGTTGGCTGACTTTGTGTGTGAAGATGGAATTCTAAAATTTGGGATGAGGCTATGTGTTCCCTATATACCCAACCTGAAATGGGAGTTACTGGATAATTCTCATAGCTAGAATTTCTATATAACTATGGTATCACAAAAATGTATAGAGATATGAAGGACCATTTCTGGTGGGACAACATGAAGTGGGAAATTACTAATTAGGTATCAAGATGTCTAATATATCAATAAGTATATCCTGAAAGAAAACATCCTAGAGGAGTCATGAAACCTATACCTATTCTTACATGGAAATGGGATGACATCACCCTAGATTATTTCACTGTATTACCCAAACCTCTAAAGCATAATGGTGCAATATGGGTAATTGTTGATCTACATACAAAATCTGCACATTTCCTCACTATGGGGGAGGATATTCTATTGGATCGCCTTGTACGAATCTATATCATTGAAGTTATGAGAATTTATGGAGAACTTATCTCAATTGTTTCTAATCATGATCAACGATTTACATCAATATTCTGTAAAATTCTTCAAAAAGCCTTGGATATCGAGCTTCGATTGACTACTGCTTATCACCCTGAAATTGATGGGAAATCAGAGAGGACGATCCAAACATTAGAATACATTTTGAGATCATGTTAAATTGACTTTCAAGGTATGTGGGATCAATATTTACCTTTAGTTGATTTAGACAATAATAATAGTTTCCATTCAAGTATTCAAATGGAACCATATGAAGCACTGTATGGGAAGAGATTTCGTACACCAACATGTTGGGATGAAGTTGGTGAAAGGAAGCTTGTGGGCCTAGAGCTCATGGAGAAAAAACAAAAAAGGAAAAGACTATTAAAATTCATATCAATTCTTCTCAAAGTAGGAAAAATAGCTTTGTTGATAATTAAAGGAACTATTTGGAATTTCAAGTGGGAGATCACGTTTTCTTGAAAGTATCTTTGTGGAAGGGCGTTAGAATATTTGGGAAGAATAGAAAACTAATCCGTGAATATATTGACCCTTTTGAAATTATAGAGAGAATTAGAGATGTGGATTATCATTTGGCAATGGCTCCTTGCCTATCCAAAGTACAAAATGTGTTCCATGTCTCATTATTGATAAAGTACATGCCAGACCCAATGCTTGTCCTGACTTCTGAAGGTATAGAATTAGAACCTGACTTATCTTACTATGAAGAGCATATCCAGATTATAGACACTAAGGAATAGGTGTTGAGGAATCATATGACACTATTGGTAAAGTTACATTGAAAAAATCATAGAATTGATGAATAAAAATGGGATCCTAAGGACCATATGATGAATAATTACCCAAATCTTTTTATGAGGTAACATTTTGGTAATTTTGAGGAAGAAATTTTTGTAAGGGGGTGAATGTAACACCACAAGGATTTGAAAATAAATTTAATATTGAATTAATGAAACACTAAGTCTCTACAATACACCACTTTGTATAACCTTTCCAGTAAACATAATTTTTCCACCTCTATGTTTTGAAATTCGAAAAATTGACATACACAGTTGCATTAAGTAAGAAATTTAGAGTATGATAAAGAACACTTGATTTTTTTTGAATAGTAACATATCTTTATGAATAGTAATATGCCCCATATGAATATTAAATCATATTACTATTTTATTTTCTTAAGGTTATAAGATATTAAGTTCTTGATTAAATTTTCAAGGTGATAAAACAAATTGTACTCTAAAATTTGTTATTTTTCAAATAAATTGTGATTTTTTTAAAATTATATTAATAATATTTAGAAAATTATTTTCCATAAATGGAGTTAATTTTTGAATTCTACATGTTGAAAAATGGTTAGGGCGAATTTGTGGTATTTTTTAGAAATACTTGAATTTTTGGTGAATAGGGAAATTTGATAATTTACGAAATATGCTAAATAAATGAATATATGAATCATGATTGAGTCATGAATGATGTAAATGACCATGTTTTAGAGCTTACATGAACTTATTACTGTTTTTGGTCAAAATCATCAACCCGGTTGGTTTTCTTTGTCAAAATAATAAAATAATGATTAAGATAATGGGAAAAACCTCCTCTCCTCTACTATACCCCCCCCCCCCACTCCCTCTTCTCTTAACTCTTCTAAAGCCTTGTTCATTGTTTAAATTCTACTCTAATATCCTAACAAAATCCTTACCCACGTCCATCAGCCCTTGTCCTCATAAAAATACCAAAACCTCTCCCCTAAAGAGGCTCTCAAGGAAGACTACTCCAAGAGGTAAATTCAACTTTTCATTTCTTTTATTTCAAGTTCCTTTCTTTTATTTTTCTTTTCTCACATCCATTCATCCAAATGTTATGATTAATCTATTACATTACATTTAATAGAATTGTATTATGATAAAGGAATAATTATACATTATCCCACCTTTCCCCTTATTTAATACTAGAAATGAAAACATCATCCGAGATGTGTTAATTTATCACATTCAAGAACGATGGGTTTTCAATTTCTATTACCATATTCAATTATAGTCTTGAAACTATTTTTATGGTTGAAAAAGAAAATAATTTATTTATTATAACTTATTTAAGGTTCTTTTATCCTTTTTTAAACATGATATTAATTTATAAATTATAATTAGTTCGTTGCAATCAAAAACCTCCACTTAACCCAAACAGTTATCATTAAATTTTTATATAATGATTCATCTTCACTCCAAATAAAAAATGAATTTTATAAACATGTAATATTATTTATGTTAAATAATAACATGTAACTTAAATTATGAACAACCATTCTAATTCTAAAAGTTTATTCGTACATGAATACAAGTAAACTGATCCTGAAAACCCAGGAAGAAAACGCTCCAAAACAATGAAATTGAATCACTTAAACCATCATAAGGCCATTAATGAACATAATACAGATATAATAAATCAATTAAATATATAGGTGGTTCTGGAATTATTATTTATGAACCTAAATTTGATTATTCAGTTCATTAAGATCAAGTGAGGAATACCTTCGGACTTAAGGTGTAGTTTTTCCACCCGAACCTCCATTTTTCATTTAGGATACTTTTATTATATACTTACCTCAATGAAATTATTATTTATTGTTATATACTCCTCATAAATTCTATATGAGTGTTTTATATATGTTTACCAACCATAGCCTTCTTTATTTTATGTGGAGTTACACATTTTAAAAGGAACTTTTGAAATTCTTTCTGAAATACAAGCCTGATTCAAGGGAATTTCTCAAATAATTACCTATTTTCAATGGAAATCTATAATATGTTCTTAGAAAAAATTATCATTAAAAAATAACTCATTTTATTATGAAAATAATATATTTCTTCAGTTCTGATTTTATACAAATAGATTTCCAAAATAACTCTTCTTTTCAAAGTAAAAGAGTATTTATCTCAAGAATTACTCGATGATTTTATAAGAGTATCTTCATCTGTTTCAACACTCTTGTTGATTCATATATATTATTGGGATTAATATTTTATGATATCATATAACATTTTTAATAGATTTTTTATGATTATTTTTACTGTGGATTTTCTATCTCAAAACCATTCACCAATTTACTTTTAATGGTTTGTGTTTATGCTTAATGTTTGAGAAAAGTTATTTACATTTCATATATTAGTTTCAATATGAATGTATATGTCATGTATGATTATCTCCATTCAAATTAAGAATTAATTGGACTTATTATGTGATGTTTGGGTCCCTCTATATCCCCTTGATGCATCGGTAGGTCTCATGAGACAAATAGATATGGACTTGCCTGAGGCCTTGCCCATTTTTAGATATGGTTTTAGCTAAGGCCTTAATCATTTTTAGATATTTTGGATGAGGCCTTGACAGAATGTTTTAGAATGTCCGACATATACATTTACCTCATTATGAAGATAGAAATTAATATTTCATGTGGTTATTCTACTAGTATAATACCCATTATTATGTTTGATTATGGAAATATTTACTCAGCTCATATTCCTTCCATAATATGTTCAAGTTTATTATTTTTTTAAAGGAATGTATTTTCAATTATTCATGATGACTAATGTTTGTGTTTATGATTTCTTCCACTGTATTGTTTACTCTTTCTGAGAATATTATCTCACCCCTTCTTATGTTTCATTTTTTCCAGGGCATGAAGAGGTATATTATGATTGACTTGCAAGGATAATCTTAGAGTGGTGGATGTTCCAAATGAAACTTTTATGTTGTTTTTCATTTCATGTTGTAATGTTGAACTTATGTATGTATTTGTATTTCAAAATTGATTAAACTATTCATTACTTTAGGATACGAAATTATTTTAATTATTCCAATGTGATGTAATAAGGCACTACCTCCAGGAAACTAGGGTCGGGTCTTTACATTGATAAACTACACGAAATAATTTTTTTAACACTATGTCATTTGGAGGTTTTATTTTCCCATTAATTATTCACATTCACGATTCATTTGACTACTCATTTGGTTGAAGAATATAAACTTGGTGGACCGGTACACCATCGATGGATATATCCAATTGAGAGGTGCATTGATATTTTATTTATTATAATTGGTGAATTCATTTTTATCAAATCATTACGTAATTTTTTTTAATGTATTTGTTTTTTTCTTCAGGTACATAGGTCATTTGAAAACCTATGTGAGGAATATAGCTCAATAAGAAGGCCCTAACGCTGAAGCCTACATAGATGAAAAGTGCTTAACATATGTTCTAGGTATTTGGATGGGATTGATACTAGATTAAATAATGATGGACATGCTGATGACATCTTCACTAATTCTAGTTCTGAAAATCAATCATCGATATTCCCAACTACTAGATTACCAATTAGAGAGGGGTAAAATTTTACACTAAAATAATTGGAGTTGGTACAAGTACATAGATATGTTATAATTAGTAGTGTTATTGTAGATCCGTTTATTGGATAATTGAAACAGAAAATAAATAGAAGATCAAGGGGTCGAACATTAAATGAGCTGGAATTAATAAAATCTTTTAATAAATATCTTATCAAATGGATTTCCCATTGTATAATTATATACATGTATTAATATTATTTATCTATAGGTATATTTAATATGTTAAAAGTAACCTCTTATATCTTTTTTGTGTATGAATCTTGACAATAGAGTTGAAATACCAAATGATGTGATTTTTTTGGATTGAGGTCCTCTAAGGAGGGATAAGAGATTCAAATAGTACAATATTCATGGATTTAGGTTTCACACAATTTATTGAGAATAATAATTGAAAACATTGAATAGTGGTGTATTTAAATTTGTAGAGGTGGAATACTATGGGAAGCTAATTGATATAATTATAATTAAACTATCAAGACCATTTTTCAGTTGTCTAATTCAAATTCAAGTGGGTCAACACTGATAGGGGTATAATTAAAGATTCATTACATTTTACTTATATCAACTTCTCTTACATGATGGATACCAATGAGCATGCAGAGCATGACCTATTTATCTTGGATTCACAAGTGATGATGGTTTATTATGTGGATGATGAAATAAATGAAGGTTGGAGTGTTGTTGTACACTTTAAAGGACCCAAGGTTACCCTGAGAGGGGAGTGAATTAGGGTGTTAACTTTTTCTCCCACTTATTGGATCTTGTTCCCACATTGGTAGGAACTTAATTAACCATATATGATGGATATGTGTAGCAATTAAAACATTCAAATGAAAAAGTATAACACATCACTTTTACTTGGATCACCACTAAGGGCTATGTCAAAGGAGCATACACTGAGAGGTTGCTGGTCATATCTAATTCCACTATTCTTCTACAAGCTTTGATTACAAGGTTCAGGTACAGTCACTATGTCCCAGGCACACTGCCTTTACGAAATTTCAGGGATAGCTCACTTCTTCCCTTGGATCACTTCCATTGACTCCCCCTAGATCACTATCTTGGAGAGGTCACACTCAGTTTATAGACATGAAGGTCCCTTCAATGGATAGTCATGGAAGTATTTCTCTCCTGTTCAGCATGATACTTCTCTTGCATTGAGGTCCAGATTTGATGTTATTTGACTTTCAATCTTCTTCTCCAGTGAAACAACCAGATGTACTAAGACTTCTTATTCTTCATGGCCAGAATCACACATTCTTTTGTGATTGTTCAAACACTAAAACACAGCTCACTAGGCATCATCAGAATCATCCCTTCATCTCCCTTCTTCACATGTATACATAAGACCATGCATGTAGTATTTAAATTAACTCTTCTCTTTATTTTATTTCTTCACACGTGCACCCACAATTTTTGGATTTTTATTTAAATGTCTTCACATATGCATAAAATCATATGAATTCTCTCCACCTTTTAATTATTCTTTCTTCACAAATGCACACACATACTGCCTTGAATTTATTCAAATGAAGAGTTAATACATGTACACACTTTCATTTATATTATTCTTAAGTTTTTAAAAATATAAAATGCCAAACCAACATTCCAAAACTCCTCCACAACCTCTTATTCTCCTTTTCTTTTACTCCTTCCAAAGAACACTCCAACCATCCTTAATTATGGTAGACATTGTATCACTCCTGATACAAATATATGAAACTTAGGATCAAGCTTAACCATAATATAGTTTCCATTCTCCATTTTACCTAAGATATTTCCTTCTTCATGTTGATCATAATTGAAATCCATTGACACTCATTAAAAAAATACAATCTTCTAATACAATGTGGTCCCAACACACTTAAGGTAGAGACAATTATATGATATGGGCAATGAAGATCAATTGGTGCTTTGTGATAGTGAACCTCTTCAACCACAAAATATTGAATAATTATTTCTTAAAAATGTCAAAATGGTATAGATTACAAGAGAGGATGAAAATTAAGGACTCATAATAATAGAGGTTGATAACAATGAAGATAATGAAGATGAGCATAATTGAATGTATAAATTGGTGATGAAATTATACTAAAAGTTGTCATTGATAAGTGTTCCCTACATATATGCATTGTTCTAGTTTTTATTTTTTTCTAAAAATATTTTAGTTTCGAAATATTTGTAGAGACCTGAAGCCTGACGTACATGAACATTACATCACTTTTGTGGAATACTTATTACATAACAAACACACACACACAAGGACAGTAATAGTTTAGTGTCTTTGGAAACTCAGAATATAATCTTCTAATCGTGGTGAAAGATATTCAACATCTCCCATAAAGATCTTCTTTTTTTAAACCTAAATCCTTTCTTTATATATTGGGGAAAGGAAAACATAAAAGGGTGAGCTCAAATGCTCAGTAAGGGTAAACAAAAGAAATATCAATCACATCATTTTCATAAGAACATATCTTTTGGAAATCTTAACCTGCAAAAAAGATCATAATTTCATAACATGGGATAAATCATAGTAGTGAAATGTAATCCCAATAATCATAACTTAAAACATGAAACTTTGTGGAATACACACATAATCATAGAGAATCATTTCTTATTAGTCAAGACTCATTTCCAAGACTATCTTAGTGGACAAATTCCCTTTCTGAACCGAGTTCACTCCTCGTTTCAGTCATGTTTTACTGAACCGACATAACCTACCGTTCCAGCCATGTCTATCTCATGAGATATAAAATCTTTACCCAATGCATTGGAGGGAGATATAGGTCCCACCATCTCATAATGATACCATTCTTATGTGTGCCACAAAATCATAAATCATACATCATTGCATAACCCATGTAATAAAAATGGGATTCTTAAACAACATGACATCATAAAATAATTCATATAAGATAAAGGAATTCATAAAAATAATTCCATCACAACATAATCAAATCAATGTAATAATAGGGATAGAAACAGAACCCTATATTATCTTAGATGGAAAATAATTTTGATAAAATGCTTGAACTCCATTCTTGATGAAAATATCCTTTCTTCTTAAAAAAACACTTTTCCTTTCATAACATGTCATACATTTCTAAACTAAAGGAATTTGATTAAAAATAAACTTGTAAACTCGTAAAGGAAGCTTCTTGGAAATAATGTTTTAAAAATCCATTCATGTCGTATAAGTTAAAAAAAACATTCTTCTCATACTTTTGTCGGAAAAGTCAAAAAGTACCTCGTATGAAAAACGACAAAAAATTCCTTTCATATATTTTACTAAAAATTCACCGAAGGGTAAAATTGGATTTAAACAGTTGTAGGTGGATGGAAATAACATTACATATTGAGGAAACGTGGATGTGGATGATAAAATACACCCCAGTAAATTCCAAAGTATAAACAATCTCGGATAAAAATGAGGTTGTGATATTTCCCTTACCTTAGGTCCGATTTGATTCGTAAGTGTCCGAACCTCCTGTATAATGGTTTAAATAATGTTATTGACTTATTCCAAAATTATACTCATTGTTATGATATCATATATGGTTCACTTATGACTTTATATTTCCCGTTCTTTTGTAAATTCCATGTTAAAGAGTGTTTTGGGTAAAATTGTTTCATTTGTCGTCTGTGTTTTGACTTGTAATTATTCATAAGATTACTTAGATCATGATTACTTAATTACAGAATATAAAACATGATTTATATATAATATATATTCTGAATATACATATATATAATAAATCAGTAAATGGAAAGAAATACACTGTTCATGGGGATGGTAGGTCGTACGTACGCATGAACGTTGTTTTCGTTTCCTTATTGAGTTGAATGGAATTAAGTAGATGACATACATATATATACACATAAATCCAGTATCATTATTATGTCATATATTTAATGATTACTTATTATATGTACTTTATAATCATTCATGAATGGTTAAAGTGGGGAATGAATCTCATCGCGTCGTGGAGACGGTAGTCCGTATGTACGCACGAGCGATGATATCGTTCTCATGATCGTGGGACTGTATTGGAGTGTATGTATACTATTTCAGAATCAATATCACTTTAAAATAATCATATATAGTTATTATTTACACCATTATACCCATCCATGTAAGGTGGTGGTGGAAAATAGATTACACCACGGCGTGGAGACGGTATTCCGTACGTACGCACGCGCGGTGATTTCATTTTCCATAGGATGGATATATGTTGAAATAAGGTTGTTTCATAATTATAATAACATATCAGTATATAAGGGAAACTGATGTTATTACTTCATAATGAAACAACCTAATAAGAAGAAGTGGAAGAAGAAATAGAGATGAAAGAATCTGTAACAGACATTACCTCTTCTTTGAAGCACCTCTTTGAGATCTCCTTTTAGGGCCCTAAAATTGGTCTTTGAGGAAGACCAGAACCCCTAGGATGTTGCTAGGGAAGTGGAGAATAGAATTTGGCAGTGGTTGGCCGAGCTTGAATGGCTCAAAGTGGTGTGAGGAAGAGAGGTAGGAGGTTCCCTTTTATAAGGGAGGAGAGGGGCACCTTTGGAATAACTAAAACTATTATTTTATTATAAAGTCAAATTCGGTTTTAAATAGCTCCAAATTGATTTATTTCGAAGATAAGGAGGGTATGGGTCGAAATCCTCTCATACAATAGAATTTAGACAAGTTTAGGTTCCTATTTTAACCTTATCATTTAGATATAACATTAAGTAAAATAATTTTACTTTTACCGTGTCTTCTTGTGTTCTTATACTATAAGGTTAATAAACTTACTATATCAAGCCAAAATAACCCCAAGTTGTTTATTATTAATATATATAACCTTATCTATGTCATTTTTTCGAACCATAGATTTTTAGGAATAAAATAACAATTAATAATATAATATTTTTTTAAAAAACTATTTTATGGAAATTTTGACACTATTTAGTAATTGATTTTTTGTGAAAATCATAACAGAATTATTAGTTAGAAAAAAGTTAATAAAATCAATAATAACATGTCATAATAACCTATAAAATTAGTGTAATTCATAAAAAGTATCAAATTATATTTATTTGGGTATTTATAATATCAATTATTATAATTTTTCACTATTATGGTAATTACTACATCATCATTATGTCATAAATAAATAAATTTATTTAATGTCTAAAAATTATATATAAAATATCATTATGTAGGAAATCTTATTAGATTTATAATTAATATTTAAAATCGAATTTATCTTATGTATAACCCTATATTAAAAATGTTTTAGTAAATAAACTTTGATTTTAACTCTTTTAACTCTTCTTTGAATTAAATAATAATAAATGTCCTAATCTAATCCAAGTGGGCCTAAATGGTCATATTTTATTCCTAAGGTTGTTTTTGGTCGAATTAAACTTATCCAATAGAATTAGGACATGTGTTAGGATAATAATAATATCATTTTTACCCTTAATTACCCTATTTACTTTTAGTCGTGGTTAAAAAAAAGTAAAAAGTTACTATTCACGAAAAATTATTTTCATCTCATTGAACCACATTTTACTTACTGACATCAACTGTGTCTCTCGGATTTTTGAAATTCC
Source organism: Viscum album (assembly GCA_963277665.1). Lineage (NCBI taxonomy): Eukaryota > Viridiplantae > Streptophyta > Magnoliopsida > Santalales > Viscaceae > Viscum > Viscum album. The sequence continues at coordinate 1,723,087,692 of OY728126.1, read as the reverse complement.
ATTCACAGAAGCGGTAAAATTAAGTTTTATGAAAAATTCTGTTTTTTAACTACCAATTAGTGGTTTCACTATTCATCAAAAAATGAAAGTTTCTAGAAAAATACCAAAAAATAGGGCTAAGCTATATTTGATATTATGAATTCAAAAATGATGTCTATTTTACCAAATTAAAAACATATCAGTTGCATTAATTAATTTTAAAATCAATTCCCGTCGTCAAAACAAATAGCATGCTTTTAAGAGATAATAACTATCAGAAGATTGACACTTGTTTATGTCTGGTTTAAATGTGAAATTACATCCAATGACCAAAATTGTATTAAATTGTAAAAATATATTCTAAATATACTTTAAAACCACTCAAATTAATAAATTATCACTATTAATTATTTCAATTAAAAAAAGTTGTTTTAATTAAAATTTAGTAATTTTCACTATTCATCAGAATATGAAAGTTATTCGAAAAGTACCAAAATTTCACCATAAGATAATTTCAATATTCCAAATCCAAAAATGAATTCCATTTTGAAAAATAAAATTTACAAAATTTCAAAAAGTGGTTATTACTATTCATAACGGCTAGTTTTAATAATAGCATATCGTTGTTTAGTGAAACTCGGTATTGCGTACTACACAAGCTATCGAGAAAGGTCGTGATTGTGTGTAATGCAAGGAAAGTCAAGGATGCGTGTTGTGCAAGATCCATTTGGTGTAGCATACAACACAAGACATTAATGAAATCAAAAAGAATATTTTTAATAAAATCTCAGGGTGTTACAATATTTATATATTTAATATACCTTAACCATTTGAAATGTAGGAATTCTGAGAATAAAAAAATCTAGATTCTTGCCAATCAGCATCTCGGAGCATGCCACCACTACCGTCATTTTATGTGGATTGGAGGCATATTCCTACATATTGGAAAATGAGGTCTTTAATACACAACTAAAGGTATTATTAATTTGATATTCCTTGATAGATAATTTAAAATACATGATTAAATTTTGGAATATAATTATACATTGTTGTGTCTTTTATTTCTAGATGTTTTCTAATTTTGGTGTCCCTAGCTCATTTCATGCCCTTGGACTTTGCAAAGAACACATACAACATCCATAAAAAAGAAAATGACAATTTTATATAAAAACATGCATTTCGAGTTATACTTACCACATCATGGGTTGGATTGATGTTTGGTTGATTCCTACACATCAAAAATAAATTATAAATTATTATCCATAAGTTTGAAAATAATCAGAGCTTTGTTTTCTCATTTTTGACTTGGTAAAAACTTATGAAATGTACAAAGAATTTAAAAATAAGTATTGGGGTTGAAAATGAGGAAAATGTCTTCAAATTTTATTGAAATCATGGGAAAATAACCATAAATTTAATTATGAAATATAGGAACTGATTGTACATCATTCTGAATAAAAGTTTTCCAGTTATGGTTATAAATGGGTTTTTAGTGTTTTAAAACACTAAAAAGTGTATGAAATGGTCAAATCTGAAAAAAAAAAATATTGCATTATTCTCAAATAAATAGAAAACTACCAATTATTTTTTTATGTGTACTAGAAGACAACACGTCAATCTGATGTGCGGTGTGATCAAAATTACTCGATAAACATTTATGAAAGGTACAAAAGCCTTTAAGAACCAGTGTCAGGGGGTCAAAACTAGGGTAAAATCTATTATTTTCCTTAAATCAATGGAAAATTATTGTATATTTAATTTATAAATGTAGGAAATAAAGGTGTTTTATTCTGAAGGATGGTTTTCCCATTATGGTTGTAAATGCATTTTTAGAGTTTTAAAACACTAAAATGTGCATGGAATGGTAAAATCTAGGGAAAATATATTATATTGTTCTAAAGTTAGGGTAAAATTATTATATATTTAATATTTAAATATAGGAACTGATGAAAAGTAATTCTGAATGATGGTTTTCCTGTTATGGATGTAAATTATTTTTTAGTGTTTTAAAACACTAAAACTTGTGTGGAGCATTCAAAACCAGACAAAAGATATCGAATTTTATTCAAATTAGAGGAACACTACCATAAATATAATTTTAAAATGTGGTACCCTAAGACACACCATTCCAAATGATGTTTTTCCCATTATGTCCATAAACACATTTTTAGGGTTTGACAACACTAAAATGTTCATGGAATAGTCAAAACCAGGAAAACAATATCATGTTTTTCTTAAATCATGGAAAAAATACCATATATTTAGTTTTGAAATGTTTGAATTGATGGTACATTATTTTAATTGATAGTTTTCCCGTTATTTCTGTAAATGCATTTTATGTGTTTTAAAACACTAAAACATGCATGGAACCATCAAAACTTGTAAAATGAGATAGATTATCCTAAAATCATGGTACAATTGCCATAAATTTAATTAATAAATGTTTGAACTAAAGGCACATAATTCTAAGTGATAGTTTTCCTATTGTGGTTGTAAACATGTTTTTAGTGTTTTAAAAAACTAAAATGTGTGTGGAACGCTCAAAATAAGAAAAACACCATCAGATTGTCCGAAAATCAAGGGACAATTCTCATAGATTTAATTTTGAAATATAGGAACCAAATCCATTTCATTATAAATGATGGTTTCCTATTATGACCATAAATGCATTTTTAGTGTTTTAAAACACCGAAACATGCATGGAACGATCAAAATAAGGAAAATGATGTCGGGTTGTCTTGATATCTATGGAAAAAACTGTAGATTTAATTTTGAAGTGTAGTAGTTGACATCACATCATTTCGAGTGACGATTTTTCTATTATGGCTATAAACATGTTTTTAGTGTTTTAAAGCAATAAAACATGTATAGAATGGTCAAAACTAGAAAAACAAAATCAGATTGTCTGAAAATCAGGGAAAACTACCATCGATTTAATTTAGATATTTAAGAACCGATGACATGTCATTCTGAGTGATGATTTTCCCATTATGGTCAAAAATTAATTTTTTGTGTTTTAATACCCTAAAAGGTACATGTAAATGTCAAAAATAGGAAAACAATATCATATTGTCATAAAATAATAGTAAAATCACTATAGATTTAATTGTAAAATGTAAGAACCCATGAATGTCATTTTGAGTGGTGGTTTTCATGTTATGTTTGTAAACATGTTTTTAGAGTTTTAAAACACTAAAATGTGTGTAGAACTATCAAAACCAGTCAAGAAGTGTTAGATAATCCTAAAATCAGGGTAAACCCACAGTAGATTTATTTATGAAATATAGGAATCAATGACATGTCATTCTGAGTGACGGTTTTCCTGTTATGGTCATAAACATGTTTTTAATGTTTTAATACACTAAAACTCTTGTGGAATGGTAAAAAATGATAAAATTATGTTATATTGTCCAAAAATAATAGGATAAAGACCATAGGTTTAATTGAGAAATATAAGCTTCGATAACATATCATTCTGGATGATGGTTTTACCGTTATGGTTGTAAATGATTTTTTAGTTTTTTAAAACACTAAAATGTGCATATAATGGAGAAAACCATTGAAAATTACTTCTTATTAATGTCAAATCGTGGGGGAAATCACTTAGTTGTTTTTGAATTATAGGACATGCTCTGATATCAAAATATTTAAACATATTATTAAATAAATTTCAAGCACATTGCACGTCTCTTTAAAAATAAATTATAAGATTTACTTATCCCTTTTCAGTTTTATGTGTTTAATCTTATCATAAAAAGGTATGTTTTTTTCAAAGTTTTTTTCGTTATATATTATTGTGTTATGTTAAAATTTCTTCTATTTGGTTAACAAAATAAAAAATTTTATGTGTAGTATTCTAAATATATTTAGTGTCTTTTCTCTTTCGCATTTATTTTCCTAAATGTTACAGGTTTCATTGTAGGTGGCACATGGATGTAGTAGGAAAGTAGTTGAAAATTCTATTCTAAAAAATTATTTAGAAGGAATTCATGATGGTTCTTAGTTTCTGTGTTGTGTTAAAAATAGTTCAATTATTCTATAGTAATTATGATTTATTATGTTTAGTTTTAATTTTTGGTTTCATTTTCTGTTACAGTTGATAAAACGATTTGGAGGTAGACAAATGCATTGTAGGTTGTGAGAGGGATGTATATTGGTCATGGTTTGTTGTTGGACATATTTTATATGTATATATTGATGACTGAGGTATTGGTTGATGTATGGGGTGAATAATACTTAGGTTATGATGACTATGGTTATTTTTAGGACTATGGATGTGTGATGTATGAATTATGGGCTTATCATATATATATGTTTAAGTTTATATCATGTAAGTTTTTATATATTTATTGTTTTTTATTAAATTTTCTTAAATAAAAAATATATTTAGTGGTGGTTGGTTGCAATTTTAACTGAACATGTATTATTTTAGGTAATTTAAATTGGTTTAGATTAACCTCCACAAAAAAATAACGACCACTAAATTATTATTTTTTGATACATTTATTTGTATTTATATTCATAGTGGTTTTTTTATTAAGTAACTATCTCTAATTAAACATCAAACGACAACTAAATTTTCCAAAAATGACACTTAAAAATCGTTGTAAAAAAAATAAACCACCACTAATTGACTAGCAACCATGAAATACGTGGAAGTTTTAGGAACCACCTCTAAAAAATTTGGTGGTGGTTTAAACCACTTATATGACAATAAATAACCATCTCTAACCATCCTTTTTTAGTAGTGAAAGTAAAAAAAACACCTCTCTCCTCCACTATAAATACTACCCCTCTCCACCTCTTATCCTCACAACTACAAGGCCTTAAAGATTGTATAATTTCTTCCTAATCCTCTTACCAATCCACTCCCCCATGTCCATAATAATTATGTCTCAACAAATGACAAAAACTAATCTCCATAAAGAACTTCTCAAGGAGGAGAAAATCAAGAGGTAAAATCCTCTTTTTTCTCTTTTACTTTCTTTTCAATTTCATTTGTTTTCATATCTTCTCCTCACCTCCACTTATCCAAGTGGAATGATAACTCTAGTATATTTTATATACTAAAATTTTATTATTTTAATAGAATAATTCATCTACAATTCTATTTCCTTTTCCTTTTATTGTAAAAATGAAAATATCATTCACGGTGTATCAATTAACCACCACTGTGGATGATGAGTTTTCATTTTTCACTACCACCTTAAAGTTTTTCATAAACCATTATAATGGTTGAAAATTATTTTAAAATTTATGTTATAAATTTTTTTATTTTCTAGATCTAACACATTTATAAAATATTAAATAATAAAACAAAATGGGTTCATCGTGATCAAAAACTGCCAAAATTAATCAAAACTATTGTCATTAACATTATATTTAATTATTCATCATTATATCAGGGAATAAAATATAATAAAACACCATTTAATAACCTGAGGTTTTATTAATAAAATATAATCTTATTTATATAAAATTATCCTCATTTTACACAATCATCCATACATTTTTACAAGGGAACTGATCATGAAAACCATGAAATCAAACACTCCTGAATGATGAAATTAAGTACTATAACTCATAAAAATGGCCATGATGGAACATAATGAAATTATAATTAATAAAGTGCCTATATAAGAGGTTTTCTATTTATTAATTAGTTAATCTAATTTTATTCTACCTGATATTAAATTAAATAAATCATGCATACATAAGGTAAGGGGATTATCGAACCCAATTTCCTTTCTTTGGGTTATTCCTCTTTTATAACAAATTTTAGTGTGTATGTTCTTCTAATATTCCGAGAATATAATTTATTTGTTATTACCTTTTCCTTTCAATAATATACATTCTTCCAATATGATTTTGTGATAAATGGTAAGATTTTTCCAAAATAACACTTCATTATTGAAAAAAAACATCTTTTACATCTCATGATATTGTTTTTTCTTCACTTGAGGTTGATGATTCTTATACCAAGTATGTTATTATTATTTTTTATTTTTGGAACCACAGTGTTTATTCAAGAAATTATGATTTATTAAATTCTCATGAAACTCGTTTCCCTTCCATGGTTTATTTTATGTCTAAGATTGATATATATTCTATGTGGCATACATGATTATGTAAATGTTATGATATGATGAGTGCACTTAGAGTTAAATATCAATCCAATGCATTGGGTAATCTTATGTATGTAATGAGTAATGTGTAATGTGTATTAATATGATGATATATTTTTTCACAATGATGATGTTATGGTTATGCACATATGTTATGTGTGAACATGATGGTGTCTTTGTTCAAACTATGTGTGATAGTTGACCACTCAGACATGATATTTCATTTTTATGAATTTCCAGTTTCATTTCCTTTATCTAATTTTTCCTATCATTATTATGAGGATTATATTTTTCTTATATTATGATAATGATATTCATGGTCACCCATGTTTCATGTATCTTATTTATCCTTTTACTGGGCTTTTAGCTCACCCCTTCTTTTGATTTATATCCTCATGTGAATACTTGTACTAAGGAGAACACAAGGTCCCCTAATAAAATATAGAAGAATGAATTAAATAATTTATATGTTTTATTATGTAAAGGTTATGTTTGGTCCTAATTTTACTAAGAAACTAAACCTTTGGATCCTATTTGTGTAATGTTTTTTATTATTTATCTTTAGAATGATTTAATAATCATGTAAGAAAAGTAGGGATGTTATACTTACCATATGTTCAAAACACAATGGTGGGAAGACTGTTGATAGATGGAAGATAAATGGAAAATCTGTGTTACATTTTAGATATCAGATAGTAGTTCCTAAAACCTCTCAAGAATGGATTCTTATTGCCTATCACCATTCAAGATGTGTTATTCATACAGGAATATGTAATATGTATAAATCCTTGAGAGAACAGTTTTAGTGGGTTGGAATTAAGAGTAAAGTGGTAGATTTTGTTTTGCGATGTCGCACCTATCAGCATCTCCAGGAAGATCAGTAGTGGCCAACATGTATGTTTCACTCTTTACTGATTCCCATATTGAAATGGGGGTAGTTGTCCATGGATTTTGTGACAGGTCTATAAAAAATGGTAAGGATACATGATGTCATATGGGTGATTATGGATTATCTCACAAGTATTCCTCATTTAATCCCTATTCATTAATCTAATGTGTTGGAGGATTTGTCAAAAATATATATTTGTGAAGTAGTAAAGATTCATGGAAGACATGTTTTGATTATATTTGATAGGGACCCCAAGTTCACATCCCAATTTTAGATATCCTTATAGAAAGCCCTTAGAATCTAGTTGACCATGATCATAACTTATCATTCTCAAATGGATGGATAATAATAAAGGTTGATACAAATTATTGAGGACATTCTTATAGATTTTTAGTGGATTTTTTTGTCTCAAGGTAGGAACACATACTATTAGTGGATTTATCATAGAATAAATAGTTATAATACCTTGATACATATGGATTCATTTGAATCATTGTATGGTTATCCTTATCATTATTTACTTTTTTGGGTGGAGACAGGTGATACATCACTAATCAGATCAAGCCTAGTGCATGAGACAATAGAGAAGATTAAAATTATTAGAAAGAGAATGGAAATTACTCAAAGTCATTAGAAATTTTATGAGGATCATTTTTTTCAACCGTTGTTATTTGCTGTGGGTCATCATGCTACCTTGAGATTCTCTTCAAGGCTTGGAAATCATTTCTTTGGTAATCAATATAATTTTTCTCCTCGATACATTGATTGTTTTAAGATAATTTAATGAGTAATATATGTATATTATCAGTTGGATTTATTTCAAAAGTTTAGTTTGGTGAAGAATTTGTTTCATGCATCTCAATTGAAGAAGTATTATCCCGATCCAGACTATGTGATTCAATTTGAACATATTGATCTTAAAATGGATTCTATATTGATTCATGTTCCAATGTAGATTTTGGATAATAAAATAAAATTCATTATAAAATCATTGGTTTAGTTTGGGTATTGTGGAAATATGGTCAGATTCCAAAAGAAACATGGGAGCATGAAAATAAAATGCTGAAACAATGGACCAAACTCTCTACGGACAATAAATTTTTTCTACTTTCTGGGGAGAGAAAGACCAATGGGGGGAGAATTTATCACCTCTATTTTTAGGTACCTAACCCTTCTCTTATGTAATTTGATCTTATATAATAATTTTTCTATGTTTTTATAGTTTCAGTAAGTTTTGGAGTGTTTTTGGAGTGTTTTTTGAGCTGTATATTTTGTGCACGGCTAGTATAAACTATTCACCATCTCCAAAAAACCATGAAACATTTTATTAGATTCATTATTTAAGCACATGATTGGTGAATAATTTAGTCAAACTATGTGAGTTACTAGGTAAAATCATTCAAAGTAAAATAGAGTGAAAATCATGTTTGGCGCATGGTTTGTCTAACCGTGTGAGCCAACCATGTGAGGTGTTGGATTTAGCCAGTAGCACCACATAGTTGGAACACAGTTTACCAAACCTTGTGGCCTAACTGTGATGCAGGTATTGATTAATCTGAAAAATTAATTTTAACCTGATTTAAGGCCCCAAAATCCTTGTTATTTGCCTATTATCTAATGATCTTAAACTCCCATCCCTTGCAAGGATCCTTTAGTGTTTCCCTTTAATCTAGAGTAATATTTTGTTAAATCATTATGCATTAGATATTTGAATTCACCAAAAAGTTATTGTTTCTATCTCTCTTTATATCCTCTCATTTTCTATCATCTAAATTATGAGATCTAGTCTGCCATAGATAAATCTATATTTCTTATTGAAGATCTTGATGAGATATTTTTGGATCTATTAAAGTGAAGTTAACCGAAGTTCGGATTAAGAATGTATAAGTGTCATTCATCATTTTCCCTGATTGTTTAGAGGTTGGTGGATTCTATCTCATCTCTAAAATTCTAGAACTTGAAGTATTAGTTTTGATTCAGTGATTTTTGTAAAATTGTTGTGAAAACCTTATGTGATTCTTGATGGCAATCCTTTTTATATGAATTTGGAAATTATGATAATTTGGATGGATTTTGGGAAACCCCTTTATTTATAATTTTAAAATGATTGATTTAAAATTATCTAATTATTTTTAATAGACACAAGATGTTTGATAAAATGTTTTTAAGAAATATTGGGTTTAATGTGAAATGGTTTGGCATGGAATGTGGAATACATGGTTAACATGTGTTCATTGAATTCAATGTGCCCATGTAGAAGGGGTGTTTATCATTGGTGTACCAAGACATGACCCAGGCTATGGGGCATGTTCTATTTAGACATAAGGAGATTGGACACATAGTTACAACTTGTGGGATTAATTAGAGAGCGCTAATGTGTATGGAACTATCACTAGGCATGTATGTGTGGGGGGGGGGTGTTTGTGTGTGTGAAAGCATGGTAATTGGTATTCCATATAATCAGAAATGTTTCAAAGTATTTTTGTGTGGATTTCCATGGAACTACAAATATATTTTATATAACATGATTAAATTTTTTTCCTTAAACTATTTTTATAAAATTTACTTACAATATTTGTCATAGTGGTGTGAGTTGTGAAGTCTGTAGTGAAAATATACTAAGTTTATACTCACCCCCTACTTGGGAACCTCAGTGAACTTATATATTTCACCTATTAGGAGATAGGAAATGGAAAGTTAACAAACTTATCAAGTGATTCATTTTGATACCGTGGGAAAGGAAGTTGGAGTTGGAGCTTGGAGCTGGTTAGAAGGGATCTTTGTTTACTTTTGGTATCATTGTCCCTTTTTTGTGTTTGGTTGTTTGCCTTTCTTTTTTTTCACTCGAATATTATCATTTTTTTGTCTATATTGAAGATTACATGGTTTTTTCATGAATTATATAGACTATCTTGGATGTTTATTTTTTAGGTTTGTATGGTTGATTTATCATTAAAAGTGTAAAATCATCCCCCAACTTTGTCTAATTCCTTGGAATTTATTTTAACCCTTTATTGCCTTAGGGATGTCACCTAAGGCCAGTAGAACCACCGCCTCTTCCCAAGCCAATTGGTGAGGGGTAGGATGTTACATATGTCCTCCCCATTGATATAATTAGACCCTAATTTCTAGTCAGTAGTATTTTTCATGTAGAGAGGTGTGTCTGAGGTCATATGACTCTTTTTCTTGAACACGGTGGTTCGGGTTGGGGTGTTACAACCACTATAATATGTCAAAACATTTATCAAGTGGGATTAAACAGTTTGATAAACCATGAACCTTAAAAATTCTCCACCATAAGTGCCTCTACCATAAGTTGCATAGTTTTTTAGAGGATCATAATGGTTTGAGAAAACCATGATCCAATAATACACCTTCAAGAAGGCCAATAAAATTCTCTGAGACCTACTAGAAACCCATAGAACTCATCCCAAACAATCTATATCTCAAGAACACGTGAATAAAGGCAGAATTTACCTCATAATTCACTTGAAATTTTTTATTGCATTACAGTTTCCCCCTCTAATGACTTCCCATCCCCAAAAAGAGTCTTTTGACATCTTTTTTGAACAACTAAGACAACTAGGCCTGAATTTCAGACTCATACTCCCATGATTCCTCCAATATCCATCCATGCTTTTAAAGGCACTATAAAAGTAGAATTTTATTACCCTTAAATAATTTCCTACTCAAGTATTTAATCTTCACTCGGTGTTTAATGTATGATGCGCCAGGATCAAGATCAACATCCTCACAGTAAATTAAATACATAACATCAGTCATGTATCTCTAGAGATGACACATGAAATACATCATGCAGACCTCGGAGCAAGGAATAAGGTCCAAATGATAATCCCAATCCCGATACAGTCATAAATCTAAAATGGTAGAACGAATATTTGTGATAGATTTCCTTTCATCAGCAACCACCATTTCCTTAGCTATGTATTCACCTATAAGAAAACTAAATTACCAACATAAATATGAAAAGTTCATATCCTATAGTTAGAATATTATCACTACCTTCTCTGAGTGAATGTTAACTACTTCCTAGTCAAATTCACTCTCTCTTAGGTCTTTTACACAATACTTTCCTCTATAATAGCTACCTCAACTGCCTCATGCCAACATAGTGTTGAATGACATGGTTAGCCATAGAGAGACTCAAAAGGTTTTATTTGAATAAATTCCTAAAAGATATTGTTGTACATAAATTCAATAAATGCTAGATGATCATCCCAATATCCAATGAAATCCAGTACACTTGTCTATATCATATACTCTAATATTTGGATCTTCCTATCTAATTGATCATTAGTGCACAGATGATATGTTGTATTCAATTTCATTTGTTTACCCAAAGCCTTCTGCAATACCTATCAAAACCACAATGTGAAATGTGTGTCTCTATTTTATACAATGCTTGAGGGAATGTTGTGAAATGTATAATCTCCCATACATGCATATTTCTCAGATCATCTACTAAGTAAGACTCATGGATTAGTAATAAATGAGTAAATTTATTTAGCTGATCAACTATCACCCAAACTACATCCCAACTCCTCAAGGTCCCTATTAGTCCCATCACAAAGTCCATCACCACATCATCCCACTTCTACATCGTACTAGATGTAGATGAATAAACCACTAGGAAATTGATGCTTGGCCTTTACCCTCTCGCATATAAGTCATTGTGAAACAAAAACAATGATGTCCCTCTTCATACTAGACCATTATAACTAACATCAAATGTCAATGTAAATATTTACCGACCATGGATAAAATTTCCATTTTGAAGCATAAGATTCTCTCATCATATCATCTCTCAATAATATTGGAACCACAATATACCTATCTTTGTTGGTCACTTCATCATCATCCAATATCCATCATAAACCTAGGTCACTTCCTGCTAATCACTCTTGCATCACCATAAACTTGATATATGACTCTTATCCCTTCTTCACCTAGTAATATAATGAATAAGTGATATCAAATGTCACACATGTTAGGAATTTACAATCCTAAAATGCATAAACAATTCATTCTAACATAAAAATTAAAATATTCCATTCCTCTAGTGATTTTCACTCACTAAGACATTGTATTTGGTGTTTTCCTTCTAAGATAATTTACCAAAACATTACCTTTTCAAAGATTCTCTTGTGTTATGAGTAAAAAAACCTCTCATCGAAGAGATAATATCACCCACACTTCAATTCACAGACCACAACCACCAACTACAAGTCATGTGTCAGATAGTTTTCCTCATGGGGTGATAGATGACATGACCTATAAGAAACTACATGATTTGTTTGCATCAACACAAATCACACAAAGTTAAGCATAGTAAAGAATGTTTCAGCATTGATAGATCCATCACATCCCACCAAGTTCAACGATCCTAGGACATTATCGATTCCATCCACCATAGGGGAGTATTAATTTTCCAATTCCATGATTGATTTAGGTGCTTCTATAAATGTGATGCCTCACTCCATTTACTCTATATTGAAGGTCGGGGAACTAAAGCCCATTGTAATTATTTTTCAACTATCCAACCAGAGTACCACACACCCTTCTGGTGTGTTAGAGGATGTTCTTTTGAGGTTGTAAAATTTCATTTTTCTTGCTGATTTTTATGTGCTTAAAATGGAGGATGATAGGATGAATGGACATGACCCAATTATATTGGGGAGAAATTTCTTGAAAACATACAAAACCATAATTAATTTCTATAATGGATCATTATATATGGAGTTTGGTGGTGACATTTTCCCCTTCAACATCCTTGATTCCATGAATAACCCCTTAGAAGAACATTCTTCTCTCTCTGTTAATTATATAGATGTAATCCCTTCCCTTAAAAAACATCATTCCATTCCCCTAATTCCCTTTCTGAGTTTTCATCATTGATTGAAATTTTATCTAATGAATCAAGCATTGATTGTTGTAGTGTTCTAGAAAAGTGTCATTCATGTTTATTAATGGATAATTTCTTGAACATTGAGGATCACATGACCATCGATAATATTTCGAAGCTTGTAAAATCTCATTCCTCATATGAGGATGATACCATTGAGCAGTTAGATGATTTTAGTGACCTCTCACTTTCACACACAATTCCATAAATCCAAAATCCACCTAAATTGGAAGGGAAACAACTACATCAAGATATAGAATATATATATATTGAGAATGGAAACAACTTTCTTATCATCATTACAAGTTCACTCCCTTCTGAGCATGAATTATGACTGCTTGAACTTTTTAGGGAGTATAAACAAGGTTTTTGATGGACACTTGGTGAAATTCTTGGTATTATCCTAGAAATTTTCACACATCATATTTTATTAAATGATGAGGCTAAACCAGTGAGGCAGGCACAATATCAACTAAACCCAAAACTCCTAGAAGTTATAAAAAATGAGGTAACAAAATTACTAGTTGTTGGAATAATTTACCCCATCTATGATATCCAATGGTTTTTTACTGTTCAATTAGTTCCAAAATTTTTTTCCAAACATTAATCAAAAATGAAAACAATGAAATGGTTCCAACCCGTGTGAAGAATAGTTGGCATGTCTGCATAGACTATTGCCGACTAAACCAACACACTAGGAAGGACTATTTCCCTTTCCAATTCATTAACCACATGCTAGAGAGGAAAGCGGGTAAGTACCACTAATGTTTCCTTGATGGGTATTCTGGATACTTTCAGATACATATTTCTCATAAGGATCAAGAAAAGACAACTATCACTTGCCGCTTTGGCACATTTCCATATAGAAAGATGTCATTTGGTCTGTGTAATGCTCCAGGTACTTTCTAGCAATGCATGGTTAGTATTTTTTTGGATTACCTAGAGAATTTCATGGAAGTTTTCATGGATGATTTCACTATTTATGGATCCTCTTTTGATAAATGTTTAAGTAGTTTAGGTTCAATCCTACGTCACTTTATTGAAAATAATCTCGTATTAAATTATTATAAATGACATTTCATGGTACGATAAGGTATAGTTTTGGGGCATTTCATTTCTGTGGATGGTATCCTAGTAGATAAATCAAAATAGGATGTCATTTTTCCCTACCATTCCCCAAAAATGTACGGGATGTGTGGTCTTTCCAAGTTCATGCTAGATTTTACCATCTTTTCGTTCATGACTTTATTAAAATTACACTCCCCCTCTCCCAATTACTCCAAAAATAAAAAGAATTTGTTTTTGATAAATAATGTGAAGAATATTTTAATAAGTTATAATGGAGTCTCACATCACCCCTTGGTAATCCAACCACCTCGGTGGGATTTACCATTTGAGCTCATGTGTGATGCCTCTAACTATGTAGTTGGGGAAGTCTTATCATAAAGGTTTGATCAAGCTTCACATGTCATTTCCTATGCTTCACGTACACTGGACCCTGTCCAAGAAAACAACACCACAACTGAAAAATAATTCATTTCCATTGTGTTTTCCTTGGATAAATTCAGGTCGTATCTTTTAGGGTCCAAAGTCATTTTATTCTCAGACCATGGATCCCTCTAGTATCTCCTTAAGAAACCAGAATCCAAACCACATCTCATTCACTGGATGCTCCTCCTTCAATAATTCAGTCTAGAAATTAGAGATAAAAAAGGAGAAGAGAATGTGGTGGCTGACTATATCAGTAGGATTCCCCCATCCGCCTATATTCCTATAAATAATATTTTTCCCAGTGAGAAATTGTACCAAGTGAAAGATGTTATTCCTTGGTATGCTAAAATTGTAAATTTTCTGGTAACATCTTTCATTCCTACTGATTTCAAAAAATACCAAGCTAGTCATCTAAAACATGAGTCTTGTCATTACATTTGGATGACCTCTACCTTTGGCGCACATGTAGTGACCAATTCCTTAGGTGTTGTATTCCCAATAGCAATTTTTAGTGGTTCATTAGATTCTTCCACACTCTTTCTTGTGGGGGCCACTTTGGCCCCCAACAGACTACTCACAATGTCCTTGATTCTGGTCTCTTTTGGCAAACACTTTTTTTGTGATGCCCATGATTATTGTAAATATTTTTCTCATTGTCAAAGAATGGGTAATGTCTCTAAAAGAAATGAAATTCCACAACAATAATTTCTCTTTCATGACATTTTTTATGTTTGGGGTATTGAATTTATGGGTCCATTTCCCAATTCCTTTGGAAACTTGTACATTATTATGGAAATTGATTATGTGTCAAAATGGGTAGAGGCACGAGCTATAAGGACTGAGGATTCTATGTCAGTTTTAGAATTTTTGAGAACCCAAATCTATTGTAGGTTTGCTTTAACCAGGTTAATCATCAGTGACTAGGGTTATCATTTCTACAACCAAACAATGCAATCACTTTTTCATCAATATGGGGTCGGTCATAGAGTTTCTTCTGCATATCACCCACAGACCAATGGTCAAGCTGAGGTGTCAAATATAGAGTTCAAACAGATTCTTGAAAAAATGGTTCAATTCAATAAAAAATATTGGATTCTTTGACTTGATGATTCATTATGGGCATATCGTACTACTTTAAAAACTCACATTATCATGTAAACATATCATCTAGAGTTTGGAAAGAGTTGTCACATCCCTGTTGAGATTGAGCACCGATCCTACTGGGCCATCAAACAATGAAATTCTAATATATCTAGTGTAGGTACACAAAGGAAGTTATAGATTCAGAAGTTTGAGGAAATTATAAGAGATTCATATGAAAACTACATAATTTATAAAGAGATAACCAAGGCTTCACATGACCATCTTATCCTTCATCATCAGTTCCACATTGGGCAAAAGGTCCTCCCTTACAATGCAAGGTTGAAGTTACATCCAGGTAAGATTCATTCCCTCTGGTTTGTCCCATATACTATTTCTAATGTATCTTCATTTGGTGTTGTTTAGGTTAAAAATAAAGAAACCAAGAAAACCTTCACTGTCAATGGGAAGTGGCTGAAGCACTTCCATGAATCCATTCTGGAGTCCCCGATGGAGGGAATCCATGTTCAAGAAGCAACATACCAATAAAACCCACCAGGTTTTATCCATCCTTCCAACATTTTCTTTTATTATAGGGAGTATACTTCACACATTAGGTGTGGGGGGATGCGTATATTCCAGGGTTAGTTAGTAATTTCCATCATCTTTCTTATTTTTTCACTTTTTAGCTTGCTGAATTGTATTGGTACCCCCCCCCCCCTCACCATTATGACAGAATACTTGTTTTTTTATTCCCATGTTATCATGAAAAATGATGCCTATTTAATCATGGATGAAATCGAAAATTCATGTGTAATTTCCATATTTCATGTTGTTTTAACTTTCAAAAAACATTCTGATGAAATGTGCTTTTCTGAAAAAAAATCAATACTGTGGTGTTACTTTATTTTGAAATTTGGTTGTTTTTTAATGATATAAATGGTTGTATAATTTTGAAACCTTTAAGAGGAATGGTTTCCTTTATTGTGAATATTATAAGGGAAAATTGTGTCACTTAATTTCTCCACACAAATTTACACCCAACTATAAGGTGTGAAAATTTATTCTTAATAAAAGGTAAATATAAGTTTGGATGGTTTTTCTCTACTTTAAAAAATCATTTTTCCACATGTTCATTCTTTATATGATCTATTTCATTACTGTACTAGATTTTCCTATGCATTTATACCTATTATCCGACTTTTGTACGCCCTCAAAAAAATGGGGTTTTATATTGGGCAGGTCAAAAACCACCCTTCCTCAACCTTTGATCTTGCTATAACTATTAAAATTAGTGTTGTGAGGAGATCAAGCCTAGGTTGGGAGAAGAGTGTGAGATTTTTTCGAAGTGAAACTTTTGAAAAAAAAATAATGAATGAGGGGAGTGATGAAATGTGAAACATATGGGGGATATCCAGCTCGGGAGCTTATTTTTTGAATTCTAGGAATGCTTAAGTGAAAGGGTGTTGGAATTTGATTTCAAAGGATATAGGGAAAGTTCGGTGGAAGGTATCATATAAGTAAACAATTTTTAAAATAACTTATATTTACTCGATAGAAAGTGGAAATAATAACATGGAATGGTTTTCACAAACACACGTGAAGAATTAGTGAAATGTTTATCTTTTGAACTATTTTATCAAATTTGTATCATTCAACTCCTAGAATTTCATGCTAATACAATTTTTTGGATATCTTTTAGTTTGATCACTGAGAATAACTCTTCTGTATTATTTTTTTCTTTGATCACATTTCTATCCAAAATTGAATTTTCATTTAATGTTAAATATTTATGAATTTGTAAATATCTAAATGCATAATTTCTGAAAATTTAACTTTTACCAGGATTGCAAATGTTTAGGTGTGGGGGTGTGATCACACTGTGATTCGCTGTTTTTTTTCACCATTACACCACTATGCTAAACTAGTTTTTTAGTGAAAATTATAAATATAATAAAGAATTTCAATTCATTTTTTGATTCAATTATTTTGTATTTAATACTTTCAAAAGGTGAAAAAATACTTTTTTTGATAATCTCATTAAATGTGGAGGTGATTTGGAGGGCCCATGATGATGTCTAAAAAAATGGGCCAAACTGTGAAGGATTTATGCATACTAGTGGACTCAAACACATATTTATATTAAATTGTGCTTCCAAATGGGATTCCATTTTTTCTAGTCCAAAATTTAATGGTCTACATTTCATATGAAGTAACCTAAGCCCCATTCTACCTATACAATTCCCATCCAAACTGTTCTGTCCAAAGAATCAAATCTGCACAAAGTCAAATGCGGTGTTCTATATTTTATCAATATCTCGAACTTTAGTTTCAAAATAGTTAAAAATTTTATATGGAGATATTAAAGAGTTTGGGATAAAACCTTTTAGTTTTCTATAAATATATATAAGACTGTCTATTTTCTGAAAATAATGGGATAAGTGGTTTCTCAAAATCAGGGAGCACAAAACCACCTACCATTTTGGCTAAAAAAGAGCACCTTGGGCACCCCATTTTTTTAGTTTGGCCAAGGTCTTAATTTCTTCCAATTTTCGGTTCCATAGTATTCCTCTCCTCATCCTAGAAGTTATGGAGGCCCCTATCATCATAGGGGGGTCATGAATTAAGAAGGAGTTCCACCCAAGCTTCCTCATCCACCTGATGTCGAGCTAAATGGTGGGATTTCATTGTGGGGGAGCTACATAAATGTCAAGGGAGTTAAAAATCATATATTAGATACTATTTTGAAGTACTTTGGGTTTTAAAACATTTCATTCCATGTATCTTACATAACTTCATATTTGAATGCTTGTTTTTATGCATGCGAATGAGATGCTTTTAATTTCTAACAGATTAGCGTGAGATTTTGAGTGTGTGACTTAGAATAATTTTCTTACCTACCTTCTTGGGATTTCAATATGCTATGAAATCTCTCATTCCATGCATAATTTCTATACCTTGTCAATACGATTATTATGTCAAGGTTTGGTTCTTCAAGCAATGAAAGAACGGATTAGGAATTATTTGGGATTATAATTAAATTCAACCAAAGAATTACTCCAAAAACAATTTAATCTCCAAGAATGATAAACTTGAAAGTGTGTTGTAAACTCAAAATTAACCCTTTTATCTCATTTTTTCAAAATTCATTTGGTTTTTGAACTTTTAAACTTTCAATGAGGTCATTTCATCCTAAAACTATTTTCAAAACCACCCCTATTTTAGTACTTCTTATTAAAAAACATACTCTAATCCCACAAAATCTCTTTGATATATGACCTAGTGTTTTCCCTAGAATATAAATCAACTTTATAAACATAATAAATTTGATGTGTCACAATAGTGTAGTCAAAGTTTGGTGTCGTTTTCAGGGAGCGCTTTGGTTTTTAGTCTGTGTGTGTTTATAAGATATTTATAAATTTTGTAAATATTTATTTGTTTTATCTTATAACTTTTCAATAGTTTTGTGTTATGATCTATTTATTGTGTATGTTTGGGGCATGATGCATTCTAATCCAGAATATTTACCATATTTTGAACTTGATTCGAAGAGGATCCTACATCGACAACACCGAGGAAAACAAGATAATACTTTGAAGAAGAACACACCACACATTGGACCTCTTCTTCATTATTCTTATTCTTCTTCTAGAACCAACAATAAAATTGAAATACAATTGTATAAAATGGATGAAAACAATAGAACACTAAAATAATTAGCCTTACTAGATATTGACATCCAACCCACATATATTCAAATGCAAGGCGAGGCACCCCATTTTGAATTAAAATCTGGTCTAATTCACTTGTTACCTATAGTTCATGGACTCATAAGAGAATACCCATATAAAAATTTAAAAGAATTTTATACTATGTGTTCAAAATTAGAACCAAAAATTGTTTATGAGGAACAATTAAAACCTATAGAATTTTTTTTCATTAGAATACACTATAAAGGATTGTCTTTACTATGTTAATTCACCAGTAAGAGGCTGGGTGGACATGAAATGCCTTTTTCAGGAAAAATATTTCCCAGCCTCTCAAACTAAAATAATAAGGAAATAAATTTGTGGGATAAGACAATATCAAGGGGAAACACTTCATGAATATTGGAAAAGATTTAAAAGATTGTGTTCAAGTTTTACACACCACCAAATAATTAAACAAATTTTAATAAAATATATTTATGAAGGTTTAATCCATATTGATAGAAACATGATTGATGCTGATGCAGGTGATGCACTAGTGGATAAAATCCCAATTGTTGTAAGGACCTTAATTGAGAACACGGTGCAGAACAATCCACAATTTGGTTCAAGGTCCAATATACCCATTCGAGGTGTCCATGAGGTGAAAATTACTGAATTTTATAAGGTGGACACAAAGTTTGAAGAGATAAGTACCCTTCTAAGACAACTGGATCTTTCCCAAGTGAAATACCAATCTCCTCCTAAAATCCATTTTGGTATATTCTATTTTGACACCCACTACTCTGACCAATTCCCTAGATTGAGGGAAACTTCTGAGAGTTGTGAGGAAATATTTCTAGGTCTCACCTATAACCAACCCTTTAGGAAAGAACCTTACAATATATCCAATCCTATGTGGAAAGAAAACCAAGATTATTGGAAAGGGGTTATTCAAACCAACCTCATCAAAAATAAAACCAACCAGGGCAGAGTATTCACCCACCACCACCACCAAAAAATACCCAACCACCACAAAGGCCTTTCCAACAACCCCATCCAAAATTCGAGCCTGGCCTAGAAGATATGATGAAAAAAAGGAATCCAACAATATCCAGTTCCAACAAACCACTCAAGCATCCATACGGGACCTCAAAACCCAATTAGGACAACTAGCTAACTCAGTGGGAGAAATTAAAAGTCATGGTTTGGGTAAACTACCTTCTCAACCAGTAGTTAACCATAGGGATAAGATAAATGTTAGTTTCATCACCCTTAGGAGTGAAAAAAATCTTAAAAGAAAAATGAATCCTCCATTCAGGTTATCCCCTCCTGAGGAAACCTCCATCCCAACCATTAAAAATGTTTCAAATGTATAAAACCCAAGTCTTGAGAGAAACCCTTACAAATAAAAGAGTGTGTCTATTTATGAGTAACCTAGCCCAACCATTCCTCTTCCATTTCCCCCAAGGTCCACCCAACCTAGAAAACAAAAGGAAAATTAACTTGATAAGGAAATATTAGAAACTTTCAAAAAAGTGTCGGTTAACATCCCCTTGATTGATGTTGTGAAGTAAATTCCACAATATACCAAGTTTCAAAGGAGATATGTACACACCGAAGACACATTAGAGGTGATGAGAAGGTGAGATTAAAGAGGAATATTTTAGCATTGATAGAGCCATCACTTCCCACCAAGTGTAACGATCCTGGGACAGTCTATATTCAATTCACTATAGGGGAGTATTCATATTCCAAAGCTATGCTTGATTTAGGCGCTTCTATAAATGTGATTCCTCACTCAATTTACTCTACATTGCAGGTCAGGGAACTGAAGCCCACAGGAATTTTTCTTCAACTAGACAACTGGTGTACCACACACCCTTCTGAAGTGTTAGAGGATGTTTTGGTGAGGTTTAAAATTTTAATTTTTCCTGATGATTTATATGTGCTTAAAATGGAAGATGATAGGATGAATGGACATGACCCAATTATATTGGGGAGACCTTTCTTGAAAACAGACAAAACCATAATTAATGTTCATAATGGAGCATTATCTATGGATTTTGATAGTGACATTGTCTACTTCAAAATCCTTGATTCCATGAATCACCCCTCAGAAGAACATTCCTCTCTCTGTTAATTCTATATATGTACTCTCTTCCCTTAAAAAACCTCATTTCATTCCCCTTATCCCATTTCTAAGTTTTCATAATTGATTATTGTAGTGTTCTATAAAAGTGTCATGTATGTTTATTAATTGATAATTTCTTGAAAACTGAGGATCACATGGCCATCAATGATACTGCTAAGCTTAAAAAATCTCATTCTTCATCTGAGGATAATACCATTGAGAATTTAGATGATATTAGTGACCTCTCACTTTCACACACACTTCCATCAATCCAAAATCCTCCTGAATTATAATTGAAACAACTGACTCAAGATTTAAAATATCCATATCTTGAGAATGAAAAAAAGTTTCCCATCATCACTGCTATTTCAATCCCTCCTAAGCATGAATTTTGACTGCTTGAACTTTTGAGGGATTATAAACAAGATTTGGGATTGAACCTTGCTGACATTCTTGATATTATCCCATAAGTTTTCACACGTCATATTTTATTAAATAATGAGGCTAAACCAGTGAGGCAGGCACAATGTCGACTAAACCCAAACCTCCTACAAGTTGTGAAAAATGAGGTAACAAAATTATTGTTTGTTGGAATCATTTACCCCAGCTTTGGGGTCAGTCCCATTCAAGTAGTTACTAAAAAAATGGCCTTACAGTATTGAAAAATAAGAATAATGAATTGGTTCCAACTCATGTGTTAAATAGTTGGTGTGTCTATATAGACTATCACCGACAAAACCAAGACACTAGTAAAGACCATTTCCCTTTTCCATTCATTGACCAAATGCTAGAGAGGCTAGCGGGTAATTCCCACTACTATTTCCTTGATGGGTATTCAGGATACTTTCATATCCATATTTCCCCTGAGGATCGGGAAAAGACAATATTGACTTGCCCCTTTGTCACATTTTCATATAAGAGGATGACATTTGGTCTTTCAAATGCTCAAGGTACTTTCCAGCAATGCATGGTTAGTATTTTTCTGGATTACCTAGAGAATTTCATGGAAGTTTTCATGGATTATTTTATTATGTATATATCCTCTCTTGATAAATTTTTAAGTAGTTTAGGTTTAGTCTAACGTCATAGTATTGAAAATAATATCAAATTAAATTATGAGAAATTCCATTTCATAGTGAGAGAAAGTATAGTTTTGGGGAATGTCATTTCTTAGGATGGTATCCAATTATATAAAACAAAAGTGGATGTCATTTATTCCCTAACATTCCCCAGAAATGTATGGGATGTTTGGTCATTCCTGGGTCATGCTGGATTTTACCATCGTTTCATTCATGACTTCAGTAAAATTGCAATCCCCCTCTCTTGATTACTCCAAAAAGAAAAAAAAACATAAATAATGTGAATAATATTTTAATAAGTTAAAATGGAGTCTCACATAACCCAAGGTAATTCAACCACCTTAGTGGGATTTACCATTTAAGCTCATGTGTGATGCCTCTAACTATGTAGTTGGGGCAGTCTTGTCACAATGTTTCAATCGATCTCTACATGTCATTGCCTATGTTTCATGTACATTGGACCCCTACCAAGAAAAACTACACCACAACTGAAAAAAACTCATTTCCATTATTTTTTCCTTGGTTAAATTAAGATCGTATCTTTTAGGGTCTAAAGTCATTTTATTTTGAGATCATGCATCCCTCCAGTATCTCCTTAAGAAACCAGAAGCCAAACCACATCTCATTCGCTCGATTCTCCTCCTTCAAGAATTAAATCTTGAAATTTGAGATAAAAAAGGAGCAAAGAATGTGGTTGTTGACGATATCAGTAGGATTCCCCCATCCCCAAACATTGAATCATCCCCCTGTATTTCTATAAATGATATTTTTCCTGATGATAAATTATACCGAGTGGAAGATGTTATTCCTTGGTATGATGAAATTGTAAATTATTTGGTAGTATCTTTCATTCCTACTGATATCAACAAAAACCTTGTCTATCAACTAAAACGTGAGTCTCATTGGTACATTTGGGATGACCCCTACCTTTGGTGCACATGTAGTAATCATGTCCTTCAGCATTGTGTTCCAGATAGTTAGTTTCATTCTGTCCTTATATTCTACCACACTCTTGATTGTGGGGGCCACTTTGGTCCCCAACAGACTGCTCGTAAAGTCCTTGATTCTAGTCTCTTTTGGAAAACACTTTTTCGAGATGCCCATGATTTTTGTAAATCTTGTCCTCGTTGTCAAAGAATGGGTAACGCATCTAAAAGAAATGAAATGTCATAATAACCATTTCTCTTTCATGACATTTTTTATGTTTGGGGTATTACCTTTATGAGGACATTTCCCAATTACTTTGGAAACTTTTACATTCTTCTAGTAGTTGATTACATGTCAAAATGGGTAGAGGCACGAGCTATAAGGACTGATAATTCTAAGGCAGTTGTAGGATTTTTTAGAACACAATTTTTTTGTAGGTTTGGATTACCTAGGTTCATCATCTATGACCAAGGTCCTCATTTCTACAACCAAACAACGCAATCACTTTTTAATTGGTATGGGTTCATTCATAGAGTGTCTACTGCATATCACGCACAGACCAATGGTCAAGTCAAGGTGTCAAATAGAGAGGTAAAACATATTATTGAAAAAACGGTTCAACCCAATAGAAAATATTGAAGCCTTTTACTTGATGATTCATTATGGGCGTGTTGTACATATTTCAAAACTCCCATTGGTATGTCACTATATCGGATTGTGTTTGGAAAGAGTTGTCACCTCCCTATTGAGATTGAGCTTTGGGCCTACTAGGCAATCAAACAATGCAATTCTAATCTTTCTGGTGAAGGTCCTCAAAGTAAGTTGAAGATTCAGGAGCAGGACGAAATGAGAAGATATTCATATGAAAACACTGGGATTTATAAGGAGAAAACCAAGGCTGACCATGACAGTCTTATCCTTCATCATCAATTCCTCATTGGGAAGAAGGTCCTCCTTTACAATGGAAGGCTGAAGTTACATCTAGGTAAGCTTCATTACCTTTGGTTTTTCCCATACACTGTTACTAACGTATATCTATTTGGTTTTGTTTAGGTTCAAAATGAAGAAACCAAGAAAACCTTCACTTTCCATGGGCAGCGGCTGAAACACTTCCATGAATAGATTCTGGAGTCCTCGATAGAGGGACTCCATGTTCACGAAGCAACACACCAATTACACCCACTAGGTTTTATCCATCCTTCCAACATTCTCTTCAATTACAATGAGGTAACTGCACACTTTAGATGTGGTGGGGATGGGTATATTCCTGGGTTAGTAAGGAATTTTCATCATCTTTCTTCTTCTTTTTCTCTTTTTATCTTGCTAAATTTTATTTTTACTTCCCCTAACCTTTGTGTTGGAATACTAGTTTTTTCACTTTAACATGGAAAATTATGCCTCTTTAATGATGGATGTAATTGAAAATTCATGTGGAATTTTTGTATTTCAGGTTGTTTTAACTTTCAAAAAAAATTCTATTGAAATGTGCATTTCTGTAAAAAAATCAATACTGTTGTGTGGATTTATTTTGAAATTTGGTTATTTGTCAATGAAATAAATTTTTGTGTGAATTTGAAACCTTTGAGAAGAATGGTTCCTTTTTTGTGAATAGTTTAGGAAAAAATTGTGTCACTTAATTTTTCTACAAAAATTTACACCCAACCATAAGGTGTGAAAATTTATACTTATTAAATGGTAAATATAAGTTAGGTTGATTTTTATCTACTTTACAAAATAAATTTTCCATAAATTTGTTCCTTATATGATCTATTTCATTACTGTACCATATTGACCTATGTGTGTGTACCTATTATCTGACTGTTGAACACCCTAAAAAAGGGGTTGTATATTGTTCAGGTCAAAAACCACCCTTCCTCAAGCTTTATATTATTATAACTATTACAATTAGTGTCGTGAAGAGATTAAACATGGATTGGGAGAAGACTCTGAGATTTTTTCCAAGTGCAACTTTTGAAAAAAAAAATGAGGGGAGTGATGAAATGTGAAAAATATGGAGATATCTAGGTCAGGAGCTTATGGTTTGTCTTCTGCGAATGCTTGAGTGAGTGGGTCTTGTAATTTTATTGTAAAGGATATAGGTTAGGTTCGGGGTAAAGGATCATATAAGTAGAAGTTTTTTAAAATATCTTATATTTACTCAATAGAAATTGCAAAGAATATCATGGAATGGTTGTCACACACATGTGGATAATTAGTGAAATGGTTATCTTTTGAACTATTTTCTCAAATTTGTATCATTGAACTCCTTTAATTTCATCTAGATTAAATTTTTTAGACATAATTTTGTTTGATCACTAAGAATAACACTTTGGTGTTATTATTTTCTGTGATCACATTTCTATCAAGAATTAAATTTTCATTAAATGTTAGATATTTATAAAGTTGTAAATATCTACATGCATAATTTTTTAAAATGTAACTTTTCCCAGGAGTGAAAATATTTAGGTGTGGGGTTTTAATCGCCCTATGATTTACTATTTCATTATCATCCTTAAACAACTTTGCTAAACTACTTTTGTATTGAAAATTATAAAAATAATAACAAATTACACTTCATGTTTGAATAAATTATTTTGTACATATTAATGTTAAAAATGGAAATGATGATTTTGTTAAGGAGATGTTGGAGGGATGGTCAAAATTTAATGGGATGTATTTCATATGATATAACTGATTCCTCATTCAGCCTATACAATGCACATCCAAACAGATCTATCCAAAGAATCAAATCTGAACAAAGTCAAATACGGTGTTCTGTATTTTATCAATATATCTAACTGTAGTTTTCCAAATGGGGGAAAAATTATATGGAGATATTAAAGAGGTGGGGATAAAACCAGTTAGTTTTCTAAAACACAAGGTATGACTGTCTATTGGCTAAAAACAATGGGACGAGTGGTTTCTCAAAATCAGGGTGCCCAAAACCACCTCCCACTTTGGCTATAAAAGAGCACATTAGTCTCACCATTTTGTATTTCGTCCAAGGAGTGAATTACTGCCAATTTGGAGTTCCATAGGTGTCCTCTCCTCATCCTAGAAGTTCTAGAGGCCCCTATCCTCATAGTAGGATAATGAATGAAGGAGGAGTTCCACCCAAGCTTCCTCCTCCACCCGATTCCGAGCTAAACGGTGGGTGTTCGTTGTCAGGGTGATACACACATGTAAAGGGATTTACAAAGAATATATTAGCTACAGGTTTGATTTAATTTTGGTGCTAAAACATTTCTTTCCATGTATCTTACATACATTCATATTTTAATGCTTGTTTTGATGAGTTTGAATGAGATGTTCTTAATTTCTAACAAATCAGCGTGAGGTTTTGAGTGCGTGACTTGTGTCGTTCCGATTGGGTAACACAAGAATCATTTTCTTACCCACTTTCTAGAGATTTAAATCTACTTTAGAAACTCTTATTCAATGAATATGTTTTGGACCTTGACAATACAATTGTGGTGTTAAGGTTTGGTTCTTCAAGCAATGAAATAAAGTCTTAGGAATTAATCAGGATTTTAATTAATTTTAACCAAAGAAATAATCCAAACCTAAATTAATCTCCAAGAATGGTGAACTTTAATGTTTTTATTGAAATCAAAATGAATCCTTTTATCTCATATTTTTCAAAATCCATTTTGTTTCTCAACTTTTAAACTTTAAATTAAGTCATTTCATCCTAAAACTATTTTCAAAACCACCCATATTTTAGTACTTGTTATTAAAAACACAAACTCTAAAGCCACCAATGCTCCTTGAGAGATGACCTAAGGTTTACCCTAAACTATTAATAAACTTTAGAAACATAATCAATTTGACATGTCATGACATAACAGTCAGGAACCCTGGGAATTTCCTAAAATATTAAATTAATATTAATTGATTTTTCAAATTTAAATGTCTACAAACTTTTATGATTCAAATATAATATGATTATGAGTTAATATACTCTAATAAAATAAAAAATGAACAATTTTAGGTGACCTTTTTACCCTTATATTTTTTAACATGTTTTAACTTTTTTTACAATTATTGTGATAATAATGATTTTACTATTTAGGGATCAATATAGTTAAAATAAAAGGAAAATTTCCCTATAAATTAACCGTGGTTGATATTTAAAAACATATTACAATTTATTGGATGGATTTGGGGTTTTTGTATTTTTAAATCATTCAATAAAATATTATTTAACATAAAATATCAATAATGTCATTTTCAAAATTATTCATTTAATTTGAATTTAAAAATAAAAATAAAAATATGTAATTTAAATATAATCCTTTAATAAACTCCAAATATGTTATACATGTATATAAATTTTTGGAACACTAAAAAACACTCAAATAATATTATTTTTAGAGTTTTTTAATTTATTTTATTTATTTTTCTACTGCTTGTACAAGCAATGTGTTAGTGTTATGTAAGAATTTAAGGTAAGTATTTCATCACTCGAAACTAAAAAAAAAATTAACATGATAAAAAAATTATCTTTCAAATAACCATTTAAAACCAAATAATTTCTTTATTTATCCCTATGTAAAAAACATATAGATAATAATGAAAAGAGAATAAAATTTTAGACATTTACTTATATAAAATAATATAAAAGTAAAAAATCATGTTAAAATGGAAAAAAGGTTATATGTTCAAATTTTTTATGATTAAGAATGAGATATATTCATCAAAAAAAATTAAGGCAAGTGTAAGGGTTACTTTTTAGTCCTTAACACATTGTTTTCCCTTAATTAACCCATTTAACCTTTACCATGGTAACAAAATTTACTATGATTACTATTTATAATGAATAAAAATTAAATGGACATATTTACCAAATTTGGACCTCATAATTCCAAATATAAAATCTATTTTACAAGATTTAATTCACATAAGTGACATAATTTTTAATGATTCATCTTTAAGGAAAAGGTAGGGTCGATTAGGGTGATTAGGTATCTTAAACGGGGGTTCAAGATTTTTTTAAATGGAACTTTAAAAGCCCTACCACATAGTTAACTAGAGGGGGACTTATAGTTATGGGTAACTATTCACCCTAACCATGCATCCTTATTGTCCAAGGTTCACGGTTTCTCCTTGGTGAGTTAATAGTTTAATTAATCGTGCACCAACTGTACATATTCCCACTACCTAAGGTCGCACAGTTTGGAGGGTTTGGGTGCAATATTTGTAGAAACCATGTTCCACCTCCAAATCATTATCAAAGGGTGCATGGTTATCTAGGCCAAACCACATGGTTTTCTCTAACTGTGATCTAACCATGTTCATTCCCTATGTCCTAAAAAAATTTCTAAATTCTCCTAGAAGACCCCATAATAAGACCTAATTTAAAAGAGATCAAAAACAGGGTTGAGTAATTATTTAAATAAGGTAATGAGATGTTATAATCTTTCCATCATAAAAAAATTATCCCTAAAGATCCTATCAAAAAATATCCATAGCAAGGAGGTGATGCCACTATTCACTAATCACTCCCTCATACTCCTACATCTCATGTGAATCAAAACTATACTTGTATAGAATACAACCCAAAAGAATCATCCTTCTATGAATTACCTTTGTCTTAGAATCAAAAATAATTATTAGATTCCTATTCATAGATAAATCAGTCTCAGCATCAAGATCTTCCCAACTAAAGACAAGGGAAGGGTCACAAAGAAACTTTTGAAGCTGAAATACTTGGAACATATTATGTATCAATGTCAATTAAGATGTATATTCTAAATAGTACGCTACTTTACTCACCCAATCAACAACCTCAAAAGGTACTACAATCCAAGGTGATTTTTTCCTTATTTCCCAATCCATCGATGACCTAAACGGGTTGAAACTCTCAAAAACATCTGTCCACCAACTAAAAACTCCAAAGGTCACCAATGAAGATCATTATAATATTTCTACCAAATATATTATATCTAAATTATCTGACAAATCAACTAAATCTTCATCTTCCTTTTTTCGACCAAGATCAATCCAACCAAATAACTTTCACCAATCCTTGACAAAAAAATGAATATTTATAATTATAACCAAACAAGACCTAAAAAGGGTCAATCCAAATTATAGAATATTGACTGTTATTATAAGAAAACATAACTAGTCCCAAATGGACATCCCAAGTTCCAAAAAAATCAAGGACACAAGAATGAATAATTTCTTCAAGAATATGTATAGATTTTTATGTATGAACATCCTTATTTTGATGATATATCATGCTCATATGTACCTGAGATCTCAATGTCTCTAGTAGGCCTCTCCAAAAGTGAGAAGTAAAATGGGGATCCCAATCCGAGACTTTAGCAGATGTAACTCCATGCAATATGAAAATCTCCTACACATAGAGACACCCCAAATCCTCAATTTTGGGTGCATCATTAATGGGTAAGAAATGATCCAATTTCATCAATCAATCAATCAAAACCCATGTCATGTTATTTTAATAAGGGATACATGGCTACCCAACCATAAAGTCCATATAAATATCATCCCACTTCAAAGTCAACACTAGAAGTGGTTGAAGAAAACATGAAGGTCTATGGTGCTCATATTTTACCCACTAATAGGTATAATAATGAGAAAAAAATTGAGTGGTGTGTTTTATTATACTAGGCTATCAGAATTGTCACTCCATATCATAAAAAATATTTTTGGTTCTAGGGTGCATTTCCCACTAGAGATTTTAGAAATTGTCTATTATATCCTTACTTATGGAAAAAGGAACAACAAACCAATTATAAAAACCTAGGATACACCTTTAATAGAACATATACTCACTGATAGTATCCCCTCTATAAAGAGAGTCCCTAATGCTATGAAATTCATCATTAAGATACTCTTTCTAAAGAATCATCTTAAAGAGAGAGGTGGTCAACTAAACCCTTATCAATACAACTGTTTTCCCTTCTCCTTGGATTCTTAAATGAAACTGTGCAAAAATACCCCTCAAGTTTCACTAATTTAATTATTCCTTCATGGAATTTATCATAAGTTTCCTTATCAAGGAATTAGAAATGAAAATCTGCTTCCCATGGGTGTAGGAAATGTTGAAATAAAAATATTACGGGTACTCCACCAAACACCTCAAATGGGGTTCAAATATTTTTGAGTGAAGATATAACTCAAGAATTTTTGTTCAGAATAAATGGTAAACAATTCACTAAAAATTTAATGTTTTTAATACTTAAGATCATGCATCATAGTTGTGAGATCAAGGTTGTGGTTTAGGTATTTCTTGTCATGTAGCCTAAGAGATCTAGATCCATATGCTACCACATGATTAACCTATATAAGAACACAAAAAAAACGCAACCCTAATTCATCATAGAATTCCACATAGACCTATCCAACCTCTATAAGAGTCAGAATGTATACAAATGTGAAAATGTGTTTCAATTTAATAAAATATCTCTAACATTTTTTATTCTACAAAAAATCCCCTCCCTTCTAGGAGAGGGGTCATTTGTAGAACCCCAAACATTTTATGGTATGTTTCTTTTAAATACATTCCATACATCACTGTGTTCCTTTGAAACTACACTAGGTTATTTAAGTTATAGTCAAAACCCAGCCATTAAATATAAATTTTCCACTTCTATGTTTTGAATTTTGAAAAATGGTCATCTGGAGTTGTGATCAGTAAGCCATTTGGAGTCTGATAGAATAAATTTGATTTTTGGTGAATAGTAACATACCCTTATGAATAGTAATATAAATAGTAATATGACCCTTTTCAATAGTAAATAATAATATTTTTGTATTTTCTTAAGGAAAAAAGATAATGAGATCTTAATTAGTTTTTCAATGAGAAATAAAACTAATTGCACTTTAAGATTGTTATTTTTCTAACAAACTATGACCCTATTAAATAATTAAATTAATAATATTTAGAAAATTAATTTTGGGAAATGGAGTTTATTTTTGAATTCTACACGTTGAAAAATTGTTAGGGTAAATTTTTGGGATTTTTCTGAAATTCTAGAATTTTTGATGAATAGTGAAATATGATAAAATACCGTATATACAAATTATCAGTTAAATACACTATTCATGACATCAAAAGTGATTCAAGGCCACTTGGTTCGAACTCAGATTCACTTCTTACTATTATGGGTCACATGAAACAACACTATTGGTTGTCTTGAGGGAAATAATAAAATAATGAATTAAATATTCAAAATTTACCCCTCTCCTCCACTATAAAAACCTCTCCCCACTCCCTCTTCTATTCACTCCTCTAAGACTTGAATCTCCTAAAAATTCTTCCAAATTACCCTTCCCTAGTCTCTCCCCACCTCCAATAATCTTCTGGTCTTTCCAAAAGACCAAAACCCCTTCCCTTAAGGAGTTTCTCAAGGGGGTTATTTCAAGAGGTAAAGCACCCTTTTTTTCATTTGGTTTCATTTCAATTTATCTTCCTTTGCTATCCTCTCCTCACCTCCTATTTCCAAATGATCATGATAACTCCATTATCATCTATATACTGTAATTATATCATGTGAATGTAAGAACCACCATAAATATTCTTACTCCCTCCCATTTATTTTTATAAACGAAATCAATGTCCATGGGGTTCCAATTTATAGCCTTCGTGGACGACAAAGTTTTGTTCTTCAATTTATTCTTCATTACTAGTCATTAAACCATATTAATGGTTTAAATAGACTAATATATATGTATTATAACCTAATTAATATTCATGAACCAGAATATGTACATATAATTATTTTATATGAAAAAACTAGTTTATAATAATCCAAATACCGCCGAATAATTGAAGTGGTTGACGTCAAATGATTCATCCTCATTCCATGTAAAAGAATGATAGAAATGACCATTATCAATTATTTATGTTCATAAATAATATATAATTCCAATCTTGGAGATTTAAAATCATTCCACATGAACTCCATTACTTAAAAACAACTGAACAGATTATGAAAATAAAGAAAACGAACACCCCAGAACAACGAAATTCAATATAATAACTTAGAAATAAGGGTATAAATGAAGTAAAAATAATTATAATAAACTAAATACATGCCTAATAGTTTCTTAAATAAGTTTTTAATAAGTATAATTTCATATTTGTGGAGATTATGTTCAAGATCAAAACATGTTTGGAGTTAAGGTAGGCGTTTTTCCACCCGAACTTCCATTTTCATTCGGGTTACTTTCATTGTCTGATTACCTCAATGAAATTATTATGTATTGTTATGTACTCCAAATATATTCTGTTAGAGTATTATATATATGTTTAAAATCAATAACCCTTCTTTATTTTATGGATAGTTACACGTTTTAAAAGGAACTTTCAAAATTGTTTCCAAAATACAAGCCTGATTCAAGGGAATTTCTCAAATTATTACCTGTTTTCTAGGGCACTCTTTAATCTATTTTTGGAAACCTTTATCTTTATAAAATCACTCATTTTATTATGAAAATAATATCTTACCTCACTTATGGTTTTATAATAAGTTTTTTCCAAATGAACTCTTCTTTTCAAAATAAAAGAGTATTTCTCTAAAGAATTGCTTAATGATTTTATAAGAGTGTTTTCGTCTAATTCAACACTCTTGTTGATTCCATGGTATTATTAGGTTTAATAATTTATGAAGTCACCTAACATATTTTATTTAATGTTTTATGACTCAGTCTATTGTGGATGATCTTTCCTAAAACCATTCACCATATTACTCAGAATGGTTAGTGTTTTATGTTTAATGATTGGGGAAAGTTAGTTACATTTCATTTGATAGATTCAATATGAATGTATATGTTGTTTATGTTGATCCCTGCTCATATGAGAAATTCATTGGACTTATTATGTGACAGGTGGTGCCTGCAATAGCCCTTTGATGCATTGGTAGGTCTCATGATACAAATAGACGTGGAATTGGCTGAGGCCTTTCCCGATGTGATATATGGATTTTGGCTAAAGCCTTAATCATTAGACTTCTTGGATGAGGCCTTGAAAAAATGTTTCAAAATGCCCAAAATATCCACTTCCCTCATTATAAAAATAGTAATTAAAATTCCATGAGGTTATTCGACTAGTATAATAGCCATGATTATTTTTTATTATGGCATTATATTCTCAACTCATATTCCTGCCATAATGTGTTCATGTTTATTGTTAAAGGCATGTGTTTTCAATTATGCACCATGTCTTATGTTTATGCAATATTCAATTTTATTTCTTACTCTTACTGAGTGTTTGATCTCACCCCTTTCTTATGTTTCATTTTTCCTAGGATATGAAGAAGTAAATTATGAATGAATTGCAAGAATAATCTAAGAGGCATGGATGTTTCTAATAGAATAAATTAGTGTGGTATTTCCTTTCTTGATGTAAATTTGAACTTGTTTATGTATCTTGTTTCTAATAATACTAAACTACGTGGTCCTTTGGGATGATTATTCCTTGTTTGTATGCCAATGAAATCAAATAAGGCAGTGGATTCTGGCAACTGGGGTTGGGTCCTTACATCATTGGAGAATAAAAGTTTGAGAAATATTTTAAAAACATGTAGTAATACCAACACTGGTCCTAAGAATCTCCGAATCCAAAAAACTTTACATGGTTTCTCCCATGTTATAATAGCCTTCACCTTCTAGAGATTGACTGAGATTCCAATTTCTTAAACTACATGTCTTGAGAACTAAACTTCCTAAATCCAAATATTATACATTTAAATATTCACATAAATTCTATGATCTATAAAAATTAATATAAATGTTATTAGATAAAACACATGATCCTCCTTGAACATATATTAAACCATAATTTTATCTAATGAAATCACTATTAATGTGTCATGGTACTCATGGAAAATCTAGTTTATCAAAGAAATAAATATTGTAGGAGCATTGGTGAGGTCAAATGGCATAACAAGACACTCAATGTAATCATACCTACCTATGAAGGAATTACTTAGAATGTAATATTATTTTATTCTCAACTAGTGATAACCAGATTGAAGATTAATCTTAGAGAACCACTTTTCCCCTTTCAACTGTTCAAATAGATTAGCAATCTTTGGTAATGGACACTTGTTCTTTACCGTAACTCTATTGAGTTGTTGCTAATCGATGTAAAGATGAAGTGTTCCTCCGGATTTCTTCATAAAGAGAATAGGTTCCACCCAAGGTGACATACTTAGGTATATGAATCATTTATCTAAAATATCATCTAATAATTATTTAACTCTTTCAACCCCACTGGTTCCATATGGTTAGAGGGAATTGATATTGGCTAAGTACTAGGCACTAAATGAATAGAACACACTACCTATCTTACTATTAGAAAACATGATAAATTAGAAGGAAACACATAAAGAAACTCGATGATGATTCAAGGTAGATCATCACTCAAAAATTATTACTCTAATTCATAATAAAATACAAATATTACCCTACTCAACTTCAGAAAATATGACCCATCTCTTATCAACCTTAGGTCCCATTATCCCTGAATGAAACGACACACCCTATCAGTTGCAATAAAGGAGACCCTTTAAAGGTGATAGTAAAATTGGACCATATTATTAATCATATATTTCATAAATAGGATGTGGTAAAGATGTTTTATTTCAAGAACAAGAAAATTATTGTTAATCTTGACTTTTAATAAAGATAAAACATAAGTAGGATAATAGAGACCCTACTCTCTCTTCGTTCTGAGGGGTGTAGTAATATCCATCACATAAAAAAACTACATAGGAATATTTATAAAGCTCACAATAAAAGTTAATATAAATGATTAAGAGGAAACAGTATCAAATAAAGGAGTCACTAACAGTGATGGTACCTCACAAAATCACTAGACATATATCATCTTCCTTAGTAGACTCTTCCACTGCATGAAGAATCTTTATTCCAGTTTCCTATGGATGGAAATCCTTTTATATTGAATCATATGATTTCAACTCATTACTTTTAGGTGTTTAGGATATCATACCTCTACATGGATTATAATATATATGGAAAAATATTATTAGGTGGCACAAATAGCCACACGAACCACAGATATTTGGTGCCTCCGTGCTAACCCATTTTGAATTCCAAACCTTTACACACTAGAAGCAAGTAAAAGGGCCTCTTATAGGAATAGTAGGAGGTCTATAATATGTTTCTCTTCTAGAAACACCACAAGACTCACCATGGTTCCTCTTTACATTAACTTAACTCGTATAACTAATACTAGGATAAAAAGGAACTCTTGTAAACCCTTACTTACTATCCAAGTCAAGATCAACCACCAATTCCCTATCCATAACATCATAATAAAAAAAGAAAACTTTAGCAATAAAACCTAAGAATAAATGTTAGGTAAAAGACCCATATCAGGTCATTAGTTCATAGATTTTTCACTTATCATCACCTCAGGAGAAAATGTAATAAGCTCAGCAAAATGTTTTGTGTACTAAGACATGGTCATGTAATTCTGCTAGAGTTTGAGGAACTGCATGGATTTAAAAAGGAGCATAGATTATAGATATATCTTATTAGTGGAAATAACTCAAAAATATTTCCATTTTAAACCCTCATACATTTTTTTCTCCATCAAATTCCACCATCTCTTGTGAGGCCCTTCCAGCTAAAAGGTAGCACATTTCACCTTAATCAAATTAGAAATATCCAAGAAATCAAAAAGAAGCTCTATACTTTTAAACCATTACTCATCCTATTGAGGATCATTAAATATTTTGAACACTAGTGGATTTGGGTGAATATACTATTGAGAATGGTGATAAGATTCATCCCTTATAGGTTCCACTATCAGAGACAGAACATGAACAAGTGTCGGTACTTTCCCTATATCTTTGATAGTCTACACCACTATCTCAACAAGATTTTGGTCCACTAGAGGGTTTTCTTAGTTTGGTTCACCATAATCATCCCCATGGGAAATATTCACATGTATTATCAGATTCATGATGCTACACAACATAAAAAGACAACACTAAAGACATCAAAAAGGATACATAGTTCAGTAACTCAAAAAAAGGATACAAGAATATCAATTCCATCAAGCACAAATTTAATATTATGATTTCTTAAAACTAAAATAAAATGTATGAAAATGTATATAATCATATTAAAAACTTCTTCTAGGACATGTTTCCCAATCACCCATGGTGACTTAAGCCTCGTTATGATGAGATATGTCCAAGAACTCACCCTCAACTACCTCCTAAGTCCCATCAAGACATCCCAAACCACATACTAACATCAAGGAAAAATTCTTAACCCAAACCTATGATACTAATTTTTTACTAACCATCCCAAATACCGAGATAGAGGGAAAAACAAAAATATATGCAAAAGTCTCAGAATCTCATGTGAAATGAGTGAACATTTTCTCTACTAGTCACCATCACCACTCCACGGTCCAAAGGATCAACAAAATACACCACCTACAAGTGGGTTTTCCCATTTATTCGACTTGGAATAATAAAATCTATAAACACCAAATGGAAAATGTTGGGTGTGAGATTTAAATCCCATTATGGTCTCACCAGGTTCTCCATAATCAATACCATAACAAATTACCATTTATGCTATCAGATTAAATAAAACAATGCATGAAATTAAATTTTCATATTTCAAATCAAAACATGATTTCATTAAAATATATGGAAGTTATATCAAAATAGCTTTCAAATAGGCTTAAATTAACATTTTATATAAAATAGTTTATATAAATTAGTTGGAATGAATAAAGTAGATCAATAAATCAACAACTTGTATAATCAAAAAAAGTATATAAATCATCATTCTAAAGATCCCCATGGTATTTTAGTTTCTTGGTAATAGGATCCTCACACTTCTTAGTAATCAAAAGTTCTCTAGATATGTGTATACTCAAATCATTACCCCATTTAGGGAGCCACTTCAAGCAATCAATCCTCACCCCGTTAGGGGATCCTCTATGGGAAAACAAGCTTACTTATTTTAGTTATTTTTTTCATTATAAGTCCATTTTATAGTTGATAAATATCCTAGTATGATTTACCTAGTTACTTACTAACTACCTAGGCTTACATGTGCTTTAAAAAATTAATCAATCAATCAAATTTGTAAACAGTCATTTTAAAATATAATTTCCAAATTTTAGTTTTCGAAATGCCTTCTAATTTCAAAACCAAATCATAAGTTTTCATTATTTAATTACATTCCATATTACATTTCAATTTAATTCATTTTTTCATGATCAAAATTAAATCATTTTAACAAAAATATTTCGAAATCAAATTATCATTTTTCATAAATTCACCCAAAATTTCCAATTCCCACTAAAATTGGGGTTTTACACAAATCTTAGGCCCATTAAAAATAAAAGACCATATAATCTAAAATATAAGTTTTTAAATAATTTAAAAACTCATTCCAAATCAAAAAATTAATATAATTATTCAATTCAAAGGAAATCATTATGGAACAACCTACCTTTTAATCAAGGAATCACAACACACAACACCCTCAACAGGGAACATCGTTGGTGTACAAAGGTGTGTAAGATCTAGGAACTAATCCTAGAATAAAGATAAAAAAACTAAGTATATATCCATAAATGAAATTATGATCAATCATAATTTAAATAGGAGAGAAAGAGAGACAAAAAGAAACCACTCAACGGGAGATCCACTCACCCAGAAGAGATCAATCAAGATCAAGACACTTTGATCCACCATGAAAAGGTTTTAGAGGATTAAATTTCCCCATAATCAATCCTAATATGTATTTTTGGATCTTGGAGTATATAAATGGGTAAATTATGTCCTCCAAACCATTTTCTTGGAGGATGAAAGTGGGGATGATCTAAATCAATCTCCTCTGGGTGAGTGGATCTCCTATTCTGTGGTTTCTTCTGATATCTCTTTCTATCATCCTTAGAGTTTGATAAATCATCATTTAATTTATGTATATAAACTATATTTTTTTGTATATTTATTATAGGTTGAGTTATTATATCTTTCACACCTTCTTACATCATTGGAGTTCCCCATTGAGGATAATATGAATTGTGATTCCTTAATTAAAAGGTTGGTGGTTCCATAAGGATTTTACAATCAATTGAATCATTATATTTATTGATTACTTTGGAAAGCATTTTTAAATGATTTAAAAACATGTATTTGATATGGTATGGTCTTTGATTCGAAATTGGAATGAAATTTTAGAAAAAAAACCCAAATTTAAATGGGAATTTAAATTATTGAGTAAATTTAGGAAAAATGATGGCTTGATTTGGAAATATTTTTTTTGATCTTGAAAAAATTGATTAAATTGAAATGCGGTTTCAAATGGAATTAAATGATTAAAACCTATGATTTGGTTTTGAAATGAGAGGGAATAATGAAAACTAAAATTTTTTCATTATATTTTGAAATTATTGATTGCCAATTTGATTGATTTATTAACTGTTTGAAGAACATGTAAGACTGGGTAGTTAGTAAGTAACTAGAAAAATAATTCTAGGATATTGATCCCCTAGTAAATATATTTATTATAAAAATAATAATTGAACCAAGATTGGATTAATTTTCTGTAGTGGTACCCTTAATGAGGTCTAGTTTGATTGCCTGTAGTGGCTCCCCAAATGGGGGTGATGATTTGAGTGTATTCATATCTAGAGAATTTTGAGGATCCTATTACAAAGAAACTAATATAACTCAGGGCTATTTATCATGGTTCTTGATATACTTAATTTTAATATACATGCCATTGATTTATTGAACTTATTTATTCATTCCAACTCATTTATATAAACTTTTTTATATAAAATGTTCATATAAGAATGTTTGAAACTTATTTTGATATATCATCCATCTGTTTGAATGAAATCATGTTTTTATTTAAAATATAAAAATGTAATTTAATTTAATTTTTTATTTAATTTGGTAGCATAAATGGTAAATTTTTATAGTATTGATTATGGATAACTTGAACAGGACCTACTGGGCATTATATCTCACACCATACCTTTTACTTCAAGTGTTTCTATAAATTCTTATGATAGGTCTAGTAAAAGGTAAATTTCCTCTTCGGGGAGGTGTATGTTATTGATCCTTTGGATTTTGGAGTGGTGATAGTGACCGGTGGAGCTGTTGTCCACTTATTTCACAAGTGATTCTAATACTTTTGTCTAGTTGTCATTGTTGTTTCCTTTGGTATGTTTTCTATATGTCTGGTTATTTTTTAACTATTGTTTCCAGTACTTATCCTTTTCAAGTGTTGATAATGTTAACTTGTATCTTTTAACTTCTGTTGTTTTTATGGAAAATTAATACCCAGTTTTATCTTGTATTATGTTAGGTGCAAGTCGCCAACATGTGAGGACATGGAAATCACTTCAAGCTATGTCAGAGACAGATCATGTATCAGGGTACCATGGTTTTCATTCTGGTTTATGAAATAATATAATTTAAAATTAAACCCACAAAATGTGACAAAAAATAGATTTCTGAAAAATTCCTGTTTAAGTACAAAAAACGTTTGTATACTAAATTAAAGTATAAAATTCATTCCAAATACTATAATTGGATTATGTTTATTAAAAATGAACTAATTAAAATTTAATACAAATCTAAATTATAATTTAATTTTATAAATACCTTAAAATATAAATAATCTTCAATCAATAGTTTTAACTATTTATTGAAAAATATGACCATTTTGAAAATTCTCAAAAAATACACTCTAAAATAATTTTTACATGATAATATCAAAATTTAATTTAATTTTATAAATTATTAATAAATTAATTTAAACATTTTCACATAAAAAATCGTTTTTAAAGAAATCATATTTTTGAAGCACAAAATGAATTTACTAAAAATATAATAAATATTCCATAATCATTAATAAATAAATTTTTATTGATTAGGACCTATATCTATATATTTCAAAATATTGTTGATCATATTAATACCCACCAATGCAATAAATGGGTTATAACAAACACATTTAAATATTTCATGGTTTTTTTAAGCTTGGCATTGCATGTCGTATACGCTATCGAATAAAATGTCCTTTTAAAATCTTAGGATATTACAATATTAATATTATACTATTCTATCAATCTTTGTGTGATGGAGATTTGGTTCAAGGTAAATAGTTATCATATTTATTCGTTTATTTTAATAAATATACTCTCCACTCATTTTAGGTGATATGGGATCTGGTTCCGAAAAATAAAATATTGTATGGTTCTCTTTAATTTATTTTCCACCTAGTGTTATATTAATTTCTATCTATTTTGTAAATTAAATTATTGTATTCAATGGGTTATTCAATTTATTTTTTATGATGTGGTTGTGTTCCTATGTGATTATATCCCCATAAAGGATTTCTTTGGTATTGGTAATTTGTGATATGGCCTTGAGTATATGAAGAGAAGGGACACTTCACCCATCATGATGCGTTATTTTTCCTGATTCATTTCAAAACCATGTGAGCAAGTTAGTGTCACCCAAAGATGAAAATATTATGGTATAGTGGATGGGTTCATTTAATTTGTATACTTGTGAAATATCTATTTATATTGATCTTGTTGATTTTGTTGGTTGAGGAATGTTATGTGATGTTAATTTAAAACTCTTGACCAGGACATTGCCTTTAAAAAAATTAAAACTCCAGAAATTAATGTCATACACCTCTAGTAAATGATAAGTGGAACATTAAAATATTTGTATCTTTTTCTTGGGTGTGACCCTGGTGAATAATGTTTTGTTTAAAAACATGGGAAAACTTCTACAACTCGATAAAAATGATTATTCAAACCTCATGTTATGTTTGTGATGTATGTCATATGTTAAATTGGGTTCTCTAATTTTGAAGTTATGTGTATTTATAGTAACTTGGTATATATTATAGTAGATCTATGTTACTTTAATAAAAATTTTATAAAATAATGTAACTTTTCAATATATATATGTTATCATGAAAACAAATTAAATATAAAAGGTTATATATCATGCTTGTATTGTTTAAAATTTCTTATAATTATAAAATTGGTTTGATATGAAACATTTTACAATTTTAAAGAAAATAGTGGGTGGATTACTCAAAATTTGTTAAATCAAAATAAACTAAATTAATTTATTTATTGAATAGTTCAATATATTTAATTTGTAATGAAATGTTTTTAAAAAATAAAAAATTACTCTGAATTTATCCTCCTTTGAAGTATTATTCGTGTTGTGTAATAATATTAAATGAGACTCACATGAAAAAAATGATTTTGTGGCAATAATATTTCTTAAATAAACTACAATAGATATTTTTTAAAACTATCATTTATTTTAAAATTATTTTTACATATTTTAATGGGAGTGTTTTGACAAATAATATTTGAAAAAAATATTTTTTTTAAGAAGAATTAAAATCTTTTCATTTAAATGGTTTTCTAACATGCCATATTTTGAATGTAAGAGTCCTATTAAGGTTCTTTTGAAATTTAAAAATCTTTAATATGAAATGTTGTGATGCATGTCAATCAAGTAAGGAATAATTTGAAAAAAATGGATGTGATTTAAAATCCTTAACCAGAAGGAGTTAATGAAATGTTGTAAGTTTCTAATAAAAGTTTATCAATAATTTATAATGCAAGAATGTTAATCTACCTTCTTCGTGAAATGTTAATCATGATATGTTCTCAAAGTTATAAATTAAAATTTATATCATGAAAAATAATAATGAAACATGAATATATTTTCATTTTATTGAATTCTTAAGTTAATTTGTAAATGTTTTGGACATACTAATGTTTTTACAACATTAAGTTATGTGACTTTTTGGTTTAAATTAATGTGGAGTGATTAATTTGGAAGTTATTCTCTTATATTGTCTTATTTTGTTAAAATGATAATTTTATTATTTTTTATTTATTTCTATATTTATTATGGATATCTATGTGGAATTTTTTGTAACTATCTGGCCTTAATGGGAAATTAACATCTCAAAAACATGCCCAATATTCCATGTTTTTTAATACTTGATTTCATTGAAATGAATTATTAGATCTCATGATGATATATGATATTGGTTCCCTTTATCAAATCTTTTATAAATAGTTTTGTTCTTATTTGGGAGGTATCTACCATAGGAGATTATTTTTAGAGTCTTTTATATTTTCATAGCTTCACACTTTATTCTTTTAAAGTGGATATTTTGTTCCAAAAATAGTGGAATCCTTGAGAGATATCTAATAGGGTTCTTAAATTAAATGTCTTTCTTTTTTTATCCTTCCTATTTTTTTTAAAAATTCTTGAGGATGATAATTTTTTTATAGTATATAATGTAAATGTTCAAAATATTATTGGGCCTTCCGTTGTTATTTTAGGGTGTCTAGTGGTTCAACAGTGGTTTCATAAAATTTATAATTTGTGTTGAATTGATTTTGTATTTTATAAAGTGGTTTTAGAATAGTTTTACAAATTATAGAATTAATTTCAATGTTTTTAAATTTTATTTAGAAATTAATTTTGAATTTTTTAAATTTTATTAATTTTAAAGTCTTTTTTGTGATTTTAGAAGTGGTAATAAATCCTTATTTAAATTATTTATCTATTTTATTAAATGGGATTTAATTATTTTAAAATTTAATTTTACCCCTATGCAAGTCCATACTTATGTATAAGGTAATGTTTGTTTTATAAAGGATTCATAAAGGTAAAATAGTTTTTAAACTAGTTGCATAATTGTAGAGTATGGTGTTTTGTGCTACATAAAGGTACCCCAAGCTGTGTAAATGTAAGAAAACAGCCTCCCCTAATCCATGAACCTAGTTATCTAACCACATGGGTCTCTTATAATACATTGGTAGACTTCTAAACACACTATGGGATATTACTCACTTAGGTCACTTATTATACCAGTGACTATCCTCATAAACCAACACATGTTTTTTCAGTGTGTTTTTTCCTCACTCACACACACCATGAGAAACTTCCCTAAAGGTCATCC
Source organism: Viscum album (assembly GCA_963277665.1). NCBI lineage: Eukaryota > Viridiplantae > Streptophyta > Magnoliopsida > Santalales > Viscaceae > Viscum > Viscum album. The sequence goes on along the minus strand of OY728126.1, from coordinate 1,723,044,381 downwards.
ATCCTGATCATTACTCTAGGAAAATTATGATTAACTATGGAGTTCTAATCGGGTAGGTTCCTGAAAAGAAACTTGGACCCTATTGACATGGGAAGTAACATATAGCCTTTTAATTCTCACTTTTCCATTGGTGTTACACTCTCCATCTCTTTAAGGAAAAACACCCTCATTGTGGACCCCAGGCCTCAAACCCAGGCAATGCCTATATAACCCCAAAAGCATAGGATCTAGTGAAAGCTGGCTCTACAAAATTTATTAGATAAAAAGGTAAAGAGCAGTTAGGAAAACAAGGGATTCATTATATTAGCGGGAGTACATCTCACCACATCTATCAGCCTCAACCAATGAGTCATAGTAGTTTGGTGTCATGAAATTCCACCTTTCTCCCATGTTAATGACCGCCTATCTCACCAGGGCATCCGCCACCTGATTAGCCTCCCAGTAGGAACTCGGAACAACTATATCAACTTGATAAATTTTATCAAGGCAATCGACCCATTAAGGTATCACATTCCAAGGCACATGACGTGTTCTCGTTTGTAGCACTTGTACTACCATTTATGAGTAAGATTATATCCATATTATGATCCAATTGTATTGTATTGCATACATTATTTCATAAATGATCACCCATAATTCTGCTTCGTATGCATTTCTGACTCCAACATAATGGAAGAAGAATCCTTTAACAAAGTAACGACATGTTTGGAAAACTCCCACGTAGCCCGATGGACCTGGTGCACCTGAGGAAACTCTGTCAACATTCACATTGATTCATGGTTCAATTGGAGGTATCCACTGGATAAACATGAGCATCTGGGGCCTTCGCTGTCACCCTAAAACTCCACGTGATCTGAAAATTTACAGGTCGGAAACATCATTAAACATCGTATCTTCTTGGATAAGAGAATCTGAATATTCTTCTCTATGGATGGACACCATTCCTCACTGCACAACATTTTATTCCTTGTCAAAGAGGGTTAAGTTCTGGGCTTACCATAAAGCTTCAATGATTGCAGTGATATCTACAAGCAGGCGTTTCTGGACCTGTTCACTGCAGTTCACCATAGGCAGTACTGCTAGAAACTTAGTAACAGAAGTGTACAGGCTCATATTAAAACCAAAAAAATAGCCAATGTATGACCAAATCCATTTGGCTTGGTCACATTCCAAAAAAATGGGATGCATTGTCTCCTCATCACCCAAGCATAAAGGGCATGATGAGGCTAGGTAGAGGCCAGCTCACTGGAGCTGTGCCGAGAGGGGGAGTTGGCCTTTCCAAATCCTCCATAGCAGCATGAATCTGGAAGGCCGGATACATCAACTTATGAACCACATCAGCCAGGAAGGTGGGTGGGAGGAACACCCACATTCAAGCCAGTAATAGTCACGATAGTTAAAGATCCAAGTTCTTCTATGTTTCCATATCAAAGTATCACAGTCCATGAAGTTGTAGGACAATATTTCATTTTCTTCTTGGGAGGGAATTATAATTTCAGCAGATTGAAAACATAAGAGGAAATCAAAAATGGAGAGTCGTGAAATATAAGGCATCACAGCCATGTCCTAAAGTGGATACTCAAGCCAGTTCGTATTCCAGAAATTAAGGGTGGAGTTTCTAAAAGAAAATATTTGGTGTCTGGCATTATCTTCACGAAAACATGTTTAAGGGTCGGCCAGACCGATGAAATAAGGTAATATTTGTACCAATCACGTAGTCTACTTGCAAATATCTATACAATAAATTCATCCAGAAAATCCTTAGATAACATACTCCATGTAAATTTCCCAATCATGCCATTATTGAAGGTTATGAGGTCTTTTACAATAAGCCCTCCCAGTTCAACCAACTTGATGCACTCTTTCCATGCAACGATGATCAATTTCTTATCAAGAATTGACCCTGTCTAGATGAAGTTTTGAATCATGCTTTGAATCTCTTTAATGAGTCCTCTAGGATATCTATAAAAAGATAAAGAGTAGAAAAATTTAGATTTCATCATTGAGTTGACCAAGAAAACCCTGCCAGCCATAGACATGGCCTTCCCTTTCCAACTAGCAATTTGACAGGTGATTCAAACATATATACTCTATAGGTATTGACTCTTTACTTTCCCCTAGAACAAGGGGACACCAATGTAGTGAAATGGTATGGAGCCCCGCATTACCCCAAGATAATTTATGATCATGATTCTATTCCTTGCCATAACTCCATTACCAAATACCATGAAGGATCTATCCCAGATAATTTTCTATCCTGCCACCTCCTCATAGTGATTTAATAAGGATTTAATTAAGGATATAGTCTTCTTTGAGGCCTGACCAAACAACAAGATTTCATATGCATACAAAAGGTTATATGGAGCAAGATAATTTCTTCCAGCCTTAATTTACTTGTAGAGGTCCATGTGAGTAAGGTCATTGATGCATCTTATTAGATAGTCCTTTGAAATGGAAAAAATAATGCCAGAAAGTGGATCACCTTGCCTCACACCCCTAGTGCAAGAAAAAATCCTCTAGGAACACCATTGATGAGAATGGACAGCCTTGATGATTCAAGAATCGTGCTGATCATGTTGATAAAAGCTCAAGAGAAACCATATCTTCTAAGCACATCAAGTAGAAAGATCCATTTGAGAGTATCAAATGCCTTTGAGATGTCAATTTCGAGAGAGAAATTTCCCTCCTTTACATTCTTTCTCATTAGGTTGAGGCAATGAATATATACTTTTGAATGGTTATTAACTCTAATACCATTTGTCATGAACCGAACTTCCCTAGGTCAGGAACCTGATCATCTGACCTCATGGGATTCTTTTAATACCTTGGTTTCCCTCCCAGCACACCACAGGCTATTACTCGCTATAGTCACTTATTATATTAATGATTTCCCCACAGTCCAATACATGTTCTTTCAGTGTGTTTTTCCTCACTCACACACACCCTAAGAAACTTCTCAAAAGGTCACCCATCTCAATCACTACTCTAGGACAAGCATGATTAACCGTGGAGTTCTAATCAGGTACACTCCCAAAAATAAATGTGCTCCTTGTTAACATGGGTAGTAATATTTATCCTTTTAAGTATCAATTTTCCAAGGGTGTTATAATAATGTTAGAACTTAAATATTTAAGTCTATGTAAGGGTATTCATGAGAAGGTGGAGTCACGTACAGGTAACCTATGTGTTCTTATGTTTTTGTAAGGGTAGTTTGACCATTGTGAAAAGGTTGTCCCCAATTTTTAAAGGTTACATGAAGGTAAATCAGTCTTATTTTTTCTTATATAGTACTACTCTAAGGTTTTTCAAGTTCACATAAGGGTATTTTTCATTTAAGGATAAAACTATGTTACCCTTATGCAGCACATACTTCATACATGACGGTAACAATTTGTACCCTATTTTCAATTTTTACCACATTCTTCATTCTAGAACCTATGTTCAACCATCATCAATGTATTTAAATTCTTTAAATAAATATTTAAAAGTACTTTGACTAATTTGAAATTACATATAATTTTTTCAAAGGTTTTAAATGGATCACAACTAATATTTTAGATAAATATAAATTAAATATGAATATTTTAATATAAAATTTAATATAAATTAAATTTCCATGTACAGATTTTATTTATGTATTCTAAAATATCATACCTCACATGTTCAAGTCTTTCTATATTCCATTCGATTCTAGGTGATCCAAACACCCTTATTAAAGTTTTTCAATCCTTTTATGAAGTTGTATGAGACTTCTTAAGTGTTTACAAACTGAATAAATCACTCATACCTCTTCTATTTTGTTGTTGTGCATGAAATATTCATTCTACTATGTATGATATCTATTCATCCATAAAATTTTAATTTATGTGTGAATTATGGAGTCATCGTGCTTAAACAATTTGGGTGAATGATGAATTAAACCATAATCAGATAATAAAATTTGAATTATGGAAGAACAATAATTTGTACCACATATCATATTATTATATAATTATTTAAAAAAATAGTGAATTATCTCATTTTGAAACCATCATGATTAATAAAGTAAGATAAGTTTATATTCATGTTTTAGATAAATAATTATTTTTGAAAATATTATTATGGGATTTGGAAGGATTAACCTCTCTTTAAATTATTTCATGTAAAAATATTTTTCTTCATTTTATATGATTATCGCATATTGTAAATTGTTTATTTATTAGAAAATTTGAACTCATGTGGTTCATTAATATTATTTCACTTGAAATTTTTATTTCATGTCTTAAAGGTTTTTATTTCTTAATATAATAGTGATATCACATGCCATACCGAATGAATAATTATAATTATTATTTAGGAAATTATCTAGGAAAGAGAAATGACTAATCATCTCATGTTTAAATTATAAAGGTCAATTTAACATTTTCATTATTTTAATAAATTTTAATCACATTATTTTTTAATTTTGATAATACATATATTATTTATGAAATGGAGAGTGGTTCCTCTTAATTTTTTAATGAATATTTATATCATTGTTATGAATTGATAACCTATAAATTAAAGGAATAAAGTATAGTTAATATTTAATGTTGAAGGAGTCATCATCACATACTTAAATAATTTATTATTACATTATATGAAAATGAGAAACTTAAAATAAATTGTTATTCTGATCTCTTGAAATTAACCTTATTGTTTTGAAAGTATTGTTTCATGATAATTTATTGGATTATTCTATAGAGAGAAATAATATTGTATGATGTAAATATTACGATTCTATATAAAATCATCTTTGCATATTCAAATTACATTTATTCCTCATGAAAGATATAGTTAGCATATGTTATGGATTGTTTTGATAATTTTTATGATTATCCATAATAAAGAAATGATAAATTCATTTGTTGTTATTATTACCTCTTTTGTTAAAGAATATTATCATGTGTGCAGAATTTTAGTCATGCTTAAGGATGATTATCACATGATTGAATTAAATTATTGAAAATAGATATATTATCACATGTGGATATTTGAAATTCAATATTGGAATATTTGGGATGTGTTATTGTATTCCTTTGAAATAAATTTTTTCTACCTCATACTATTTACTAGATAGTGTGATATCTATTTTTATAGTTATTAAGAATAGTTTATATTCATGGAAATAAAGTAACAACTTAAATTTGGTATGAATTTTTTACAATAAAATAGTCTTATTAAAATAATTAACATTTAATATATATAGAAAATAATATTATGGGGGAATTATAGATTAAATAAATAATATTTGGCCTTATTAAATTGTATGGATGGTGTTGTTGGAATTCATTCATTAAATACAATAATTAAAATTTAATGATTTCTTGATTCATTACTTTTAGGCTATGTGGGACCATCATTGTTTGAAAAAGGATATAATTAATTATTTTATTTGGCCATATTTTAATTTGAAATTATGTGTGGAATAAAACATTTAATATGAATTTATACTCTATGGATTTAGAGTCTTTATGTGATTGATTATTAACCTTGTTTAGTTGGAATACATGATGAGTTAAGGTAGGGTTTACCATAGGTTATGATTGTGGAACTAGGTTCTAGTTTTTATGATGATTGTCATGAACCAGTTCTAAAACCATGGTGCTCTGATACACGAGCTGGCCCTGACATGGAATAAAAGTAGCACATTTCACCTTAATAAAATCAGGTGTCTCCAAAAACTCAAAAATTGTTTCAATATTTTTCAACCAATCCTCATCCTCTTGATGATCATTAGAGCCTTCTAAATCTTTGTTTCTGATGAAGAAACTATTGAGCATGATCTATCAATTCATCTTTGTGAGGTTCCACTATTTGAGCCTGAATGAGAATGGGTATAGGTACCTATCCCAAGAATTGGATAGCCCACGCTACTATCTCAACCAAATTTCATTCAATTGGAGGATTAGATTGCTCTATTTCACTATAAAATTCCTTCTATGACCTATTCAAAAATAATTTTGGATGTATGATGCTACAAAAAATCAACATTCAAAACTAAAGGAATTGGAAAGATTACCCAATTCAAGGATACATTGATCAAGGATATTGGAATAAAAATTCTATCAAGCATAATTCAAGGTATGGATTTCAATAAAATCAAAATAAAGTTATGGAAAATACTATAATTATATCACAACATTCCTCAAAGACACTTTTCATAAACACCCATGGTGACTTAAGGCTCATTACGATGAGATTTGGTTAGGCACTCACTCATAACTACCTCCCAAGCTCCATAAATCCTACCTCCTATCTACCAAGAAAACCCAAACTACATACCAACGTCAATGAACTATGAACAACCTACCTTTGATACCACTTTTTCACAAAACAACTCAAATAAAATGGTACTCTGATACTCGTTCCATCCCAAACACATTCATAAGGTCTTTTTCTATCCACAGGATTTGGCAACTAGCACCTGGAATCACAACAACATCAAGAGGGTATGATTTTTTTAAATAATAATAGAATATTAATGTACAAGTTGGTATTTTCAACACTCTATAAGGAGAAATTACCTGAGTTAAAATAGGTAAAAAAACCCAAGATAGTACATCAACAAATCACTCAACAACTAACAATGTAAATGTCAAGATAAACCATGAAAAAAGTTGATAACTTCTCCACTAGTCACCTCCATCACTTCAAGTCCCATGAATCAAGTATATATTCAACCTTCAAGTGGATCCTTCCCTGTTATTGGACCTAACATAAGATACTCTAAAAAACCAGAAAGTAAAGGGTCGGGTGTGATATAAATATCATAGTAGGTTCTCAAAAAGTGTTATATAAACGATATCATAATAATAAACCAATTATACTTTTAATTTAAATAAAACAAGGCATGAAAATACATTTCAATATTTTAAACACAACATTCCTTCAAATTTAGGGAGATGAAATATATATCAAAATGGTCTAATTTGAATATTTTATATAATACATTTATATAAATAAATTAGCATGACTAAAATAGTTCTTTAGTCAATATAATTTAATCATTAAATAAAAACATATCATATCACCATGTAATAAGCCATGTGTTATGTTAGCTTCAAGTAATTTGGTCCTCACACCTCTCATTCGTCAACATAGCTCAATATATGTGTATAAAGTTGAATAAACACCCCATTAGGTGTTCCCATTATGGGAAATCAATATACATCCCATTAGGGGATACCATTATTGTAAATCATGCCAAAATTGGTTCAATTGGTGTTGAAATTGTTAATCCATTTCTAGGGAGTCAGAGTCCTTCCATGTTTTTCCCATTTACCTACTAATTACCCAGGCTCACATGTGCATTAATCAACCAACCAATCAATCAATCACGGTCAAATAAATCATTTCAAATAATTTAAAAATACCATTTCCCAATTTTATTTTTTAAGATACCTTTTTCATTTCAAAACCAAATCATGAATTTCATCAAATTATTTCCTTTTGAAATCATCTTTTAATATAATCCATTTTATTCTAGAATCAACAACCAATAAATTTCATCATGTCAATTTTTCAAATCAGGCCATCAATTTTTCTCAAATCTGTCCAATAATTTCACTTAGACTGAAATTGGGTGTATTTTTCAATTTTGATTCCCATTAAAAAATAAAACATCAATCATCTCAAATACAAGTTTCTAAATCATTTAAAAAATAATTTCAAATCATATATGAAATCCAAGGTTTCAATTTTAAGGAAAATATTTATGGAACCACCTACCTTTAATCACAAGATCAAAACTACACTTGCAACGAGAATTCCAAAAAATAACTATGGTTAAGGAGGTCAAATAATCAAGGATAAAATTAAGATCCATCAATAAATTGATGATCTACCAATCTCAAAAGAGGAGATAATATGATATTGGTATAAACTACACAATAGGAGATCTACTTACCCATTGGTGGTTGAATGAGATCAATGGTGCTTCAATCTATTAATATGTGGCGTTTGAGGAGAAAAAAATGTATTATTGAGAGACCTCAAGACTAATGAAATAAATTTAGGGTTTATAGGGGGTGTTTAGCATCAAAAACAAGTGTCCCGGTATTTTTAATTGTGTTTTTGGGGAAATAGAAACTACATGCATGGTTTTCTAGAGATGATACACAGTTAGTAGTAATCATGATCCTTAACTATTAACCCTTACTAGACTTATGGATGGGGTGTATGGTTTAGCCACACTGTTACTTAAACTATACGCCAATCGTGAAAACTATCATTATCCAAGGGTACATGGTTTGGAGGGTTTTGTCACATGATTTGGACAAACCATGCACCCTCTTTTGGTGGATTAAACTTGGCCACATGATTTATGAGGACAAATATCATAGTTTACAATAATTTTACACCAACCATGAATATCCCCTTTGTCTTCCAAAATATTCAAAAAAAACTCCCAAAAAGACCCCAAAGAAAGACCCAACCAATAAAGATCAAAACAAGAGTCAAGAAATACTTGGAAGAATGTAATGGTATATTACAATGATTTTTGAATGATGTACCAGTTTGGTCATCATGTTGGCATGGTATGCATGATGTGATATTTTTTTAAATGGTGTGGGACACTGGAGAAGTTGGGAAAAGTTCATAGAAGGGTTTTCTCATCATTTCATACTTCTAGCTTATTGCTTACTTGATGGTCGATGGTCGAATATTATTTATATGAAAAGTTTCCAAACATGGGATACAGTTTGATGTTATACACTATTATTTCATATTTTATGTGGTAACTTAGGCTAAGACCTAGAGTACCAAATTTTTATGAAAAAATAAATGAATTAATGAAATAATGAGGTTGGTTCTTAATGTTCACTTATGATGATGACATACATGAGAATAAAAGTAAGAAATTAATAGTACTCTAAACACCTGGATTGAAATATTAAATTTTAATTATGGAAATTTAATAATATTAATTAATGGATAATTAATTGATTAAAATTGAACATGATTCTTTTTTATTGTTTAATATCTAGACATTAGAAATGGTGGTTGGGTGTCTTGCATCACAATGGTGGAAGATGATTGTACAACTAGGTGGTTTCCCTTAATATTCTGATGGGATATATCTAATTTATATAATTTCTTATTTCATACACACCCCTCCCATGTTGAAATGGAAACTAAAAAATTGAGGTTCTAGGGGTTTTTTTCCCAACATCCAGGTTGGAGAGGATACAGATGGTTGACTAACTCCTCTCCCCCACTTTCTCTAAGGTTGTAGTATTTCATGTGATCATGTATGAGGGTGATTTATCATATATTTATTATAATGTATATGATATATTAAGGTTATTTCACATACTTGTATCTGATCATGGTGGCTTCAGCTTCCCATGAGTGTATGTGCATGTTATTTGATTTCTTGAGGTATAATGCATTTACATGGGTTATAGTGTCTTTTTAACTTACACTTCACTATGGATTGGATAATGATGATGATGATATGGATATGTAAACTGATTCCAACAAGATATTTTTTCACCTACACTAGACTGAGGTAGGTAGGGCTGAGGCCCAACTCACATCCATGATGAAATGATTATTATTGAAGGTATGGGAGCTCAGGACATGTGATGGTGGGGTATACGAATGGTAAATCAGTGGGGAAGTGGTGAGAGGTACCCATTTCCATGAATATGTTCTCAATTTTTAGGCCTATAATTTTTTGGGATATTTGGTGAGTGAATAATTTTGAGTATAGGAAATTAATAGTATACATTTTTATTTGATGAATTGGTTTCAATTTTTTATTCACTGGGCTTCAGTATTCTTCTTCCACTTTTTCACGAGAGATTTTTAGGGATGATCCTAATGATTATACATGTTATACTCACCCTATGTATATATAAACTATCTTCCAAGTTAGTAAGATCTTTTTTGTGGTCAAGCTACACATTAATAGTTCAATTATTTGTTCAGGAGATGTTAGAGCTTCAAGGTTGTTCTTAAGGATTTGTTTTAGTATTTTCATTTGTTTTAGTTATATTTCATTACATTCATGTTTTGGTATATATTATCTATTTATTATGATTATAATTTATTTTTAGATTTTTATTATCTTATATAGTACTTCTCAACATTTATAAGGGTATTGTCTCTCATGTGTGTAATTATATACCCCTGGTTCTTATCGCTAACCCATGGCCAATTAAAGGTGGGATTTGGGAGTCATTATCTGTCTTTCTCCATTATCATCCCATAAGGGTTACCTTTGGAGGGAGAGTTTTGTGACATAATATATATGATTAAGGTTAATAAATATAATATTAAGATATTTTTGTTTTTTAAATAGTATATTCATGTTCTTTAGTGGAGGTAATGAATTAAGGAAAGGGTTTTTCTCTCAATTTTCACACCTTGAGACATTTTTCTTATTATACGCCATGATTTATTTTGGGTAGTGTAACTAAAACCACATTAAATATTTTATATCATGATACTCACATTATTTATGTTATTTAATGTTTTATTTATTATTATGTCCTTTAAAGGGTTTTGATTTGAAATATTCTAATGTTGTAAGAGATTCTTTGTCTCAAATTTTTATTCATTGAGACATGTTTATGTTGTACACTATTTTTTCAATTATATAATTTATTTATATCCCATTGATATTTTATATCATAATTATCTCATTATTCATGGTATTTAATGTTTCATTTGAAATTTTATCCTTCACAGGGGTTTCGATTGGAATGTTTCTAAAGTTTTATGTGTCATTTATTTTTATTTTCAATTCCATGATACATGTTTCATATTAAAAAACATGTTTTATTTTATATGGAGTATTCATTTATTTATCTCCTTTAGGTATAATTAATATCTTCCATTTAATTATATTTTAATTTCACAATATCTCTCACTTTTATTTATTCTTACGTTACCTTTACTGTAAGTGCTCTTTGTCTCAATTTTTGATGTCCTTAAGAAATATTTCATAGTCTACACCATGTTTCCTTTTAGGGTGTAATGGCTTCCACTTTGATAAATTAAATCATGATTATCAATTTTCATTTTATTTAGTGTTTTATTTCAATTTTACTCTCTCAAAGGTGTTTTTTATCTATGTTAATGTCTCTTGACATTTATTATGTTACAGTTAATATATATATTTTTTAACTATCAACCTTCTTTATCTATATGGATTGTTTTCAAGTTATCTTGATTATTGATCAAGAAAGAATTGATTTCAAATATGTTGTTCTTATAATATGGATGATAATGGATTACTAAGGCAAGTTGATAATGTATATTTTATTCAACCACCTTCTTTCTCTAGGTATATTATGTTCATTTATTTAAAAGAAAAGTGTTAACATTCCATATGTTTATATCTCAATATAGATGTTTCTGAATTATTAAGGAAATTTGATTAGTAATTATTTTGATGTTCATATCCTTCATATGGTGAATGTATTAAACTTAAATAAGTTGTGGTTGGGGTCATTATATATATCCTCTTGTTGAATCATTTGGTATCATGAGACAAAAGGTATGATTATTTGGAGTATGTTTACCCAATAAATGCATGATGATTTGGTTGGGACCTTGATGACAAGAATGATGTCCTATCTCCAATCATGAAACCAAGAATAAGGTCTTGTTTAAGGCTTTGATGGTAAATATCAAAAAAAAAATACATTATTAACTCTATAACCATGAATTCAGTTATTTTTATCCATGTAATTGTTTATATTGTTATGTCATCCATGTATTATTTTTGAGATTATATAATCATTTAGGTGGAATTATTGGATTATCATTTGTTACATTCCATATTATTCATTACAAGTTTATGAATTGATATCTTCTAGAATATTTTTTCCCTTAATAAACATTTCAACTCATCCCACTTATGTTTCCATTTCCCCAATTTATAAATAAAATTATTACACATGATATGTCCACAAAAGTATCATGTGCGGTGAAATTATTGAGAAATGTACAAGAATTGTTATAGATTAAGAAGTTTTTTTATAGTGGAAAAAATTCTATCTGATGGGAAATACATGAGATTTGTTGGTTAATAAGTTTTCCTAACTCACTAAAATTTCAAACATTAAAGGTCCTTTAATGTAAGGGACTTAGTATTTGTAAGTGATATTTTAATTTTTAATGGTTAAAATTTGGATTCATCACACTATTTCATAAAGAAGGTTTTTATTCACACCTGATCCCAGGTGTTTAGGTCCAAAGAATCATATATTAACTATAAAAATTCTATATTATTGATTTATGTAATATCCAATATAAACATTTTCATAATAATAGGGATTCACTTTATGTTTTCACATTATGAAAGTTTATTTATTGACTTAGCCTAAACAAACTCATTATATATAAACATATTGATTATGAAATAGTTGATTTATATCATATTATTACTCATATGATATTCATTCATCATTATAGTTCTCATATGATTGTGCATTTATGTCTCTATTTAGGAAGCATGTCTCGAAAATATAATGGAAAACATTATAAGACTTATAAGTCATGTCATTGATCCTCCTTATACTTACATCATATCTCTAATGTGTATAATTAAATGTGAGTTTAGGAATATCAAATTTTTATTTTAATGATCAATTTATTCATTTAAGACTCATCATTGATTCCTTTTTTACTAACATCAAGGAACTCGTGTATATAAGGAAATATACATTTATAAATAAATCAACACTACATTTTCATAATCGATGAATAATTGGTTTAAGATATTTTTTGAAAAAACTATCTTGAATCATCTCATATCATCTAACCAAACATATTATTTACTTCACTTTTACATTCCTTAAATATTAAATTAATCTCATGAATTCGATGAATTTACCTCTACCTTCTACTTGAAATAGTTCACACATATCATGTTAAACTAGTTCTAAGAGATTTTTATCTTTATTACCTTTATCTATGAAGTTTTATTTTTCTAAAAGATGATAATTTTTTTAATAATTGTTAAGTTTTTTTTCTCTAAGGATTCTAAACACCATAGTATATATATTCTTAACAACTAATTGTATTATTTTTACTTGAAAAAAAATAATTTACCATAATTAGTTATGATTGAATCTTGCATTTAATATTCATCATTTATTATTGATGATCCATGTTTTACTAAACAATTAATTGAGTATGAAAACCCAAAAACATCATTCATTCCATAAGGAATAATTACTCATTGTGTCTTCAAGAACACTGAGATAAATGTTTTGGTAACTTTCAAAAGACAATTAAACCTTCACAATAATCAATTTGTTGAGAAATAAAAATCTTGTTCTTCTCACCGCTGATATAGAAATCACCGTTTATTAGCTACTTAGAGAATATAACTTGACTTAAGAATGTTTCTATACTCACTTTTTTCTCATATTTAAAAAAAATATGTGATTGGAACATTTTATTTAATACCCAAGAAGTATAACATAAGTATTACTTTTAATTGATGAATATTCATGAATTATTTTTGACTACTTTCTTCTTAAATTCATTGTGATTTCTCTTATAATGAAATTAATTTCCACATGATAAGGAAATAGGCTTCAATTCAATTCTCTCCTGATTTATATTTGGTTTCTTAGAATGACATTGTAAAGGTTCCTTTGTCCATACACTTTTCATTGACCTTTTCTTCTTATCTTTTTTGTTTTTAACCATAAGAACTAAAGATTCATATTTATTTTAAGTTATCATCTTATTATAAATCCTTACATAAAATATGTTGATGAAGTTTTTCCTTGATATACATTTTATAAGTCTCAATGAAACTAGTGTAACTGATTGATATGTATGATAGAATGAAATGAATTGAAAGTTCATGATTATACTTGAATCTTGATTCTTCTAATCATTCAATTTACTCTGCCATATTGAGTACATGAGGACATCTTGAAATTTTATCTTTCAATATATACATGATCAGTGTGATCATAATCCAATTCATCTCTTACTTCACTTTCTCCCCATATAATTCTTTTAGATTACACAACATATTATAACCAACCATGTCCTCGTGTTTTTTTAAACTCTTCAGACATTGATTAAATAATTATGATGAAAATGTTAAATGTGTCATCCATGAATCTCATGTAAGAATACTTATTACCGTCACTTGCTTCTTGAGGCGGCTCTTCAGGTAGTGGCTAATCCATCACATACAACTTCTATTCATATTGTAGTTCTACGGGCAAGAACCTATACCACTCTTGGAAATTAGTGTCAGTTAAGATGTGTTATTTATCAAAAAAATATTATAGTGAATTTGTTGTATTTCTTTCCATTTTATAAAATATTGAACTTTATCATATTAGTAAATTTATATTTATTACCATCTATAAGACATTATAGATTTATTATTCTTAAATGTATCACATTATTTTATCAAATACAAGTTTCCATTATCTATTAGATTTGAAATACTCAGTCACTTGAGTATTCTAGTGGAAATGATCCTAAAACCAAATTTGTAGCCCACAACCCTAAGAGTCTAAGTTAGGATTTTTACTGGCCAACTACATTAACTCACATAACCTTGATATGTTATTTATAGTTTCCTATCCTATAAATCATAACTTTGATTTATTAATGTTTTAACTCTAAAGCTACAATAAGCTATATAAAACTACTTCTTTACTACCAACTTTAGTTAAGTAGACCCATTTCATTCTTAAGAACCGATAGAGTTTGAATCTATGTATTAATTATGTAATAATTATTTGTTTTGATAAATTACTATTTCACCACATTTATTAAATTAAAATTGTTCAAAATGTGACCATTCTTTATTTTCATGTATTATTGTTTTCAAAATGTAATTATTTTTTATTTGTGTGTATTAATGTTTTTAAAATGTAATTATTTTTTATTTACATATATTAATGTTTAATGATTCTTTATAATTTTAATCTTACATTTTCTATGTTAATCATTTATTTAAAAATATTTTATTTTCTTCTTTTATTCTTAATTTTATTAATTAGTGGTTTTAGAAAAAAAATCGGCCAATTATGGCTACCTCGAATGACCATCCCTCAACCACATAGGGGACTACTGGTCAACCCCATGGGATAGCCAGCCCAAATAGACCAACCAAGATGGTAGGTTCATGTATTTCCACATGCGTTGAATGATATACTAGTCTAATCAATGTACTAAACTAATATGGGACTCAAGAGGGCATAGAAATTGTTCATCCTCCATAAATGTTATGGATATTTCATAATTTTTTCAATCTAGATGATCTCTACCTTCTGATGGATCCCACACATATCTTTTTAAAAATGTGTCATCTTCAACCTTTCAAACTTCCATTTTTGTGTGTGATCTTGAGTAAATCTTTAGTATGTCATCTGGTCATCTTCACTCATCTTTCCGAAGGTTTAAAACATGATCTATCAAACTAAATCCATAAATGAACCTTAATTAGGTATACATATGGATCATTCAAATATCAGTGGCATCTCTAGATATTGTCACTTGAAAATGAACTGACATTAGATACCCTACACTGTCAATGGTATATTTTCACAATGGAAGTACCATTCACTGACCACAACTGTATCAACAACGATAAATAGTTAAAACTCCTTCACAAAAGCACCATCCATCGATAATATATTTCTTTAACTTTCAACATGATGGTAGCTCCTCTCCTATGAAAACACCACCATCCACTTTTAATAGAAGCTCTATTCGACGATAGCACAAATGGTCAACTATTTGACCTCCTTTAGTAATAGTATGTCTCCATCAATGTTTGAACACTCCTCTATTCCTCACTAATAGTATCTCTAGTTGAAAACTTCATTCTTCATGGAATCTCTTCACAAGTTGTGGTAGAACAAAAAAAACAATATAACTAGTTATAGTTGTCACAAACTGTTATAGAGGGGCTCGTGTCATGACTACACCAAGACCACCAACAATAGGCCAGGGGCTGATGACTAGCACTCAGTCGGCATATCCCACAAATGGGAGGAATTTTCCAAAGTACACACACACACACACTCATATCCATGCCTAAAATGCTGAAATGCAAAACACTATGTAAACAAGCATTAATACAACTAAGATACAAACAACAGATTATAACAGTAGAAAATTAGAATGTAAATTGGGCCAAAATACTATCCCACAAAGGGAAAGAGTTTGTAAAAATGAAAGAACAAGTTCTTGAAACTCATCCACCAAAAACCCTACCTGAAGGGTAAGTACAAGGACATCTATATGAATCTATAAAATCACACCTAGTTTTCTGGGCCTTGCTAAAGACCACATGGTCCTGGTCCACCTAGGAGTCCATCAAAGCATTCATCATCTGCACAAGACATGACACGTATGGGAAAATCCCATACATGGGTGAGTAAAACAATACTCAGTAGGACACCCTGAAACCCAAAAGTAATACCACTAAGAAATACACAATGTATACCACAAAAAACATGAAGTATACCACAATGAAATTCATGAAGTATACCACAAAGAAATACATAAAGTAAACCACTAATAAGATACATAGTCAACTCACATAGGTATAGGTCTATAGTACGCACAACATGGTTATCTGATGTAATCCACAAAACTCCCAGTATCGATAAGACATGTAGTCCCGATGTGACACTTTGTCCCAATAAGATAGGTAGTCTTAGTAAGACACATAATCTCAGTAAGAAATGTATTCATGGTGAGTCACATAGTCTCATAAAGTCATGTATTCTCAGAGAATCATGTAGTCTTAAAAAGTAACATAGTCTCAAGTAACATAGTCTCAAAGTCACAGCCAGTCATAGGATTCTACTCGTAGTTCTCTCCTTCTAGGATAACTTACTCCTCAATCCATTAGGTCATATAAAAATTTCCACAAAAACTCAATTAGAGTATCTCAAAAGGATCATCTCATGGTTTTAATCTTACAAAAAAAGTATTTTTTTCAAATAGTATACATTGATAATGATTTCAAGATGAGAGACCAATACACATTTTCATAGATAGAAATAACCAATGTCACCTAAAACATGTGGTGTTCCTATAAGCTGGTCAATCCCCATGATATCCTCAACTTGAGATTACCTATATGAACTTCATGAGAAGTATCAATTCTTATGAGTCCCCAATACCAAATAGTCAAGAATCATTTGTGTTATGTTAGTATGATGTTTCTAGATTATAGGACGTGTGTTTATGATTACTTTTATTGTATCTCAAGGTTCTCATTATAGTTGGGAACTATTATAACTTTTCAATACAAAAAATAATATAAGGAAATTACCATGTAAATAGTAAATGCACAAGTATTAACACTATTATGGTAAGAATAAACCATGAATAAATCTATGTATACATGATATGGTGATAAAATATTATTGCTCGAGTTGGTTCTAGGGAATACACTTTTAAAATAATCTATGTTGTATCTTCCCCCTGATCCTATAAACCCATTATAAGGACGTGTCACAACCCATTAACCATGAAAAAAATGCCCCTAATTGACATAGATAAAGAAACCTGATCCCCAAGGATCCATAATATAATATACACCCATGCTGCAGCTACCCTTAGATCAATAGAGACGCCAAAACCCCTTATCTTGATCCTCCATGTCACAAGCGCATCACACTACAGACACCACAACATGTTGAAAGAGTCCATCTTCACACTACACCATGTCGTAAGCCTAAGGACCATGTTGAAAGCTCCCCCTTCTAGATGAAAACTCATCTCAAAACCAATTCCACACTTATATTCATTTTTGAATACCTCTGAACACCAAAAAATTCCAAGGAATGAATCAGGAAGAATTAGTATCTTATATTAGATTCCCCTCAAATAATTATCATCCTCATGAATTTAAACAAAAACTCGGGAAGGAAGAAAAATGGAACCCAAACAACCACCCTATGAGATTCCTCTCAAGGATCTAATTGCATCACGATCACAAAGAACAAATAAGAGGATAAAAGTGCATAAACATGCCACACCATCCATCAAACATCTCATAATGAAATCAATCATCTCAATAGAAGGGAATAAATCATAAAATAGATCGGTATATTGAGCATACATCTATGAATCCCATTCTAAAATTATCTCCTTTAAGACATCATGCCTCCACATGAAACTAACCAAAGGAATAAGAAAAACATGTAATAAATTTTTTTATGGTCTTAGACCTCCACAGGCCACTCCTCAATGGTCTCATCATCTTTAACTACAAATTTGCCCGTAGTTGATGACATTTGAATCATCATGAAGGTGCCAGCAAAGTTATGACTCATGGAAGACATCATAAATATAAATCATCTATAGGGGATGTGATAAATAATACTTAATATCTCTAACATGCACCAACACCTTAAATTTTGAACAAATTAGGGATAAATCTTACTCCCACAATTGAACCTTTATTTCCCATGAAAAGGATACATCTTCAAGGACACATGATAACTGATATCAAACTCTGAATATCTCCTCCTATGATCAACATATGACTTTGTATAATATTTCTCTACATTCATTCACTCATGGATCATCTGAACCTTCTCTATCATGCAATTCACTGGTTTTGGTCTAAGAATCATGGAATCTGTAGCTCTGTTCCAACATGACAGAGATTGGAAAATTTGATCATGAAGCCATTTTAAGGGATTTGTTCTATTATTGTAGTGATAAATTCTATTATAAGAAAAATCCACCAAGGGTATGTGTCTCTACCACAAACCTCCAAAATCCATAATGCACATGTGCAACATGATGTTTAATGTTTAGATGGTATGTTTTGTCTAACTGTCTATATATGGATGAAAAAGAGTGATAAGGAATAAATAAGAGCCAAAATCATGTTGGAGACCTCCTCAAACCAAGGAAGTGAACCAAGGATCATGATCAGATATGATCATATTCAAATCCCCATGAAGCCTCACCACCTTCACTAGGTATTGCATCGATAAAATCTCCACCAAACTCGACTCCTTAATCTCTAAGAAGTGAGATGACTTTGTTAATTATCCCATGATTACCCCTATAATATCACATCATCTTTGTGGTTTAAAAAAATGGGTGAAAATTACATTTAGATGTTCTCCCATTTTCATTGGGGAATGTTAAGTATCTGAATCAACTAAAAAAGAATAAAAAATCTAGTCTTTAATCGCTATCAAACTAATCATCGAGAGACAAATTCTGTAACAAATCATTTCATACCAATCCACCAAAACTGAAATCACAAGGCATGATATATCTTAACCACACCCTGATGTTCCACTGAAGGTGAATAGTGTAACTCATGAAGAACTGTGTCACATATCACTAAATGAATGAAGAGACTCCCCCTGAAATAGCACATGATGGTAACCATCCTTAGACCACCCCTTAGGATAATCACCATAATGAAATCAATCATTCAATAACTCCACCTCAAAATCCCCTATCTGGGACTCTGCCTATTTCACCATAGATGACTAAAAATTCATATGATAAAGAAAGTCTCTATCATAAATATCTCACATATAAAGGTGCTTCATGAAAATATCCTCTTTCACCCGCTGAGAGTCTACAGACTCACTTATAGAACCACCATGTGACTTCTTTCCCAAGTAATTTGACATAACATTCTCTTTCCCTAATGTATAAGAAATATCAATTTCATGATCCTATAATAATATCCCCCATCAGTGCTACCACAAATTTAAATCATGTAGCGAGAATAAACACCTCAAGATCTTATGATCCGTGAAGACCAAAAAGTGATTATCAATAAGGTAATGTTAACACAACTTCTAAACAAACACGACTACCGCAATCCCAAGATCATGGATGGAATATTTACACTTATGAGGTCATAATTTTTGAGTCCCATAAGAGATAAATTATCTTTGCTGCATAAAAAAACTCAATCCAAGATATTAAACATCACAATAAACATTGAACACAACCCCAACTTCTAGTAAATGAACCAGAGCACCGGATAACTTCTCCTTCAAATACTCAAAATAAGTTTGGCACTATTAAGTCCACATGAAAACCTGATCCTTTCTAGTTAGATAAATCATAGTATGAACAATTAAATAAAATTAAAGTACAAACCTCCTATAATATTTTGTAATAACAAGGAAACTTTTCACTTCTATAACACTATAGGAGATACCTAAGAAACAACTACCTCAATATTTGAAGGATCCATGGAAACTCCATGCTTAGAGACAACATGCCCCAAAAAATGGACCTCACAAGCCTATAAGTCACACTTTCATATATTCTTTAATAGATTTTGGTGTCGGAGAACTTCAAAAACATCTCATAGATACTCTGCATGCTCCTCCTTGGAAACCAGATACATAATGATTTCATTATTACACACCACCATGAGTCGATCTAGAAACTCATGAAACACTGCATTCATCAGTCCCATTAACTTGGACAGAGAGTTTGTAACACCTAATAAGATCCCAAAGAACTCATAATTCTCATAATGAAATCAAAAAATAGTCTTCAAATTATCTTCATCCTTCACCGGCATCTGATGATATCCTTGACACAAATTAATATTCAAAAACCAGTTATCTTTCTTCAACTGATCAAATAAATCATTAATCCATGGAAGAGGGTAGTGTTTATTCACCATCACCTGATTCAAGTGATGATAATAAATAAAAATCTACATACTACCATCTACCTTCTTCATATAAAAGTATGAAGCAACCTAAGGTGACACAATAAGCTGAATAAAATCTTATTATAGGAGATCATTGATCTAAATGTGTAGGTCCAACAATTTAGAAGGAATCATCCTATATGATATCATTGATATTGAAGCGACACATGACTATAACTCTATCTTGAAAAATATCACACATTGAGGGGGTAGGGTATCAACCTCTTCAGGAAAGACATTAGGGTGATCCTAGAAAACCTTGGGAAACACCACAAACTGATCCCTTATAGAACTCAACATCGACTCATCCATCACAGAAGAAAAATACTTGACACACCTCTAACCCATAAAAATTTATCTCACTAAAAAATACAGCCCACTCTTTATCAATTTCATAGATAATAATGTGCCACCTAAAGTAATCCACAATATCATACACCAAATATGGCTAGTCTATGATGAGGATGATGTCATATATGGTTTTATTTTCAAACATAGAAAATCTCCCCAAGATATTTTTACCTAAAATTAGCTAACAATCTCTATACACATCACACAAAATCTCTAAACCTCCAAATATCATAGTCAATTGAAATGGAATTAGAAGTCTATCCACCTTAAGTACCAAAGCATGGACTTGGGTGAGTGAAATGAAAAAGTTTGTTGATTTTGACTCAAAAAATGTATACACCCAAGTAGAATATATGTATATAATAACCTACAAAATTTTAGGCTTCCTTGGAACTAGAAACTATAAAGCATGCATCTGAACATGTCCTGCTCTATAGACACTCTGAACCTAGCGCAAACCACATTAATGGTTTTGCTTTACTCACTATCCCTAAAGATGATAGGAATAATGGGTATACCCTCTTTCTTCCATTTACCCTCTCCTATAATCAAAGGCTAGAGCTCTCAATTTTTTGTTATTTCCTCATAGGATACTACTACAATGGCTAATCCAAAAGAGGGATTCTAGCTCCTCACTAACTATTGAGAAAGGTTGGGAACTCATGCTTATGATGACCATGGCCTCTACATGACAAACAAACCATGATCAATCAACTAGAAATGGTATGGAAACTACCAACCCCTGTGAAACAGGATGAAGAAGTATAAAATCAACTCATCATTGTTAGAACTTTCTATTTAAGCATACTTTATGATATTCTTATACTGAATAGGGAACTCCTGCACGTTAGAATTCCCTAAATGGAGAGTAATAGTCCCCTATGGACAAGATGAACTCATGGTCAAAGAAAGAAACTATACCTAAAACTAATCATATAACTCTCACATAAAATTAGACTCCCCATGATTCCTAAGGAATAAAAATTAACAATACTGATCTATCCCATGCAACATCGTCACAGCCAATGAAACTCGATGCACCCTCCAAGTAAAGATCAAACTAAAGTAAATCTATACATTCTTCAACCAAGCCTTGATCACCTAATATGAAAGGGAGACCTCATGATTCTATATACCCAGGCACAGAAACTCCCAGAGTGTCCTCCAAGTATCATCATCATTAAACTCAACTCTCCAATAATCTGCTGGAACATCCTACTAGATATCATCGACATGAACCAGATGATGACATTGACCTACAGTTATTCCTACAAAATAATAAATATTAGGTAATCCTAAATCCATAATATGAAATATTTCTTGTTAATTAATTTGTTCAGTTTCAACCTAATTCTCATTTCCTACCAAATTCAAACACAATCATAGAAAATCATGATGAATAGTTCTTACCTGGGTATTGACCCTACAAGAAGCATCGTCTCATTTAGCATGTTTATTAAACATGAAGGTCCTTGAATTGGAACACAGGGGCCTTAAATATCTATGTCATGTCCATTATATCTTTCTTACATAACATACTAATTTCATCTAATATTGTTTCCCTACCAACCCATGTTTTCCTAACCTGTGTCTATCTTCAAACATGATATTATCTCTCAACCATAATCTCTAATACTAAATGGTCATAACCCCCCCCCCCATTAGTAACCTTCTTGGAACATTAATGAATTGGGGAATATGTTCATTGAAGTCTGCCTCCAATAGGCCATGGGTTGGTTACTAGGACTGAGGATATAGATTGCACACAAATGGGTGGTGTTACCCTCAATATATAAATTTATAAAACAATAGATAAGATGAAATCCACCGATCAACACCATGAATAAATAAAAATATTAAACCCAATACATTAATGTAATGTAATAAATAATAGAAAAAAATACCAAAATAAATCCTAGGTAGTGACCACGAACTCTGACGACTCCTAAACAACTCCATGAGCTAGTAACTCCCAACTTGATCACTAGCCATCTATTGTGGACCTGAAAAATAGTCTATATTTATAGTTTAGAGCATATAAGTATACTAATTAGGATCATACCTAAAACCTCTCATGAAAATGTGAATGAATCATACTAAATCTAAGTGAATAAACAAATGAAATCATCTCGTTACTTAAATGGGTAAAACTATATCTAATCCTCACAAAATATCTCTAAATAAGTAACACATACAAGTAAGAATATTCATATTAAAAAATATGTGTAAGAAGGTACCATATATCCACTTCCTCAATATTTTTTCACTCTCACACCTCAATTCCTGTCATCTTGTGCTATAATCCCTTCTATAAGTCATCTTGTTCTATTTTCATAAATATCAAACCACATCATCATCTCATTTTTCACCCCATGAACACATATCTCACTACATCCATAACCAAGAAGTATTCTGGAAGCCACTAAAGCTTGTATATCTTGAATTACACCTCAATCCATCACATCCCATGAAATCGCATCTCTAAGAAACAATATTCACTACAGCTGGAATACAAGTATGTGTTATAATTGTAAGTCGCTATAGACCGCACATACAACTATAGTAAGATTGTCTGTCATCACATCCAGCATAGAAATTTACCCCATACCTTAATTCATTGTAACTAAAATATACTAACACATCATGAAACATCGAAGGGAGAGAGGGAAATAGGTGGAAGTTAGTCATTTGTTCCCATTCTAACTTGGATGTTGAGAAAAAGTCCCATACCCAAAACATTTGTACATTAGTTTTCCACCCAACTCAGGTGGTGGAGAATATGAATTCAGAAAATATATGAATAATATCATACAAAAACACACTAAGGGTAACTATCTAGTTTTATAATCAACTACAGTAATCATCCCACCTAACACCAGGTTTCACCACTAAGTCCTAGGAAACAAGATTCCACACAAGAATCAATATCAATATCTTTACTATTATTTACATAATAATTTTAAATTACAAGTTATTAATTCATTTATAAACCCATTAAATTTTTTGGTTTAATAAATTAATTTCATTACAATCCAACTTTCATCCATAATTCATATAACCATTACCAAATTTAATCTCATGATCCAATGAGCATTTCATTCAACCATCATAAGGTTTCCATTATTTAACAATTCCAGTAGCAACACTCTTCCTGTGAGTTCATTTATTAATTCACTTAATAATCCATATTAAAGTACTATAGGTCTCATTATAAGATACCACATTTAGATACAATTATATTTTATGAACCCAAATACAACATACAATTGGAAATAATAGAAAATAATCATCTCGAAACCATCCATCAAAACAATCATCAAAGAAGATGAGTAAACCCAACTCTCAACCCACACAAAATAAACCCAAAAACAATCCTCAAAAAAAAATTGAAAATTTCTAATCCCCACTCTCAACCTATGTCATTTATTCCCATCAACCTTATCTCAATTAAAGGAAATAAGTAATCCTTTCTCTCAACTTTTTTCGTATACCCCTTACCTAACCAAACCTGCATATCAAAAAATAGTAAGCTTGTACCTTCCTAGAGCACACATATAAGGAAACAAGAAGTATTTTTACCCCAAAAACTCAAGAGGAAATAGAGGCCATAGCTTCATGATATATAAGCCTTAATAAAACAAGGATGTGCTCACTCATCCTAAAAAAATTATCTCTAATAAATAAATTTTTTATTTTTTTCTTGAATAACTAATTTATTATGCCTCTGTTTTAGAAACAACTAACTCATCATCATGATATTTAAAAAGATAATATTGAAACAAAAAAATGCTTTAAGTAACTATTTCATATTCAGTATATTTAAAGGAGGAATGATAACTAGATTTTTGTGCCTCTTTGGTTAATAACATCACCATTTCCATCTTTATGTTGATTCAACCACATTAATCATGTTAAATAATGACAATAAAAAATAATGTGGATATCACACTATCTAAAAATATCAAGGGGAATAAATAGTAAATAATCACCACATTCAATCAGGAAAACCATCTGATCCATTCTTACTTCTAGTTATTATATTCCTCTATGTCGATTCCAACATTACCCAAAATAAACTAAAGAATAATAATGTCACACTTTCACACAATAAAATATAGGTAAAGAGTATCCTACCTTGATACTTTAAAAGTTATTTGATAAAGAAGAGAATAAATGGAGTGATATCTTATCACCTCTCATGTAGGATATCAGTGATTCCTAAAGAAATCATCCTATAAGGAACGATCCATAAAAAAGCAAAAAAAATCCCCATAAGAACCAAAGGAAACCAATAGCCCAAGCTTATAAATAGAGAATGGGAGAAATAATAAACAAATGGAGAAGAATAAACTCACCTTTGATCACTAATTAACAATTTCTAGAATTTGGAGGCTAAAGATGAGCAAAGAGGGCTTAGAGTCACTAAAATAAGCCCTTGGGTCACGTAAGGTTCAAAGGATAAAGGGAGAAAATATAAATATTTTATAGTTACTTAACAAATTATACAGGATGGACTAAAAAAGACAATGGTGAAACACCCTTATCCACACCATAGTAGTTAGGGTTTTTACCAAAACAACAACACAAAATAAGAGGCTACACCACAAGGTACCCCGGTCCAACATTCCTTCGAGATCCATGATGAAATCTACAAATTATCTCCACCTATATCATAAAAACACATTTTAAGGTTGTGGTGCAACCCATGTACCATGCCATAGCTACCATCTAATTGACATAGACAAAAAAGCTCAATCCTCAGGGCTCCATTGTGTAATCTATGCCCATGCCAAAGCTACCCCTATATCATAAAAGACACCAAAACCCCTCATCCCAAGACTCCATGTCATAAGCACCACACCACACTATAATAGGCCATTTCCACACTACACCATGTTGTAAGACTAAGGGATATTCTATAATTTCCCCCTTTAATCTGAAAACTCATATCAAAACCACTCCCAACCTTCCACACTTTCTTACACACCTCTGACTACCCTAAAACACCAATGAAGGGCTTGGGAAGAACCAAACCCTTACACATGTGTGGTCTATGTTCATATAATGTTTCAATTGTAAAAGTGGTTAAAAATTCATGTGGGAAGAAGAATAGTAATTTGGAAATTTCAGCAATGATTTTTTAAGTACTCAGTCAAAGATATTGAAACATGTAGGTGAAATCAAGAGAGGGTAATGATTCCATATGATGAAATTATCTGGAACAACTGATGAAATATGAGTAGATCCATATAATTTCCTTATCAAGTACTTTCATTATATAAATTAATTATTTGATTTTTAAGGTAATATGAAACCAAATATAAGTTTCACAAGTTTTGTAACTATACAAGAGTTCAAAATCAAGTAAAATTTTTAAAAATCTTGCATTTTTCATTCAATTGATAAAGAAAAGGGTTTCTAAATCATGTTTTTAAATGAAATAGAATACATCAAGATCATATAAATCCAACTAAAGGATTTTCATCTTCATCTAATTTTTCTTATATGAAAAAAATTGTTTATTAATATTGTAGTTATGAAAAATATAAGATAATGGATTCAATACACATGGTTTATGATTTATCATATTCTATAACGTGTTTTTAGAATAAGTTAAGGATAAAACAATTTATATGGGATAAAAGTGTTTATACATATATTTTTAAAAACATGAAGGATTTTATTCCCCCCCATCAATGGACGGTTTTAAATAATAGTTTTATTTTTAATAAACTAATACAATCACATATAATTTAATATTTTATATGGAAACAATAGTTTGTTTGTTAAATATTATCACTAAATTAAATAATATTTAATTAATAAAAACAAAGCAGTTTGTATCATAAAAAGATATTCTAAAAAATATTTGTGTCTAAGATACTATTGGGAGTATGTCTGGTGTTTGAAAAGTTAAAATTTAACTAATAAAGGATTATTCCTTTTAAAAAGAAAAATTTATGTCACTTTATCATAAAGGAGTATAATACATGTTGGAATATAGTTACATTAGAAACCAAGAGGATTTAGAGGGAAAATTTTGATGGAAATGATTAGAATATTGATGTTGATGTCATTATAGAGAGTTATTAGTATAAAACAGAAGATATTAACAGCATAACAGTGAATTTTTTAAAGTTAAGGAGTTTATATATGTTCAAGGAATTAAACATTATAAATAAGGAGTTGAATTTTAGAAATGTTATTCCTAAATCTCATCATTATTCTAACTAGCTTATTTCATAGATGTTACTCACTAAATAGTTTAGTGGAAGGGTTTTATCAGATAGTCATATAGAGATGTAGTGGGAATTACATATATGAGTTTAAAAATCCATTGAATGTTCATCAAACCTAAGACTGATTTGATAGTCTATCATATGTGATATTTTCTATGGGTGATTATGTATGGTTTTGTTTATGTATTTTTAAGATTTTAAGAATATAAAATTAATCATGTTATATAAAAGTAAATTTACGCTTTATCATTCTTTTATGTTGGCTTCATGTGTGTGTATGTGTCATAAAGTGAAATGATAATTGACCTCTAAAAATATGACTTTGAGTTATCTCTAACCAATGTTCATCATGTAGTATTATATTTTATGATGAAATTTTAAGGTTATAATGGGTATGATTCTTGTATCAAGATAAGAAATTTTCTCATGAGTCATGAAGTGAGTTTTGTGTGATGGATTACCCACTAAGTATATGCCGCATAAAGTTTAATAAACTGTGTATTTGGTATAATAGGGGTCTATTATTCATATTTGGATAGAGGTTGTAACATCCTACCCCTCCTCGTTGTCTTGAGAAGTGGTGGGGAAGATACTAGGCCTTAGGTGACATCCCCAAGACACTAAAGGCTGGAACTAAATTCTATGGGCATCAATAACATTTGGGGTTGATTATACCTTTGTAAGATAAAACATCCAAAATAAATAAAAAATACCCACCAAACCTCTATATGATTAATGAGTAAAAAAGTAAAACCCAAAACATAAACAAACAAACAAACCATATCAGATTACAAGTAAAAATCAGAAGACAAACTGAAAGAGGACCAAAACACTGCACAACTCAAACTCTAAAGTGACAACTAGAAACACCCCACCTCCTCCAAGCTCCAAATCTACATGACAAGCTATGGTGTCAAAAATCATAATTACATAATTGATATACCTTTTCTTTACATGTGTCACAATATATTAAATATTCAAATGCACAAATGTGACCAAATAGAGAGTGAGTCTAAACTTAGTAGGATTTCCCCAATGACCTCCCAACTCATGACATTAGGACAAAACTAGTTAGAATATGTATTAAGTTGTTTAAAAGTAGATTAAATAATTTATATCAAAAATATAAATAAATTTTTTCAAGGAAAACATCCATAAATCCTTTAAATCATTTCTCATTCAATTTTTCATATTCTCTTCCATTTTCACTCAAACTACCACACAAACACTCAAGCTTGGTTTTACCATTGATGGGGGAACTTCATGTCTGTTGTATCAGGTTATACTAAATATGCACAAGAGGGGGTGAATTGTGTCTTTTACAATTCCTTTGAGAATCGTGATGGTTTCCAAATCTATCCTTTATCTTTATTAGAATGTTTATACAATAGAAAATAAACAGATTGAAGGATGCACAGATGTAATGTGGTTCGAGGAACATATGGTCCCTAGTCCACTCCACCAGTGCTCTATACCATGAGCTTGGTTATTTTTATTATCGGGTCCTCTTATCAACAGACTGTCCACAACTGAGTACAGACAGTTGACACCTTTACAAGTTAAGGCTAAAACAGAGTATTCTATTCCATGCATAGAACTGAATACACAGCTTATTGTGAGAATCTAATTACTCAAAATGAAAATATTATTTGTCAAAAAATACTTTCCAGTTTCTCTTCATCGTTTCAGTAGTATGAAATTGACAGTAGATGGATCGTCATCTTCAGAAAATATTTTCTTCAGGTAAGATCGGTTCTAAGTTGATCCAGTTAAAAATAGATCTTGAAATAAAACCATAAACATTAATAATAATAGATTCACCATATATCTTAGATGTATAATAAGAATCTTTTATGCTTTTCCTTTTCTTCATAAAAACAGAGTCAGATAGATCTTTGTAGTAACAGATCTTTGTGACTCGTATAACTCTTTTTTTAATGATTCGTCTCTCTATATGTAATTAAAAATAACACAGATATATAATGAATAAAGATGATCATTTTCCTTTCAAAGTTATATCCAAAAATGTTTCCTTAGGAATCATGATATTCAAATGTTTGAATAACAAAGTAGTCGTAACTTCCCTTAATAATCGGTATGAAATACTCCTCTTAAATCGATCCTTTGAATCATAAATAAACGGCTTTAAATCATTGAAATATGTGCTTCAATATCGATCATTAAATCAGGATTGAAATCAGCCTGATATTCCCCATAAATATTATTGCACGATAAAGTCATATTTTAAATCTCTGAAGCTAAACATAGGGTTGATCTCAAACAAAAGGTTGATCTCAAACGTAAGGTTGATCTCAAACGTAAGGTTGATCTCAAACGTAAGGTTAATCTCAAATGTAAGGTTGATCATCTATAATTTTCTCTTAAACATTCAAATGTATGGTATATTATCCATACTTTATTCTTTAGAAAAATGTAAGATACATGATCCATACTTTTCGATAGAACGTATGGTTCATTATAAAAGTAAGGTGGATGATCCATACTTTAGTGGAGCAAACGTAAGGTTCCATACTTATATGAGGTTCTTCTTCTATACTTTTCTCATATAACAAACATAAGGTTCCTTCCAAACATAAGTTTCTTTTACTATACTTTTCGGAACTCCCATAAAGTAAACATAGGATTTAATCCTTACGCTACACTCTTCAACGTAGGGTATGAACAGTATTTATAGAATATGCTAAAATGATTTCTGAACACTTTTTAAAATATTCCATGAAAATTAAACTCTTTAACATTATACCAAAATATAAAACTAAAGAATATTAATTTCCTGAAATATAATCAAAGTAAAATCATTAGAATAAGACCCAAGGTTTATGTGAGCATCAAAATCATCATAAAAAGATATAGTATTGTTGCAACAATACATGCTCAACAATCTCCCCTAATCATAATAGTATAGAGTATTGTTGAAAACAAAACTTGATCAACAATCTCCCACTTTTTTATGATACCAAAACCCATGAAATAACCCATGAAATTAATTTCATATAATTTATAATTTTGCAATGATAAAATAATATTTTATTTTAACATAATTATTTCAACAAGAAATAAATAAAGTGTTATCTGTAGTTCTCCAACATAAAAATTTTAAAAATTTCTTTAAAATTTCTTTTAGAAATTCCCCCCCCCCCCCTTTATAAGGTAAATAAAATAATATTTTTTGTTAATCCAAATTTCTCCCATAAAGGTAAAATAAAAATACAATATAAAATGTTGTATTAAATCCAAGTTTCTCCCCCTGAGAAAAATATTTATCCATTTTAAAATAAAATTTTGGTTTTATCCAATTTCTCTCCCTTTTTTGGTATCAAAAAGAATGATAGAATAAGGAATATAAAACATTTAATGTAGCACTAAACTTAAGTAAATGCTATTATAAACTATTTATCAATAATTGATTCTGGATTCTAGCATTCTAACATAGACAGAATAGTAAAACAAATTAAAAACAGATAAAAATGATATTCAAAAATATTTTATTGAAAATTTAACTACGTAATTGACACAGGATTCATGTTTGGGATAATAGGGTTGAAAATAAGTTTCATCACCTCTGAACAACTTCCTTTAGATCTGCCAACTACATTCTCAACCTATTCATCAGTCCATATCCTAACTTAATTATCAGATCTCTTCCTTATTGGCTCAAATGAATATCTTCAATGAGGTTTACTCTGAAAAAATTATGCAATCATTCTTCCTTTTCAATAAACTGATTTATATTCTCAGTGAATCTATCAAGTAATTGTCTAATAATTGGTTCACCTGAGGTAAGCTGATCGACAAGGAATTTCTGATTGTCTAACAAAATAGACAGAGGAGTTTTATTACACTGTAATTCCTACAACCTGTCTTTCATATTTCTCATTACAGTTGTAATGGCCTAAAATCTCTTGATTAAATGAGGTGAGGTACCAAATGTCCTTGCTTGACTACCCTAGACAGTTGTGAAGTATTTATCTATGAACGTTTTGAATTCTGACAAATCTAATTTCAGTACAACTTTAGATTTCAATTTTCTAACTTTGGATAACATCTCCTTCTTATAAACTTCCACTTCCCTTTTTGAATCTCAATTATATTTCAAGTTCTGATACTTTTTTCTATCATTCTATAATTCTCTACTCAAATAATCATTTTCAACTTGAATTCTATTAAATTTTCTAATTAACTCCTCCGTATGATTATTCTTAGAATCGGATTCACCCTATGATTGATTCTCAACTTGATTTATCAAAATTAAAGGCAATTATTGAGCATTGGATCTCTAATCTGTAGCCTTCTCTATTGGTTGGTCAAAATATTTTTCCTCAGACTCATGAACTGACTCTTCCATAGAAAACTTTTCATTTAAAAATTCAGTATGAACTTTAGATAGACTCTTTCCTCTATTCACATTTGCATCAGGTTATTGCTCCTCATGAGCATATTCATTTACTTCCTCTAAAACTGGTTCTTCCTGAAATTTTTCTTCTTGAATAACTTCAGTAGGTAGTGTAGAATATTTTTGAATAGATTCAGTTCGAGCCACTTCAAATTCTCCAGGCTCTACCTTTGACTGAGTTACAACTTCCTCTTCTATTTGAGTTACCACCTCAATATGAGAAATATCTTCTCCTTCAAATCTATAGATTAAAATATCTCTAGTTGTAATAGAATTTGTTTGAAGATACTCGTCACTAGCTTGAGTCGCTCTATTCCTTTTCCTATAAATTCCCTCTTAACTTCCCTTATCATCAGGTGCATCTAATACTTCAAATATAATTCTTCTTGATGTTTTTGAAACATCACTGGTCCTTGATTCTGTTTTTCCTTCTTTGGTTTTACCAGTTTTCTCTCTATGAGAAGACTTTTGATCTTCATCATCACCAAAAAGAATAATATTTCCTTTCAAAGTGCTCCATAAAAATCCTATTTTTCTTAAAGTTCCATCATTGAACATGTTACTATGATGGAATCTCACTCTGGAATCTACTAATCTTACCACATCACACTTAAACAATAATTTTAAAATGAACCTCCCATAGGGATATAAGTTTATTCTAGCCTCTGGATGACAGTAGTAGTTCAAATACCATATCATATAATGAGTAAAATTCAAATTGATATTACTCAGAAATAGAAACATCAGTTACATATCAAAATATAAAATCTTCTCCATTTCATACATCCTTTGGGCAATCCCTATTTGAACAAATTTTATAAGATTTTTCTGATTTGACTCTGAATCCTAGACTAACATCTTTTTTATATTCATAGAACCAAATAAAAATGACATAATTTCCTCTAACTTATGTTCATTATCTTCAATGGATTTCCAATCAAAGTGATAAACTCTTTCATGAGGGAAATTTAAGATTCTATCTATTTCCACAGATGAAATAGAAAAATTCAGATCTTCAATTTTTGCGAATATGGAGTCCTTTGTATCTCCATGACTAAATTGAATAGATTTAAAGAAATTTCGAAACTCTACCTCATACAGAAATTCTGAGTTTTCATCACTGAACGTTTGTTTGAGATTCTAAAAATCCCAATCCTTCTTCAGTGTTAGATTGGTATGGTACTGCCATTCCAAATCAATTATATTTCCTAATAAGATCTACCTTCATACCGAACGTTGAAACTTGTCATTACTATCTTCTCCTTCCTCAATTTTTTTTGTCTTGGCCATTTCTATATCAAAGTTCTGAAGGATAGAAGGTTTAGGTTTTTGAAGGTTTAGTCAAATGTAGACAAAGGCAGTTGGGTTTCGTTGTTTCGAAAGGTTTTAAGAAAATTAACAGGCTTGGAATTTGAAATGGGTTCGGAGAACCTTAATTCACATGTCATTACATACATAATAATCACTACATTATTTAAAATAAAGTAAAAATATATGCGGAAAAAAATTATATAAGTACATGAGAAATTTTAAATTATTCTAAAAACAAAAAATTAAATTATTTAAAATAGTGAATATTAAAATAAAAAAAATAATTAATATAATAAACTAAGTAAATTTCAAATTTCAAATTTCATTTAAAATTAAATAAACCTAGCTCCCCCTTAATAAAATCAAACCTTGTAGTGGGAAGTGGTTTAGTAAAAATATCAACTAGTTTAATTTCAATACTTACAAATTCTAAGAATATATCCTTTTTAAGAACATCGTCTTTTAGAAAATGATATATGATATCAATATTCTTAGTCCTATAATGATTAATAGTATTTTTTAAAATATTTATTTTTCTTGTATTATTATATAAAATATGTTTATTATTAAAATTTAGTCCAAATTCCATAAGAGTATTTTTCATCCATAAAATTTGTGCACAACAACTGCCTACAGACACATATTCTGCATTGTCTGTTGAAAACGCAACTGAGTGTCGTTTCTTACTAGAATATGAAAATAAATATTTTCCTAAAAATTGACAAGTTCCTGAGGTTCTATTTCTATCTAATTTATAGCTTCCAAATTCATTATTTGAATATGAAATTAAATTAAAATCATAAGTTTTTGGATAGAGAAGAGATTGAAAAACAGTTCCTTTTAAATATCTAAAAATTATTTTTACAGCACTTAAGTTAGATTCTTTAGGATTTGATTGAAATCTTGCAAAAATACATCCTGAGTACATTATATTTGGATTTCTAGTAGTAAGATATAATAAACTACCAATCATACCAATATATAACTTGTTGTCAACTAATTTTCCAGTTTCATCCAAATCAATTTTTTATTAGTACACATAGGATTTGTATATGTCTTGTTGTTTTCAAGTCCAAATTTCATCTATAAATCAATAATGTATTTTCTTTGATTCAAAAAATTTACAAAATATTTATGATAAATTTGAAGTCCTAAAAAGAAATTTATTTTTCTCATCATACTCATTTCAAGTTCTTTTTCCATTAAGTTTGAAGACTCATGACAAAGTTTTTTATTTATCGATCCAAAAATTACATCGTCAACATAAATTTGAACCAATAGTTTTCTTAAATAATGTTGGATCTTCCATTCCAACAATAAAATTATTTTTCAAAATAAAAGAACTTAATCTTTCATACCAAGCTCTAGGTGCTTGTTTAATTCCATAAAGAGCTTTAGTATGTTTAAAAACAGAATTTGGTTTTTGTGAATTTTCAAAACTAGTAGGTTGCTCAATATAAACATACTCCATTAAATAACAATTTAAAAAGGCATACTTAACATCCATCTTATATAATTTAAAGTTCATATGATATGCATTGGTTAAACTGATTCTAATGGATTCTAATCTAGCTACAGGTGCAAAGGTCTCATCATAATCTATACCTTCTTCCTAATTATATCCTTTATCTACTAGTATAGATTTATTTCTAGGTATTATTACTTGGTCATATTGTTTATTTCTAAAGACCCCTTTAGTTCCTAAAAATGGATAGTTTTTTTGTCTTTCAAATAAATTCCAAACTTCATTTCTCTAGAAATAGTTTACTTCTTCTTGCATTATTATCATCCAAATTTCATCAACTATGTATTCTTCTAATGTCGTAGGTTCTAATAGGAATAGAACAGTAGAAAACTCAACTAGATTTCCTATATTTTTTCTAGTCTTTATTCATGTGTCTAGTACTCCTATAACAGTTTCTAAAGGGTGATTCTTTATGGTTCAAGATTTTCTAGGTAATACACTATTAGGTTCATTAGTGTCATGTTCTTCTGAATTGTACTAAATTTTATTTATATATTTTTCAAAACCATATTTCAAGTTCTAAAGTATCATGTTATCATTAGAGTCAAATTCATCAATTTGATCTTTCCTTTTCTCAAAGGGATCAGATTCATCAAATTTCACATGAACAGATTCTTTAAAAATCCTTGAATTTTTATTAAAAATTCTATAAGATTTGGAAGTTGTAGAATATCGTAATAAAATGAATTCATCATATTTTGGATCAAATTTTCCAAAATTTTCCTTGGTGTTTAAGATATAAACCTTGCATTCAAAAACATTAAAGTATTTTTCTATAAGTTTTCTGTTATTCAAAAGTTTATAGGGTGTATTTTTGAAAATTGGTCTGATTAAAACTATATTAATTATATAACAGGCTGTGCTTATAGATTCTGCCCAGAAATATATAGGAAGACTGTATTCATTTAGCTAATTCCTAGCTATTTCTTGATTAGTTATATTTATTCTTTCAATAATCACATTATGTTTATGTGTTCTTGGTGTAGAAAAGCTGTGTTTAATACATAAATTTAAGAAAAAGGAATTGAATTTCATATTCTCAAATTCTCCACCATTATCACTTCGTAATGAAATTATTTTAAAAACTTTTTCATTTTGAACAGCTTTTCAAAAACATTCAAATATAGTAAAATCTTAATTTTTATATTTTAGAAAATATATCCATGTAAATCTTGAATAGTTATCAACTAAAACATATACATATAATTTACCATCCAAACTCGATATTCTTGAAGGTCCAAAAAAATCCATGTGGATAAGTTCTAGAAGTTTAGATTTAGAAATTTTGTTAACAGATTTGAAAGATGATTTGTGTTGTTTTCCAAGTTGACATGCATCACAAAATCTGTCACTATTAAATTTAAGACAGGGTAAATATGAAACTAGTTTTTAAAGATAATTTATTTAAATCATATATATTGAAATTTCCAAGTCTTCTATGCTAGATCCAACTTTCATTTATCTTAGCATTTAAAAAATTTACTTTTTGTTTACATAAGAAATTTAAGTCTAGAGTATAAACATTATCGATTTTGGGTGCTCTAAATTTAAGAAATTTATCTTTAAAAATAGAACAACAGTTAGAAAAATCAAAAAAAATAACCATCATCACAAATTTGAGAGATACTTATTAGGTTATGCTTTAATCCTTGTACATAGAGTACTTTATTGATTGAGACAGCTTCTGGATCTCCAAAAGTTTCAATGACAATTATTTTAGCTTTGGCATTGTCACCAAATGTGACTAATCCTCCATCCTCTTGAGTTAATGTTTTAAATTTTGATGAGTTCCCACTCATATGTCTAGAGCATCCACTATCCATATACCATAATTCAGTTTGGCTTCTGTGACCTACTTCCTATAAAGATATTAAACCAAAAGTTTGTTTTGTTACCCATATTCTATTGGGTCAAGCGGTGTTAGGTAGAAAAGATCTGGGAATCCATACTTGATTTGTTTTTCTATAATCAATAGAATCATATAAACTTCTTGAAACAAAGTCTTTATTAATCTCACTTATTTGAGGTTTCCTTAAATAATAGTTTTTAGATGTGTGAACTTTTGTTCCACGGTAGTTTCAAATTATACCTTTTGTAATTGGAATAAAATAGTTTTTATACAGTTTTGGTTTCTCACCTTTACATCCTATTCCATATCTTTCCTTTTAAATAGCATTCTTTCCAAGAATTTCATTTATTTAATTTTCTTCTTTTGTAAAAACAATAGTTGTACTTTTATATATCTCCACTTTTGTTTGCAGTGTTTTTTTTGTTTCATTATCTGTACAGTTTGTGTTTGATGAGTTATATTTTCCAATTATCTCTTGATGTTGTTTTAGTAGAGTGTCTCTTTATCCTAAAACAGTAGTGTGAATATTTTTCAGTGATTTACATTTCTCAAATAAGAAATAATATTTATCTTCAAACATATTGTAGTAGGCTTCAATTTTATAATTTGATAAACTAGAACTAGATTCTGAATCAGATGAGTAATAAGATTGTACCTCATCAGCTTCTACCATAAAGAATATATTTTCTTCATTTTCTGAGTCAGATTTTGATGAGTTTTTGGAGTCTTTAGAAACACTCCAAGTATCTTTCATTTCTCTTTTATCATTCTATTCATAATCATTGTTTTTGAAAATTTTATTTTTATTTTCTCCTTTTAATTAAGGACAGCCAGGTCTTTTGTGACCCATCTTTTTGCATTCATAACATCTAACTTCCTTTGGTATTTTTTCATCCTTCTCAAAGGATTTTCTAAATTCCTAATTCTTTTTGTAGAATTTACTAAATTTCTGGGCTAACTGAGCCAGTTCTGCATCTCAATCAGATAAATTGGAACTTTTTTGTTTTCTCTTGATCTCTTGCTTCATATCTCTAATCTTATTTTGGGATGTTACATTAAAATTAGTTTTTTCTCTCTTGATCAAGACTTTATGCTCATTTGATTTATCTTGAATCTAAACTTCATAGATAATAAGAATTCTAATTAATTCTCTCATAGTTAGATATTTTTCTGGTGATGATTTCCTAATGGCAGCCAATATTCTATTCCATCTGGGTGGTAGTACTCTCAGTACTTTCAAGGCTTGATCTGCTTGTTTGATAGGATCTCCCAAGGCAGTGTTGTTATTGATAATATCGGTGATCCTTCCATTCATTTTAGTGATGATTTCACCCTCAAACATTATTAATGTTTCAAATTTTAATTTTTCTATGGCATACCTCATTTTTCTAGCATTTTCAATTCCTTCATAGGAAACTGCAATTGTCTATCACATCTCATATATAGTAGAACATTGAGATACTCAATTGAATTTATCTGGGCCTAGACCACATATGATAGAATTTATAGATTTTTAATTTATGTCATACTCTTCTTCAGTAGCTGGACTCCATGTTTTAGGTTTTTCAGGAATTTCATAAGGAGTAAGAATTTTTTAGTAGACTTTATATCCAAGATTTTTCAAATAGATGATCATCCTCAACTTCCAACATCCGTAGTTTTTACCATTTAAGTACGAAGATCAAACCATTGACATTCCCTCTCTTGTATCATCCATTATTCTCTGAGTATAATCCTTTGAAAATTTTATCTTGTTATAACTTTATCAAAAGAAATCCCTACCTTTGATACCAATTGTTGGATCAGGTTATAAAAAATATGCACATGAGGGGACTAAATTGTGTCTTTTATAATTTCTTCAAGAATCGTGATGATTTCCAAATTTGTACTTTATCTTTATCATAAAGTTTTTGAAGTGGAAAATAAATATATTGAAGGTCGCCCAAATGTATAGCGGTTCAGGGAACATAAGGCCCCTAGTCTACTCCACCAGTTCTTTATACCACGAGCTTGGTGATTTTTACTATCTAGTCCTCTTATCAATAGACCGTCCACAACTGAGTGCAAATAGTTGACACCTTTACAAGTTAAGGCTAAAAATAGAGCCTTATGGTTTATGCATAGAACTGAATACACATCTTAGTACGATAATCTGGTTACTCAAAATAAAAAGAGTATTTTTCTAAAAATACTTTCCAGTTGTTCTTCACAGTTGCAGTAGTATGGAACTAACAGTAGATGGATCACCGTATTTAGAAAAGATGTTCTTCAGGTAAGATCAATTATGTGTCGATCCAGATGCAAATAGATCATGAAATAAAATCATAAAATTTAAAAATAATAGATTCATGATAGATCTTCGATGTTGAATATGAATCTTTTTTTCTTTTCCTTTTCTTTAGAAAAAATATTTTCTGATAGATCTTGGTAGCAGCAGATCTATGTGACTCATATATCTATTTTTTTGTAATTATTTGTTTCTCAATATGTAATTAAAATAATAGAGATATATAAATAATAAAGAAGAGAATTTTCATTTCAAAGATAGATCCACAAATGTCTTCTTAAGAATTGTGATAATAAAATGCTTTAAAAACAGAGCAGTTGTAACTTCCCTTAACAATCGGCAAGAAATCCTCCTCTTAAATTGATCCTTTGAATCATAAATAAACGGCTTTAAATCTGTCAAAGATGTGCTTTACTATCGGGATTTAAATCTAGCTTTAAATTAGCCTGATATTCTGCATAAAGGTCATTGCACGATAAATCATATTTTAAATCTTTGATCTCAAACGTAAGGGTTAATCTCAAATATAAGGTTGATCATCCATAATTTTTTCTTCAACTTTAAAATGTAAGTTATATTATCCATACTTTATTATTTAGAAAAACATAAGATAAATGATCCATACTTTTCGATAGAATGTAAGGTTCATTATAAAAGTAAGGTTGATGATCCATACTTTTGTGAAGTAAATGTAAGGTTCCATACTTACGTAAGGTTCTTCTTCCATACTTTTCTGATATAAAAAAATGTAAGGTTCCTTCCAAATGTAAGGTTCTTTTACCATACTTTTCTGAACTCCCATAAATTAAATGTAGGATTTAATCCTTACGGTACGCTCTTTAATATAGGTAATGAACAGTGTTTCCAGAGCACAGTAAAATTATTTCCAAACACTTTTTAAAATAATAAAAACGGATTAAATGATTTAATATTATTCCAAAATAGAAAAAATAAAGAATATTAATTTCCTAAAATATAATCAAAGTAAGATCATTAGAATAAAAAACAAGGGTTTCTCTGAGCATCGAAGTCATCATAAAAAGATAGAGTGTTGTTGAAACAATACATGCTCAACAATCTCCCCTAATCATAATAGTACAGAGCATTGTTGAAAACAATACTAGCTCAAAAATATCCCCTTTTTGATGATTGAAAAACCCATGAAATAACCCATGAAATTAATTAAATATAATTTAGAATTTTTCAAGGATAAAATAATATTTTATTTTAAAAAAATTATTTCAACTATAAATAAATAAAGTGTTATCCATAGTTCTAACATATAAAAAATTAAAATTTCTTTAAAATTTCTTTTAAAAATTTCTCCCCCCTTTATAAGGTAAAAATAATAATATTTTATGTTTATCCAAATTTCTCTTATAAAGGTAAAACATAAATATAATATAAAATGTTGTATTGTATCTATATTTCTCCCCCTGAGAAAAAGATTTATCCATTTTAAGATAAAATGTTGTGTTTATCCAATTTATCCCCCTTTTTGTGATATCAAAAAAAATGAAAAAAGAAGGAATATAACCCATTTAATGTAGCACTAAACTTAAGTAAATGGTGTTATAATATATATGACAATAATTTATTCTGGATTCTGGCATTCAAATATAGACATAATATTATAACAAAATAAAAAACAGATAAAAATGTGATTCAAAAATATTTTATTGAAAATTTAAGTACATAATTGATACTGGAATCATGTTTGGGATAAAAGGGTTGAAAATGAGTTTCAACACCTCTGAACAACTTCCTTTAGCTCTGCCAACTACATTCTCAACCTCTTCATTAGTCCATCTCCTAACTAAATTATCAGATCTATTCCTTATTGGGACCAATGAATATCTTTAATGATATTTACTCTAAAAAAATCATGCAATCGTTCTTCCATTTCAATAAATTGATTTAGATT
Organism: Viscum album; assembly: GCA_963277665.1. Classification (NCBI taxonomy): domain Eukaryota; kingdom Viridiplantae; phylum Streptophyta; class Magnoliopsida; order Santalales; family Viscaceae; genus Viscum; species Viscum album. The sequence continues at coordinate 1,723,003,798 of OY728126.1, read as the reverse complement.
CTCAATGAATCTGTATAGTAATTGTCTATTACTTGGTTCACCTATGGTAATAAAATCAACATGGAATTTATTGTTGTCCAAAAAAATATATAGAGGAGTTCTATTGCATTATAAGTCCTACAACCTTTCATTCATATTGCTCATTATAGTTGAAATGCCCTGAGATCTCTTGATTAAATCTGGTAAAGTACCTGATGTACTTTCTTGACTGACCTGGACAGTTGTAAACTGTTGCTCCATGAAAGTTTTGAATTCTGCAAAATCTGATTTCAGTACAACTTCAGATTTTAATTTTCCAACTTTGGATAACATCTCCTTCTTAAAAACATTCACTCCCCTTTTTGAAACTCAACTATCTTTCAAGTTCTGATACTTGTGTGTCTCCTTCTATAATGCTCTTCTCAAAGATGAATTTTCAGCTTGAATTCTATTAAATTTTCTGATTAACTCCTCCACATGATTATTCTTAGAATCAAAGGCACTTTGTGCTTGATTCTCAACATGAGTTATCTTAAAGGTAATTATTGAGCATCGGATCTCTACTCTGTAGCCTTCTCCACTGGTTGTTCAACTGTTTTTTCCTTAGAGTCATGAACTGACTCATCCAGAGAAAAAATTTCATTTAAAACTTATATATGAAGTTTATATGGACTCTTTCCTTTGTTCACATTTTCATCAGATTGTTTCTCCTCATGAGCATCTTCATTTACTTACTCTAAAACCGGTTCTTCTTGAAATGTTTCTTCTTTAATAACATTAGTAGGTAGTGAAAAATATTTTTGAACAGATTCAGTTTGATCCACCTCAACTTCTCTAGGCTCTTCCTCTTCCTGAGGTACAACTTCCTCATCTATTTGAGGTACCACCTCAATCTGAGAAACAGCTCTCTTACAAATATATAGCTTAAAAGATCTATATTTATAATAGAATTTGTTTGAATAGGCTCGCCACCATCTTAAGTCACTCAATGACTTTTCCTCTGATGTCCCAATTGACTTCACTCATCAGCAAGTGCAATGAATTCTTAAAATCTAATTCTTCTTAATGTTTTTGAAACATCACTATTCCTTGATTCTACTATTCCTTTTTTGGTTTCCCCAGTTTTCGCTCCCTGTGCAGACTCTTGATCTTTATCAGCACCAATAGGCATAATCTTTCCTTTCACAGTGCTCCAAAAAATCCTATTATTCTTAAAGTGCCACCATTGAACACATTACTGTGATGGTATCACACTCTGGCATCTACTAATCTTACCACATCATACATAAACAATAATTTTGAAATCAACCTCCCATAGAGATAGAAGTTCATTCTAACCTCTAGTTGATAGCAGTAGTTCAAATACCTTATCATATAATGAGGAAAATTCAACTTTATGTCACTCAAAAATAGAAACATCAAATACATATCAAGATATAAAATCTTCTCCATTTTAGACATATTTGGGGAAATCCTTGTTTGAAAAAATTTTATAAGAATTTTCTGATCTGGATCCAAATCCTTGACTAACATATTTCTAATATTCGTAGAACCAAATAAAAATGACATAATTTCCTCTGACTTATGTTTGTTATCTCCAATGGATTTCAAATCAAAGTGATAAACTCCCTCGTGAGGGTAATTTAAGATTCTATCTATTTCCACAAATGAAATAGAAAAATCTTGATCTTCAATTTTCATGAATATAGAGTCCTCTATATCTCCATGACTAAACTGAATATATTTAAAGAAATTTAGAAACTCTACCTCATGAAAACATTCTGAGTTTTCATCATTGAACATTTGTTTGAGATTCTAAAACTTCAAAGCCTACTTGAGCATTAGATTGGTCTGGTATATCCATTCCAAATCAATTACTTTTTCTTGTAAGATCTTCCTTCCTACCGAAAGTTGACGCTTGGCATTACTAGCTTCTCCTTCCTTGATTCTTTTTGTCCTGTACATTTTTTTCTCAAAGTTCTGAAGGTTCGAAGTTTTAGGGTTTTGAAGTTTTAGTCAAAGGTTGATGAAGACAGTTGTATTTCAGTGTTTTGAAAGGTTTTAATAAAATGAATGGTTTTGGAATTTGAAATGGGTTTTGACAACTTTGATTCTCGTGTCATTATGTACATAATAATCATTACATTATTCAAAATAAAGTAAAAATTTACACTACAAAAATAATTATAGCAGTACAGGAGAAATTTTAAATTATTCTAAAAACAAATAATTAAATTATTTAAAACAGTGAAGATTAAAATAAAAAAGTAATTAATATAATCAAATAAGTAAAATTAAAAATTAAAAATTAATTTAATATTAAATAAAATTAACTCCCCCTTAATAAAATGAAACCTAATAGTGGGAAGTGGTTTAGTAAAAATATCAGCAAGTTTAATTTTAGTACTTACAAATTATAAGAATATATATTTTTTAAGAACTTGATCTCTTAGAAAATGATGTAAGATATCAATATTATTAGTCCTATAATGATTAATAAGATTTTTTTAATTATTTATTTCACTTGTATTATCACATAAAATAGGTTTATTATTAAAATTTAGTCCAAAGTCTATAAGAGTGTTTTCTATCCATAACACTTGTTCACAACAACTGCTGGCAGACACATATTCTGCCTCGGCTATTAATAAGGCAACTGAGAGTCATTATTACTAGACCATGAAACTAAAGATTTTCCTAAAAAGTGAAAATTTCCCAAGGTTCTTTTTCTATATAATCTACATCTTCCAAAGTCTGCATCTGAATATGAAATTAAATTAAAATCATAATTTTTTTGATAGAGAAGATATTGAAAAACGATTCCATTTAAATATCTAAAAATCCTTTTGATAGTACTTATGTGAGATTCTTTAGTATTTGATTGAAATCTTTCACAAAAACAAACTGAGTACATTATATCTGGCCTGCTGGTAGTAAGATATAATAAAATAAAAATCATACCTCTATATAACTTATTGTCAAATGATTTTCCAGTTTCATCCAAATAAAGTTTTATATTAGTACATATAGGAGTTTTATATGTCTTGTTATTTTCTAGTCTAAATTTATTCTGTAAATCAATAATTTATTGGCTCTGATTCAAAACATTTCCAAAATATTTTTGATAAATTTAAATTCCTAAAAATAAATTTAATTCTATCATCATTCTCATTTCAAATTCTTTTTGCATTAAGTTTGAAAACTCATGAAAAAGTTTTTTATTTGTTGATCCAAAAATTACATCATCAACATAAATTTAAACCAATAAAATATTAGAGTCTACATCTTTCTTAAATAATGTTGGATCTTCGATTCCAACAGTAAAATCATTTTTCAAAAGAAATGAACTTAATCTTTCATACCAAGCTCTAGGTGCTTGTTTAAGGCCATAAATAGCTTCAGTAAGTTTAAAAACATAATATGGTTTTTGAAAATTTTCAAAACCAGGAGTTTACTCAACATAAACTTCCTCCATTAAATAACCATTTAAAAAGGTAGAGTTAACATCCATCTGAAATAATTTAAAGTTCATATGATATGCATTGGATAAAAGGATTCTAATGGATTCAAATCTAGATACAAGTGCAAAGGTCTCATTATAATCTATAACCTCTTCCTGATTATATCATTTATCTAATAGTCTTTCTTTATTTATATTTTTTATTCCTTGATCATCTTGTTTATTTCTAAAGACCCATTTAGTTCCTATAAATGGATAATTTTTTGGTCTTTCAACTAAATTATAAACTTCATTTCTCCTGAACTGGTTTAGTTATTCTTGCATTACTATCATCCAAAATTCATCAACTATGGCTTCTTCTAATATCTTAGGTTCTAATTGGGTTAAAAAAGAAAAAACTCAACTATATTTCCTATATTTCTTCTAGTCTTTATTCCTATGTATAGGTCTCCAATAACAGTTTCTAAATGGTGATTCTTTATGGTTTAAGATTGTCTAGGTAATACACTATTAGGTTCATCAGTGACATGTTCTTCTGAACTGTACTAAATTTTATTTATATCTTTTTAAAAATCAACTTTCACATTTTCAATTTTCTTGTTATCATTAGAGAAAAATTCATCAATTTGATCTTTCTTTTTCTCAAAGGGATCAGATTCATCAAATTTCATATGAACTGATTCTTCAACAATCATTTAATTTTTATTAAAAATTCTATAAGCTTTGAAGTTGTAGAATATCCTAAGAAAATGAATCCATCATATTTGGGATCGAATTTACTAATATTGTCCTTAGTGTTTAAGATATGAACCTTGCATCCAAAAACATTAAAGTATTTTACTTTAGGTTTTTTGTTATTCCAAATTTCATAGGTTGTCTTTTTGAAAATTGGTCTGATTAAAACTATATTCATTATATATTAGGCTATGCTTATAGCTTCTACCTAGAAATAGGTAGGAAGACTGTATTCATTTAGAATAGTCCTAGCCATTTCTTGAATAGTTCTATTTCTTCTTTCAACAATCACATTCTTTTGAGATGTTCTTGGTGCAGATAAGGTGTGTTTAATACATAAATTTGAGAAAAAATAATTGAATTTTAAATTATCAAATTCTCCACCATGATCACTTCTTAATGAAATAATGTTAAAACCATTTTCATTTTGAATAGATTTTCAAAAATTCTAAAATATAGTAAAATCTTAATTTTTATATTTTAGAAAATATATCCATGTAAATCTTGAATAGTCATAAACTAAAACATATATATATAATTTACCATCCAAACTTGATATTCTTGAAGGTCCAAACAAATCAATGTGGTTACTTTCTAGAGTTTTATATGTAGACATTTTTTTAATAGATTTGAAGGGTGATTTATGCTGCTTACCAAGTTGACATGCATCACAAAATCTTTCACTATCAAATTTAAGACTAGTTAAATCAGAAACTATTTGTTTTTTAGATAATTTATGTAAAGAATATATATTGAAATGTCTAAGTATTCTATTCCAGATCCAAGTTTCATTTATCTTAGCAGTTAAACAATTTACTTTTTGATTTCATATGGAATTTAAGTCCAGGGTATAAACATTATCAGTT